>OZ001653.1:16216949-17416949 GCA_963924145.1 Pyrausta purpuralis | reverse complement strand
GCCCTTATTTATTGACTTTTGTTATTAATTAAATTGAATTGTAATCCCTATTATCTGTTGACATGTTTAAATCTAAAATCATTTATAATTAATTATTATGTAATATTTTAAATTGCATGCTGTACTAAACGGCTAAATAGGTCAGTAAGCCACATAAACTGTATTTCAACAACATTTTATCAACCCTATTTATTGCAAATAAATGATTTGATTTGATTTGTTACCATCCGTCTCTGTGTTATATATATTAATATAAAGTACACCTCTGATTTCTTTAATGTAACAGCGTAGATGCTCACGGATCAAAAGGTCGCCGGCGCTCGCGTAAACAAAAGTATAACAAAAGACTGTTGATAACACATCCGTGAGGGATGATACTCACTATTGTAGAAAAAATATGTACCCTTTTTTTATTTAAATAAGGACTGGAAATATTTTCATTAATTTATTTTTTTCAAAACATACATGTAGTCACGTAATCGTGAATGCATCTGTGATATTGTCGCCATGACCCATCAAGCATTCACATGACACATTCAAATTGCATTTATTGGATCATTATTCAATATTGTAATTGTAAATATAATTTAAATTTTTAATGTTTTGTTGATTAATATACTACCGAGCTAAAGTCTGAACTAGTTTTTAAAATTAGGTCAACGAGTCTATGTAACGTACCTACATACTTTAAAAAATACAGTGTGTTAAAAAAACCTGTCCGACCCATTAAGGGGTTATTAGGTTTTGAGATTAGGTTCTTTTTGTGTAATTATTTTCATCAAATATTAGACAAAATACAAAAGAAAAAAAAATACAAAATTCACTACACTAAAAAAGCATGCATGCCCGAAGGGGATTGACAGAGCGCGCAGGAGGCGCGAGGTTACGCCGGCACTCGGAGGTAGCGCGACAGGAGTGATAACGCATTTTGAAATTTTCCCCGTTTTAGGGTAAATAGGCGCTAAACTTATTGACTTTGAAAATCGTTAAACAGTTTTAATGCATAATGTAATTTTAATACTTGTTTTGGTTTTGTTATTAAAGGAACTTTATGACCCTTTTGGGTCGGACAGTTTTTTTTTTTACATATTGTATATTAAGAAAGCTATTATATATATTATGATTCTGTTCCGAAACTGATGTCTGGTGTGATGGATGTCAATCCATTGACATCAATTAATCAGACGGTTCCATATTTGTGTACTCTTTTAGTTCTCGAGGCGTCATCTATTTCTAAATACAATATCATTGAGTTTTATTATTCGAAAATGATAACGATCAATTTTTGTTGGTATTGAACCGATTTGAATGAATGAATGG
This sequence comes from Pyrausta purpuralis, assembly GCA_963924145.1. NCBI lineage: Eukaryota > Metazoa > Arthropoda > Insecta > Lepidoptera > Crambidae > Pyrausta > Pyrausta purpuralis. Next base: position 17,415,629 of record OZ001653.1, on the reverse strand, counting down.
ATGAAATTTATTTATTGCAAGTAACAATGACTCATCTTTGTTAGTATAACTTATAAACTATGTTAGTTGAATACAATAAAATACGTACATTAAATTATTAAAAAAAAAACAATCGAAATGCAATATGAAATTGTGTCCTTGGTCCCACATTGTTCCTCATCTATGTCAACCAACTGTGTGAATCTCAACTGGTTAATGGGAAACTCATAGCTTTTGCCGACGACACTGCCCTGCTCTTTGAAGGTGAGAGTTGGAGTAAAGTGTTCTGTTCTGCTCAGCTAGGATTTAATAAAGTGTCTGACTGGCTGTCTGCCAACTCCTTGGCACTTAATGTCTCCAAAACGAAATACATAACTTTTTCTATCGACAAACGTGGTCAGCCAGCGGGCTTTCACCTCATATCGCATTCTAGCTCATGTCTGCTTAAATCACAATGTCATTGTCCGAAATTGGCTCTGGCTGATAATGTTAAGTATTTGGGAGTCATGATAGACTCCAATCTCAATTTTCACTCTCACTTAGATCTTGTGACGGGGAGAATCAGGAAGCTCATATATATATTCAAAACATTGCGACATGTTGCTGATTACTTTACCGTCAAAATGGTCTACTTGTCCATATGTCAGTCAATTCTTGGTTACTGCATCACCTCCTGGGGAGGTTCAGCCAAAACCCAACTCCTGAAACTCGAGAGAGCTCAAAGAGCTATTCTGAAGGTTGCTGCGTTTCTACCTATTCTATGTCCTACCACGAATGTATACAAACATTGGAAGGTACTAAGTGTTCGTCAGCTGTTCGTTCTCTCTATTACTGTCCGCAAACATTCTTCACTTGCTTACGATCCCCTTTTACTCCTCAACCGGCGTAGGAAGGGTTCCGTATGCTGTACCACACTATTTAGAACTAGTTTTGCTCATAGATTTTACTGCTTCTTGGGTGAGTACCTATATAAAAAATTGAATGGCCTTCTCAACATCTATCCACTTACCAGACACTCTTGCAAGAAAAAGTTGATCATGTGGTTATTAGATCGTAACTACGAGGAAACTGAAGAGTTGCTTACAATAATAAAATAACATTTTATTAGTCACACACACACATGCACACGCACGTGCACATACACACACACGCTCACACACACACGCGCACACACACACGCGCACACACACAGACACTCACACACACACACACACACACACACACACACACACACACACACACGAACATTGATATATATGTTTAATATCTAGTTGGTATGCTAAGCTGTAAAATATTTTTCATCTAATGTTTTATATAGATTTCTATAACTGCTTCTTTACGAAAAATCCGCGCTCTTTGGCGGTTTGCTGTAGTGGGAGGCTGATGACCTGTAACACAGGTAATTATTACCTAGCATAGGCATCAGTCTCACACAAACACTATAAATTGTTAGAAATTAATGCTGTGTACACATGTGTTTGTTTGTGTTGAGAAATAAACTTGATTTGAAACTTGAATTTGATTTGATTTTGAAATACCGACGTATAGGCAAGGGTAGGTCTAGTCTGTTGGCAATCATGTTCAGGATACTGTTACCACTCCCCCACTTTGAAAAATAAAATATATATTTTTTGTGTTGGATAGGTTATTTATCGAGGAAGACTATCAAACATCACGACTGGAGGGCGATAGCAAATCCACAATGCGCGTACGGAATCGCGCAGGACTGCTAGTAGTAGATATGAACAATGTAGTGAGGTGGCTTTCAGATTAATTTTGAGCGGAGCAGATAAATGATGATACGCGAAGTTGTGAATATTGAATGTTTGATTTAAAAAAAAATAGATCAATTTTATAATGTGACTAACTTATTCCAAAACTCTTTTGATCAGTTATAAATACTACACATACCTGACAGATGGAGATGACATTGCGCAGATCGTGCAACACCTGTTGCAGCAGCGACGCGCCGGCCGCCACCTCGCGCTCAAAGAACCGGTACAGCGGGTCTTTGATGTTCTCCACGGTTCGACGCAGGGTCTGGGGATAATGCCAAGTGAGCGTGGTAAATAAAATTTAAAAAACCGGCCAAGTGCGGGACGGACTCGCGCACTAAGAGTTCCGTACCATTGACTATACTCTGACTTTAATTAGGTAGGGTGACCATGTTTTTATCATTTAAATTAAAGTGTTGTTCTTAAATAACTGACAATTTAAATTGTATCAATTTTTTTTTAAATCTATTATAAAATATTCAAATAAAATCTGTTCATAAAAAAACAGAGTATAGGTAAACAACATAATATTTCAAGTTTTGCCTTTTGCTATTATTGGTATCGACCAAAAAAATGACATTTGGTGTATAAGGGAACCCCTTTCAATATTTATTTCATCTTTTTTCAACTGTCCAGCTATCGTGGTTCTCGACTTATAGACAGATGGACGGACGGACAGCGAAGTCTTAGTAATATGGTCCCATTTTTAACCTTCGCGTTCGGAACCCCAAAAATGTACTCTTGAATGAAATAATTTAAAGTCGCCGGCACTTCAGGTATTTACATATATTTTTGATAAAAATAACCCATTAAACAACTGCAAACCATACCAATGTGTTTACCTTGACATGCAGTTCTCCGTACTCACATATGCATGTACAGGTGGTGGCAATAGAGATGGCCTTTAATTTGGGCTTTAATACTTTAAGGTCGAATAGCAATTAGAAATTCTGATTCTTCGACTGGTTAAAGGGATTCGCGATTTCACATATCTTGCTTTATACCAACTCAATATCCTATATCAATGAGAGGATGTTTTCGATTAGCTAACTACATCACCCATATCAACAAAAATAAATAAAATGATTCAAGGGAATGAGAATCAATTTTTAAATTATTTTTTAGGAAGATACAGTTCCTCAGAATAAAATAAAATAATTTAAAAATTGATTCTCATTCTCTTGAATCATTTTATTTCCTATTGTTATATGTCTTTGCAACAAATAAAGATTTTTCATTTTCATTTTTTTCATTTTCATTGTTAAAAAGTAAATAAAATAGCGCAAATAACTTACAGGCAGCTCTTGCGGCAGCAGTTGAAGCCAGTTGGTGGCAGTCGCGTGAAGGGTCTTCATCCAGGCCGGCCTGCCGTCGCCTTCTACTACCATCGTGGCTATAGAAACAAACGTTATTTTTACAAGTTTTCCGAAGAAGCTTTAAAATTTAGAAAAAAATGGTATTTTTGCATCAAAAAATTAGTAACGTCTTCGCAGTAGATAGAACGCACTGGAATACACTGCTTGCCGAATTCAAATTCAACGTCGCGACGTTGAGTATAGTAAATTGAAGATGCATTAAAACCATGCATTGGTCAAACGTGTCATTTTCTTTAGGAACCATAGGTTGGACAGAATTTTGGAGAGTGTGTAGTAAATAAATAAATATTTTATAGTTATTAAAGTAAACTTATTATGACTTACTGAGGTCATCCTGCGCGGCAGCATTGTATGCAAGTTCTTCCTCGTCTTCCAGTTGTTGCATCTTAAGCAGCTTCGAAACTAAGTCGCTTCCTTGAGTTGTCAGTAGCACCTAAATATTTATAATACTGTGTCAGTAAACAATGCTGTTTGGATTATGTTCACACTATAATATTTTGAAGATACACTATTTATGCGTAATATGTAAAAAAACGACATCAATGCTTGTAAAGGCTTTCAAAATATGTGCTACCTAACATTTTTGAATAAGTTTTTGTCAGATATGAGCAAAAATTGCAAAGGTTTTAGACCCAGTGTATAGAAAATTACATCTTCTCGAAAGCTACACTCTTGGAAAAATCCATACTTTCATTATTGTAAAAGTAAGTTTATTTCTCGAGGACAATTTCGCTGTACTATCTTCACATCGTAACTGATCAAATAAAAGAAGTCATTCTTATAATGTCCACTAAAGTAAGTAATAAACATATTCACCTTCTCAGCATTGTTCGGCAGTCCGAGCCACGACGGCGTCTGCCTGTCGGACAGCTCTTCGATCCACTTGAGGAAATGGTCGCGCCGGTTCCCGTCCGGCATCGTGATGTGCCGCTGGTTGCCGGCCGCCTGTTGCAGCGACTGCCGTTATTGTAACTACTTAGCACTGGCACACGACACTTACATGCAAGCAGGTTGGAATACGGAGACAGAGGTTATATTGCAGACGGATTGCGTTTCGTTGTTATAGGGAATATATAACGTAACACAATTATTATTGGAACATTTATAACTGAATAAATAGGAGTTAAGGTACAAGATATAATAAAACTAAAATTTTATAGGGTCTAACAAAATTAACTGCATTTTTTCTTGGGGCTAATTCTGACCCTCAAATACAACAACTTTTTGTATGGGACCATCACCATTATCCCAAAATAATATTACATTTTCCCATAATATAGAGCCGATCAGCTGATTCTAGTAGTATTTAAAAAAAAGATGGATTTCGATGTTGGTCCCATACGAAAAGTTGTTGTATTTAAGCAACAGAATCACCACCGAGAAGGAACGCAGTTTGATTTTGTTAAACCCTGTATATGTTCTTGAAAGTTGCAATAATAAGATGCAATCTTTAAAAAAAAAAACACGGATAGCATATTTTTTTCGGGGAATAGACCATGCAAAGATGTAAACATACATTGAGAATAAGACCTAGCTGACTCTTTCTTCTTGGTACCTAACATCGAGTACCATAAACATACCACTATTTATTTTGTGGCGTAGTTTCATTTCTGAATTTTAATCACATAATATATCGGCAAATTACGAAACCGAAAGATGAGCTTCACTTGACTAATACTATTATTTTGAGAACTCCAAAATTGGTTATCGTATAAATCTATTCTCCAAATATGCAGCTCGAAAACACTGAAAACATGCAACACATAACTTACCCCGTCAACATTAGCCACCAGCGCGAAATCCGCCTCGAAGGACCTGGGCGTGAACAGTTTGCACAGGAACGAGTGTAGGAGGCGTTGGTCGAACGCGTTGTCGATCTTGCCTCCGTAGATGCATTGCGAGAGAAGCGTCACTAGCGCCTCCCAGGGTACCTTCTCAGGGGGTAGGTTGGTGCGGCCCTGGAGGGATAGTTATAGACTCGGTGAAATGAGGTTTGTGAAAGTAATAGAGGTTGATAAATGCAGTGTTGACGGTAATAAGTAATAATTTTTATCGTTGTTTGTTGTGGTTAGGTAAAATACTTTTAATTAACATGCAAGTAAGGTACATAAGGTTAATGGAGTGAAAGCATATTGATATGTTTATTTGGATTTTATAAACACTTGTATTTTTGAAAGGTGGTATAATGGTGAGATGACGAAATAAAGGAAATAGTAGGCCCTGGCTGGACCGAAGTAGCACGGGATAAAGACACTTGGAATTCTTTGAAAGAGGCCTTTCTTTACCCAACAGGCCTTTCTTTACCTTACTTAAAATTGAAGTATAGTAACATAAATAGTAGATTAACTGTATGAAATGAATTGCTTTTTATTTTACTTAATTACAGCGACTGCAGAGAAATTCAATAAAGTTTGCGTTAGTGCAATATTTAACAACGATTAATAGCTTGTTTGCATTTATAACTTATTTAAGGGTAAGACGTCATAAGTGACTTACCATGGCTGTAGCATCAATCCAAGTGTCGAGAGTGTCGCAAGCCACACGCAGATCTGACTCATTGAACTCGTAGTACTTAGCCCAACCGAGCGGCACGTAGCGGAGACGCTCTTGCACGATACCTAAATGAAACAGATTTAAATTTAATTATTAATTAAGATCTGGCAATACAGGGTGTTGTTTTGGTCAGTGACATACAACTCAGAGATAATGGTATGAGTTATGCTTATAAAAAATGGAGAAACTCGCACCGTTGAAATACTAAGCCTTAGCTAGTAAGCTACGAAGACTGGCGTTGGTAGTTTTGACTCACTAGCTATTACCGCAAAATTACATTGATTTCGTCGGTTCTTTTAATATTTATTATTTTGTTTGGCATCACTATAGTTAGTACAACCACCCTGAGTCGGGCGTCGCTAACCAAAACAACGTCCTGTATAAAGCGAGATGGTTATAGCAATCTTAGGATATAATAGTTACCATGGAACCATGCGAGTAGGAAGTAAAGTCTTGCACGCTCCGAAGGTGGTTTCATCATACGAGCTGCTGGGACCTGCAACAAAAAAATACATTAAATTACTACTACCTGTTCAATCAATTAACGTGCTGAACTTTGTTCTCAAGAATAGTGTTGTTAGTTATCATCAATGTATGTTTAGCTTTATCTTACTAATTTCTTTAGCGAGAGTTTGCCACGCACAATCAGTTGGCAGCAGATTGACAAATATATTTTTAAAACGATCCTTTTACGAGCTGACGAGATATCATCGATGTACATATCATCAACTTACAGTAGCGAAAGTCCTAAGCAGATTGGCGCGAATACCGGGCGGTGGCTCGAACACGACCACGCGACCAGCTCTCAACAGATTGACAGGCAGTTTTGGACTGATCTCAGTGGTCAGGAACAGACGGAAGTTCGGGTGGGGCTGCAGTGAATGCAGCTTCTTTTCTAGCTGCACCAACCACACGGGTGCTAAGTGGACGTTCTTTAGCATCACCCAGCTAAAAAAAAAAGATCTAAAAATACACTGACATTCAGCATATGTGATTTTTAATGTATTTAAATTAGAGATGGGCCGAGTACTCGGTTAATACTCGGTACTCGGCGTACTCAGCGGGTTTTTTATTACTCGTACTCGGCCGAGTAACTCGGTTTCAATGCCGAGTTTACTCGGTTTAAGTAAAGCAGTATATATAGGTAGATATAATCTAAACAACAGAGGAAATCTTTCACAATCTCAGTCATGATAATGAATGAGTGGTAATGAAACAAAATGAAGAGCACTAGTAAAAGAAAAAAAAGTGAAATTTTATAAAGTAAAATTATGATGCAGTAACACAAAGATTTCTGCACGTTCTGGTAACGGCTTATTCCTTTTTTCTTCGTAGACGTTACCAGCCTCTGAAAAAAATCACTCCCTATGCACGGTGCTTGCAGATGCACATAGTAACACTCGTGCTAAACGTGCCAGTTCTGGATGCCTTGTTTGGTGCCCTGCCCACCACTCGAAAGGACTCTTGTCTTTTGTCAGCCTATTCTAAAGTAACGGGACTTTTTGGATCATCGCGCTCTAGTGCCCAGATAAAGCTTATTTTGCGCGTACCCGTTTGTACTTGTTTACACACCCGAAACAGGAATTTTATTGTAACCGAGTTACTCGGCCGAGTACTCGGTTTGAAAAAAAATGAACCGAGTAAAACTCGGTACTCGGCAAAAATGCTACTCGGCGCATCTCTAATTAAATAAATAAAATGAATAATAAATATTGGACACCAATCACATACATTGCTCTGATCCCAAAGTAAGTAGCTAATTGCACTTGTGTTATGGAAATCAGACACAACGGTGGTGCCACAACACCCAGACCTAAGACAATATAGAAAATTATGATTTCTATATTGACCCGACCGGGAATCGAACCCGGGACCTCGGAGCGGCGACGACTTGAAACCAGCTTAACCACTACGCCACGGAGGTCGTCACTTCCCACTGAAACGGACAATACCGACAATATCATGACCGTGCTAGGAACGCAGGCAAGAAATTGCCCACTGAACCCGTATGAAGCCAGTAAGCAACGCGTATGATAGCCGTATAAAAGCTGTTTCATAATTTTTTGCAAGTCTAGCTAAGGCTCTGACCCAGAAGTGACGAGTTCAGTCCGACAGTCTGTATTGGCAGGACTATCAATGCACTGAATAAGTTACGGCGACGCCTTTATATGTTGAAGCCCATATAATCACCGGCCTAGCAACTAGCGTGTCAGCACCGGCAAAATACGTTCCGTGCATGGCACGCGGTCGGTGACGGAACGGTCTAGAGGGCAAGGTGTCATATTTTTTAATACAAAGAAATAGTTTTTCCGGACACGTTCTTAGCTCGGTCATGGTATACTACGGTGAACTGGGCAAATAGCTTTATGGCTATGCTATTGATAATACTATTAAAAGCATAATACAGGTGACTTTATAGTCCATAATAATTGGATAGAAAAGTGACATCTACAACACGAAGACAACGGTAACATACCGTCCGGTTTTGCAAGCGGTGTTGATAGCGCGCTCTGCTTGGTTGAAACCTTCTGCCGAACCAATAGCGATGCTTGACAGAGGTTTGTTCAATTCCGTTGCCATGTCATCCACACGACCTACACATAGAAAGTTAAGTTAAAATTGCACACAAAATAGAGTTGCTAGCTAAAAAAATTAAATAAATTTAATATTTATTTACAATAACATAATAAACAAAATATGTACACAAAGATTTCATAACTTAATACATAGGTATTATTTTTATACAGTAGGTACATATCCGCAAGCCTCTGTGCTTATTAACTAGGTATTTAATGTATGTACGGAAAAATTTACATTCATTCACGAAACATAGTGACATACACAAATATAATACTAGGAATAAGGATAAGCTTGCTATTCCACAATTTAGGCTTCGAAAGATTGGTAATTCTTTCATGGAGAAAGGTATTAAATTTTTCAATAAACTACCAGAATACATTATAAACTTACCGGTTAATAAATTTAAAACTGTTATTAAAGAAACCCTTATGACGAAAGGGTATTATAAAGGAGATAATTATTTAAAAGATAATAATGTATGGACTTGCATGATCACTACAAACATTGTAAACCTTTTGAAAAGAAGCATTGACAATAGTGACTGAGTTTGTTGCGCAGCTTCTTCTCGGCACTAGCCCACAATTGTCGTGTAAAAGTGCCCCCAGTGGGCCTATTTGCATAAATAAATGACAGATACTTTATCTTAGAGAACAGTGATTCCTCCTGGATACATAGTAACATACTAATTTATGACTGTGGTTTTTAATATGTGTGTGTGTGTGTGTGTGTTTTGGCGCGTGCGTGTGTTGTTTGTTTATTTTAAAAGATCTTCAGTCTCATTATAATTTAAGGTAAGTAATATGAGTTGTTTGTATTGCTTACCACTGGCGTCATATCCAGGCACCGAGCATAATATTGCCGGTGTGGTGGCATTGAGTTGTTGATCGGTGATGCCAGCCAAGTCCAACTCAGTTTCGGCTCGCGACAGGAATACGGGGCCCAAGACTGAGGCTACCAGTTGGGTGGCAGCCGCAATCACACGGTCTGGGCGGAATGCCTACAAAAGAAATAGAGCATTTGAATAATGCAATGTATCCATCGAAGTATACCAGCCAATATATGATTACATATACAATATGGCATAACTTTTTTGTCCTTGTACTTGTGAAAGAATGAATTTACTTATGAAAAAGGGTACATTTGGGTGTTAATTTCATTGTATAATATATGTGACAGTCTTTAAAATAAAATAAGAGGTTAAATTCAAAAAGACAGCTTCAATACCTTATCTTGACTCTTTCAGAATATCGGCAATAAGGTTCAAAATCGTCGGGTTTTGACACTGACCGCACCCAGTTTCGAGACAAAATAGTCATTCAATGGTTGTTGCGATCGACATCGTGTCAGTGAGGTCTGTCTGAGATTTGATTACTGATGTGCCGTTCCCGGGAATTTTGAAAACTTTGAGTAAATTTCCCGTAAAGATTCAGTAAATATCCGGGGGAAACTTCCCCATGTTCAAGCGTAGCCTGTTTGTGTAGGTATGTTTTGTATGATGCACTGACTGTAAATGAATTTGTTTATGCCGCTTGCGACAGCCACGCCGGCAGCTCCGGCAGCTCGGCCGCCTTCTGCAGCAGGCGACGGGACGCTGTTGTACCTGTATGAGCAGCAGGCGGTACATGGCGAGCGTGTGCGGCTGCGGCGGCGCGGCGGCGTCGCAGTCCCACAGCGTCGGCACGCACTGCTCCGGCGCCGCTTGCGACAGCCACGCCGGCAGCTCCGGCAGCTCGGCCGCCTTCTGCAGCAGGCGACGGGACGCTGTTGTACCTGTATGAGCAGCAGGCGGTACATGGCGAGCGTGTGCGGCTGCGGCGGCGCGGCGGCGTCGCAGTCCCACAGCGTCGGCACGCACTGCTCCGGCGCCGCTTGCGACAGCCACGCCGGCAGCTCCGGCAGCTCGGCCGCCTTCTGCAGCAGGCGACGGGACGCTGTTGTACCTGTATGAGCAGCAGGCGGTACATGGCGAGCGTGTGCGGCTGCGGCGGCGCGGCGGCGTCGCAGTCCCACAGCGTCGGCACGCACTGCTCCGGCGCCGCTTGCGACAGCCACGCCGGCAGCTCCGGCAGCTCGGCCGCCTTCTGCAGCAGGCGACGGGACGCTGTTGTACCTGTATGAGCAGCAGGCGGTACATGGCGAGCGTGTGCGGCTGCGGCGGCGCGGCGGCGTCGCAGTCCCACAGCGTCGGCACGCACTGCTCCGGCGCCGCTTGCGACAGCCACGCCGGCAGCTCCGGCAGCTCGGCCGCCTTCTGCAGCAGGCGACGGGACGCTGTTGTACCTGTATGAGCAGCAGGCGGTACATGGCGAGCGTGTGCGGCTGCGGCGGCGCGGCGGCGTCGCAGTCCCACAGCGTCGGCACGCACTGCTCCGGCGCCGCTTGCGACAGCCACGCCGGCAGCTCCGGCAGCTCGGCCGCCTTCTGCAGCAGGCGACGGGACGCTGTTGTACCTGTATGAGCAGCAGGCGGTACATGGCGAGCGTGTGCGGCTGCGGCGGCGCGGCGGCGTCGCAGTCCCACAGCGTCGGCACGCACTGCTCCGGCGCCGCTTGCGACAGCCACGCCGGCAGCTCCGGCAGCTCGGCCGCCTTCTGCAGCAGGCGACGGGACGCTGTTGTACCTGTATGAGCAGCAGGCGGTACATGGCGAGCGTGTGCGGCTGCGGCGGCGCGGCGGCGTCGCAGTCCCACAGCGTCGGCACGCACTGCTCCGGCGCCGCTTGCGACAGCCACGCCGGCAGCTCCGGCAGCTCGGCCGCCTTCTGCAGCAGGCGACGGGACGCTGTTGTACCTGTATGAGCAGCAGGCGGTACATGGCGAGCGTGTGCGGCTGCGGCGGCGCGGCGGCGTCGCAGTCCCACAGCGTCGGCACGCACTGCTCCGGCGCCGCTTGCGACAGCCACGCCGGCAGCTCCGGCAGCTCGGCCGCCTTCTCCAGCAGGCGACGGAACGCCGTCAACCTGGACGATAAGCGAAAGGTAAAACATAAAGATGAAATAAGAAACCAAAAATTTTCGCACAGACGGGAGTCGACCCAGCAACTTTCTGGCTAACCGGGCCAAACGCTCTACCAATTGAGCTACCGTGCTTTCTGCCCGACCTTGCTAGGCTTGTGTAGTACAGGTACTATGTACTATTAGGAACTAATTCAATGATGTGACCGAGAACGAACTATTCTCTTCTGGTCTTTCAAATCGTACAGTTCAGATAAGCAAATCTTGTATGTCTTTGGTTCAGATTGGCTCGCGAGAGCAGAGTAAGTCCGAATAAATACGAGTGTCAGAGCAGAGCGAGTTGAAAGATTACATACGCGTGTGCGTAAGCGTGATGACAGATGTACTAGATTGAGCGAGAACGAGAAAAACGCGAGAGCCTGAGCATGACGGAAGATGTACTAGTTAAGGGAAAACGAGACAGACGCGTGTGCTTGAGCACGATAGGAGGTATACTAGATTGAACGACACGTACGTACGACCATATTGTCTGTGTACGCCTGGACGTCTTATGCCCGAGTATCGGTGAACTTTTGAACTAATAGTACTAGAAGACCGAACTAGTTCCTTTAAACGATTGTACTAGTGGGGAACGCTCTGTTCAGTGTCCGAATAAGAACAAGACTAGACCTTGCGAAATTTGTGGTTTCTTATGGATACGTCATTACGCGTGACCCGTCTGTTTATGCAACAGTGGGCCAAAATTTTTGGTTTCTTATTTCATCTTTATGAATATAAAATATGACACTGTGAGTGATAAAATCATTCTAAACCATCCGAAAGAGAGAGATAAATCTTTCATCTTTCTCGCTTGACCGTACTGATAAGCGACGCGCTGTATATTTCTAATTCTTTTGACATTCGGGCCCAAAGACTTAGTTGATAATGGCATGACTATAGTTGAAGTAAGATTCCAAATAAGAATGGTACGGCAGACTGACAATTCATGAAATGAGATCATAGGCAAAAAAAAGTTAAGAAAAGAAATAAAATATTGAATCAAAGCATGATAACAATATGATCAAAGTATGGTGTCATTACATGATATAGACAAAAGTAAAATGAAAGTTAATCTATGAACAGTATATTAAAATTTCCTACTGGTATGGAAGTCTCGACATAGTTCTCCGTAAAACCACCAAGTGGTGTTCAAAAATAGCTGAAATTGGTGTATTCGTGTATTTATTGATTGAGAAGGATTTTAAAATGATGCTTAAAAAATACATTTTTTTAAAAGATTTATTAAAGATAAAGCTACGTAAGCTAAAAGGGTATTTGATGCAGCAGAAGATCTGAAAATTGAAATTGTCTACGCGAAATGTCAAAAATTTTGCTTCAGACTTCGGCCGCAGCCGTCGTTATCAACTGAGTCGTGTCAGTTACAGATGAATACACAGCTTTGCATATTTTTTTATCTTTTGACATTTTGGCCTTACGACTCAGTTGCAAACGCGCCGACTATAGCAAAAAAAAAATGATTGCGCGATCTGAAGTGAATGAAAATCCAGATGTATCTTACCTTGAGCTCAACCTAGCCGCGGCCGTGTGCTGTTGCGTTGTAAGGTGGTCGGAGGGCGGCGCGTGGTTCACGAAGCCTTCTTTGCCGCGGAGGAACACTCCGAAAGATTGATCCAGCGTATCTGCAGCACCGGTGCCTTTGAGGTGGATGCGGCAGAGGAGTAGCGCGAACGTCAGGCGATCAGTGTGCAACATGCCTCGGGCCACGCGTTCGTATACAGCCTGTAATATTCACATTTATATGTCACCATAGTAATAAATATTTGCTAACATTATATTGAAAGTCCGTTTTTCTTTGCTAGTCGAATAATGTAAACAATCTTTTCGTAACTATTAAAATATTATCAGTGAATAAAATTAATTATTCATTTGGCTTAAAAAGATTTCAGTGTTCAACGATAAATAACCTAGGTATGTAGGTTGTGATTTTTGTGTTTATCTCATTTTAAAATGAATACAATGAAACAAGATTGTTTACAATATCCGTTATAAGCTAAGAAGAACAATCTTACTAAACAGTTTACTATCGAAGTGACAGCCACCTTAAAGGCAGAGATACACATGCCTGTAACTGGTACACTTTCATGCCAGCTCCTTGCACGTGCCATATACATCCATGTTTAGGTTTACACTTACAGGCTCACACAGGCGTAAGTCACATGAATTACGCCTGTGTGAGTCACTTGCCACTTTCACTCTTGCGTTTTTGTTAAACTTGCTAGCTATTTCTTGTAAAGGACCACAATTTCAGTTACGGTGAATATACGAGTAAAAAGTAATTGAAATATAAAGAGCGTATCAATAGTCCTTACCGTAAACAGCTCTTCAGTGATAGTATTCAGGCGAGCGGTGTAGTCAGTGACACCGCTCAGCCTCGGGCACACTAGTACAGAACTGAATATATCCAAGAACATCTTCAGTGAATACTGGTATAAAAAGTGCACTTGGTTTAACGACTCCATTGTGAAGTAGATACTGCTGCACGCCTAGAAAAAAATATATAAATTTATAAATCAAACGATTATGGTATGGTACACCCAGTTGGTAATTTTCTACTATTGTTATAAATTAAACCTTTTATGAATTTAATGATTTTTTATTTACTTATGGTTTTCTTACATCATTGTTTATCAACAATACTTTGTTTACACAGTCTGGATCGGCTGACACGTAATTAAAGTATTAAGACAATTTCTATTCCCTATAGAAGTATTAGGACTATACTTACTTGAGATAGAGGCAGATATTGCTGGCTAACGGTTTCAATCTCGCCAATGACTTTATCAGTTTCTTCAACCTAAAATGGAATAAAAGACAATGTAATTCAATATCGAAATTCATTCGAACAAACTTATTCCGTCTTGAACAAAAATATAGTACCAGGCTAAGATCTGTAAATATGTATCAACTAAACAATAAAAATTGAGTAATAGTGACGACATTCGATAATAGAGAAATACTTTTCTCATTAATCGGGAAATTGTGTTATTGCTTTTGACCTGGTACCATCTTTTATGGAATAATAAGAATTGTAATTGTGTCACCTTTTGTCCGATGTCGTCAGCCTCCTTCTTCAAAGTTTCAAGAGTAGCAATAACAGAGTCATCGTCTAGAATCTTGCCTTTAGCGTCGTTGAGAGCTTGGAGCAATGATTTCTCCAGTTGACGCAGACGGAGATGAAATTCACCTGATGATGTTTATGTGATTCAGAACTACATACATCTATACTATCTAATTGTATGAGGGAGGAATATTAGTCGTCTAGTTAAAAGGGCAAAATGTCTACTTTTTAATAAATTTTATTCACTGATTAATTTATAGCAAAGGTTATTAATAATATTTTAAAAAACTGAAGCAAAAATAAATGATAAGTCTAACCATATCAAGTAACGATACACTTGCTAGAACGTTAAACTAGAGCTAAGTTTTTAATAAATGACACACAGCAAAGGTTTACGATATTACATTTATTTGACAACTTGTGGGCTAACGGTAGGTACCTACAATCAACCATTTCTGGCTTTTTGAGTTACAATAGGCATCTGAAATCAATCAGTAGTGAATAATGGGTCAGGAATGACATATGGGACTAGATTATACTTAATTTGAATCTAAAAAATCATTTTGTGCAAATGAGCAGTCGAACCTGGTATCTTTTGCTATCTGGGCCTATGTATGTAAGTATTTTACAGGTGCAATTTATAATTTAGTTATATGGTTAAAAAGATACGATAAAAAAACTTTTATTCAAAAATAGCAGAAGGACGTTTCTATATATCCATTGACAGTGGAATTAAGGGGTCTCACCTTGTAGTTTCAGCAAGTCTGATCTCTTGGTATCGATGTCAGGGCGCTCGGCTTTTAGCACTCGGTGCAGACATTGCGATTGCAGCGACGAACGCGTCACCGTGAAGTTGACGAACGTCACCCGAGAGCACATGTCTGGCGGGAACTCCACGGTTGGGTCCCTGGAGGGTGTATTGACATGGTGTTTTGTACAAAACTTGGTTTCGTGATAAATACAGATAAAGTAGGTAAATTGGAGTAAACTGACATGTCTGTTTAAAATTACTAATATCAGTTCTAGCGAATTATTCCGGAAATCCCTTTAGGCTTCAGGAACTGCATTTTTCGCAAAATACATTAGAAGAGGCTGGTTTAAATAGGTTTTGCAGCACCTATCACACAACAAAGTAAATACTGGACACCTTGTATACTAAGTGCAACTGCAAAGTAACACTAAGTAGTGTTACAGCTATCGTACATTTATGTAAATATGTTATCGCTTTTTATCTATGGTGGCGTTTGTGGCTAAGCATAAAGTATTCCTTTGTCAAATGAAGCATCTTGACTCACCTGGTGCTGAGGAAGATGACGAAGGAAGGACTGAGATCGATGTCCTGGTCACCGAGCGTGATGAGCACTCGGCCGCCCGTGCGGCGCAGCTCGCGATTCAACACTGGATTCAGGATGGGATCGTAGTTCTCTACGTCCTATATTGTAAAACAGAAAAATTATAGCCCTATCACTCTCGTGTACATTTGAACGTAAGCTTCAGCTCGACGAACGTTAATTAATAAAACATAGATTTAGGATTATACTTTGCACGGTAACATTTAATGAAAAAATGAATCAAATTTATTTAGAAAACATACGTCAAGATATCGAATTACGATGCAAGGACAATCGAAAATCTTATATTTTTGACAACCTAAATGGAAGAAGAGTAAACGATTTACCTACTTTCTCAATTGTATACAACCATTTCCGATTCGTTAAATTGAATTATTTTGACATAATTGATTACCTTAGTTTCGAGCAAACGTTAAAATATTTAAGTTTTGTGTAAAAGGTTCCGTGTGTAGTAAATACCTAGATAGACTTCATATTTAACCCACCTGCACCAGTAGCGGGTTGCCAAAACGCAGCGCCGATTCGAGGTTCTTTCTGAACGAGTCGTCTAAGAAGGAGGTCTTGGTGATCTTGCGGTCCTTGAACTCGCGCATGATGAACTCCGTCGCTTGACCGGACGGGTCGATGATGAGCGGGTAGCGGTTGAAGCGCTAGATAAAAAAAAACAATAGGCTCAAATGCTCCTTTCTGTAGTCTATCAAGAGTCCTACTAACTAACCCCGAGTGATTAATATGGCTATTGAGTAATCGCTGCGGCTCAATATAACAGTCAACATCAGATATTACATGAAGATTACGTTAACAAGTACGTCATCAAAGAAAAGGTATAAATACCATAGTTCTACGGGTCTGTTACAGTATAAGCAGCATCCATAATACCACCATACCATAATATACGTAAACAGTGCTATAATATGCCAAAACAAGCTATCTGTCTAAATCACTTCGAAACGTGTGCTCAGTAAGAGTATATATTTAAGGTAGGTATTATAACGCAGAGTGTGTAAACAGTTTAGGTAGTAGTTCAGTTAGTTCTTCATACGATTATTGAGTTATCGCTGCGGCTCAATATAACAGTCAACATCAGATGTTATATGAAGATCATGTTAACAAGTATTTAACAAAGAAAAGGTATAAAAAAGTAAAAGTGAGAAATAAAAAACACAGTTCTAGGTGACTGTTACGGTATGAGAACAATCCCATTATACCATAATGTTGACAGTGTTATAACATGGCAGAACAAGCTGTGTCCAAATCACTTGTGCGCTCTGTAAGAGGTAATATTGAAAATGGTAGGTATTATAACGTAGAGTGCGCAACCAGTTTCGATAGCAGACAGAATGTTCGGGTCCTCTGTTCTGTACTTGATGCCACCTGATACTCACCCTAAGCATAATAGCATTCTCGACGCAGAGCTCGTCGGTGGGCAGCGCGTTAGCCTGCCAGCGCAGCCGCTCGTCCGGGTTGCTCAGGTACTCCGTGCGCGCGATGTCTGCTCGGTACTTGATGTTGGCCGCCGCGAGGTGCGCCGTCCAAGTTGAGAACAGACTTTGACGGTACTGTGGAGGATGAAACATAGAAATATTATTTATTATATCCAGCCCAGAGAGGTGCTCGTAGCGCAGTGGTAGCAGCGCTTTGATAGTGATTCCGAAGTAAAGCAACCTACAGCGCGCTCGTGTTTGGATGGGTTACCATTCAGACCATATAGGTGACGAATATCACGAGTATCTCCGTGCTTCAAAAGGCACGTGAAGCCGTTGGTCCTGGCCAATATCGATTGATATTAGTCGTTAAGCCTAGTCAAAAACCTTATGGGTGGCTTGATAACATCTGACAGCAGGGTTAGTCGCTTGCCTTGCGAACACCCTCCACCCAATCTGCACTGAGCTCGCGTGATGGAGTATGGCTCGAACTACCACATAGTTGAGGTATGGCCTTTGCCCAGTAGTGTGACGTTACACGCTAACTTTACTTATCCCGTCACTATTGGGCTAAAATGAGGACTAAGAAGCCTTGTTTCAGACAATATGACCACATGCTTGTGACTGCTTTTCATAGTATGTTTCTTGTTAGTATATTAAAATACAGGTACTACTAGCTACAACTAGTAATGCCCTCTATAAACCTAGTTTTGTTCTGTCGTTTATTCTTCTTCAGTCTGTGATTTTCAGCCTAAGCGGTCGTTTTATTTTAGCTGGTTATGGGCCCAAAACGCGCCAATTTCAGTATCATGTCACACTAACAAGAATTATTTTAATCCTAATAAATAGATAAGCTACAGAACTTATACCTGTTTATGCACACCACTGTTTGAGTAGAAACTGGAACATTATTATTTTATCTATTTATTATACAGGGTGAAATTTTAATCAGTGACCAAATTTTATGTGAAGACTCCACTGATAAATATGAACAACTTTTACTACGGGAGCAATAGTGAAATCGAGAAAAAAAAATCAGCTGTTCCATACAAAAGCTCAATTGGCGCGCGGTCAAAATTTATGGAACAGCTGTTTTTTTTTCTCGATTACTCTATTGCTCCCATAGTAAAAGTTGTTCATATTCATCAGTGGAGTTCTCACTTAAAATTTGGTCACTGAATAAAATTTCACCAGGCCCTGTATAGCTAGTGTATAGGTAGCTAACAAATAGACAAACGTTAAATAACCTCAGTAACCAGAAATAAGTACACTTACTTAACGCGTATACTATAAACACTTACGTGCTGATCGAAGTACCCGCCGTAGGCGATAAAGGCGGCGGACAGAAGCACGTCCCCGACAATGGTGCTCATCTGCGAACGGAACGTCTCCGAGCTAGACTCCCAACGCTCGCGCTCGATCACCAAGCTCTTGAGCAGAGCGATGGAACGATCCACCTGTTGACAAAAGACAATGTAAATAATCAGACTCTAAATTACATGTGCATTTTTTAGTTTTTTTCCATGCCAATATACCACATAGTTTACGCATAGGCACACATACTTTGACATAACGCGGGCTACGTTTTGTCAGAGTATGTCCACCAACATGATGAGCCTAACGTTGCATTGGTGAATATACACTTCTGGACACATCTATTGGCCCACCTTGTATTTTCAGTTTCGTTTGGTCCTAGCTAAAATTTTATATTAGGTCGAGAAAAAGTTTTTATGCAGTTTTGAACCCGGCACATTCACAATTTCATTCAATAGTCTTTTTTTGAATTTCGAACACAGAATTTAAAGAAACAAAAGACAATTTGGAGCCTGTTTGTTGATATCAAACAATCGAATACTAAGAAAACTTGGTTTTATTGGTTTACTTGGATTTAATT
This sequence comes from Pyrausta purpuralis, assembly GCA_963924145.1. Taxonomy (NCBI): domain Eukaryota; kingdom Metazoa; phylum Arthropoda; class Insecta; order Lepidoptera; family Crambidae; genus Pyrausta; species Pyrausta purpuralis. The sequence goes on along the minus strand of OZ001653.1, from coordinate 17,396,625 downwards.
CTTGAAAAAGTGATTGATATCTTTGGTTTTGCAACAAACATTACTTATTCTTAACATTAAGGTGAGGTTCTATCAATAATCTATGGATACTTCACCTGAAGTCGCCGCCCAAGCTGTGGCACTTATTCACGCCGGACACAGCCAAAGAAACGTGAGTGCTCAACTTAATTTAAGTCGATCTGCGGTCCGAAATGTTTATCGGAGGTACTTAGAGACTGGCGGCTTTATTCATCGCCAAGGAAGGCCACGATCTCGGGTCACAACTGAAAGGCAGGATCGATTCATCGTGACGACCAGCTTGAGAAATCGTCACCTTACCTCCATTGAAATACAAAACCAACTTCGCGACTTCAACGGAGTATCTGTGAGCGCTCGAACTGTTCGGAGATGAGAGAACGCGATATGGTACCACACAAGCCAGCTAATGGGCCAAAACTAACGACCGAACAGCGCGCCTTTATTTCGCACGCAGTCATTTAAATTGGACACACCAAGATTGAAGCCGTGCACTCTTTTCTGATGAGTCTAAAATTGTGTTACATGGCAATGATGGAAGGAAGAAGGTCTACCGACGTAAGGGAGAGCGTTTCGCACAATGCTACTTTGAATAGAGGGTTGCTTATGGCGGTGGCTCGTGGACTGTCTGGGGCGGTATATCCGCGAGCGGCAAAACTCAACTTGAGGTTGTTACAGGACCACGGCTGCCAACATTAAATGCTGAAAGGTACATTCGTGAGTGCTTAGAACCTCACGTGATACCATACATGGACTATGTGGGCCCAAATTTTCTTTTTATGCATGATAATGCAAGAGCCCATGCGGCCGGCATCGTCAGGGAATATCTTCGGGATGTGAACATCACAGTTATGGACTGTGGCCAGTCCAACTGTGATGTTCACATCCCGAAGCCAGAAGGCCAGACATGAACCCCATTGAGCACATGTGGGACGAGCTAAAAAGACGTGTTAGGGCTCGTCAGCCAGTTGCCCAGACAATGCAGGGGTTGAAAACTGCCATAGAAGAGGAATGGGAGATGATCCCTCAAAATTTCATAGAGCGGTTGATAAACTTTATGCCTAATCGTATAAGAGCTGTGGTAGATGTCCATGGAGGCAACACGCGTTATTAAATTAAACCTTTATTGGATAAAGCATGTTTTTATTCAAAAATCAATTGCCTTTAACACATATCCGACTTGTTAGGCGTAGCTCAATGTCGTATGGTATTCTGAATTCAAATTCAAAACAATATGATCGAAAATGATGGTAAAATGTATCAGGTTTAAAACTGCATCAACAGTTTTTGTTCAATCTAGCAATCATATTTTGGGTAGGGGCCATCGAAACCTAAACTCTAAGGTGGGCCAATAGATGTGTCCAGAAGTGTAGTTTTTAAACATATTCGTTGGTTCGTTGTTATGGAGAGTAGCTTACTTTATTTGTCGTTAATTACTCTAGTTAGACAAGCACTGTTATCTAACAGCAAAATCTTCTACGACTCTTTCAAGCACTACGTTAGAGTCAAAATTGATAAAAAAGGAGAAATACTTTCTTAGCAATATGTAACTATACCTTAGCTTGCACATTCTCAAGGTCAGTCTTAATAGCCTGGGCCTGGCTGATGAGCTGCGCATACTCTTCCTTGTAGGACGCGATGGATTTCTCCAGCTGAGCAATCAAGTCACGCACTTCGTCACCAGCCTTCACGTTGTGCTGAGCCTGGTCTTCCAAAGCCTTGAGCTCGTTACGCAGCGGCTCAACACGCTTCAACATGTCTGCGTATTCGATCTGAAAATTGTATTAACAGTAATTTATGGGCAGAAATTACAAGTGGTAAAAAAGTGAATTACTTTCACAACAAAAAGTACAGGCTGCAATTAATGTAATAAATGATTGTGTATAAAACTCAAGTTCTTTTCTAAAAATATAACAAGATCTAAGTATAAAAATGCGTTTTGTACTATCGTTTTAAGGATAGGAGAAGTTTTCAAGAGTGTACGTACCTGAGCGATGGCCCATTTGACCATAGGACCACAAGCCATACTGGCCCGGTTGACCTTCTCGAAGTTGTAATCCGGGTTGCTCAAATAACGAGTCCTCATCTTCTCACGAACGTCGTCACTGACAAACATACAAACGATTAACGTCGTTCCATAGGTCTAATCTTAATGTCAAATGAATTCGTGCATTCCGTGCAATGTCAATGAACCATACCACTTGAACTTTACTTTTACCCCAATGAAACTTTTTCCATTTAACTTCTCCAGTTGCCCTGTTTCATGCATTTGTCCCTTTATTTTCAAATCTTCCCAGGATATGGAAATATACATAATGGACGTCACTTACCAAACAACAAACAAATCTCAAGGTTCAAAGAATCCAATGTCTCACTCTATATAGAAAGACACATTAGATAGCAAACAAACAAAAAAGTGAGAAACAAAAAGTAAAATAAAAAAAGCCAATTGGGTCACTGTCGATAGTGAGTTTCAGCAGACTGAATAACGATAAAATATTTATTGGCAAATACATCCATGCACCTGCCTGACTGCCAGATATTATGTTAAAATTATGGTCTAAAATATGTTTGATAAAAAGAAAACTTATAAATATTACTGGATGTTTTCGTTTTATTGAAAAGCTATATTAAATGTTTTAGAAACTGCGCGAGGTTTAAATCTTGATTAAATACATAATTTTGTAGCGGATATCAAATCTTCATTTATAATAGCTAGTAGTATCTCTAAAATAAAATTAACAACTACTGGAACAGAGGTTGCACTACTTTGCATCTACCGTTCTTCGAACATCGGGTAAGTTTCGTTAACAAGCCTCCACCATACATGCAATTCCAAACGTGCCCTACGTCTTTGCTAAAAGAACATAGGGCACGGAAATGAAATTTCATACTCGTGCAAAAGCATGCTTCAAGCACAAAACATGGAGTCAAGACCTTGAAAGCGGACACAATGTTATTGCTTTCTACCATCGAACCAAAGAGGAAGGAGTGTACGTGGGTGGGGATGGGAAGGTTGAAACAAGCGCGGTGCTCACGTTATATCCTCGGTAGAGAAGTTGGAGACGATGCTGTTGATGAAGTTCTCTCGCATGATGACTGCTCGAATCGCTTTCCAGTCGGTCGCGTTCTCGCCGAGAAGCAGGCAAATCGATTCTAAGGCGACTTTCACGATCGCCGGGGGGTTGCCCATCGAACGCACTTCCACTAAATGCTGCTTCTTTATCGATTTCACAGCTGTTTAGTGTATATTGTCGCCGGTGCCGTCGTCCGTCCAGATGTCGCGTCCGTCACCAGCACGAAGCGAGAGCGAGAGAGTACAAAAAAGAGAGAAACAAAAAAGGCGTTTAGCATCTATGACACATGCGGCTGGCGTTATTATTTTAATCTTGATATAGAAATAAGTAGATTGTTATTATAGTACAACAATTGAAGGCATCATAGAGTCAAGTTTCAGCTCTGTTTTCAGTTTCGATAACCAATTAGCAATAAAATCGAAAAAGAAAATGGAACCAAATACGTCAAGACTAACCTAGAGCCCCCATTTCGCAAATTATATCAATCGTACAACTGAAAATAATGAAAACTTTGACGTTACAAATAAGTTATCTGTTAATAATTTTGGTCCACGACGATGCTTAGCGGGTTAGTCACGAGTACGTCTTATTAGTTGTGCCTTACACAGATGCCATTTAACAATACAGTGATTACGTTTTTTTTTCGTTATTAATAACAACAGTCACATAATGCAAGCGAGCCTAGCTTATTTACAAGATTATACAAATCATGACAAGGTTACAAGAATTCATAACATCATTCACAATAATAAGAAATATTAAAATAGCTCGCCATTTTGACTATTTGATTAAAATAATAGGTATTAACTAACAGATCATTGCAGAACAGTCTAAATACATAATCAAATGTGTACCTGCTAAAATACAAGATTCAAATAATTCAATGCATGTAAAAACATTGTGTGTACAGTAAAAATGTTTTTGCCAATAAAATATTATGAAGTATGCTGCTATCTAAAATGTGTTTCTATACATTCCAAAAATATAATAATGATAAATTACTCAAATTGTTAATAATTGGGATGTACCTTGTCGCTTTAAAAAATAGTTTAAGGTTTTGCAACATTATCTTCAGCTCGCTCAATAAATAAATATCGTAAGTCACATGTCACGATTCTACGGCCTGATATATCAATTTCAACATTCTTATGATACACGACAAGCCACACCCGAATAAACGTGAACAACTAACGTGATGTTCTCTGTCTCGAAGTTGACGATGGTCGATATGAAGTTGTCCTTCATGACTACCGATCGGATGCCCTTCCACGTGTCTCCCTTCTCGCCCAGAAGCGTGCAGATCGACTCCAGCGCCATCTTCACCACGGAAGGCGGGTTTGCCATAGATCGCACCTCCACAAGCTGCTGTTTCTTGATCGATCGCACCGCTGTTATGTTACGTCTTCGAGTTTTATACTAGTCTTTGTCAGAAATAAGCGTTTTCGATAATATGTTGTGCGAAAGACAGACTAAATATACAAGTGGTTTCTATAATGTATCTGCTAGATTTCCTTTATATTTTTTCCGAATGTGAATATAAATATGGGAAACGTCAATTTCTGACCAAAGAGTTAACAATAGTTACAGAAGTATAAGGCATCTTTTAGTGACCAAATGATTTCGTGATACACATTTTGTTTGTCAAATAATGAAAAGCAAGTTCAAACACTATCTACATAAGGGGTTGACTAACTAACTAGGGGATAGCGTTATTAACTCAAACACAATGCCAGCAGTGGTGGCTATTATGCGATAAATATGCTCAGAATAAGATGAAAATGTGGAGAATCCTTTAAACCACTACTCGTGTTTGCAAAATTAGGTGCTCTTCGGAAGAAGCAAAGATACGTTTTAGTAGACAACGAGTTTACAATCATTATGTTTGTATTTTCCATCAAACAAAGTCCTTCCAAAGAGCAGCTAGCTAATATCGAGCTCAGGTTTACTACAAATAAGAAAATGAAGACCAAACCGTTTTGTGCTTCGATGACAGCCGGTTCCACTTGCGCTAAATCGGCCATTACGTCTCTTCGTTTCGCTTCGATTTCCTTGGTTTGTTTTTCTAAAGCAACCTGATGTCAAATACAGTTTTAGTAACTTAATTTTATGGTTATGATGACACTTTATGACGAAGATGATATTTGACAAATACTGACCTGTATTTCTTGACTTTCTACCTTCTTCTTTTCAGCTTCTTGTTGGTCTTTTACCATCTGTCTTAGTTTAGCATTGGCAGCTTCGTTCTTGGCTTGGAGTTCCTGTAAGTTTTTTTATGTTTCTTGATATGAACTTGTTAAAAATACACAATACTGTATGTTGTTTTGCATAATAACTCTACCACATGACAGTTCATTACAATAAATCTAGAAATGAATGAAACATGGTTTCTGTAATGTGCAACTCCGATGCTGACCTAATTCAACTTTACAGCTAAAAAGTTTATAAGAATCGTAGCTGTAAGAGCAGTCATATGAACAACATATTCCCAATTTCTTCAGTGCACTTATAAATCTGTTCTATACCTGCGACTTGACAGCCAAACTCTTCTGCATCTCTTCGACCTGTTCCACTGTCTCGGCAATCTTGCCAAGACCGACGTTCAAGTGGAGCTGTTGTTCCTCCAAGTCGGCGCGTTTCTCCGCGTAAAGCTTCACCATTTGCTGAATGAAGTCCAGGTAGTGTCTGTGAAGATGTATTAAGAAAATCAAGCCTTGTAGCAAAAAAGTCAATTCTGATAAAATCTCTATAGATTATTTGTGTGATGGTGGTTACTTTTTAACTTGTTTTACTATTAAAACAAGTTAAAAAGTAACCACCATCACACAACAATTCCAAACACATCTTTTTCTTTAAGGTTAATGAGAAATTTTGTGAGATTTAATGAGGTTAACCTCGATGTTGGTAGGGGATCAGCTGCACCCTGGTAATGTGTAATGTATACAATCAGCAAACCAAAGATTTTACACTCCTACACAATTATGTTGCCTGCAGACTCCTATTACACGACGTCGATGGTAGTAAATTGCACCCTATAGTAAACCCAAAGACTCGTGGCAGATGACAGCACACATAATTTTCTCATTTGCACTTGCACTGTTTATGGGTGACGTCACACAGACACAGAGATGCGTGTTTTTTGTCACACGCGTTTATCGCTAACAGTACGTTTGAAATTGTGGTTTCGAATGCATTTTGTATTATCTGATTATGGTACGGACTGCCACAAGTCTTTGGGGTTTAGTATAGCTAAAGTCGAATAAGAGCACATCAGGTTACCCACTTTTGTTGAAAACTAGCCCTTATCACAACTGCATAAGATAGCGCAGTGTTAACCTTGATGTGATATCCTACCTGGGTGTGATAGCCATGGTCCTGTTGGCCAGTGTTAACCTTGACGTGATATCCCGACCTGGGTGTGACAGCCATGGTCCTGTTGGCCAGTGTTAACCTTGGCGTGATATCCCTACCTGGGTGTGATAGCCATGGTCCTGTTGGCCCGCTTGGCGAGGCGCGCGTTAGCCTGATGCAGCGTCTGATGCACGTAGACGCACGCGTTGACGACGGCCGCGCGGTGATGCGGCCGCGCGCCTATCTCGCCGCACGCCGCGGGGAACAGCTCCGGCGGCACGTACTCCGCCGAGTCGAGGTCCATGCGGCTCGTGAACTCTTTGCCGACCTGATGGGAAAAGCAAGACATTTAAAAAAAAAATTGGACACCAATCACATACATTGCTCTGATTCCAAAGTAAGTAGCTAATTGCATTTGTGTTATGGAAATCAGACAACGGTGGTACCACAACACCCAGACCCAAGATAATATAGAAAATCAATGCCGACGTGTCCAAAAACATGTCTCCTCTTCTAGTACGTGGCTGGATAACGTGGCATGATTTTCCGTTTGCCTCGTATTTTGTCGGGAACACAGATTACTACGAGTGTCGGAAAACATGATGGCCGCCACGAGCAATACCCATTCAAACCAGACTTTTTTTTCTCTCTCTTTCTGCCTTTTTGCACGGCTTGTACCGGAAACAAATATTGAGTTCAGCAACGATTAACCGCAGAGCTCATAAGCTCTAATATGACCCGAAGGCTGAACGCACATGTGTATATAAGAGTTACTATTTAAAGGCTTCTATTTTTAGACTATTATTCATTGTTATTGTTTTTTATTGTTATAAACTTTTTTCTTTTTTTTTCTATTTAATTCTTTTCAATTATAATTGTAATGATTTATTGAATGATTATACTTATAATAATAATATAATATTATTGTGAATTATAATCCTTTAATTTAAGTTGTTTATATTTTTTAAATATTTTTATAATTTTTGTTTAGCATTTGTTTTTGATTTTATTATGTTTGTTTGTTTAATGGTTTATGTTATTATTATTATTTTTTGCATTCGTTTGCATTTTACTATTGTATTTTATTATTATAACAATTAATTCAACACATATTTCTATCCACAAAGGCACCCGCTGAAAATCAGCGTCGTGGTATGCGTTCCGCTGCCACGAATAGTCCTGTTTTTTTTGCATGTTTTTTCTCTCTCAATGTTTTCGGTCGAATAAAGTGTTTTATAATATATATGCAGTTTGAATCAACAATATGTTTTGTTTTTGTTTCTAATCCCCCCTCCCCTTATAAAAATACAAACCGCGCCGGCGCGCCGCCGCCGCCGCGTAAATTTTTAGTCCACGCCGCCGCCGTGGAATTGGCCCACGGCGCTCATATCTAGTACGGACTGCCACAAGTGGGTTTAGTATAGCCAAAGTCGCATAAGAGCACATATGTCGAAAAAAGTGTTTTCTTTCTTTCTTTCTCAAACAAAATAATATGATTTCTATATTGACCCGACCGGGAATCAACCCGGGACCTCGGAGCGGCGACGCCTTGAAACCAGCGTGTTTAGCCACTACACCACGGAGATCGTCAACACATTAATTTAGTTAATCCAAGGAAAGGGCAGTCGTTCACGGTCCTACTTGTTTTTTAATTTCTGGAAAAAACATCAAATTAGGGGTTGCTGTACATGTTATCTTTATAGTATTACAGACTAATGTTGATTGTTGGACCGAAAGCACGGTAGCTCAATTGGAAGACGTTTGGCCACGTTAGCCAGAAAGTTGCTGGTTCGAGTCCCGCCCGTGCGCAATTTTTGGTTTCTTATTTCATTTTCATGAATATAAAATATAACACTGTGAGTGTTACAAACATTCCAAAATAATTTTGATTAATGACGAGTCTCATCTTTTCATTGAATCAAAGAAAGTTGCTTCTGCTGCCTGTTTACTTAGATTTTTATTTTAAACTACTCAACGGATTTTAATGAAATTTTTATCAATAGATCTTTTTTCTCATCAAAAGGTCGTGCTATTACACAACATACACACTCGAGAACTTGGATTCGTCTTTGCACCGAATAGAACATCGAAACGAAGCTTTCCAGGACCACAATTAACTAATCTATTATTTACATTAAACGGAGCATACTTGGAATAGAGCGCCGTCGCTCCAGTCCCCGAACCAGTTGAGCACGCAACGGTTGAAGAGAGCCGGCGAGGTCGCCGCGCGGTCCTTAAGCCCTTCGGATGACGGGTTCATAGTAAATACCACGTGGAGGTTTCGCATCACTTGACCGGTGAACCTGTTAGGAATAAAAACGACATTTTAAAGTATAGTAATAATAATACTAAAAATATAAATGAAATAGTTGTTAAGCAGAAAAACAGATCGATAATCAATTTAGATACTTTTGATATTTACATATATTAACTGTTTTAATAAATTTAAGCTTAAGACCTGCCTTATGTTCCTATGTCATACCTGTTACTACTCAATAAATAATTTGATTGAGTAGTTCCTTTTTTTACTTTCTTATGCAGCACTGTCTAAAATTGAGATATTAAGGTTTACAAATGTCTATAGTGACTACGAAATATCATATCATACCATTTGTAAAGTTCATCGTTTGAATCGAGCATTAGTCCTTCACGCTGAGCGCCTTCCTTGCACTGTGTCATTAGAGCTGCGAATTCATCACCTTCGAAGAGACCAGGGACCTAGAAATTTAAATATACTTATTTATACACCACACTCCGTGAAGTATCTACAGTAAAGCCAGAATGAAGACCGCTGAAAGTCAGGTGCTTTGTATGATTATTTTAAACCACTTTCAACAGAACAAGAACTATATGACTCAATGATTCAATGAAAAAATCCGTTTCCATTTTCTGTCAAATTAGTCAGCTTATTGTTCACCTCCTAATAAATTAAATATACACTTACCTCTCCGTTAGCGAGCAGCGTGTTCATTCTTTCTAGGAAGCCACTGTCAAGCACGTTGGACTCATCCAGGATGAAAGCGAGCTTCTCATCACGGCAGCCAGCGCGGCGTAGCACGGTTCGTAGGTCTTCGTCGAAGTCAGCGCCCGTGTATTTGTTGTGGACCTGAACACATGTATATAGACAAGATTAAAGTAACAAGTACATCTCCAAGTGGAAACACTAGTTGGTTAAACACTGGTTAAAATTGCAGAAATAATTCTGTTCAGATGTTTAATTAGAATATTACGTAATTATGTTACAATACGAGTAGTAGAGTAGAGTACCATCGGTTTCGGTGCCTTGAGAGAGCGTTTTAGCATTTGACGGCCTCCGTGGTGTAGTGGCTAAGCTCGCTGGTTTCAAAGCGTCGCCGCTCCGAGGTCCCGGGTTCGATCTCCGGTCGAGTCAATATAGAAATCAAAATGTTCACTGTCTCGGGTCTAGGTGGTACCACCGTTGCGTCTGATTTCCATAACACAAGTGCAATTAGCTATTACTTTGGGATTTGGTGTCCAATATTTAAAAAAAAGGCCTTTGTTAAATGTCTGAAACCAGGTAGGTTTCTCATAAGCACATTATACTATTTAGTCACAAATGTACGGGCTATGCAAAAAGTAGTAATTAAATATGTACGAGTATCTGTAGATAGACAATCGCTCACCTTAATCTGGAAGATGCTCAGCCCGTTCATCCAAGCGACGAACCGACTGAGGGTAGTTTTGCCAGCGCCCGACACTCCGATAAGGAGCAAATGCCCTTGAGGCTGGCGGAAGATACGGTCGATACGAAGCACGTGGTCTAGCACTTCGTCGAACAGCACCAGAGGTACGTCCAACTCTTCTTCGTAGAACACCTAGAAGAGTATTTTGATTGATTACCTTATTTTTTATAGATCATATTTTGTTTTATAGATCAGATACATATTTGTATAAAAAAAATATCGACACTTCAAGTCTACTAATTTATAGCGTAATAATGCTGCTTTTTGGCAGCTAATACTTATCGTAACCTATTGACAGTCTTTTTGTGCTATATATAAAGTAAAAAAAGAACGAGCCAAATTCAAGGGGATGGTTGTCATTCGAGGTTAAACTACAGGAAAAAATATTTTTTAAAGCAATTTATAAAAAATACGTTTTTATTTCTGTTTTGAAGACTCGACTCTTTTAACCATCTCCTTGAATTTGGCTTGTATCGAGCGGCATTACTATTATTTTTATCTTACCTTGAGCCTAGCCTTGACATACTCGCGTAGTTGGTCTCTGTTGACTGGCACGTAGTCTTTGCTAAGCCAGTTGCTGTAGAGTATGGGACGAGCCAGCGCTTGGTCTCTATTGATACCTAGAAAAGTACGCGCACAGTAAATTTATAGATTTTGGTAGCACTAGTGATGACTGCGGGAAATATTCCCAATTTGCAGTAATTCACTCACACATTTTTGGAAAAATTCTCAGTGTTCCAGGAAACTTTCCTAAAGTATCCAATGACATAAAATTAATACGGTTAGAAAGTAAGATCTATAAAGCTAAGCAGCTGCTTATAATGTGATGTTAATGAATATGAGAAGTAAGTTTAAAAATCTAAAAAATAAAAAATAAATTAAAAAAATAAACCACCCTTAAAATGACAATAAAAAGTCTAAAATGATGTACTTATTTTGTATTTATGAGAAACGAATTCAATTGGAGCCAGTACATGATGTCAAATCTTACGTACACTAACTGAACAGTTCATGCACATAACTTAGGGAAACTTTCCCAAAATTTCCAGAAAATTTCCTCAAATTTTTTTTATTTCCCAAGATTCCCGGGAAAGGCACGTTAGTAGGAAGCACCCATCGTTTTATAACCGTAGATAAAGCAAGCTGTAACAACAAATAGGTCATAAATAAATGATTATACCTGGGAAGAACCTCATAGCGACGTTGTCGATGTTCTCATCGGTCCATTGGCGTTCGGAGTCTTCAACCAGTCTGTCTTGGAATAGACGCAGCGCCTCGTGAGCCCAAAGGCGGACCAGGCCTTCCACTGACAAGTTGTCCAAAGGCCTGACGATGAACAAAGTGTGTTATTGAATAGTATGGTTACCTTTATATTTAACAACTGATACGCGCACTAAGAAAATGCATGCAAGTTGCGGTTCGACGGTTAATCGACTGAACGGATTTTGACGAAATTTGACAAAGGGATAGGTGACCATGTACAACTTCTTCGTAGAGAAAAAAATCTATATGTGAAGGATTTGGCACACTATTTGCGGTCTGCGGTTCGGTCCATACAGTATTGACCGCATGCGTGCAATTTTGTATAGACTGGACCAGAGACCGCAACCAGAATGCAAGGTCCTTAAAAATTGTATGTGGTTGACGATGGATATTGACTAGTTTTGAAAGGAAACCATCTCCCTAGGGTGCTAAAATGTGGATGCAAATATGTACGAGATATATGATACTAAGGATTTTAAATTGCACTTGCAAATGACTTTGCACTTGATATCTACAAGCTGCGGGAAACTACTGAATTACAATAATCTCACCTGATTGCTTCGCAGATACCGCGCACCCATCTGGTCATTTCTCTCGGGGAGTACACATAGTGTGGCTGCATGTCTTGCGTAAATCGCTCCTGTGACGCGAGATACAGTTTTACCATTGCCTGTGTTAGAGGCTCCGCGTATCCACGCAGGGCTGGTTGCATGCGAAGCATCGCTCGGGTGAACGTGCCATAGATCTGTTAAAGAAGATAGCTAATTTAGTGGCTGATCATCGAATGCATCCGACGAATCATCGGGAGCAAAGAGGCGCTTAGCATCTTCATAAGTGAGTTGTATTGTGTTTTATTTCATGACTAACTATGTACATTCTACTACTTGCATGTTCATTACTTACTCTGGCCATGTAAAATCACAGTTAGAATGCGTGTCAGAATTTTGACCACAGATCAAGGATTTCAAATAATAGTTTATAAAGTCCGTTTTTCTTAGCCAGTCCACAATCGTAAACAAACAATCTTTTCATAACTTTTTTAATAGTGTCAGGGAATAAAATTAATTTAACATCTTACGCAGGATTAGAAATTTGTGTTTATGTTATTTTAAAATGAATCATTTCATTAAAAAGAATGTCAAGATTGTTTACAAAATTAAACGAAAAACGGACTTTACCACATTCTTACTTCCGTAACACCGATGAAACTGCTGTTTGTCTTTCGTCGTATGATATTGTATGATGGAGTTAACTTTTGTTAACTGCTAAAATTAAGTGTAGGCTAAGTGCTTCTTGCGCTCATTATTTAGTAAATTTACTATTTTTATAATATTTTTCTCAGTAAGTGAACAGAATGTAAGTGTTCTTCATGAGAATAAAGTTCTTCTAAACCTAACACTGTCATATATAGCGTTTTTATAAACGTTAAACATAGCCATATTTAACGTTTATAAAAACGCTATATGCTATGCTATTTAGGCGATCTACTAGCCCCTTTTACTAGTTGCCTTTCACTTGACCGTCAAAGTCCAAAAGGAAGGCAATGTTGTACACAATCCACTGACCTGTTCCAGCGACGTCTCGCCCGGGTAGTCGACGTATATGACGGGCACGTGCCGCAGTAGCCGGTGCGAGAGCGGCTTGCGGCCCGGGTCGGTGGGCGGGTTGCAAGCGCCCACGAATTGAATACGCTCGAGGTGAACCCATGAGTGATCTGAATAATAAAATAAGATATTTTTGACACCAGTGTCATATTTTATATTCATGAAAATGAAATAGAGTCCGAGTACCAACCGTGGCAAATTTTGGGTTTCTTTTTTCATCTTTATGAATGCAAAATATGACACTGCGAGTGTTGCTCATATTTAATAAAATACTACAAAATATAAAAGACTTGCCCCTTAACCGATTTAAAGGCGCCCTATATAGGTAGCTAAACGAGCATTGTTTTTATAATGTTAATGATTATTTGAATTTGATATGACATTATGACTTATTTACACTATGACTAATTATTTTATGTGACATATTACGTATCGTTATTATTTATTTCCATTTTGTAAACACAGACATTCCAATAATTGTTTTTAATTTGATTGAATTTAATGATTTAATGTTATTATAGTCACTTTGTTATAACAAAAAATATGTATTTGCATGCTATTCATAGATGGCTGGAAAAGCTGAACTAAATGAAAATAATAACAAACTAAATGTACCCTTTTCCCAAATGCAAATAAACATTCATTTTATTTCATTTGTTAAAAACATTCAAAACCATTGGATAGCGAAGCGTTTTCAATTTGCAAGTTGAATTTATTCTGTAATGAATAACTACTTGGCCCACTGCTGTCGTAAAACAGCTGGAGTGGATAGCGCAGACGTCATGCGTAGTGACGTTTTTCATGAGACCAGTAATTTCGCTCGGTCGAACCCACAGTACGGTAGCTCAATTGGAAGAGCGTTTGGCCCGGTTAGGCATAAAGATGCTGGTTCGACCCCCGTGCGCAATTTTTTGATTTCTTTTTCCATTTTTATGAATGTAAAATTACGTGTATTTAAATTTGACCCAGGTACCACGTGTCGCAACCTTTCTTAATTTAAGGTTAGGATATTTGCACATATGCCGGTGAACGTTGATAAACGGTGACGCGTATTGCGATGCAGTAGTGGCGGGTCATGCGTTTGTGTAATAAATGGGAGTTTCATACAAATTATAGTTCAGCGGCGTCGCTGATGCCATATTATGTATTTGTCATATGTCTTACTTTCATTAAAGGGCATATGATTAGCACATCACTTTAAAGCTCGGCAGATATCATATAGATTAAAAATTACTTACCACTGGCCCTGTAGAATCCTTTGTGTTCCAGCAGCTGTCGGAGGAAGGAGATGACACGCTGCGTGCCGTACTGATCCATGTCCGGCAAGTTGATTTCGTCGCAGAACAGAACCAGCCATTTGCCGAGCTATACAAAAGCGAACAACGTGTAGTCTGTCGTAATCGTAAAGCTGCTTCTCATTAGTAACTTCACTTTTTTAAATAATTACTTATGTCTCCACTTTATTTGTTAGTAAAATAAGTTCATGAGGTCCTAAAATCTCCTATCTTAATTACTAGGACTAGAAGTTATGTATCTATGACCTAGATAGATAGATTTTAGTGTGTTAATTAAAGTATATATAGTTATTTATTACAAAAATAAATAAAGAGCGTTTCCTAACATATACGGCATCTAATTTATAAGACATAATTGATATCAAGTATTATTATTTAAAGTAGCATTGCAACGTCTTCTCTTTATGTCAATTACCTGCACAGGAGCTAAGACTACTCCATTAGGCGTCTTCCTATACTCGCAGTAGTGGTCGAAGGTCTTGAGCAACAGCTCAGGAGTGGTGGCTGACGAGAAGTTCAAGCCGACCACCTCCATGTCGGGCAGAGCTCGCAGCGCCGAGAATAGCGTCATTGTCTTGCCGGAACCGGGAGGGCCGCAGAGCACTGATAAGTTATAATACATAGTGGATAAAAAAAGGTTTGTCATAACGATCTTGTGCTTGTGTATCTGTATGATGGACTTAGCTAAAACCATAAATTATGTACGTAATCATTAAGTAAAGGTTTGACATCATTATTATATGAAAACAATCGATTTTTTGTATTAAAAACACTGTAAGAGCTCTTTCTGCGTGGGAAGGAACTATAATTAATATTATAAAGCTGAAGAGTTGTGTGTGTTTGGAACTTTTTGGAACCACTGGACCTATTTGATTTTTATTTGTGTAGGATAGCTTATTTATGGAGGAAGGCTCTAGGCCATCACTTTGTGACGGAAGGGGAGGGAGCCAACTCAAAACGCGCGGTCGAAGTCGCGGGGGACCGCTAGTACTATCATGCGCGCGATTACGCTTACCTATTGATATTTTTTTGCTATTTACATAATGAAAAAATGCAAGGGGGTGGTTGTCATTCGAGTTTAAAATACAGGTTTTTTTTGTTTCGGGGGACCGCTAGTGACAAATAACACCTTAGCCTTGTCAGGCGTATAGTTTTAGATAACTGGGCGCGAAATTAATCCGTCAAGTGTTTTTATTTCATGAGTAGAATTCGCGTAAACATCAGAACCAAATATTAGAAAGGTACTCTAGTCATGGAAATAAATTAGCTGTTCCAATTTCAACTGTTTCAGGTCTATGATTGCTCATGATTATGTTTTTTTTTTAATCCCTAGTAAACTAGCAGAGAAAGCGCATTACAAAACCGCAAGTAATCTATTATTTACAAGACTGTGTATAAAAAACAATTATCCCGCGGGTCAGATATGACTACTAAAACGTACCGAGTGGTTTGTGTTCAGCCAGCCAAGTGTACAGCAAAGCTTCGTGTCGCACCGTGTCAAGGGTTGGCACGACCACATCAGGTGCCGCCACTTTGTGTGTTTCTACTTCAATCTGAGGCACCTTTGCAGACCAAGGCACCCATTCACCGGTGATCGATACCTGATGCATACAATGACAGCTGTCACATTAGAAGAACATTTTATAACATTGAAATAAGAAGGCTGTAGAAACAATTAGATGGATTACCTCAAAGTCGATGATATGTTGATTCGCCCCGCAGTTAGGCAATGGCATAGTACTAGCAGATCTGATGAAGTCACCAAGTTCATTACGGTCCTGTAATAAAAAACTTACTTAGAAATTGCATCGGGAGAACAACAGGGGATATATTGGAAGGAAAGTTGTTAACCTTCAATTTGGCGTCACCAGCAAACGACCACAGCAGAGAGTAGACGAGCCATTTAGGCACGTATGCTTCTAGCTGTTCGTTCGTGACTGGGAAGTCAGGGTGCTGACGGTTGTAGCCCAGAATATTCCTGAAAACAAGGTAAACCATTAAGAGTTGTCTAGTATTGCAGATAAATCATTGATAAGACATCTTTGATAAGTAAAGTTAGCCTGTAACGTCCTACTGCTGGGGAAAGACCTTACCTCAACTACGAGATAGTGGGAGCCATACAACCACCCACCCAAAAGGCCTCTGACCGATACCGAAAAACAGATACTATCCGGTATCAATGAACGTGCCTACTGAAGCACGGCAATGCTCGTGATATACGTCACTTATATGGTCAGAATGGTCACCCATTCAAACGCGACCGCGCTGTAGGTTGCTTCACTACGATATCATAACCAAAGCGCTGCTACCATTGCGCTACAAGCACCTCATCTCTTTCCTATATCTTTGATAAGCAGTTGTAAAGTTTTACCTCACACCGCGGTTTAGCATCGAATGCAGAGATGATAGGGCGCGGTGACGCGTGAAGTCCATGATGTGATCAAGAGAAGCAGCCCGCTCCAGACACTTCACAACTAGGCCATCGCCAAAGAACAGCGGTTGCAGAATCGCGGCTACATCTCGTTGAGTCTGCAAATGCAGTTTAATATTAAAGATATCCCTTGTTAATATCGCCATCCAGACAAGGAATCGAAACCTGTGTGTCTTTTGCTATCCGGGCGCATGCTACCGACATATTTGCAAGTCAAGCAAAAAGCGTAAAACACATAGTTCGATTCATTGTCTGAAACATGTTGCATTTTACAGGTGCAATTGACAAATGCAGTTTATGTTGATGACATGCTCTTTGATACTGAGAAAGAGATTGTTTCATATTATAAAAAGACAGATAGTGTTGATAGTGACCTGCAAAGCCGGTGAAAGGATGTTTTCGACCGCATTCTGATCACCACCACCCGATGGAGCGGCCACCACAATGCTGAAGGAATCCTCTTCTCCATCTTCAAGAGGAATGTTCCTGAGTCTGTAACAAACAAATCAATAAATAAGTATTTGGTGGGCTATTGCAAAAACACAACAGGTAAGTGGAACAATGCATACCTCATCAGGTAATTTTCGAAGATCATTTCCGTAGTGAGTACATCTTGTGAGAACCAAACCATGCCACAACGTGATACAGTAGCCAAGGTTGCGTATTTCAGATCTTGTACCTAAAAACAAAGTAATGATATTCATTTAGTAAACATGCACTGAAATATAAAAAATGACAAAATTGAGAAATAATTTCATTTAAATGTGACAGCACTATATAAATCAAAAGGTCATTGACTCGTTATAAAATAAGGCAGTCTCTTCTTACCTCAAACATGACTCGCACGTTAGGTGGCAGCGATAGACGCTCTCCGTTCGGCAGCGTGAGTAGTTTGTTGTCATCCAGCACAGAGTTCAAGTTTTCTACCCATTCGGGGTCCACATCACCATCGAATATGATCCATTGTCGCTTGTTGATCTCACCACGGACATTGTCAATAATTTTCCTGTAAGTAAGTTACGGAATTATTAATATCCTTATTTACTACAATACAAACCATGCTTGTACGACGCAATCTTTTTTTTTTAAAAAACAACTTTGGTATGCATTTTATTGTAAAAGCAGTGTCACGTGACTTAATTACTATGGTTATGTGTTTGACACACACATAACCATAGTAATTAAGACACTTTAAAACTACAGTAACTTTAGAATACTATTTGTTTTAACTCCTAAAGGGATGTCACGACCTTCAGCAATGAGGAACACGATGCAAGGAGAAGTGTTTATAATGTACCTGAGTATGTGTGTGAAGAGACCGTCAGTCCATTCGCGGGTGTTGGGGTCGAGCACACCATATAACGTTTCCTTCGACATCGCCTTAGGGTCGATCACGTGAGCCACACCTTCCACACCTTCGAATCTATAAGAAAATACACAGTTTTAGCTGCCTGTAGCCAAAGAAGACATCATATTAATTATTTTTAAATTATCACTTGTTACAACTGAACAAGAGTTAAAATATGCGTTACCTTTCTAAAGCCTTGAGCAGTACGCGCCAAGCAGTAGACTTCCCGCTTCCAGAGGGTCCGACCATCATCAAACCATGGTTCAGTTTGCATATTTGGTAAAGTTGGAGGACCTACACATATTTGAACATCTTAATACATCATTATATAGACATCATTCATAAGCCCAGTATAATATTTTCATCTCTGGCCTTATGAATTAGACAGTACAAATAGCAGAAGAGTTAGCACGTATTTTTGGCTTCAGACAGATATTCACTGAATGAATATTAGATATTAAGGCAATGCAGAGTGCTACCATCTAATGAAAAATGAAACGTGTTTTAGACTTTACTGAAGAGGCATCAGGTATGTATCTAAAGTATTATAATATATTTTGCTTATAATTTTGAAAGGTTATACAATACATCACTCAATTTCAACAACATTTTAGCTTTATACTAAGCTATAACTAAAATACAAACCACAAGCTAAAAAGTCTAGCAAAACTTGATTTCAGGAACACAAATAATACTAAGAGTATTTTGCAGCTAGGTGTGAAAGAGAAGACCATTTCACCTTTTTTCAGATTGAAGAAACCAATCCAATTCGAGATGAAACTAAGCAACACGATTGATCAGAAATTGACGAGAGAAACAGTTTGACATCGAAATAGAAGTTATTACCAGCCAGCTGCAAAATACGGACATGAACCCAACAAGGAGAATTGTCGATACACAGTGCGGTGACGAGCACAGACACACACAGAACAGAGAGCACAGTAGAGTAGTGCGGTGACGTGAGGGCACGGAGCGGGCGCACTGACCTTTTCTATCCACGTGCTGTGTTGCGCGCGCGACGCTGCGCCCAGCCTCTATGCCGTTAGCGGGTTAGCATGGAAACGCATATGCATACACACTCACGTACTACTTTATGATATTCGTACGTTGCGTTCGACAACGCTGGGTTACGCTGCTGCATGTGTTTAATTAGAACATACTTTTATTTTTAAATATAAGTACAGGTTACAATATTTATGAGAACGCTGAGAAAAAAAACAGAGTTTTACAGCAACGTATGCCAGCATTGGCGAAACAAAATAAATATGATAAAGCAAATGTTAAATTGTTATGATTATGAATTTATAATTTTAATATTGTTAATGATATAATATTAATTCATCTTAATACATCTTAAATATGATGTTACACCGTCACCTTCCAGTTAGGATGGTTATCCTATAAATATTTGTAATGATCATGTAGTGTTTCTCGATGACGAAGTGCTGAACGTAATTTCCACTTGTGCAAATGACGGTTCACTTGTGAGATGAACACTGGGTTTATATCTTTGATAAAATAAAATTTCTAGCTGTAATAAGTTTGATAAACTAATAACGTCGATTATTGCCCATCCTAGCATTAGTAGGTACTTAAATTCTTCATACCTTGTCCATCCATGTGGATCCTTGTTCGTCGCCCTCTCCACAAACGAGGAATTCCTCAGCGCATACAGCACGAATTTCATTCTTCAAACCTGTACAGAAAAAGAGTTTTTATATGTGTTAAAACATAGTGAAGATACTTAATTTATGCTTGCAAGATAGTGAGGATATACTCAATAAGCGTGAAAGAAGAAGGTATATAAACAATATGTCATATAATAATACTGACCAGTCATTTCAGCCCTGGTGTAGCCAACATTCGGGAACACATCGTTGAGCAGAGAGAACAGCAAGGGGATGTCTTCGGCGACGAGTTTAGGCACCATGGTTTCACACACAGACTGAATCAAGATGTCTTGTTCGGGCAGCGATTCAGCGATGGACGCTTCATCTGGCACTTCTGTCCCGCGTTCAATAAGATTCTCCTAAAATACACAATAGGGTATTAAATCTTCAAAAAAGACATAAACAAATGTGTACTGCTATTGGAATAACATTGTGAGTGCACTTACCTTGATTTTCTGAATACGGTCACGTTTGACGTTACCGGCAGACACGAGCACAGATTTGAGAGCTCGCAGTCCGAAATCGTAGTGAGATTGATTCGACAGTTGTTCATCACATAGCCTGTGAAAGAACATTAATATAAGTAAGATATTATATGTATGTTAAGAAAGGCAAAAAATAAAGGCTGTTTGCACTACTCAGGACGAAAAACCGTTTTGTAGCACATATCAGCATTACATTTGCTTAATATTTCCATAATCCTTCACTTTGTATATCCCCATCTCTCTATAAATCAGGTAAAAGAAAATCCCTTCTCATATAACTTTTGATATATTTACCCTTTATCTATATACATAAAAAAGTCATGTTAGTTACACCAATTTTAACTTGAGAACGGGTTAACCGATCTTCATGTTTTTTACCGAGATGGGTTTGTGAACGGAGCCGGGACGGGACGGAGTCGTTGGCAAAACGAAATTCACTGGGACCGCTAGTTTGTAATAAAACAAATTGTATGATATGATACGTACTTGAAGAAAGGCACGATCTTGCAGGCCAGCTTCTCAGCAGTACGGAATCCTTGGCTGAACAGCATCACCTCAGCAATGAGCTGTCGATCCGGGGTAGTCATAGCGAGACTGCGGAACAGTTTCTTCAGATTATCAGGCAGGTTTGAACGGCCCGCGTATCCGGGGTTCATGGTGATGAAGATCGCCATGTCTTGGCTTACGCGCACTTGCTTGCCAACGAGCTCCACCGTGATGGATTTAGCTGGAAGAAGAAAATATGGAGTTAAAATTTGCAACAGTATTAGAAACCTGGTCTTTTATAATGGGGTTAAGAAGAAGGAAGCTCAAAATCACACAACAAGCGATGGAGAGGGCTATGCTCTATCTCTTTCTAAGGCTATGAAGAACTAAGGTAACGCACATAGCCCTGAGAATTAGTAAGCTTAAGTGGAAATGGACAGGGCACATAGTACAAAGAACTGATGGCCATTGGGACAGAAAAGTTCTAGATTGGAGACTCTTCAACAAAAGACGCGGCGTAGGACGTCCACTGACAAGATAGACATACGAACTTGTACAGATCGCAGGAACAAACTAGATGCAGACCGCTTGTGATCGGTCGCTGTGGAAAACAGCGGGGTAGGCCTGTGTTCACCAGTGGACGTCCTTTGACTGATAGTGATGATTATAAAAAGTCTTACTCTTGACCTAAGTGTTGTTTTGACAGGCACGTAAAAATCAAAATATGATCTGTTCATAACAAGAAATCTGGCAATAAATGTGAATGATGAGAATCGTTACCTTAAAGCATTTTTTTTATTTCACCTATGCCAGATTAAATAAACACATTTTAAAAATAAAACTAATAGCTTGACACTCGTGTACTGGCTGAGATGAAATCGATAAACATTTCTGTTTTGAGGTCGGTTTATAACTACTGCAGAAAACTAATATTTTATCTCACTCATGCCATATTTCTGAGAAAAAGTAATAATCACTTACCAGTGTTATCTCCTTCTTGGTGGCTCTTAAGCGCTTCTTGAATGGTCTGCACTTGTTGCGAAACAGCTGACAACATCCTCTCTTCAAGACGATTGAATTCGTCAAAGCAGCCCCAAGCACCCACCTAAACATCATGTTTAGAAATAATACATTTCGACTGAATCTTACCCATAAATATTTCGGATTAAAGCTACGGATTCACTAGGGAACAAAAATCGTGCGACAAGTGTATTTACCTAGGATACTCATAGTCGCTTATTAGCTGTGTGCGAAGTTGGTGGTGGGGGAATCGGAATCGATGAAAGAGCTCGCAGTGACCAAAAAAATTAATATTGGTAATTAACTCTGTCACGATTTCTCCAGAAATTTTAGTTCAATTTTCCGTAGCCGTGAATTTTTCCGTAAAAATCAACACTAAAAGTGTATCGACACTAAATAAATTTTTAATACAATATTTCACTGAAATAACTTTAGTTTAATTACTTTTCATAATAACAGCCAGCCATTTAAAATTGCAACGTCGGCCAATAGTTTGTGACGCTGTTTTTGCGGCCGGTCCCGATAGCCGACGTGAAGACTGAGTCTTGTCACTAGTGTAAGCGTTACGTCTATCTCGCTTGCGGCTTAGTGATAAAGCGGCGCGGGCCATATTGCTATATAAGTTCAAATCATTTTAAATAGGTAACTATTATTAATTTTTAGAAATTTGAGATTTTTATTTTTTTACTATCTAACAAAGAAAATATCATTTTTATAAAACATCACCCTGACGATTTTATAAGTTACCTACGTCATCAGTTTCACCTCTCTAAATTAAATGCCTAATCATTCTTTTTCTTTTATCTCATACTTAATTAATAAAAAATAAATTACTGAAAAAAATATATATCTTCAATTTTCGCAAAAACTAGCGTATATAAACGCAAAGTGTTTTCTACAAAAAATGATCCATTTATTGTGCTGAATCAGCCCTTGAAATATTATCACTTAACACGAGGTAACCTTATATACATCAACATGATGGCTTCACGACTTAGTTGCCAACGCGTTGACTATAGTGAATCCGTGCCATAAAATGTATCTGTTACATACCTGACATAGACCAACGAAGATACGGCCCATGGCCTGGAAGTCGAATGTCTCGTCACAGTTGAATACGAGCACGAAACGACCGAGTTGGTTTCCGAGCGCCTTCACGGATTCCGTTTTACCGGTACCAGCCGGTCCTATAATAATAAAGAAATATCATTACAATATGGTAATTGATTATAGAGGATTATCTATTTAAATGATATAACTAGGTAAATTTGTTTGATATGAAGTTAAACGATATGGACGGTTTTTGTAAGTACATTGTCACATGACTGACATTTGATACATCTGTAGGGAACGATAAATCGACTACATGCCGACGGCGTATTGACAGTTAGCAGCTTGCATGTCGAAACAACAATCAGCAAGTTGACAACAACCGTCGACAGGTCAATGGCATGTCGCTAAAGATAACGTTAATATTTCGCTAGTTGTATGTTTTAGATTAGGTTATTAGATTTTTTTATTGCTTACCGAACGGTGATCCTCCAAGCCTGGCTTCCAAAGCCTGAGTCATAGTCAAGTAGCACCGGTCTGTCAATGGGGTCTGTACGAGTCTGTCTTGTACACCCAGGTATTCAAAGCCGTATAAGAACTTGGCATTAGCCATGTGGATAGTAAGTTGCTGGAGTACCTGCGAAGGAAATACAAGGTATTTGACGACTCGTTTGGTGTAGGAGTTAGCGCTACCGACTATTGCACTTGCAGTCGCAGGTTCGAATCCCGTATGGGTCAAATGTTTGTGATGAGCACGAACATTACCTAAGTTATGGATGTTATATGTATTTTAAATGTGTATGGGAGACGCTCCCGTTTTACGTTGTCTAGTCCTTAGTAGTAACATAAGAATGAAAATTATTAAGATCGAAACCACACAATAGGTGTGTTTTATGGCGCATGTTTATATTTATTATACCAAGTTTGAGGTAAAACGATTACTGTTCAAAAGATTTGACGCCTAGATTTGACTTTAAGCGTAGGACAGATTGAGATCTCTGCCTCTTACCCTGTTCACAAAAACAGATCACAAAAATGAGTGTCACATCAAACATATAACTCAAGGTGTATGCGATTTTGGCTCACTAGATGGTAAGTCGGCGATGACCTCGATAGTACCTTAATTTTTCAGGGCAGTAAGAGTACGGAAAATTATAGGAAAAATGAATGTTTATGAAGCATACTCACATCGGTATTCCTGGGATCGAAGTAGAACCTCATCTCGCATAGCCATTCGAAGCTGCGCGGACTGTTTACATCGGACGCGATCAGGCGTCGCGTCACCGTACGCTTGTGTACGAACTCGTTAATCTGTTGAAAGTTATTTATTACGTTGCATTTGTGAAATCATTTTTGGCAATAGTGGACTTGAGCTTTACAGGATGAGCTTAGGTGTATTGAATCATCATTATGTTTCTGTCAACTTCAAATAATCTGACAGACATAATGACGATTTAATTGCAAATTGACTTATTTATTATACACGGTGTTGTTTTGGACAGTGACATCCAACTCAGGGATGATAATATGAGTTGTGCTTATAATAAAAAAATATTCTTTAAATTATATGCAAGTTTCATAAAAGAAATCCTCTTTACAACATTCCAAAAAAAAACTAAACGAATGGGGAGATTTCGCAACCTCGCGCGTAGTTCGCGCCTTTCTACGAAATACTACGCCATAGCTAGTAAGTTACGAAGAG
Organism: Pyrausta purpuralis; assembly: GCA_963924145.1. NCBI lineage: Eukaryota > Metazoa > Arthropoda > Insecta > Lepidoptera > Crambidae > Pyrausta > Pyrausta purpuralis. The sequence continues at coordinate 17,372,127 of OZ001653.1, read as the reverse complement.
GCGAGTGGTGGTTTTGACTGGTGTTGGTAGTTTTGACTCGCTCACTTTAACGCAATAAGAAACTATTTTTTTGGGTTCTTTTCCATTTCAAAATTATTATTATTTTAACTTTTTATTGGCATCACTATCGTTTGAACAGCCACCTCCGAGTCGCTCGTCGCTGACCAAAACAACGCCCTGTATGTGCAAGTGGGTTATAATGGTTTAGGATAGCTTTATTTACTTACTACGAGAATATTAATTTGTGTGAACGTTACGAATTTCAAATACAAATGTAAACAAAGAACAGCTGATGAATCACCCTGATGTCAAATTGGTACAAGTACAAGATTGTTTCTACTCGATGATAGATGTCGCTACTCACTATGAACTCTTTTCACCAACTATAATTAAAAGGGTAATGTTGAAGATCAATGAGCCGCTAAGATACCACTAGAGGTCGTTACTTTGTATACAATATTGAGAATATTAACAAGCACACCAAAGATCACGTAGTTCCGCTCCTCACCGCCAGAGCAGTCAAATGAGAATTTGACCAATAAGAATCAATGGTTGTATCTGCTTACACTGTCACCTAGCGGTATCTAACTGAAACCGGTAAGAGCGCTTTGAATGCTTATTAGCTGAGCAAACAAGATGTCGACATCGCAAACAAAAAAGACACGTAACACACGACAGAGGGAGCCTCTAGTCACATGCAAAAAGTGTAAACACAAAGTTGACCCAAAAAACACAATATTATGTACATCATGCAAAAATAATTTTGAATACGACTGTATTGGGTATTCAGAAAAACTTCACAGATTAAAAGATCCTGCTGCAAGAAAAAACTGGCAGTGTAAGATTTGCGTACAAAAAACTAAAGTAAGCATGGCACCCCGTATCCATGCTTCTCCTGTCGCCTCCACAAGTAAAAAAACAGACTCACTAGTAGAGAGTAACATCACAGTCGATGATCAAAGGCAGGAAACAGATAACAAGTGTGAATATCAAGTAAATATACCGACAAATAATTCCTTCCTTTCTTTGTCCGATGAAGAAGCTCTTGATCAAACACCATCTTCACTAATTAGCCGGCTAAATAGTAGCTGTCCAGACGTCGGTCAAATAAACTTGAAAGAGAAAATTGAAGACTTGGAAAATTTGAACAAATGTTTACAGGAGAAATTGGAAATAGCAGAGAGTGAAATAGATAACCTACTCCTGAAAAATTCGGAACTAAAGAAAATACTATCAAAGCATGAAAATAAAGCGAAATATCTAGCCGATATTATAAACCACTCTAGTTCCAAAAAAAATATTACAATGAGGAATAAAAGGAAAAGTTTACGAAGTACACAACTGGATTTTTCAATTGACGGAGACTATAAAGTTAATTTTTCTGATCGAAACTATAAAAATTCAACACCAGCGCCAACTGGAGACTTAAAAGCGAACCACTTGCAGAATATGAACAACTCCAGCGCAAGTTGTATGGAGGAAAACTCGCAAGGAACACAGCTGCTAGATGTCACTAGTAAAGAATCAACTCCTATCATGAAGCCTAACATTTACATCATCGGTGACCAACAAGTTAGAGGTCTAACAAAGCAACTTTTAAAAGCTCGTTCGAAAGGCTGGAATAATTGTTACAACATTACTGGTATAGTAAAACCATTCGCATTAAGTTCGCAAGTATTGAATAGCTGTTTAACATTGTATGATTCGTTGACTTGTGAAGACATTTTAATCTTGTCTGTAGGCAGTAATGATAAAAATCCCTATTTATTAATGACTAATCTCTGTAATGTACTGTGTAATCTAAAATGTAAAATATTTATATTAAGTGTAAACAAAAATGATTACCTAAATGTAAAAAAACTAAATTTTGAAATCAATGCACTAACTAGAAATTATACTAACTGTTTTTTCATAAATTCTGAATTGCTATTGGATGAGTACCCTTTAAGTAACATGACAATAAAACAATTGACTATCTTTAAAATAAACGCACAAATAGATTATGACAAATACAAAACTAACTATCTGACCAACTTAAAACAATTAAAGCCCAACTGTTCAAAGTATAAAGGTAAAAATAATATAACAGATACTCCTAAACATACTGAAATGTATCCCAAACAAGTAACAAAACAACAACAGTACAAAAAAGGAACAATACCATATTATTTTCAGAAAACAAATTCAGTCCTCCTAGAGTCAATTCAAACAAATAAAAGTGAAAACTTTTTTCGTTCCTAAACAATCAAATAATTTTTATGTACTTCATCAAAATATCCAAGGGCTACTTTCAAAAACAGAAATAATTGAGGTAACTCTGTCTGAGCTTCGATTTTGCCCAGATGTTCTTTGTTTCTCTGAGACCTTTGTGAAAAATGGCGAGGAAAAAAATATACAAATAATTGACTACGAACTAGCTGCACATTATTCACGAAATAAAAAAAGGGGAGGGACATGCATTCTGGTTAAAAGAGGAATTGCTTACAACAAAATACGGATTTTTGAACAATTGTCAGCCAACTTTCATTTTGAGTGCTGCTCAATAACTATTCCTATACACAATTTGTTGATTGTTTGTGTATATCGATCCTCCTCAGCGACAAAAAAGCGACACATCGATCAGTTTATTGATAATTTGGAACGCCTACTTTACTTATATTTACAAAAATATAGCAAGCTAAGATTACTAGTCGTTGGGGATATTAATATTAACACACTGAAAGTAAATAACTATACTAGGCACTTGACTGACGTTTTAACGAACTATAATATGAAACAACATATAACGGAGGCTACTAGGAATGCATCATGTTTAGATCATGTCATAAGTAATATAAAGGGTGCCATTGGATCGTTGCTTTCTCTGGGTTTATCCGACCATAACACAGCTCAGTTACTGTGTTTTAATGTTAAGTCGACAACAACCCTACCTAAGACTATATTTTCATTCAGGAAATGTTACTCTCTTGAAAACATAAAAAAGTTTCAAAATTATTTACACAGTTTATACTTCCTTAACATATTAAACGAATCAGACCCAAACATCGCTTTCAATAGGTTTTATGAATGGTTTTGCTTATTATACAAACTCTGCTTCCCTAATATTAAAACAAAAATAAATACAAAACCCCACCTATCATGGCTAACGAAGGGTATTAAAAAAAGCTGTGCGACGAACAGAAATCTACGTCTTACATATTACTCCAAAAAGAACTACGACAATAAACACAAATATCAGAGCTACTCCAAACTTTTAAAAAAGTGTATATTTAAAGCAAAACAAAATACTAATAAGAAATTTGTTCTTAATAGTAAAAATATCTGTAAAGCATCGTGGACGGTAATAAAAAATGAATCGTGTGGTATATCTAATGTATATAATCACATTGATAAAATTGAAATTAATAATAATGTAATTAGGAATCCTTTAGAAATAGCGACAAAATTTAATGACTTTTTTACTAATTTGACATATTTAAATAATAATATTGACACTTATTATAATAAAAATATGAAGACATTAAATAATTCAATCTATCTTACTCCTGTTGACAAAGATTACGTACAAAAGATAATTATGACACTAAATAATACGAATTCCGAAGGATATGACCAAATATGCACCAAAGTGATAAAAGCGTGCAAAGAACAGCTAAGCGTGATATTAGCCTTTCTGATAAATTTATCAATGGTATCTGGTACTTTCCCTGACAGCCTCAAGCGTTCGATAGTAAAGCCTTTGTATAAAAAGAAAGGATCAATGTCGGATTTAAACAACTATCGACCAATCACACTCATACCTATTTTGTCTAAAGTATATGAAAAGGTTATATATAATAAACTTATAGCATTTTTCGAAAAGTATAACGTTCTAAATAACAGTCAGTATGGGTTTCAAAAAAATAAATCAACAGCCTTAGCAGCTTTTGACCTCGTTAATAATATACTTCAAAGCATAAATAACGATAATTATGTAACCGTTCTATTCTTTGACATGTCAAAGGCATTTGATTTCGTGTCACATAAACAGCTTCTAAAAAAATTAGAAAATTGCGGTATCAGAGGTGAAGCCTTAAGTTGGATAATGACGTATTTACATAACCGAATGCAATTAGTAGAAATTACGCAAATTGACGGGAAAAACAAAATTATTCAAGCATATCAATCATCATATAAAATCAATAAGACTGGGGTCCCACAAGGCAGTATATTAGGTCCCCTACTATTCCTCATTTATATCAATGATTTTCCAAACTGTATTGAGCATAAAAGCATACTTTTTGCAGACGATATATCAGTGATTGTGACAACAAACAATAAAAAAGGAATATTTGAACATGAAAATGAAGTCAATAGAACACTAAAGTTAGTTGTCACCTGGCTTAGATCAAATAACTTAATTACAAATATTGACAAAACATGCTACATTAATTTTAATAGTACTGTACAAAATTTAAACATCCATCATCAAGGACAAGTGATTAAACATGCAAATAGTACTAGATTTTTAGGTATACAAATTGATAATAAATTAGACTGGAAGCAACATGTAGAAAATGTGTGTAATAGAATTAACAGATTTTCATTTGTTTTGTATAAATTAGCAAGAGCAGCTACAAGAGCAACAGCACTCACAGCCTATTATGCGTATATAGAGTCGGTGCTACGTTACGGGTTAATTGTTTGGGGAAACAGCACTGATATGCGTAAGGTATTTGTAGCGCAAAAAAAGTGTATAAGGGCCATCTGCGGTTTAGCACCAGATGAATCATGCAAGCCACTTTTTAAATTATTAAATATACTATCATTGCCCTGCCTGTATATATTTGAGGCTGCAAAATTTGTCAAACAAAACCCCAATCATTTCACACAGGCTAAAGATTTATATGCACGCTGTACTAGAAATTGCAACCGGCTAGTACTTGATTTTATACCAAAAAGTGCACAAATCCAAAAAAACTGCTTTTGTATGTGTGTAGTAATCTTTAATAAAATTCCGGAATATATTAAAGACAAACCCTTTAACCAATTTAAAAAAAGTTTATATGAATGGCTTGTAGACTGTGCATTTTATTCGTTTCAAGAGTTTTTGAATAGCTAGGAAATATTATGAAAAATTATTACTTAGTTTAACTTGACATTGCTGGATTTAATAATAATAGGAATAAATGACAACATTATTAATAAAAATACTATGTGGTAAATTTGACTTGTTTGTAATTAATAGAATAAGTAGGTATTTGACATTTGTAAAATCATACTCATTTCATTATAGATTGACTTAAATGTAATATAATAATAAATGTTTGCATGCTATTTTTTAATAGTTAAATAGGACGAACATATTTTAATTTAAGATCTTTATTGTAACCCTATTTATGAGCAAATAAAATATTCATTCATTCATTCATTCATTCATAACTTAAGCAAACGTATGTTAAGGACTAACTTAAAGAAAAAACAATAGGTTCTAAGAGGGTTGGCCCAAAACTACATCCAAGATACTTACCAAATGCTCCAATTTCCTCCTCCTAAGCGGTGGTTGTTCCTGCAACACGGAGTCCGCTAAGATGTTAAGCATGTTCTCCACATGAGCCAGCACTCGCTTGAGCCCGTCTCCGCCGCCGCTGGCGAGGGCTGCCTCTACATCTTCCGACCAAAGGATCTGCGCAGCTAGCACCACTATTTGCGCCTGTGAAAAATGTACACAATTTAGAAATATTCACTGAGATTGGATATTAGAACCTAATGCATAAGGCCAGCGTTTTAACTAAAAAATAACTCGCGTCAATCAATGGTTGCATGAGCGAAACATTGATATTGACGATGGTAACAGTAAAATTGAAAGCAGTTACGAATACGAAAAATAGAAGTTTGATTGGAGAAAACGCTCAATAAATTGTATGGAAATGACAATTGCGAAAGACAGGACCATATAATATGGAATATAAGTTTTGAGGGCGTTTTAGATTTGTCCAGAGCCAGGGAATAGCCAACCATTTTTACAGACTTCAAAAAGGAGGTAATCAATTCAACGTGTACGTATTGATATCGTTAGAATTTGATAATATTTAAGTTCTATGGTAAGGTTCAAGGAGCTTCGAAACACGTGTGCAAAATTTCGTAAGTGTATGTATGTGTATGTTTGTCTACGGATTTCTCGAAAATGAGAAACTATGGTAAGATGATTGATTATTAGTTCAATCAGGTATAATTCAATTTAGGGTACAACAGTGTAAGTTTCATCAAAATCAGTCTAGTAGTTTTTGAGATATGGGAACAACTACAAATCTATACTAATATTATAAAACTGAAGAGTTTGTTTGTTTGTTTGTTTGAACGCGCTAATCTCAGAAACTACTGGCCCGATTTGAAAAATTGTTTTTATGTTAGATAGTCCATTTATCGAGGAAGGCTTTAAGCTATATAACATAAAGATACGACTCACAAGACCACAGCAGCAATGAAAAATGTTGCGAAAACGGGAGAAAGATATTCCTTTTGAGAGCTTCCGCTGCGTACGCTGCGGAAACCGCTAAAGTTACACAAAAATCATGTATGACAAGATTGTTCAGCATAAGGAGTTCTATAATAATGTCACCGACAGCATAAGTCTATCTTTTATGGTTGACTTACTACAACCTTTTATATGTTAATAAATATGTAAAAATATTGCATCATTTTTAGAGGTGTATTATACACACAGGTATTTATTCTTATCAAAATAAATACATTCATCATCACGAGCATTTCATTTAGAACAAAGTTGCCCTTTTTATCATTTGATTCCAATAAATATTTTAGGAGTGTTCACATTTGTTGTTCATGGTAAGTTTTCGTTGAGTAATGTGGTAACATTTTTGTTATAGTAAATTTTAAGTTTTGTAACTGGCAACCCTATATAGTAGGAAAAGAAACCGCTCTCTCGTTGCCGCGCTTTGAATTGGATCGTCACCTTTTAATTTTGTTGTGTGCCGAAATATTGAATATCAATATTAATAATACATTGAGCGTTATTTAAGTGATTTATTAAAGATAAATCCGACCAAAGTTAGTGAGTGCTCGAAGTTGGCGTGGAATCGACTATCAACGCACCATTGGGGTATCGTTACTAACATAATTTCATTGCTGGCCAGTAATTTAAGTGTAATTGATACATCCTTTGAATGTGTTGTCTTCTTAGCAATCGCCGACACCAACCAGGTATGAAATATTCAGATTTATTGTCACGACCCCATTGTTAGGTATTCTTTGCAAACACCAAAATTACATCAGACCACCCTTTACAGTCCACTGTTTTCGTACATTTTTGATCCTTCGATTCGGATTTAGTTGTTCCGCGGTCGATGGATTGACGTAATTTTGGTATATTTTCGATATTTTTAGGTTATATTGGTTGTTCTCTGTAGTGAAATATTTTATACCGAATGTAGGTAAGTTTGAAAAAGCATCCATTTTGAATTTGAAGTTTTGTTGTGTTGGTATTTAGAGCGCGTGACAGTTTAGTTTGTACTATTCATTGACAGCTTATCATTTTTTATTCTGTTGTATTTCGTTCATACACAAACAAATTAATTTCCGTTTTCGTTTGTTTTCGTTTTTGTTATTGTTACATTTCGAGTTTGTTTGTGTATACAATGGCAAATGATAGCGAGTCAGTGGCTGAATATAGTCAACAAGCAGATATGAATAGGATTGCCCGCGATTATGCATTGATGCGTCTCGAATATATAGAACAAGGTGATTTGATGGGCTATTCTGAGGAAGAATTTAGGGAATTAGCTAAGGAATTCCATAGTGCCCAGCAAAATATTCTCGCCATGGTACCTAAACTCGAAGTGAAAAATGAATTGGAGGTGACCATGACTTTCGAGCACAAAATGGCTAGAGTGCGATGCAGATTGCGTGAGGATTTGAGTCGGGGTTCGGTAAAGGCCGAACAAGTGTGTCAAAACTCCGAATCAGTTGCAAGATTACCTAAAATAGATATTAAGGCATTTGATGGGGCGCTAGACAACTGGATCCCATTCATTCAACTCTTCAACTCTTTGATCCACACCAAAAACATTCCCAATGTCGAAAAGTTTTACTACCTTTTGTCGTCAGTCAAAGGGCCAGCTTATGAACTAATAAAAAAATTCCCATTAAAGGATGATAGTTATATAGATGCATATAATCTTCTCAATAAACACTATAACAAGAAATGGGCATTGAGTATTACATTTTATGATAAATTGTTGTCGTGTGAACCCATAAAAATTGTTTCAGGATCTGAGTTACAAAGAGTTAGCTACACATTTTCAGAAAATTTGTCGGTTTTAAGTAAATTTGGTTTGCCCGATAAGAACTTTATGTTGTTTCATTTATTATGGTCGAAGCTTGATAGGACATTGCAGGAGAAGTTCCAATTGGAACATAATAGTAATGAGGTTCCAGAATTAGAAGTCTTACAGAGTTTTATTGAAAAACATTGTCAAGCCCTTAGTTTCTCAAATATTAATTCTAGCTCAGGGAATGCAACAAAACAAAAGTTTAGCCAATTTAATAACAATAAACAAAAGGTTAAATCTTCTTTCGTTGTGTCAATTACAGAACCATGTAAATTTTGTTCACTAAAGCATTCTTTGGAAACTTGTTTCAAATTTAAAAAGTTGGAAGTACAGGCACGTTTTGATTTTATTAAAAGAACTGGACTTTGTCTTGTGTGCTTCTCTTCATCACATCAAGTCAAAGGTTGTAACAAAGAAGGTTGCAATATTTGCCATCGTGCACACCATACTTTGTTGCATTTTAATATCGTAAAACCTTCTGTATCGAAAGAAAGTGACAACAATTTGAATAACGCTGTGCCTTCAACTGTTGATTCGCAGCCTTCTGCTGCTGGAACCACACTTACTACAATAGTTCCTAGTAATAATATTTTATTTTCGACCGCAAGAATTTTAATACAGGACACCAATGGTGATTTCCAGCCTATTCGAGTTTTACTCGATTCTGCTAGTGCATGTAATTTTATTTCGGAACATGCTGCTAAATCGTTAGGTTTGTCAATTGTTCAGGGAAATCACCAGGTAAATGGTATTGGCTGTTCGACTGCCAAGCCATCTGGGACTGTGTCATGTATACTGCGACCATTTAAATCTCGTTTATCGTCGGATATTGTCGTTGATGCTCTCGTTTTGTCGTCGATTTGTGCTGATCAACCTACACAGTCTGTGGATTCTTCTCTTTGGTCACATATTCAGGGTATAGCTTTGGCCGACCCTCTGTTCGATACTCCTGGACCTGTTGATATGTTGCTGAATGCTGATGTGTTTGCGTCATCATTGCTGTCGGGTCTCAGAAGAGGAAAACATGGCCAACCAATTGCAATGGAAACCATCTTTGGATGGATACTTTTGGGTGGTTGTGATGTCGTTTCCCCCACCACTTCTCGTCGTCGTGCAACCAGTAATGATTGCCTTCTCGTTTCGAATTTGTCGTTGGATAACGCTATAAAAGATTTTTGGGCGTTAGAAGAAGTTTGTCAGCGTAAAAATATTTTGTCGCAGGCTGAAAAAACTTGTGAAGCTAATTTTGTCGAAAACCATTCACGTTCGAGTGATGGTAGATTTGTCGTTCCTCTACCTTTCGTTGAGCCATCGCACAAGCCTGTTTTTCATGACTCTCGTGCGATCGCCCTTAAAAGGTTTTCGTCGTTGGAAAGGAAATTCGATTCCAATCCTAATTTTCGTGAAGCATACGTATCCTTTATGGATGATTATGCAAATTGTGGTCATCTCGAAGAAATTGCTCCCCCTTCAAAGGATGTTGGCAATTTTTATTATATACCTCATCACGGTATTTTGCGTCCAGAGTCAGTGAGTACTCCTCTTCGTGTGGTTTTTGATGCGAGCGCCAAAGATTCTCGTGGCTTGTCGCTTAATGATTCTTTGCAGGTTGGTCCCAAATTGCAAACCAATATATTCGATCTCGTTCGCTTCCGTTGGCATTTGATTGTGTTTACAGGAGACGTGAAGCAAATGTATCGTCAAATATTAGTACCCGAGGAAGATGCTGAATATCAACGCATTTTGTGGCGACCTTCCCCTGTCGGTCCGGTACGTGACTATAGACTGCGTACTGTCACATATGGAGTCACTTCTGCTCCGTATCAGGCTCTTCGTACCATCGCTGAATTGGCAAAGATTTCGTCGTCAGAGTTCCCCCTCGGAGCTTCTGTTCTATCTCGTGACATATACGTCGATGACATTGTAACTGGGACATCGTCCCTGGAATTGGCTCATCAGCTGAAATCTGAATTAATTGAAATTATGCATTCGGCTGGTTTCCATCTAAGGAAATGGAGTTCTAATGACAAGCAATTTCTTCGCGATTTACCTCCCTCTGATTTGTATTCTGAAGATTTCAGAAAATTTGAAGATGGGTCAGATATCTCCCTGAAAATTCTTGGTTTGTTGTGGTTGCCACAAGAAGATAGTTTCACCTTCAAAGTTGCTACTGATCGCCGTAGACTGACAAAACGGTCAATTCTTTCAGATATTGCCCGCATTTACGATCCATTGGGTTTAGTTGGTCCTGTTACGTTCTATGCAAAATATCTCATGCAGCTTTTGTGGTGTTCTGGAATTTCATGGGATGACGATGTTCCTGAAAATATTGCGACAGAGTGGTTTCGTTTTAAAAATGAACTTCAGTCGTTGACCTTGCTTTCGTTTCCTCGTCGTTTTGTTAAACCTTTCGTTGATTTGCAAGTTCATGGCTTCTGTGATGCTTGCCGAGCGTGGCTATAGCGCAGCAGTTTATTTTCGAGTCGTACAACCTAACGGTGAAATACGTACTGAACTTTGTTGTTCGAAGTCAAAGGTTGCTCCGCTTAAAAGGCTCACAATCCCAAGGTTGGAACTTCAAGCCGCTGTTCTATTATCAGACTTAGTGCAGTCTGTTATCGATGCCCTTAAACCATTTTATCATTTTGAAAAGGTTTTCGCGTGGTCTGATTCCACTATTGCCTTGTCGTGGATTAAATCGTGCCCTTCGAAATGGCAAACATTTGTTGCAAACAGGGTTGCTCACGTGCAGGATAAGATACCGTCTGGATGCTGGAGGCATGTTGGAACTGCAGATAACCCAGCCGATTACGGCTCACGTGGCATGCTCCCTAATGATTTCACGTCGAAGCAAGAGTTGTGGCGTCACGGTCCCTCGTGGCTGTCAGAAACTGAAGATAATTGGCCTTCGTTGTTCCCCCTGCCTGACCATACTGCATTGTCAGCCGAAAGTAAGATTGTTAATCTTGTGACCAACGTTTCTGAGCCCAATTTGATTGAAAATTTGTTAAATCGTTTCTCGTCGTTCTCGAAGCTGCAAAACGTGTTAGCTTATTGTCTTCGCTTTTTGCGTAATGTTAAAGTTAATAAAAATAATCATCTGGATTGTAAAATCGTAGATATATCTCTCCAATCGTCTGAAGTTAATCAAGCTTTTGAACTTTTGATAAAGCATGTTCAGGGTATTGAATTTTCTGATGAAATTGCTAAATTGAGGAATGATTCGCCTAATTCGTTGCCTAAGAATCTTCGAAAACTGTCTCCTTTCATTGATGAAAGAGGTCTCCTCAGGGTGGGCGGTCGTGTTGAGAAGGCAGACGTGCCTTTTGATGCTAAATTTCCCCTTCTGCTACCTAGGAAGAATCGACTGACCTTTTTAATTATCGACGAATTCCACAGAAAATTTATGCACCCAGGCGTACAGACGTTACAAAATTTACTGGCACAATCCTTTTGGATTTTGTCTCCAAAAAGGGCTATTCATTCTGTCGTATCGAAGTGTGTTAAGTGCTTTCGCGCTAACCCCAAACCAGCTCCTGTTCCCATTATGGGTAACTTACCGTCATATAGAATTACACAAATCAAACCATTTTCTACGGTTGCGATTGATTACGGTGGCCCTTTCGATATCGCTCTCGGTCGTGGTCGTGGGGTCAAGACTCATAAGGCCTATATTTGTGTTTTTGTGTGCACAAGCACGAAGGCAATTCACATTGAACTTGCCTCAGAGCTTTCTACGGAAGCGTTTATCGCTGCCCTCAAGCGTTTTGTTGCTCGTCGTGGTCGGTGCAACCTGATAGTGTCGGACCAGGGCAGGAATTTTGTTGGCGCTAGTAATGTTTTGGAAAAAAATATGACTGATGCCACTCGGGCACAGCATATCAAATTCGCGTTTAATCCTCCTGGTAGCCCACATTTCAATGCTTTGGCAGAATCAGGAATTAAATCGGTTAAGACACATTTGAAGCGTGTCGTGGGTGATCAACGTCTCACCTACGAAGAGTTTATTACGATACTATCGCAAGTCGAGGCGATGCTTAACTCTAGGCCTCTGACTCCTGTGAGTTCGGATCCGCATGACTTAACCGCACTAACTCCTGGACATTTCCTTACTCTTGAACCACTTACAATGGTTCCGGAAGTGAATATTGTTGATGAGAAAATTAGTATTTTACAGCGTTGGAAGTTAATCCAAAAAATGCACCAGGATTTTTGGCGGAGATGGTCGAATGAGTACATCCACACTCTGCAGCAAAGGGCTAAGTGGAATAAAAGTCAAACTAATATAAAAATTGGTTCGTTAGTTATTGTCGTAAATGAAGTACTTAGCCCCTTGAAATGGAGTTTGGGTCGTGTTGTCGCTTTACACCCTGGTTCAGACGGCGTTTGTCGCGTTGTTACAGTTAAAACTGCATCTGGGCAATACAAACGGCCTGTAGTTAAATTGTGCCCTCTACCAGTAAGCGACAATTAAGCATGCTCTAAAATTACATAGTTGTTAATTAGTACCTAGTTTTAATTATGTATAAGATAATGTTCATTGTAAAATTAAATACTTTGTATTTAGGTGGGCGGAATGTTCACATTTGTTGTTCATGGTTAGTTTTCGTTGAGTAATGTGGTAACATTTTTGTTATAGTAAATTTTAAGTTTTGTAACTGGCAACCCTATATAGTAGGAAAAGAAACCGCTCTCTCGTTGCCGCGCTTTGAATTGGATCGTCACCTTTAAATTTTGTTGTGTGCCGAAATATTGAATATCAATATTAATAATACATTGAGCGTTATTTAAGTGATTTATTAAAGATAAATCCGACCAAAGTTAGTGAGTGCTCGAAGTTGGCGTGGAATCGACTATCAACGCACCATTGGGGTATCGTTACTAACATAATTTCATTGCTGGCCAGTAATTTAAGTGTAATTGATACATCCTTTGAATGTGTTGTCTTCTTAGCAATCGCCGACACCAACCAGGTATGAAATATTCAGATTTATTGTCACGACCCCATTGTTAGGTATTCTTTGCAAACACCAAAATTACATCAGACCACCCTTTACAGTCCACTGTTTTCGTACAAGGAGCTATCACAGTTTTAACATAACTCCGCACCAAAATAATGTTCGCAGCTTAAGTACAACGTGCGCTTGCGCTAATTATATTATAAAGCAAGGAAGGAACTGCTGAACCGATTTGAAATATTATTTCTGTGTTAGATAGCTTATTTATTGAGAAAGGCTTTAGGATATAAAACATCACGCTGCGACGGGAGGGGAGGGAGCAAACTCAAAACGCGCGGACGAAGTCGCGGGGGACCGCTAGTCATGAAATAAAATAATAATGAACAGACTTCAAATGACTGACTAAAAATGTTAAAATAACGCACTAGGCCTCTATTTGGGAGAAACAAATACTTTTGGAGGTGGTGCATGATGTGCGTAGACTGTTGGTGTAGGTCCGTAAGCTTGACATAATGCACCGACTCCGAAGGAACTTGTTTCTACTAAATATAGGACGAATGAGTTATTTTTTAATAGTTTCGTTTGAAGACATACGAGAGTAAAAGTAGTTAATTTCATTCTTACCTGATATTTATCGCACCATTCAATAAACTTGGTAGGATCAACGTTTCCGTCCTTGAATTGCTTGACATCGCCAACAGCGTCTTTAAGCCGGCAAGCCAACGTCACGCGCATTTCACGCTCTACCATAGATAGCCACGAGTTGATCTTTGGGTTCTCTACGGTTGATACTGGCGAGATGAAATACACCTGCGGACAAATTATTTACTTATGGATAAGTTAGTCCATAGTGGGATATCCCACCAAGAGTTACGTAACTCTTAGCAGCACTGTGTAAAACGAATTAAATGGACATCCCATCTCTTTCTTTCTCGAAGGAATAAAACGAAAGAGACTATAAAAAATTCGAAACGTCAAACTAAATGACGCCATCTCTAATTGTTTTCCGTTAACACAACACTGTCTTTGGCATATGGGTCATAATTGAGAAAAAGAAAATTATATGTCGAAAATTGCACAAGTGAGTGCTTATAGCAACTTACTAGTTTCCATTTACATCATTTATTTATTTTATTGGGACCGTGCAAGAAGGCAGCGTCACAAACTATTGGCGGACGTTGAAATGACAAATGGCTTGCTTTCATTAAAACAAAGTTATATCAATGAAACATTGTAGTCTCCATTTATTCTATTCAATCACGTTATTCTATTTTGACGATTTTAACTTATTAATAAAATATAATGCACGGATACGTAATTCTTGAAATAAAATAGAGATAGCGACAGACCGCCAAAGTTTTTTTTGTCACTGCGAGCGCTGTCATCAATTCGGGTTCCTCCACCACCTACTTCGCAAGAAGAAAGAACTCCATATCACTTACCTCTTCGCCTTCACGGGATGCAATACCGTTGATGACGGTGTTGTCTTCATTCAGAATGATGGCGGCAACACCCGCGAACATTTTCTTGAAGTGTTTCTGTAGACGCGCGATGTTCTTGCTGTTACCGATGATTTCCAGCAAATCTTCGTCACCCACGAAGTAGAAACTGAAACAAAAACCGTACATTTATACCAAACCTTTATATTGACGAGCATTCTTTTGACACCAGCTTTTTTCTGAGGTGAGTGGCGAGGATCATAAGCTTAATATGGCGAATTTATACATAATACCCTGTAATTTGATCATAATCATCCATGAAATTACTGTCTCAAAACGATATGCAAGGGTTGGGATATCCGTTACAGACATTTCGTTTAATTAATTATCAAACCAGCAACTTGTTGTTATGTTACCTGATGATACTTTTAACTAGTTATCTAAGTCTGTTGTATTTCAATCGATGCTGTCTTCACCTGTGATTGGGTTGCATACTAGATGCAAGTTTTAATCTGACTGTATTTTGACAATGCTTGTATGTAACCTGTTGGTATACCAAATAAATAAACAAACAAACAAACAATATTATTTGGTAAATTGACGGCATTTATTTATTTCAATAGGTAACATAACAGACATTAATCAGAATAGGAAAAAAGGGAAAAAATAAATCACAGTCAGAACTAATGTCCTATTTAATGTTTTGAATGTATGGGACAATATGACACTGACTGCGACACCAGTGGTCTCAGGTTCCAATTCCACAAGGGGAAAATGATTGCAAGATGAACACGTGCAATAGTACGGTTTGTACCTAAGTCATGGATGTTATAAGCATATAAGTATTATGGGAGACGCTCCCATCATAATCATTGTCAATTTTTGTAATTTATGTTGAGGACGACCAGCACCATCGGCTAGATAGCCTCATTGGCTATCCTTAGGTAGAGACTCTTGCACATCAGATTATACATCATTGTTGAAAACTAGCCCTTTATATCAACTTCATAAGATACCACAGATTTTACCTTGACTTGCTGTTGTCTGTACTAAGTCTATAACAGTGGATACCTATAGGCAGGCTTACCGTGGGAAGCTGCTCCTCTCACGCTCGAGGTATTCTCCGAGTGCTTTCTGTATCTTGCCGAGCAAGTCAGCGAGTCGTTCTAGAGAGCGCTGTACACCAGGTATGTTGAGGACGTCCATCACCATCGGAGATTTGCTTACTTTCTTCATCAGACCGAGGAATTCAGAACTGGAAATAATAAAAAGTAGATTTGTATGTGCTTGTAAAAACGTTAAAAATATTATACACGAGTATTTTCTTTTTATAATAATGTTGTTGCCTTTTTATTCTAGGCTTATTTTATTTTTATAATAAAGCAAAATAAAATGTTTTTATGACATTATCAGGGCAAACTCTCTTAACTTTTATGATCACTAACATTACAATAGTTAGATACAGGATTGCTACCATGTAAGTTATAGGGTAGCAATCCTGTATCTATTATTATTTATAAGGTTATGATATTTCGGCACCGTTGCAAGCGCAAGGATCATTCCTCCATGATGATAATGATGTTTCTCCGTGATTATAGAGCTTGCTCATGCTTGTGTGGTGTCTCTCCACAGACGATGGCACACCTTTTGTCTTGCCCTACGTGTCCCTTCACCTGCACACGTGCGGACCTGTACAACGCCACTGATAACGCTGTGTCAGTCGCCGAGTACTGGTCGTCAAAAATATAACGCCAAAGTCGACACGATAAGAAGAAGAAGAAGAGCTTGCAACGGTCCCGAAATATCTGTAGCTTATAAATAATAAGGTACATTTAAGGAAAAAATCCCATATCTAACAATTCTGATTATCTAGGCAGTAACACTACCTCCATACAGGCTGTAAGGAAGTACAGCTGTAAGTTACAGCTGATTTCAAGGGTGACGGATCGGAGTTGGACAAATGCTTTCTTGAACATAGGGGAATCTTGTTACTATACAATAAGGTCCTTTATGATCTAACATTTAAGAGTATGGATAAAGATATCCAATTCAATATTTGATACTAGAAAATACAGAAAAAAACTTGCATAGAAAAGTACTTGATTAATTTGCTAAACATGATCATGGACTCACCTGATACTTTGGAATCGGCTTGTCTCGACAGGCAGCAAGGTCTTTATATCAGCAGAACCGCTGAAGATACCTTCGAGGTACACCCATCGGCGTTGTACGTCGATCCACACGTCGAACAGAGCGTTGATGCGATTGAGTTTCTCTTCCCAGGTAAGGGCTTCTTCTTCGAACACCTATGGAAGACAAATTTATTTAATAATCATGTTTTTATCTTTTTATCTTTAAGACTTGATTACAAGACAAGAGTCTTGGAAGCTAAAGAGAAAGATATCAAGAATTTGAGAGAAACAGAGAGAGATATATGGATAAAAAACGAAAAAGCCTTAAGCTTCAGTTTATCCTAACATAAGAAAATTTTATTTAATTTATTTGTTTACATTATTCTAAAGTTGTAAAAAAAATCAGATTGAAATAATGATGTGAGTAAAAAACATTAATTAAGTTCTTCGTAAAATACACCGATCAGTTATATCAAATTCTAGAAATAAATCTCTATATATCATACCTTGTAATACGGCGACAGTTTCATAGCAGCGACGCTGTTGATGTGCTCCTTGACCTTATTGAAGAGGTCGTCCCAGCCGCGGATGATCTTGCACTTGTTCTGGTAGTTTATCAAGTCCAGTTCGTAGCTCTGCCAAGATTCGCGGACCTAAACAAAGAAGAAAAATGGCGAGTCAAGATCCAGTGTTATATTGGTTTAGAAAGAAATAGCCATTGTACAGAACTAGATAGTGTGTATTTTTGTACGTTTCGCATTTCGAAAAAGCAAAACATTCGAAAAGCTCCTTTTGCAATGCAAATTGATCTATCATAGAAGTACACACATCTAATAAAAGTTTGCGATCACTTTGAAAAAATCAATCTTTTTATTACGATAAATGATATCATTACATATTATTTGTTATTATATTATTATTACAGGGTGTCTATATTTTAAGAAAACACAACAAATAGGTTTTCATACTATAGTACAGTGATGTAAAAAATATATCAGCTTATGTGATCTCAAATTTTTTTTGATGTCGTTTATCCGAAATGAAAAGTATTCTTGTTTTTCTTTCATTCCATTCATTTTAATAGGTATTCCGTGACCACAGCTGGTGACGCATGCATGTGTGGTTGTAGTTTAAGGAAACTTTTATGTTATTCAACATATCTTGAGACAAAAGTAACTATACCTGTTTCAAGAACTCCTCCAACGCCATCTCTCCCTGCGCAACCGAGACCACATCCTTGACAGTGTGCTCGTTATGCAGCAGATCGGCGTCCCACACCTGACCGAGCGTCAGCTCGGAGAGCGACCAGTCCACTTTCAGAGCGCGGCACAGTTGACGCCAGTGACGCTCTTTGAGCGCGTCGGATTTCAGCTCCACGATCAACATGTTCACCTAGAGAAAACGCATTAATTAGCAGATGCTCACTTAATATTGTCGTTGCTATTGACACGTATGCCTTACAATAGGATAAGAAATATATTATTTCATTATTTTTATATAATCGTATATAAGTAATCGGCAGTATGTATGTTTATCATCGTATTATAGTTATCTCTATCGCTATTCTCTTATCTTTTATTGCCTCTATAACTTTACTTGCACCGCCTGTATATATATTTTTCTCTGTCCTGACCTATGGTTGACTGGTAGAGAATGCTTTTGGCATTAAGTCCGCCATATGTACCTACAATTTTATGTTGTGTGCATGAAGTTTTTAAATAAAAAAAAAAAATAATAGGTTTGAACCCTGTGATGAGATGACACACTACTGATGAGGCATTTAAGAGAAAGTTTTATGGATATCATCGCGCTATAATTGTTAGACACGTCGTGCGCATGGAGCCTACCAGGTTGCCAAAACAAATATTTTACTCTCAGCTCAGTTCAGATAAACGCAAACCAGGTGGGCAGTACCTGCGTTACAAAGACGTGTTGAAGCGCCATCTGACTGCTGCCAATATACCGCATGACTCATAAGAGAGGCTGGCGACACAGAGGATTGAATGGCGAACTGCTGTCAAAGCGAGTTTGGTAGATTATGAGCGAGCCCGGCCCGAAAATCTTGACGCAAACATCAAATCCGCAAGACTCGGCCTTAGCCCTTCTATGAGTACAAGTACAATGAATCTGGGACTCTTTACTATGCCTCTTGCAACCGGACTTTCAAAATCAAATTTGGCTATGCAAGTCACGCTCGCACCCATGCAAGGAGCCCAGGCTAACACCAGCTAAGGGTGTCGCCGTCGACGAATACGTCTGGGAGGACATCATCATAATTGTTAGAAAATGTATTAGTTTATCGAGATTCAGTCAGTCAATATCTAAAATCTTTTATTAAATACCTACCTTCGTGTAGGATTGCAAAAGCTTGCGAACGTATTCGTAGCTGTCGTACATTCTTAGTCGGGCTGGAAGTTCCTTTAGCTCATTGAGCATAGCTTCAAGTTGTTGCCTAAAATCAAAAGGGAAATATTACCTCTATAATTCACAATACAATGAGTTAACTATTTTAAGAAAATAAAAGAGGCATATTACCTTAGCTTTCTCGGCTGTACAGAGAGCCAGGGCTTCTCACGGATATCATCGATTTGAGTCCAGATCTTGCTAAGAGATGACCAGACGCCTCGCAGGTCTTGTAATTCTTCAAGTGCCACGGTCATACGCTCGTTGTTGACAGAAGTACCTAAATTATAAAGGACATAAATAGGTAAAGTCCTGTTCATCCAATATTTGTCATACTGACTAAAAGGTATAGAGACTTACAAAGAATACATTGAAATTGAGAGATGTGACAAGCAAATCATTGTATCAATAAGTCACTCGCTCGCTGATAAAGAGTGAAGATATGGTAATACATCACTTATTATATAAGATGATATGGTAACACATCAACGTATAACTTCTTTACATACTGGCTGCCTGGTGGTTTTCTAAAAGATCGAATCAGAAATGAGGAGAAACGTAGAAGAACTAAGGTAACAAAGCCCTTAGAATCAGTTAGCTGTTCGACCAAAGACGCAGCGTAGGACGTCCACTGACAAGATGGACAGACAACACTGTGGACTTTCTTTGGCTAATAATGATGTGTTACTGGCAAATCAGTACATAACAAAAAAACATACCAGTCTCATGCAGTTCAAGAGCTTCCTTAGCCTTAGCCACATTGTCTCGCTCGTCCTTGAGTCTAGTATATCTGGTCTCCATAGCTTGGAGACGGGCCAGGGCATCTTCAGGTCTTGTAGACCCGTCAGTGGGCTTGCTGCGCTCCCATTCAGCGAGAAACTCTAGAGTACGCGCTTCTACTGCCTTGTCTTCAGCCACGATCTTTTGTTGGAGCGATGCGACCTATAAGGCAACAAAAGTTATCATAGTTTAATTTTAGTTGTAAGGATTATAAAGAACTCTTTGTGAATATTTCGTTTCACATATTCACCTGAGTTTGAATGGAAGAGTCCTTTCTGCGCATGATTTCATTGAACGCACTCCATTCTCCTTCAATGTTGTCAACATGCAGCCATTGGGCGGGGAACTGGAATCTGTTCAACAAATACAAATTAAATGTGTACTCATATTGTATACGTATAATAATACAACAGAAAATTTTAGTATGTTATATACCTCTGTCTTTCGAGGATGCGTTGGGCCTCCCTGTAGATGTCCACTTGCTTCTCCCAAGCCAAGACTTCCCTCTTCAGCTGTTGCACGTACGTGATGAGAGACACGGCGTCGCTTGTAGATGCAGCCTCTGCAAAAGTTCAAAATTACGATGACATATATTTCGAAACATTATGAATTCCACATTGAGCGCCATGGTGGTCACCGGTGACACCCAAACAATATTTTTCTACTGTGTCTAGTTTCGTGGCAGTCAAAGCCTTAAAACGCCGAAAATTACTAGGATCCAAGAGTAGGTAGGTACGTAAGAATATAGTGAACATACGGGTATCGTTTAAGATGGGGAACTTCCGTTTCGAGAGATTTATTTATGTAAACTGTATAAGACTGGATGTAGATTAACCGACTGCGCCAAACAGGGTGATATTTGTAATTAGTCAGAATTAGTAGGACTGACGCAGCCTATAAACATTTTGGATATGGCGCCCGAACATCAATAAAAAGGGGATGAGGTGATTTATTATTAATTTACCAATTGTCTGCTGTTCCAGCTGGCTGCGCGATTTAGCGAGTTGTCCGTGGAACTGCACCATCTCGCCTCCGAGCAGGGCTCCGAACTTGCCCAGCACCTCTTTGTGCCATGCGTCATACTTCAACGCGACCTTGCTTTGCACGCGGGCGAAGTCAATCACAACGGGCCCGTATTCGCGACGGGTGTCCGATGTGTCGAAGGTAGTGCGAGATTTTCTAGAAGAAAAAAAAAAGATAATAATTGCAGTAATTGGTTCAGTGACATTGCATTTAACAAATCACAATAGCTTGCTCTAGATGAGAAAATTCAATTACGTAGTAAGTATTTGACCGGCAGTTTCCACAGTGTAATTAATACTATGAGTAGCAGGTATTTTATGTGGTAAATAAGGATGTCGAGATGTTTAGCAGTCTTTTATGCGAGAAACCGGAAACAAACTTACTTGATATCATTCAAGCACTTGATCCACAAAGTGATGTCTTCTCCGAGACGGCCATACAGACTTTCAGGCTGTAGATCCCAAAGGGCTTGATAACTGTAACAAGTGTTGTAGATAATGTCACATAGAACATAGCTATAATTTGAATAACCATTGACCATTTACACAGAAAAAAAGTAAAAGTAAAAGTAAAAACATTTATTTGCCAGAGTACAGTACATTTGTGGTGAAAAAATAATAATATTACAAGCCCAGTGCACTCAACCATACAATGGTATGCAAATAGTGTGTGAAAGCTAACATTACAAAGGTACAACATAGTTTGGTTAATTTAATTGTAATAACAGATTTGAAGATAGTACAACTTACCGCAGCCACTCATCGACGTATTCTCGGACCTGCGAGATCTTCTGCTCGATGGCATCATACGCGTTTTCAAGAGGGGATGATCCACCAGGCAGTTTGGTGAGCAAATTTCTGTATGTAGCGGTCTGAGCACGGGCAACGCCTACTTGATATCTGTGCAAAAACAAAATTAATTGAACTTCAACGGTACCGGACTCTGCTCTCCATTTAAAGACATAAAATCATTATGAAAAGTACACATGAAAACATATAGGTCATACTGAGAACATCTTTTTGAAGTTTAGAAGCTAAAGTAGAAAAAAAGGTTCTGAATATAAACTAGAATTTCTTAACGCCCTTATTGTTATATAGGTAGACTGGGAGGACCACTGGTAAAGATTAATACCTAAAGGGAGAAGTTGAAGACCAGAATCAAAGAATTTGATGAAAAACTTTCAATTTAAGCACATAATTCCGGAGCTGTTTTCCGTCTAAAAGATAATCTAATACCGTGAGTTCTATGTACAAGCTTACCTGGTGCTCTGCAGACGGTGTTGGCTGGTGACCACAGCCTGCCACGCGAACATCTGACGCATCAGTTGGAAGCGAGCCTCTTC
Source organism: Pyrausta purpuralis (assembly GCA_963924145.1). Lineage (NCBI taxonomy): Eukaryota > Metazoa > Arthropoda > Insecta > Lepidoptera > Crambidae > Pyrausta > Pyrausta purpuralis. Next base: position 17,349,720 of record OZ001653.1, on the reverse strand, counting down.
GAGCGACGGGAACAGATACATCTGCTGGTTGGTGATGCGGACTTCGTGCACCACGCGAGCGATCTACGGAAACAAAAGGATGTTGTGATTTAAAAAAATAACTTTAAAAAAAAGTAAAAACCGACTTCAAAACTAAAATGCACTAAAAAGTTTTAAATAAACTCTTGACTATTGAAAGGAGAGGAACTCATTTTAGGCAAACAATTGATGGTCAAGTGCTCCGACTCCAAAAAGAAATTGTTTGGCTAAATTGGCAACAATGGGACCAACTTGAAGGTATACCCTCTTAGTAAGCGAAAAAAAATTTCGAATCGGTCGACAAACGACTGAGATATGAGGTAACATAGATACAAATAAAAACATACAGTCGAATTGATAACCTCCTCCTTTTTTGAAGTAGGTTAAAAAAAGCAAGTACCTAATTTATAAAACATATGAACTTCAAAGATATAAATCGTAGATAAAAAAGAGACTGCAAATTAATGTTCATGCTCCTTAATGCCCAGTAACTGAAATAGTTTAATGAGAGTTTACGTAATGGATCAACTATCGTTTAATAACTTAAGAAACTATAGTCGGTGCGTTAGCAACTGAGGAGTCACGAGGCAATCATATTAATATGGGCATATGAAGAGCGCTGCTTTACCGGTCAGAGTAAGCGAGATAGATAGACATGACACTGTGACGATTCAGTTAGTAACACGCAAATTATAGACATACGATATCCAGCATTGATTAAATCTACATTATTTATTAATCGTGATATAAAAGTGTTAAAGGAAACTTACTTGTGGCTCACCACCAGGCTTGTGGGTAGGCTCAGCAGGCGAGTACGTGTCCATAGACAAATCGAGCTCGTTGGTCTTGCCGAGCAGCGCTGCGGTCCAGGCTTCAACGCCTGCTTGGAGACGAGCTGCCAGGCTCTTTTCCACCTATAGGAATACACAAAATTATAAATATAATGGTAGACGTTGTTCAATGCAACATTTTGATTGTAGACAGTCAATATCAATTGCAAATAGGCTATACTAATAAATCAATAGATGGAGCCCGAATAGTAGAATATTTATCCACAGTATTGAACTGAAAACTAGTATATCTATTATCAAAATGTCGTACGTATACTCTGATTTTTAATAAGATAGCTCAGAATGATCAGCATCAATCGCACTTTTTTTAATGTTGCAAGTGTAGTGCGGATAGTGTGGTAACAATTCAATTGTAGCAATTTATTGAATTTGTAATACAATTTTTAATAATGTGATTCTACTTATTTGGATAAATAATAAATGGAAAATGTTGAATACAGCAATTAACAAACGTAATACATTATATTTTTTCTCGTAATGAGTAAAATATTTAAGCCCTTTTAATGCAATATCAATTATATAATATTTTTGTTTCACTTTAACCTATTTTGACTTTATACTAATTTCCATAAATACATTATTAGAAATAATGATGGAATTTGTAGGAAACATGATGATAAAACGGATTTGGATTAAGTAGATTTTTTGGAATAACACTGTTTTATTTCATGTTAATAAACTTTTGCACAATATAAATTCATACTACCAATACCTATTTAATTATTTTAAAATCATTTAAAAGCAACAATTGACAACATTTCAAAATTTCTGCATACACATTTTTATTTTTTTTCTGAATGAACTTCTAAAATGAAGGCACCCATATTTTTTCATGATTATTTCTTTTCAGCATTTTCCCTAATAATAATTATTTCAAAACTCTCCATTCTAAAAAAGCGTAAGTACATGAGGTTGGCTGTCACGAGGTCATGTCTTTGCTATATTCCATTTAAAAAAAAACGTTAATAGTGTTGTAGTCTATATCAATTGTAGAATTAAGTTGTCGATATGGATATTAATGGTATATCCAACCTGTCAATCCGCTTCGAGAACTGCGAGAACTGCACACAACTGTCATAAGACAAACGCGCGCGTGGCCTCGACTCTGTCTGGTACTAAGCGCCCGCCATCGGGCGGGCCGCGCAATTTACAAAAATATAAATATCTCGCGGTAGGAATGAGCTATCATCATTTTGTAAACGGGGATTTGTAGTTTATTGTATTAGCTATCACACTGTTTTACTAAATATTACGTTACTGAAATATTTTTATTAATACTGAGGCGATAAGAAGGTAGCGCGGGAAAAAACATGACTCATCGTATTTATAATAAATGTTTACGATATAATTTTTCAATTATACCTTCAAATACCTCGAAACAAAGCTGAAACATAATATTTTTCATATAAATAAGATAACGTAACACCATAGAACAAATTTTATAAATACAGGATAAATAAAAATCGTAATAACTACATTTTAGTACATGGGGTCTATTCACAAGACCAACCTTCTAAAAACTAGTCGGAACACCCAACTTTTTGGTATCTATGGATTGTTCATTTTACCGTCTAAATGTTAAAGACTTCCCAGTATTCAGTATTAGCTAAATCATCGATTTAAAATCGACTACTCAACCGATCCCCATATGGGGACAGTAATACGTGACGCTAACAGTACAGAGAACCCGATATGGGGACAGTAAGACGCTACGACTGCTGCAATGTGATAAATGAACCCCATATGGGGAGAGTAAGGGCGAGAGGGGTATTTCATTTTACTTTATTAACATTAACATTACCTATCTAATTTAAGTTATGCAAACAGTAACTAAAAAAAGCTAACGTAGAAAATCCTTTCTTATTTTATATTATAATGATGTCTGAAAATTACTCAATTATTTTTTCATACCTACAAATATCAATCATATTTCGAATGAGGAATCATGATTGATTATTTCGTAGGTATCTAAACTAAAGAAATAATTTGAATGCAAAATGTATTTTTTTACATAATCTTCAATTTAGCATATCGTAATTTTTCGATAATGTCCAATACAACACCGGAAACAACAACAACACTAAATGTCGAAGTGACATGTGACAGCAAGGTCATATGTTCAAAAGCATTTTTTTTTCTGCAAGAAATGTCATTGCAAAGGCGTAACCTGTGAAATGCCAACTTCCATGTTCTTTTCAGTCTTTTTCATTTAATTTTAAAAATAAAGCGCAAAAAAAGTCCGAAAAAATGTTTGTCGTGTTTAGAATCGCTAAATCTTGAAATAGTTTTCGAATTTTCATACCTTTAAAAAAATGAAATGTTGTCAATTGAATAAAAATGAAATTGTCTTTAATTTAGGAACAACACTATTTTTAAAGAACATTACTCTAAATGTCATTTTAGTCTATCTAATAAAAAATCAGAGTATAGTAATCTCAATATATGGTCTCGTTTATTTACGTGGTCATAGAGCACCTTCGTTACTCTGTATCTTAGTTAGTGGCATTTGAACATTGTCGAAATTTTGAAAACTCATAAATAATAAGGTACATTTTAATCCTGTATGAAACTACTGTTAGTAACCAGATGAAGCTTTTACAAACCTCTTCATCAAGCCGCTGCACCCACAAATGCAGGTTGCTGTACTGACGCAGCGAAAGATCGTCGATAGCTCGCTGCAAGCGGCTCAAGATGTCAGCCAAGCTCTGCGCGGAGTAAGGACACGTTTCCAGGGAGCGAGCGTCGACAGAGATCTGTTCTTCGACTGCTAGCAGATCTTCGACCTGGGTGGGAAAAGAATAGTTAGTTTAATAATCGGTACGTTGAACTTTTATTAATTAGTGTTAGTTTCATACAAGTAGCTTTACCGCTCGATAGTCCACTATCGATAGTATAACGATAGGCCAATCAATAGTTGAGCGGAACTGTCGCAACTGTATGGATAGGCCTAAAGATCAAAGTCAAAGTCAAAAATAATTTATTCAATTCAGGACACAAAATGCCACTTATGAACGTCAATAATTAGTGTATATAGATAAAGATTTCATACTTCTGTAAGCAAAAAAAATATTCTTCGTGGCTACTACAGCTGTACTGTGATGCCTTATGAAATATTTATTTAATTTGACGAATATTGTGGATATCGGTAATATGTACTTCTAAGTTTTTATTCACTGCAACAGAAGAAGCTGTATTTTTTTCTAAAGAAGAAGAAGCTATTACGTTGGCTGTTTAGACGACGTTTGGTACAGTGGTTAGCGATCCTAACTACTGAACCAGCGGTCGCGGGTTCGAATCCCGCAAAGAGCAAATGTTTGTGTGATGAGCACGCACGTACCTAAGTTATGGATGTTATATGTATTTAAGTATTCATGGCAGACGCCCCCGTCACAATCGTTGTCTAGTACTTCGTAATATAAAAAAGAAAAATCCTTACCACGAATCCAGACAGTTGGTGTATTGTCTGGCGTATATTTATTTACTTATTTTATAGTCTCTCAGTTCAACTCACCTTCTCTTGGAACAGTAGAACGACTTCACTCAGCTTCTGCACATACGGGTCCAGCTTATAAGACTCCCAAACCAACGCCATGCCTTCAGACACTTGGTTCAGCACGTCACGACGAAGGCCCGCCACAAGAGGGATGATGGACGCCTTGTCGCGGATCTAGAATTCGAACTTATTGTTAGTGACAGTAAAGTTGTTATTGCTGTAACAGTTTAGACATTTGCTGAGGGATTTGTCAGTTCGGTCAAGTATGAGGCAAGAAGAGTTCTAGTCTATTTTATTTACTTCCTTTAAATTGTAACGAAAAGTGCTGTAGTAAAACTAGCTACTACATATAGTAGCTTCTGGAAAGTACGTCTTAAGCGCTTTATTGCTGAACTTATTGAACCCTAGGAACATAGTATTTGTTTGCGTAATACTTGATCGACTCTTTTGACCATGCAAGGTATATGCAAGAATATTTACATGGTTAAATGTATCCAAGACCTACAAATGGACACATATAGACTTACTTTCGTTTACATATGCTTCTTTCATTTCAAAATGCCGCAACAACAAGGTAAAGCGAAGTATAAGCCATAAAAATAACATAACATAAATATAAGCAGTAAGGTTCCATTTTGTATGACCATTCCTTTTTGGTGGTTTCCTTGCAATAGCACGTTAAAAATAAAGCTGTTTACACCTGTTTCAAATAAAATTGTACATACATGTGCAATAAAACAAAAAAATAACTTTACAGTATCTGGAACCATGCAGGGTATATTAGAACTACCTTCGTATGATTCCTATTATTTAGCTGCACAAATAAAAACGCACTCGTGTTAGTGATCTCATAAAAAGTATGTCTTGTAGTGTATTTATAATGTTCTCTTGTTTAATTCTGGTGTTTATGTGCCGAATTCGTTGTCTAGTTGTGCTGGAATTGTGGAATAAAACCTGTGTAGTGTGTTATGAAAAAAGTTAATCAACATACCTTTTCCAAGGTGCGTTCGTACGTGCGAACGCTTTCGATGAGCGAAATCGCGAACGGATAAAGCTGGTTGGCCTGGTGAGCTTTGTTAACGATCGCCAAAGGTACCCTTTAAAATAATATATATAAAAGATAGGTTAGTACTGTATCTACTAACCAAAAAATCAAAAATTTTGAAAAAAGATAATAAGTTTATTATTTTTTTTTAAATACCTGAATCCCAAGTTCTTCAAGTTGCGCACTTCCTTGTACAGGGTTATGATCTCCGGTAAGAAGTTGACTTTTAGTTTCAGTATTGTGCCCGTCTTGCTGGAACGAGCGCGCACAGATTCGATGGCAAATATACGGCCAGTCACACCAAGGTTGCGTTGTTGGACCTAAAATAATTTACTCAAGTCAGTATAGACCTTGTAAAGTTATATAGAAAACAAATGAAGGTTAGTCCAAAGGTTTACCTTGCGAGCCCAGTCATCAAACACTTCTTGGGTGTCCAATTTCAGACGGAAGCTATCACCATCAGCTTTCAGTTTCTGGCCTTCGATATGGTTCTCCCAACCCTTGCCTGGAAATAAGCTCACATTTAAGAACTTTCTGAAACTAGCTAACTAATATTCGTCTTTTGATTTTCTATTGCTGGAAAACAGTAATAAGATTATTAATCAAGTAGAAGACACTATATTACAAGGGTTAATCATGGCGGACGGTGGAGGGGTTTATATGGTCATTGAATAACGTTACTGTTACAATATTATTTAGCTGTTCTAGGGCCATCGATGAGGTAGATACTTAAAAAAATATATATAAAAATACAGGGAGTCTTACCAAGGACATCTTCCACCCTCTTCAAGTAGGCAGTGAGCTGGTGGTCGATCTGCTTCGCCCAAATGATGGAACCGGCTACTGGAGGCAGATCTCGCACCAGTGACAGGCGGCTGCACTTCGATTGTGGGTATTGCACCTGGTTTGAAGATGTACATGATTGTTTTTATAAAAAGTTGCTTTTGCATAAATCCTTATGTATTAATCTTTTGAGATGGTCAAAGGCAGGCCTGTTTTATAGATCCTATCTTAAATTAAGTTCATAGTATAAGTAGATAAAGCTTCTTAAAAGGCAATACAACATACAGAGAAGCGACGTGCACTATGTTATATTGGTTAGGTTTCATAGATTGCATTCTATACTACACCCAAAGACTCAGGGTAGTGCCTGCCATAAATCACTTTTAAAACAAGGATGCTTCGCAATATACTGCACTATTGATAACACAAAATGCAAGCAAAACCCCAGTTTCAAACGTATTGTTATAGATAAAAAAAACACATCTTTATGTCTATGTGACGTAACCCATAATCAGTGCAAGTGCAGAGGAGAAAATGATGTGCGCTGTCTCTTTTGCACGTTTTATTGCTCTCCCTGCCACGCGTCTTTGCGTTCACTATAGTATAGGACAACCTCCGTGGTGTAGTGGCTAATCGCGCTGGTTTCAAGGCGTCGCCGCTGTGAGGTACCGGGTTCGATTACCGGTCGGGTCAATGTAGAAATCAAAATTTTCTATATTGTCTCGGGTCTGGGAGTTGTGGTACCACCTTTGTGTCTGATTTCCATAACACAAGTGTATTAGCTACTTACTTTGGGGTCAGAGCAATGTATGTAATTGGTGTCCAATATTTATTTTTATTTATTTCATAGCCTGGTAATAATTAATGCCTCTTGTCAAGATGTGTGACACCGAGGTTGTCGAAACTAAGGAGGTTTTTAGAATATTTTTTGTCTACACTCACCTTAAACTTCTCATGCAGAGCCTCAATATCGTCCTTCACACGTTGAATCAACTGTGTCTGGTACTCGCGTATCGCGCCGCGTATGTGCGGGCGAACGAATAGCGCGTTGAACCGCGAGAAGATACGGAACATTTCGTTTGCGTTCTTGGCCGTGCCTAGTTGGTCACGGAGGTGGGCCGTGATGCGGGTCTCCACGCGGTCTGATAGAAAAAAGTTCGCAAATAATGTTATGGAAATGTGGACCTTAGTGTGGAGGAAGAGAGTTCAAAACAATGCACACGAATATGTCCTTTAAACGAAGGAAGAACTAGGTTTTTTATAACATTATCCATGCACATGAGCTAGTTGAGGAAAATAAAGTAAATCTGAATGTAGATACTTCGACTCTAGCCATCCCTGTCGCTCTTTGGAACATCACGAATTTGGAGCAGCGTTATAAGGTAGTTAAATGTAATAAGAAGCATTTGACAAATGCGGCATATGATCAATGTCATATAACATGATCATATTGCCTATTGTCTTTCACCCATGGCGGTAGGTTGAAAGTTGTTACGGAAAATTATGATTAAACTTACCAATTCTATCTTCATAACGGCGCACTGCGGCCTCCCAAGCATCGCAGCCTTCGCGAGAGATGTCCAGGCAATCCACTTCTTTCACATTCTCATAGGCTAGGTTGACCTGAGAACGAACACATTTTTATACAACTATCGGAAGAAAAAACTGATTTATGAAACTATTAGCGGTCCTCTGTTAATTCGTCCGCGAGTTTTGATCCCGCTTGATATTTTAATTATAATTTTATAAATCGTACCCCCCTCAGATTTTGTGTGACCACAAAATCTTCAGCTTTATAATATAACAGACAAATAAGCTCCATCATCAGCATCATCATTTATAGCCAAAGGACGTCGACTGCTGAACAAAGGCCGCCCCCACGGCTTTCCACAGCGACCGATCACAAGCGGTCTGCATTCAGTTTGTTCCTGCGATTTTTACAAGGTCCTCCGTCCATCTTGTCGGTGGACGTCCTACGCTGCGTCTTTGGTCGAAGGGTCCTGCACGTTGCCACTTGAGCTTACTGATTCTCAGGGCTATGTTCGTTACTTTATTTCTTCTACGTATCTCCTCATTTCTGATTCATAATATTGAATAAGCACCAAACAACAAATAATTCAAATACAGGCATTTCGTAATAAGTAATATACCGTTAAATTAATAGACCATTATGAAACAGCCCGTAAGTATATATTTAGCTTCAGCATAGCATCAACCTATCGTTTATTTGCTAAAATACATTAATTCATTTTTTTGTAGTCATTAAACATAAGAAAAGATGGGTTTAGTATTAGTAGTTTCCAATTTCCATTCATGTCTTACACGCGTACACCGTTCCATTACGCAAAGCATATTATGTCACTCACTTCGGCAATAGCGTTGGCATCGGCCGCGTCCATCGGCAACGAGTGGGGCTGGGCTGGCTCACCGACTGCTGCTTCCGCCGCTACGGTAGCGCGGGGGCGAAGTACCTGTGACAATGTTCATATTAAACTGTTAAATTTATAATGGTACTGATGATCAATAAATATGTAATCAACAGGTCTGTTAAATACTGTACCGCTATATTTCTGTTACATTTAATAAGAGGAAAAGCTACATTTCAGATCTTATCCCAAGACGAGCATGCAAAATAGCCATAACCCAACATCTTAAAATGCTAGACAATAACACTACCGAAGACCTACTTACTATACTGGTTTAATAAGGTCACTTGTATAAAACATAATAGCTTTACCTTCTTAATACCTTTTTATTCATTAATTAGCTCCAATTCGCTATCTCTTTGACATACAGTAAACGCACACTTACAAATACACACGCACACACACTCTCTTTCACACACATACACACACACTCCCACTCATCCAAATTATGCACGTACATACAGAATCTCAGAATTAGAAACTTTGTTATTGGACACCAATCACATACATTGCTCTGATCCCACTAATACACTTGTGTTATGGAAATCAGACACAACGGTGGTACCACAACACCCAGACCCGAGACAATATAGAAAATTTTGATTTCTATATTTACCCGTCCGGGAATCGAACCCGGGACCTCGGAGCGGCGACGCCTTGAAAACCAGCGTGCTTAGCCACTACACCACGGAGGTCGTCAGCCAGCCAACGTGCTTAGCCACTACACCACGAACGTTGTTAATAAAGTATTTGCTTTTACTAGCTATACATACTCGTACCTACTTGATTCAATATTATATTTTCTTTACCTACTACCTCGAAAACGCCGCATCTCTTCAAGTTATGTTTTATACTAATGCATAAGGTAATCTTAATACTTTGCTGTGTAAGCCATCTGTGAGGGAGGCCTGGTGATCTGTATCATAGGTTTTTCAGAAACCTACTTCAGACACCAGTCTCTCACAAATTACTGGTAAAAATTTCATGTGTACCCTTAACTTAATTTAAAGTTGCTTTGTAATTTACCTATTTGTAAAGAGAAATAAATATATATATTTATTTTATATTTATCCCCGTTTTTGATTATCACGATGTGCAGCAGTAGCTCTCATCATTGTATAAATAAAGTAAAAGATAACTTAGTATCAACAGAGATATTAAATTATCTAACTATGGTAATAAATGTAAAGATTACACTGTCAGTCTGGTCCATCAGTCCAGTGAGAATGATCGTGTATCCTACAAGGACTGACAATTAATCTGTCAAAATTTCTTATCATTCTGGTGTCGACGTCAGTCCAGGCTGATGGACTTGACTGACGCTTGTAACCTGTATCTAATACACGCTGCCTCACAACGTCACCGACGAGCAAGCATTTAGTACTGTTCAGTGCAGCCGCTTGTGCGACGGCGACACGCGCCACACCATCTTCAGTGTCGTCGCGCTGCCACACTGTCGCTGGCTGACTAGTAAGCGTTCAGTACTGTTCAGTACGGATACCGATACCGACCCGCAGCATGACGGTTCGCAGCTGCTCGTGGTGACGGCGGAAGCGCCGCTTGTGCGACGGCGACACGCGCCACACCATCTTCAGTATCGTCGCGCTGCCACACTGTGTCGCTGACTAGTAAGCGTTCAGTACTGTTCAGTACGGATACCGATACCGACCCGCAGCATGACGGTTCGCAGCTGCTCGTGGTGACGGCGGAAGCGCCGCTTGTGCGACGGCGACACGCGCCACACCATCTTCAGTATCGTCGCGCTGCCACACTGTGTCGCTGACTAGTAAGCGTTCAGTACTGTTCAGTACGGATACCGATACCGACCCGCAGCATGACGGTGCGCAGCTGCTCGTGGTGGCGGCGGAAGCGTCGCATGTGCTCCATGCGCGCCTGCAGCCGCTTGTGCGACGGCGACACGCGCCACACCATCTTCAGGTGCTCGTCGCGCTTCTTCTTTACTATGTCACTGCGAAAAGCCATTGCAAAATGCATTTTAGAAGTATGAAGTAAGCATGTGTAAGTCAATTTTTCTTTGTTATGCGAATATTGTGAACAATCTTGACATTATTTAAATAAATGATTATTTTTAAATTAAGATAAAAAGTAAAACCACAACCTACATAAGTTAATTATCATTGAACACTGAGACCTTTTCAAATCGAAGTGTTGAATTTAATTCTTAATATTTTTTTAAAAAGTGATTAAATGATTGTTTACAATATTTACAAAGTAAAGTAGAACGAACTTTGTTTTTTTTAAATAACTAAGGTGGACCCAAGACCAACTGTATTGGTGCCTTAAAACGCAGAGTGACTACCCCAAATTAAAAAGTAACAGTCATAGCATAAAAAAGAAAACATCCCCTAAAACTTAAGATTCAACAAAATAATAGCGAGACCACCTTTTACTTATAATAAAGACAACACAATTTACAAGGATAATAATATGATGGAATTGCAGTTCTAAAATTTTATATGGAATATTGATACAGATAACAAACTCAAATGAAATATTATGTAATATGCATCACATGAAAATCATAACTGATGAGGACGCGTTTGGTGTATTGGTTAGAGCTCCTGACTATTACGCCGGCCGTCGCGGGTTTGAATCCCGCAAGGGGCAAATGTTTGTGTGATGAGCACTAATATTTGTACCTGAGTCTTGGATTTTTAATATGTATTTAAGTATTTATGGGAGACGCCCCCGTCATAATCGTTGTCTGGTATTTGTAACACAAGGAAAAAAATCCTTACTTCGAAACCTCAACAATTGGTGGGTTGTCTGGCGCATATTTATTTCAACTTATATCGAAAGCAGAAATTAAAGTTCTGTATACTTAAAGTTTCTTCTACTATTTTTTAAATAAAAGATTCGGCTTACTTGCATCACATTAGATAGAACTGATCAACTGACTTGTATCGCATATGCATATAGTTCATCAACTAATTACTCAATTTTAAAAGAACAAAGTATTCCACTAACCGCAACAACCCCTGCAACTTCTCGTACTCGTCGTCCCAGCATGAGAACACTTCGAAGCACTGCGTCATCACGCGTTCAAAGTCTTCGAACGGAATGTGCATAAGGCGTCGAGTACCTAGAACCTGCAGAAAGATTTAAATATTAGTTGAACTACCACATGACTGGTTATCTAAAAAAAAAGTAGTAATGTAGTATTAAACTAGTGAAAGTTATATACCTTCAGGAGCTGCTGCCCAAGATCGCGAGATATGGCTTCCACGAGCCTCAAACCACGCTGTATGGGGTATTTAGTGGAGCGGATCTTGCGAAGATGGGAGAATATCTGCTGTACTGCCAATCTACAAAAACGGAGATATGATCATTGCGAAGTAGTTAACAAAAAAAAACAATGGTTAACAAAAACCAAGATGAATATCAGCATTAGTAAATGAGAAAGTATATACCTGATCCTTTCAAGCTCAGTAGCGCTGAGCAGATCATTGATTGGGAAGTCTTTCATAAGTGGATTGTAGTCAGACACTGTGGCAAGAGCCTGTTTAAGCCCTGTGTCTGTATCGAAAGACACCGTCGCATGAAAACGCTTTCCATACTTCAGGATTTCGAGGGTGAGTGCCACCTACAGAAGAAAAAAATAAACAATAATTTTGATACATCAAATAAAAAGATAAGTCTATAATGTAGTGATAACTAACCTCAATACTCTCTCTCTTCTCTTGAATCCTGTGGAGAGCCCTCTCTAAGTTTAGCCAGAAAGAAATCTCTTGCAATGCTGTTCCATTGGACGGGTCTCTGTCCAGTTTAGTGACCTAGAAATAGAAACAAAGACATTAGCAATGGCACAAACCTAACTCTAAGTTATTGAAGTCACTGTGGTAAGTTCAAAAGAACATTATTTGTGAATAAGATATACCTTTTGGATTTCTTTGATCCACCTATTGACTCCATTCTGAAGTTGGTTGAGAAATGTTGAGTCTTCAACTTTGTCACCAAAATCTGCAACTCTAGGCTTACGGCCTTCATCTGCAGCCCTGTGGATTTAAATCATACACACATGAATGGCAAATGTTGGTCAAGTACTGCTTAAACACTGGCAGGACTTAACCTGCAACTTTTTTGTATTCACAACATGACTACATAATAGGTATGGTTAAAAAATAACAAATATGTTGTGTGATTTGTTATATTTAGTGTCACATCTTAAATCTTGTCCATAAATTGTAGTAAACCTAGAGTAACCTTTGAAATTTACCTTTTGATGACCGCTGCAACCAAAGGATGGACTGGCAAGGTGATTTCAGGGATGTCAATGTTCTGCTGAAGGTGTAGGAGACCCATTTCGAGCTCTGCTATCTTCTTTTCAACGGATGGTGCCATCTTGTCTCCATCCCTAAAAAGAAAATAAATATGAATATTTGAAAGTCTAAAATAATAATAAAGGCAACTAATTTCTAAGTTACAGCTAGAACAATATCTAAATAATAAATTTACATTACTAACCTATCAGCTCTTCCACTTTCCTTCACATAGCTCTTGAAAAAAGGAGCCATAGTTTTACTGATGAAGGCATGGAGTGTCTCATATGGGGAGCCATCAGAAAGGTTGATGAGTCGCAGCTGACTGTGGATGGATTTGTCAGCTTCAATCACTTGGCCACGCTTGATACACACAAACGCTGCCACTCGAGGTGATGTAAAGTGCACCTGTGTGAAATAATACCAAGTTAGATAACCCGCCCAGTAATAATATTATTTTAAGTACTGTATGTAAAACATGTGTGTATAAGTTACTATACTAGTCTTAAAACATTCATACCTCATTGCTTATTTGGTAGGTGACTGCCTCCTTTTCCTCTTCACCTTCTGTTGGCTGCTCATTGTCATCTTCTATAGAAGAAAAAAAATTTTATTACACCAAGAGCACCTGGTAGTGTGATTTCTTATTATATTTATCCATACTAATAACACTTACACTTACATATACTCTATACCTATCTGGTTTGATAACTTGTAGGTTAGGACAGATAGTAGTTACAAATATGAAGAAGGCATTTTTATTAAAATGAAAGAGTTCCAATTTACTGTCTTCAGGATCTGATTTCAATGCAGTCAATCAATAATGATCGTTTTATAAGAATTCCAATGGTAAATATATTGCTGCAGAATATGAGTCATACACCTGTCGATTATGAAGTGCAGTCACGCATCTCTGCTGTGACATCATTTCTAACATTTAAGGCCGAAATACTGTGGGTAGCTGAAGTATGCAAATGCAATAAGAAAGCGTGTAATACCTTTAGATGAGAACCGTTGCACATACAACGAAGACACCTGCGGGTCTGCAACGAACTTTCTAATGCAGTCTTGGTTTACTTTATCGTCGAGTGCAGCGTTCAGAGCCGGTGGAACGATATCGTCTTCAGGCAAAAGTACCGTTGCAGCTCGACGCAAGTAGTTGGCGAAGTCTTGGAAATCTACCACCACCACACTTTGCGCCTCAGGCGTATTCTCACTCCCGTCTAGGGAGTCACCCATGATGTTGTTGGATTTTTAGCAGGTTTTCTAATACGAATCAATATATTAATACGGACGAGCCGTCGCAAAACGAGATTTCTTGCGAACGGCAATTTGACAAGTGACAGCAGCAGGCAGGCAGGCGTGACAGCTGTTGGTGACGCATCGGTATTCAGTGCTGCTATTTTCCTCCATTATCGGAGTAACGTTATAACGAATAACGTTAAGCTTGTTAAGTATTTATAAATTACATACAGGGTAAGTTATTTATGTGTGAAGATTTAAATATTAATGTGGGAAGATTTAAACCAAAGTGGGAATCGTGAAAAAGTACCTAAATCAAGGTGCAAGACATGTACAAAATTATAAGTAAGTGTGCCAGTTATAAATGATCGAAAAATTTTGAACCGCAATAGTAGATTGTTATACAAGGGAAGAAAGTGACCCATTTCACTCGAATCCGTACGAGCGCTAATAATTACAGAGTGAAATGGGTGCTTTCACCCGAGTCAAACATACTATTTTTCATTTCGACTGTGAGGAAAAATAAACTGAAGGAAAATTTAGCTGTGTGATTGTGATGCGATAATGAGATATTATGTTGTTTGGTGAGAGATGGAACCTCATGTATTTACATCACATATCAGTTTGTTTCCTGTCGTTATACATAAAACACACGATTAGAAGGACAGTAACGGCACGGAAGACAACAGAGTACATAAAACACTAACGATATGAAATATTTCAAATCATTGTTAAAAATATCGATCGATTTTTTCTCACAGACAATAATAATAGTAGAATAACGCAGCCTTAACCTTGTCACCAAAACTACCACAGGTTATATAGGTTATGTTATGTATGAATTCCAGATTCAATTTTGCCTCATGAGATAGCGCTATGAGTGATAGCTAAAGGTGGGATTGAGTGAACATAAAATCGCGGCAAGTCGCCTCCGTCTGCCTAATAATCTGTGCAATATTCGACCAGTCTAAAAAAATCAAAGACAAACAAACTGTGACAATATAAATGAAAAAAAAGTGACACTATGTATGGCGGGCAACCAAATATTATATTCGTAGATTTTAATTGGTAAAAATTGGACCAGTTGTAAATTTTTAAAATCAGTTACCATAATAAACACGATGTAATGTTTAACTAATCTTAAATGTATGGAAAGCTATATTATTTTTATAATATGACTGATCGTAGCAATTAAAACTAAATTACTTTCCACCCTAGGGATGGAAAAGCAATTTTCCATCCGTCTATCTTCACATGAAAGTTCAATTTTGCGAACAGCGGAGACGAAAAAAAAATTTTCCTCCTTCTTTTTCAATGTGTAATAATGTTAATTCAGAGAACCTGGGATCCTATTTTTAAATCACTCACTACAACATGGCGTGTGATTTTGATTATATTATTTTTAAATATTATGTGTTCATATGCTGTTATTTTAGCTACTCTGTTTGAATTAAATTTGTAAAATATTTAAGTAGGTAATGATACTAAGATGTTTGCTGTACTCTAACGGGTGTGCACATGTAGTACATATTTAGGTAACTATGTGAAATTACTAAGTATTTTCTGCAAATAAATGAATTTTGAATATATTGATTAATGTTTAATTTTCGAATGAAAAACTGATAGATGCCACACAAGAGAGATAAAAAGAGATAACTAACATCATTACTAATAATTAGTCTCTACCGCTAGTCTCTCTCTACCGCTCAAAATTCTTTCTCCCATTTAAGACGAAGCTTGTGCTTATGCAAACTCTTGTCATCCCTATCATAGACTACGCAGACTCTTGCTGCACTAATCTTACTGAAGCCCTTTTCGACAAGCTTGAACGTCTCCTCAACAATTGCCAATTGCAAGTCTCCAGTTTTAGAGCACAGCTTAACTGGCTCCCTATCCGTCAACGTAGAGACTCTCGAATCCTTTGCATTTTACATGCTATTCTTAATAACCCCTCGTCGCCTTCTTATCTTAATCTTAAAGATATATTATAAAGCTGAAGAGTTTGTTTGTTTGTTTGTTTGTTTGAACGCACTAATCTCAAAAACTAATGGCCCGATTTGGAAAATTATTTTTACGTTGGATAGTTCATTTATCGAGGAAGGCTTTAGGCTATATAACATAAAGATACGACTCATAAGACCACAGCAGAAATGAAAAATGTTGCGAAAACGGGAGAAAGATATTCCTTTTGAGAGCTTCCGCTGCAGCGGAAACCGCTTAAGTTACACAAAAATCATGTATAACAGGATTGTTCAACATTAAGAGTTCTATAATAAAGTCTGCGACAGCATATGTCTATCTTTTATGGTTGACTTACTACAACCTTTTTTATGTTAATAAATTTGTAAAAAAATAATGAATTATTTTTAGAGGTGTATTATACACACAGGTATTTATTCTTATCAAAATAAATACATTCATCATCACGAGCATTTCATTTAGAACCAAGTTGCCCTTTATATCATTTGATTTCAATAAATATCTTAGGAGCTATTACAGTTTTAACATAACTCCGCACCAAAATAATGTTCGCAGCTTAAGTACAACGTGCGCTTGCGCTAATATATTATAATAAAGCTGAAGAGTTTGTTTGTTTGAACGCGCTTATCTCAGGAACTGCTGGACCGATTTGAAAAAATATTTCTGTGTTGGATAGCTTATTTATCGAGAAAGGCTTAAGGATATAAAACATGACGCTGCGACGGGAGGGGAGGGAGCAAACTCAAAACGCGCGGACGAAGTCGCGGGGGATGGCTAGTCTTAAAGATATGTTCCCGTTTTTATGCCAAACTCACGATCGGTCTCTCCGTTCCTCCGACAATCTCCGGCTGGGCACGCTGGCACACCGCTCCACGTACGTCTCCAAGTCATTTGCAGTCACGGCAACACGACTGTGGAACTCTCTTCCTTTGGATGTCAGGAGGGCCGAGTCGAAGGTATCATTCAAGAGGAAAGTCCGACAATTTCTTAAAGAATAGATAATTGCAAATTAATATTTATTTATTATGTGTATTATTTATGTATATTTTTTATATATTGTATTTATTTTGTGTAAGTTTAAGTATATTTATTGAATATAAAATAATTTGCAGTAATTAAAGTACGTTTATTTGTTACTATAAATATTGGTTAATTGTTACTTTTTTGATGTTTTTCTCAAAATTTCTTTTCGCTGCACCCATTGCCATCTCTCTGCATAACCTAAAGGTTTGACTGGCAGAGAATGCTTTTATCATTAAGTCCACCTTTGTACACTATGATTTGTGCAATAAAGTCTTTAAATAAATAAATTACTAGACTAGAGGAAACTACGTAAAGTAGTTACGGAAAGTATAGTTTTTATCTATACTCTATACTAATATTATAAAGCTGAAGAGTTTGTTTGTTTGTTTGTTTGAACGCGCTAATCTCAAAAACTACTGGCCCGATTTGAAAAATTATTTTTACGTTGGATAGTCCATTTATCGAGGAAGGCTTTAGGCTATATAACATAAAGATACGACTCATAAGACCACAGCAGCAATGAAAAATGTTGCGAAAACGGGAGAAAGATATTCCTTTTGAGAGCTTCCGCTGCATACGCTGCGGAAACCGCTTAAGTTACACAAAAATCATGTATGACAGGATTGTTCAGCATTAAGAGTTCTATAATAAAGTCCGCGACAGCATATGTCTATCTTTTATGGTTGACTTACTACAACCTTTTTTATGTTAATAAATTTGCAAAAAAATAATGCATTATTTTTAGAGTTGTATTATACACACAGGTATTTATTCTTATCAAAATAAATACATTCATCATCACGAGCATTTCATTTAGAACCAAGTTGCCCTTTATATCATTTGATTTCAATAAATATCTTAGGAGCTATCACAGTTTTAACATAACTCCGCACCAAAATAATGTTCGCATCTTAAGTACAACGGGCGCTTGCGCTAATCTATACTAATATTATAAAGCTGAAGAGTTTGTTTGTTTGAACGCGCTTATCTCAGGAACTGCTGGACCGATTTAAAAAAATATTTCTGTGTTGGATAGCTTATTTATCGAGAAAGGCTTTAGGATATAAAACATGACGCAGCGACGGGAGGGGAGGGAGCAAACTCAAAACGCGCGGACGAAGTCGCGGGGGACCGCTAGTTATATTATAAAGCTGAAGAGTTTGTTGGTTTGAAGTTGAACGCGCTTATCTCAGGAACTGCTAAACCGATTTGAAAAAAAATTTCTGTGTTAGATAGCTTATTTATTGAGAAAGGCTTTAGGATATAAAACATCACGCTGCGACGGGAGGGGAGGGAGCAAACTCAAAACGCGCGGACGAAGTCGCGGGGGACCGCTAGTGATTATATAATATTAACTAAAAGTCAACTTTATATTTATCTAGCAACCCACCCCGGCTTCGCAGGCATGCAATGTTTGATCTATATCGTCGGGGTCGTAATGTAAGCGCAAAAATGAGTTTAAATACGACTTCACTTAGAAACCTGTAAAATTATTAGTGTTTTACTGCTATATTATACATCTAGTATACATATAAACTTTCCTCTTGAATTACCTACTCTATCTATTAAAAAACGCATGAAAATGCATTGCAAGCAAAGCTTAAAAGATTTAAGCATAGTACATGCAGACAGCAGGATGCGACTTTGTATAAACTTTCCTCTTGAATTACTCTATCTATTAAAAAACGCGTGAAAATGCATTGCAAAGTTTAAAAGATTTAAGCATAATACAGTGGCCAGCACATCAAGTTACACACTTTTGTTGCAAACTAGCCCTTATTACAACTGCATAAGATAACGCAGTGTTTACCTTGACGTGCTGTTGTCCGTACATGCAGACAGCGGGATGCGACTTTGTTTTATACTATGTAGTGACTAAGAGTCAATATTATTAGGGACGTTTTATTTAACATATTTTACTACATAATTGTATAAATAATCTATATATCACATTTCAAATTAAAATTGCCGCGTGCCACGAACACCCTTTCAGATTCGTTATAAAATTAAATAGATGCTTTGTACAGGAGAGAAACGAACCGGGAACTGTGACAAATTAATTTAATAAACGGTTCGCTTTGTGCCTCTTTTCAGTATAGCGCTAAATTCTGTTTTATAAGAACTAACTAAATAAAAGCAAGCTGTATTTTCATAATAGAGCCCTATAAATTTAACTTAACCCATTTGAAATTGATACGTTGTAAAATAAAATAAAATTTATAAATAAAAGTTCCTTCAAATGGCGAAAATGGAACCTCATAGTTTCGTCAAGTGTGTCTGTCTGTCCGTCCATATGTCGCAGGCACTCTATTCTAAAACTATTAGCATTACATAGGTGAAACTAGGTAGGTTGATGTATCCTGTTTAAAAAACATTTTTTATGTAAACGAAAGTTAGTTTGAACGAGATCGAACTAGTAGTTTTTGAGATGTAGCACATTCTCAACAACCGCAAACATAATTACTGTGTTCTTCAAACAAACATATTAAAAACAAAGTTATATTTGCTGTCAACAAAATATTGTCGTATTTTGGCTATACTCTGATTTTCTAATATATCTTGGACCAACATTTTTATTTAGTGGGTGACCACTTTTTCGTAATTTAAAAATAGTGTTGTGCCCAAATAATCTGCAAATAAAATTTTCAGTTAATCGTTCTTTTCAATCGATTGTAAAATTAGAAATATCTGTGGTTTGAATTTGTGTTGTGTGCTGAAGTATAATAACAGTGTTAAGTATAATAAAATATACGAATATAAATTCTGTTCAAAATCCATATTCTCTATAAATATTATCATTAGTTAGGATAATTGTACTTAAAGAAAGATTTAAATCTTCAAAATAGGTCAAATGGTATTTCCAAAATCTTTGTTATTACTTACAAAAACTATTACTTGTTTACATCTATGTCGACCTCCGTGGTCGAGTGGCTAGCACGCTGGTTTTAAGCGTCGCCATCTCGTGAAGTTCCGGGTTCGATTCCCGGTCGGGTCAATGTAGAAAACGATCTTTTCTATATTGTCTTGGGTCTGGGTGTTGTGTTACCACCGTTGTTTCCGATTTCCATAACACAAGTGCTTTAGCTACTTAGCTTGGGATCGGAGCAATGTATATGATGTTGTGAAATATTTATAAATATTTATTTATAAAATATTTATAAAAAAATTATAAAGTTTTATGTAACGTTTATCTTAATGAGTAAAATCACATTATCGAAAATTATACTACAAGTTCAATTAATCGCGTACAATTGAATTGTTACATCACTATTGGTACTACAATTGCAACATTAAAAAATGAAAAGTTCCAAGGAAATGCGATGTTGTGCTACTTCTAATAAAATGTTTTTACATCGGTTATTTTTCCTGAGTAATTTTTAAGTAATTTTAAATAAAGTAAAAGATGAATGGAAAAATAATAAAACTAACTATAAGCACTTCGTTTTATAATAATTCAACGATCTCTCGTGACTTAAACCACCCTTGAAGATTGTAGCGTAGCGTTTATAAATAAATATTAATCCATGTTTGCAACTGTTATAAATTTAAATAAAATAATATTCATTCAATACAGTCAGGTATAATAGGCACAAAACAGGTATAAGTGTCACTTCTGCAGTTTCATATTCAACATTCAAATTTCAAGGAATACATCAGTCTGTTGGCAGTTCACGTCAAAATCTTGACATCAAATTGCGCACACTTTTTGTTTGGCATAGCGTTTCTATACGTAGGTAGTAGTAATACCTCGATGATCTAAGTGGAAGTAAGACGCATTTGTGCGCGAGTCCAACTTGCACTTGACCGGTTTTTAAAATCATTGTCTTGCCACCATCGTAATATTGTTTATCTAAAAACACGAAAGCATCTTAGATCGAAGATTGAAAATTCTTTAATCAGATTTTCAAATTTGCCTGATTTTTCCAGTGAGATAGGGAATATTCGTCGAATAAAGTGCATGCTTGCTTAATTTGAAAACGTCACCTATTTGTCAGCAATAATTTATGTAAATGTCATTTTAAACTCGGTCGCTATATATACTTATGCAGTCGGATGCTCTAATAGTACATTATGATACAAGTGTGCTAAGGTGACCATTATATACAAGGCGATATTGTGTGCGCACGAGCGAAAGCGAGTGCGCCATAAGAAAGCCGCGTATATAATGGTCACAGGCACACGCGTATCATAGGACGTTTTTCAACACACTTGCGAGGAAAAAACAAGACTCTTCATTTACTAAGTTTTTGTTTATTAAAACATTTAGTAAAAATACATTTCACTCGACTTTGATGGCAACCGACTATCGCACGCGTTTTTTGCATTGTTACGTACTTATGTCCGCCAGAGTTAATAATAGGTTTTCTTCATTTTCTTTACTTGAAGTAGACATTTTCGTTAATATTAAACTTCACAATTAATTCAAACTTCGTCACAGTCGACACTTACCTATTTACGAAAAATGGCGCATTGTTTTTTTTTTCTTGCCGCGATACCGATGCGCGCGCAAGTCTAAGGGCGAACTAAATCGGCCAACAGCCAAGATTAAAAATCTAATAATTTAAGTTAAAAACACAAATTACAGAAAATTTAAATGAAAAATACGGATTTGCCATTTATTGTAATAAATACCTATGTAGAATACTGCTATTTTTCGCATAAATAATGTTTGTTGCTAAAATAAAAGTTATAACCCGACTAAATTACATCGCTTCTTCTTCTCACTTACGACTTGGTGCTAGGTTACAAACCTAAATTGGTCGGGTTAATAAACTAGTGCAATAATATACCGAAAAAGCACGCGTATATCTAGGATTATGTGCCAAAAATCGGTGGAATAAAAACGACGTTTTGAGCAAGTGTGTTGAAAACTAAGGTTATGCAGTCAATTGAACTATACTACTATGTATGGAAATGACATCCCGAGGAACCTCGTGCGAATTGAATTGCTCGTAGCGATATGCAATGTGACAATTGGTCAATTAATTCGTCATAAATGCCTTCTTGCGTTTTAAAAACATGCAACAATGAAACCCTTAATAAATAAAAAGATACCGGCGTTACTTTTAAGCGTTAAGTCAATAAAATGTTAACTGTAACTCCCTTTTTTTTTCAAAAGTTTTAAATGTGTTGTATGAAATTCCCGCCATTTTATACGAAAATCAAAGATTATAAAAGTGACTCGCATTGGATGGAAAAGTAGGTAATAAATGAGGTAAAGAAATGCGATGTTGTGCTACTTCTAATAAAATGTTTTTACTTCGGCTTGTAATGTTATAAATAAAAAAAATGAATTGAAAAATAATAAAACTAACACTAGAAACACGTACTTCGTTTTATGATAATTTAACGATCCCCGCGACTTAAACCACCCTTGTAGGCTGTAGCGTAATGTTCCATAATCTTAAGACTTCCTCGCTAAAATATTAAATATATTCAAACATTAAATTATTATTAAAAAAAAAACACTTATTCTTAAAAAGGAAACAGATTTTTATAAAGCGTGACTTGTTGTTTTGGGGTCAACACTTAGGATTAAATTATCTACGACACGAAAAAATGAAAATATCGGTTCATCCGTTTGGTAGCTACAGCAGGCAGACACGTGGAACTAATAACACCGCTCGCTTTTAACGCAAAGGGGCAATTTTCTCAGTCAATTTTTGTTCAAACAAACAAACTTTTCAGTTTCCAATACGGTTATTTTATTTATCTAACTTTATTTCTTTAGCGTTTATAAATAAATATTAATCCATGATAATAGCTATTATTCATTTAAATAAAATAATATTCATTCAATACAGTCAGGTAAAAAAGGCACAAAAGCCTGTGTCACTTCTGCAGTTGCATAATTCAACATTCAAATTTCAAGTCAAAATCTTGTCATCAAATTGCGCACACTTTTTGCTTGGCATAGCGTCTCTACGTAGTAATACCTCGATGATGTAATATGCTTCTTAAATTAATGCTACCCAATATGGACCCGTCTTATTATCTCACATTGGTTAAATCGCAGACGATCAATGTTATGCTTAGAGGTCAAAATTGAAGTACTTACGTTTTATTGTCTTATAGAGAGTGGTTAATATGTATAACTAAGAGTTGATTTTATCAACGTCAGATACGGAATATTCATCGAATAAATATCTACGAAACGCCTAATTCGCAAACGTCACCTATTTCTCAGCAGTCGTTTATGTAAATGTAATTTTAAAACCAGTTGTTTTATACTTATTCAGTCGGATAATTCCTATCTGACGTTGGTAAAGTTGACTCTAATGCTTCAACACCCGAGCGGTTGCAGGCAACCGCATAACAATAGAATTTGCATTGTGTCTCGTTCACATACGCTTGAGGGATTATGCTACTTTTAAAGTTTTATTTTATCACTACAGTGAAAGAGTTCAATTAAATATTTACTTATTTATTCTTTCTTCGGTAACATTGTTCATACTTTTGCTCGTAAATATCGTGAATACTTTTCTGTAAAAGTGCCATATAATTCAAGTGCAGTAGTAAAACAGTAACTACTCGGATGGATGATCAAATCCCAGACGCCGGGTCCCTTCAGTCTTTCAAAAACTCCTAAAAGCACCTCTTCCCTTTAACGGGATTTTCAATCAAGTCGCCCTCCTCTCCTTCGCTTTATCCATCACAGTCGACAAAAAAATCTGCCTATATCAGCCCACACCGTTTTTTCGTTTGTTTAAACAATTTTCTACTTTGTTATGCATGCTTAGAGTTCTTTTTACAGGGCTGTTGGCATTTGGTAGAAATGTTCACGAAGGTGAATATCGGGAGCGCAGGCCATAAAGGCAGTGATTCGAGGAGCGTTCCGTCAGTTTACAAGCTCGCTGTAATAAGATATCGGACGGTCTATCACCCTGGAAAATGTCTTTATTATGCTCCCGAAACACAGGGAGTACCTTGAGAAGCGTCTGCCAAAATATTACACGTTGCGTCATTTATTTATAGGAGTACTTAATTCAATATATGAAAATGAAAATAAGCAATACAACCATTTTATCGTTGTGTACTTATTAAAAACAGCACTTGCTCAAACGCTTAATAATACAACTACACTGGTACAGTTATATCTGTATGGCAACAACAACACAATGTTATATTATATATGTATTTAATTGTCAATATTGTATCAGTAACATTAATGTAAGCACTGTAGGCAAACCTCAGTGGTTTATAACAGTGCACATAAATAATAATTTTGTTGTTTCTGCTTTTAGTGATAGGTACGGACAACAGCACGTTATGGTAAACACTGCGGTATCTTATTCAGTTGTAATAAGGGCTAATTTGCAACAAAGCAGAGGGTAACCTGATGTGCTGGTCACTGTACATAATAATTAAAAAATAGATGTTAAAAAATACTAGTTGCGTAAGTATGTTAGTTCGGTGTATTCTTATAGGAAATTAAGAAGGAAACCAAAAGTAACTATGCCCTTTCTATAAGTTTAATCTTTGGCATTTTCAAATGTTACATACTTAAATTAAAAGCTTTTATGGGTTGAGCGGAATTGATTTGAAAGCATTGCTGTTTCAGTGCCAAACGTCTTTCGTTCACGTTCCCATTTTCACTAGTTCTCCAACTTTCCCAAGGAAGGGTAAAACGTTTTCGTGTGGTAATTTGTCGCTAAAATCCTTATTTATTGCAACAGAGAAGTTGGATCGGCCCGGGGGGCGAATTCGGAAACTTTGCTCCTTTAACTTCGCTTCACTGAATAGCGACACCTTGAGCACATATTGAGGTTGAATCCTCGTTTTCTTGTTACTGTTGAATTATGGGCGAATACTTTAATACAATTTCGTAGGAAGTTCGTCGTCACACGTAGAGCGCTCGTGGCCATAGATTTGCAGGTCACACAATGAGGGCGGCAGCTATTCAGCCGAATACGTCGCTCGGGCTTTATGCAGCATTTAGAATAAAGTTGTGCGATCGGTTCTCTTGTGGAAGGGATTTCAGAATTATGTACGTAGTTGAAAGCAATCGGATCAATGCACCCAGACTAGGAGTGGAAGCTGCAGCGCAGCACGTACAAACGTAACAATTCCTACGCTTTCATGTTGTGAGTTCGTGTGAATATAATAGATATAATATATAAAGGGAGCTCTGAGTTATTAAGAGCTTGATATATTTTATTACTTACGT
Source organism: Pyrausta purpuralis (assembly GCA_963924145.1). Taxonomy (NCBI): domain Eukaryota; kingdom Metazoa; phylum Arthropoda; class Insecta; order Lepidoptera; family Crambidae; genus Pyrausta; species Pyrausta purpuralis. Next base: position 17,324,412 of record OZ001653.1, on the reverse strand, counting down.
TATACTACTGTAGTTATATACAATCTGTAGTTATAGTCTTATTACAAGTCAGTTTGGAGTGATTATCTAAGCATTGCAATCTATTTAAGGAGATACAGAAACAGATGTTTCGATTGCTTCAAATATCCACAGAACCTTTGTTTGAAATCTACGGTAGCTACTAGTAGAGTATTTACACAAAAACTTCTAAACACAAGTTTAAGTTTATAAATCTCCTTTTTGAGTTCGAATTTAAAATTAATTATCTATTAATAACTTTGCTTTGCAAGTAGAATGCAAAGTAAGTTCTCTACTGTGGTAACCAGCTCTAACCGAGAGATCTCAACAAGTCTGTAAACTTTGAAGTGTCGGCGGTGAACTAAAGTGAGCACACATGATCCCCTAATCATTGTGATGAGGCCGCAACACTGAGCCGAACGTGGCAAGTGTGGCTTTGGTTACACAAATGTGCACTCTGCTTAATTATATAGTTAATGCACAATGACGGCGGAACCCACGTTGACACGCTTAGCCTAACCAACCGAATTAAGCGAAGGTATTTCTGCCAAATAAAAAGCATTTTAGCAGATTACTCGAGTTGTAAGAAGTAATAATAGGACCTTGGAAAATGTCACGTCCCCGCACTCGGCGCGCCCGAAGAAATCTTTACTTGTTCTAGTGTTAAATGTGATGTGATAGATGATATTGGACTTTCAGTTAGCAGCGGAACAAGTTTCAGGAAAGTTGCCCGTAAGCCTAGGAAAATTGTCTTTTTATGAGTGTCGTCTAAAAACTTCGCTTGAGAAATGGTTCACGTTTGTTTTTTTATAACTGAGCCTTTAAATGTGCATTTAAAAGTTACAAAAAATGAAAAGTTGAGCTAAATAATTATCTGGAATGAATAGAATAACTGACACGAGTACTTATTGATTATGTAAAGCTCGCACATTTTATCAGAGTTTCTACTTACTCTGAGGAAAAAGTAACCACTGGGATCGACCTCGACCCTATTTTAGTAAATAGACAAATCGGTTCAGAGAAACATGAAAGTAAACATTTTTCAAAGAACATTTTGAGGTCATAAGCAAGAGTACAAAATAACGTTATAGGTAAATGAAATCGGGGACATAATGGTTTGTGCTAGACTACTGAGTAATTTGGGCTATAACAAATTAATTAGCCGCCTTTAGGAGTGCAATAGTGTCTAATTAGCAGGCGTGATTATACAGGCACCGCTGCGGCGTGGTAATTATTGACGAATGCGCTATTCGCACTGATAGTATATATGCGAGAAGACAATAGAACAGAATGCACCATCGCAGCTTTAGTTTCGAATCCTCTGAGTTGTTCAATGTAATATTGAATTAGTTAATATGATACCGCTGGACGTAGAAGACAGAAATTTTTCGTGTTAATAAGTAGATCGCAGATATGGCGTCTATGTGTTAAAGTCGTGGGGAAGGTATATGTTCAGCAGTGAACGTCCTTTCGCTGATAATGATGACGGTGATGATACTCATTTAAGGCTAGTAGAGTAATAAAATTAGACTCAAAAATCTCTACGCACCTTTCAGTAGGTCATATCGAATAGAGGCGGCGCTTAAAAAATCTCTACAATACAAGAGCTAGTTCTGTCCACAAATAACGGTACACGACGGAAGATGTTGAAGTTTGCAAACATTTTCCGCTCGAAGGACATCTGCTTTGTAGTTTTTGACGTTGCAACTTCAAAACATTTTTGAATATTCCCGTTATGAAAGTTGGGACAATTCGGGATTAGTGTGGCAACCCAGAGAAATGGGCGGGCGGAATTGGAAAAGTTCAGGCGAGGCGGCCGCTCGTGAGGATTACTGCCGTTGTATTGGCACAATGCGACGTGTACAAACTTCCTTCGCGGCCACAGGGATGCTTACAGAACCTTAGACATCATCCCTTAAAACAAAGATACCACGTTTCACTTATGAAGTACACTCAACATAGTCGCGGACAACAAAGGCAGTAAAATTTCTCATCGATATCTGCAGTCGCTTGCACATTGAGTTTGTGACCTGTTTGTCTACTTTCGTAGTTTGCAGCCGAACATTGTATCGTTTACTTTTACAGCAACTAAGTGCAGTATATTACAGCGAAGCAACTCTTAATAACAACTCAGTCAGTACTAAGAACAATAATAACAAATATATATTTGTTATTATTTTTGTTAGTATTGACTTAAGCTGATTCTACAAATTAATGACGAACTTGTTTTATTTATAAGCTGCTTAATTTATACATAGAGTTTAGCTGATAAACCAATTACTGAGTAACATGGCGTGTAAGGCTGGATTATAAAGCTAAAATCCATTGCAAAAAGCTTACAAAATTGCTAAAAGTTTATTGCAGAGTGTGTATAAACCGACACATGCGAACTGCAGTTAGTCCGGCCCGCCCGGAGTGGAGGCCTGCGTTGTATCAGTTATTTATCGCCTACCACTTTATTGCGCCACTGCGGATTTAGGAAATGGACACCCTGTGGCGGCAGTTACTATCCAATCAGCCTTGTACTGGCCTCCCGAACGGCCCTCGTAATATTCAATTACGAAACCATTAGATAACGAGATGTTTATATAATGTTAACAACTCTCGTGGCTTTTGCCAAACCATTTACCGTCAATGTTAGGGTCAAATTCTCGCGGATATTGGGTCATTTGGGAAACCATTACGTTTGATGGATGTGTGGAGCACTGCCTAACTGTTTGGATGATCTGCTACGGAAATATGATTGACGGGCAGTTGGTCAATTCGGTGCCAAAAATTTATGCGGTATTAGATCAACACTAACTGCGTAACTCGAAAACGGGCAACTATAACTATATACTGTTGTTTCATTGAATGTTGCATAAAATCTGAAAGCGACTTGTAAATGCCACAAAAAGTTAAAAAAACACGAGAAGCCACATAGTTAACTAGCATAATAAAGAACTGTTTTGGCTTCGAATTCTACTCTTTGGCACAATTGTTTGTCGTTGTTTATGTTTCAATGCGGCTCTAAGTTTATTTATGGTTTCCTTCACTTAGGCAAGGAAATGTTTGTTTGTAACCATATAATGGCATTCAAGAGTTGTTTTTGTTGTACCTTCGCTACGCCATAAATTGGTACCTAATTATGTTTACGAGTATGTGATATATTGTGGGAGGTTTCCAAAAGTATTATTTAAAATCCAATAACGCTAAACGTAACACAATAAGTTAATTAGATTCACTATTTATCATTAAGAAAAAAACTGTTATTAGTTACTCCTTGCCACAGTTCCGCCGCCGTGACAAGCAGTACAAGATTAATTATTTTGCTGTTTTGTTCTACATTAGGCGTTGCTGTTAGAAATAAACATATCACGGGTAGTTTATCTGCGTAAAACATCTGAAACCGGTGAGCACCGGCTCACCGCCGACAGTGAGTGATGTGGTGTTAATTGAGGGGCGGAACCCTCTTACCATAAATCCGACACACAACAAGCGAGCTTTGAATCCTAATCTATGCCTAAGGTGTTATCAAGAGGCCTAGGCTTTGTACTGACGAAGACTTCATTAAAATCCATATTATTCTGTAGGTTTAGATGAGCTCCCAGGTACTTTGATGGTGGTTTATGGTTCCGTTTTGCACGGCCAACCAAATATATTGCCCGTTAAAATACCTATCATGAAGGGATAAGGACCCTTGGTCTATTCCATTAGGTTCAAGTCAATATCTGTTTTAATAAATAGACGATCTTGGATCCCATGAAAATAAACAAGTACTAAAATCGCAGTAAAACTAAGTGTACATTACTTTAATACCCACCTATAAGATTTGGAATACGACCATAACGCTTGCCCAATGCGAGTTGGTGTTTAGCCAAATGAACTCGTTAAGGACTTTTCTTCTTTGTTAGTTTTAGCCAATTTCCTGGTTTTTACTCTGCTAACTTGTTGTTATTCATACGCTATGTTTTCCCTTCTTAAAATAATCTTATAATAAAAACTAAATCATTAGATACGATGAGTATCTGCGTGGGTTGGGTAGGTATACATATTTTATTCAGGGTCACGTAAAATTCTAATTAGGTCTCCGATTCCCAGCTGAGCTTTCATGTCTTTGGATAAAATGATTTCAATTTCAATTAATTGTGACTAATTAGCAAGTGTCGGCGGCGGACACAATCCGCACATTAATTACTGGTGCGTTTCAAAAATGTCTAAAGGATTAGAGCAGGTACAAATAGGGCGTTTTAAACGTTGTTCAGTTCTTTGAGCCATTAACTCAATTAACGTTTAAAACTCGAATACGGTTAAATATTCGTAAAAATAGAATCGTCATTAATTCCGTATTTACGTACCTACCTACTAATGAGGACACAGTGGGCAACACTGTGTGTACCAATCTTAAGAAGCAGAATCAGAAATGACACCCGATTTTGATTCGTGTGTAAGCAATTTTCGTTTGCAAGTGACGATCCTCCAAACCCCGAGGATATCATAATAGGCAGCAATAACATTTGATTGGCTTTTTTTTCTGGAATTTTGGTGCTTTACTGTTTATCTTGACGACATGCGCCATACGTATAAACTATTCATACATTTATTCATACACTGGTATATCCAGTGTGTGTAATGTATTTCCAGAATATGGTGTGTAAATTTCGTTTGAAAACAAATTAAAAAACAATGTCAATCACGCGAAATATAGCTATTAGTAATCACAACTTTCAGTTACCTTTTTTCAAATAATTTCCGAGTGGAATTGTACTAAATTTCATTGGAAAATCGGGCTTTAATCAATGAATATCACACGCCATCTTGACACGAGTATGTCAAAAATAAGGGGCCCTGTAACGTTTATGCGTAATCTCAAAAGTACAAGCGCAAATATCTAACGACAAACCAGACATCAAAGGCTATATCACACGGCTGAATAGTGGCGTTTTTTCCCCTACGCTTTTGCGTACATCAATTTTTACACGCGTTGAATATAACGTCTGATCTGTGAACCCCCTTAGGCACTTCGTGTTGCAAGCTCGGTTATTAATTAACTAATTCATTCAACATTATAGAAGTTAGCCCGAGATGAGAGCGGAATTAAAAAAGTTTTCTGTTTTAAACATGCAGCAACAGTTTCAATTCATTCATAGTGGGGTTTATAAAGGATATACGTATATACTACATATTTCATGGTATATAATGCTGGCATTCATGGATGGATTTATTTTTATTTAAAGCTACTTATTACTTATTCTCAATTTTCATCTTATGTCGTTGTTGTCAGATTATAGAAAATTACATCATCTTTGGCTATGTCGTATGGCTATTTGTTTCATATGTCGTATTCTGTTTGAATTGATTTCCAAATAAGTGAGCTCAGTTCACTAATAGAGTAATAAATAGAGCAAATCAACCTTCAAAGAAGACCTTCAACTAACTTGAGAATTGTTTATCTGTTCTGCTCCTGCTCCTCCTCCTTAGGTTCTGGTTCTGCCCTCTCGTATAATTTGAAATTATTCACAGAATATAACATATGGAATTTTTCCTCAGAAATACGAGTATTAACGTGCGGCCGAAGTCTGAAGTAACATTTTTGACAGTTCACGTAGACAATTTAAATTTTCCGCTGCATCAAATAGTAGCTAGTATTAATAAATCTTCAAAAAAATATTTGTAATGTTATTAAGTTAAATTCCAAAATCTCTTCTCAATCAATAAATACACCAATTTCGTCTCAGCGTTTTTCAAAAGCTACTTGGTGGTTTAACAGGGAACTCTGTTGAGACTTCTGTGCCTGAGCGGCCCTACGAAATACCAAGAAAAAATATATTAATAATTCCATTTGGTAGTGTTTTCACACCAGCAAACCTTCAATGAATGTGTTGCTAAGTAAGGAATTGGTCTCTCTCTGTATGAACTATCTATGTTTTTTTTTTAAATTCCATATTTGTTAATGAATGAGGGTCGGTCGACGAAGGAATTTAGCATGTGAAATGATCTTCATAATTGCACATAAAAATATTGTTTATTGTCATATTTGTTGGCGAGATATTGATCTCGAAGCAAGTATCAAGTTCACTTTTTATAAAGAGCCTACGTTTGCCGACTCAAAACATCTTAAAATAATATAGTCTAATAATAAACGTTACATCATCGAAATGTCTGCCTCCTGAGTGATTCCAATGAGTAATATTCAAAGTGGTTTCTTAATTAATTATGTTGTAGCAGATTAAGTACGACTAGATTTAGTATATAAGTTTACATCACGCGTACCCATATAAATGTATTGTAGTGTGATATAAGCGACGCAGAGTGCGAAGTACAGGACGAATGAACGAGGCTAATAATGGTTTTACTATTGCGTCGAAACTACATACGCCTTGCAGAAGACCCGTAATAGCTCAGCCGTAGTTACATAAAACCGTAACCGTAATAATGTAATTACAAAACCAGTTTCATAAAGTATTATTACAGTCATGATCGCAGGTGAATCAAAGCTTTATTCTTGCCGAAAATATTAGGTAAAGAAACACGGAAGCTCCCAACTTATCCTACTAATCGCGCTCTGATGGAACATAAAAGTCATCTAGATATTTTAATAAACTAGGTGCACAGCTAAATTGAATTACAAATTTCGTCCGGCGGCAGAATATTATGCAAATCGAGGGTATTTCGTGGAGTGAAACATGATAGCACGACGAGACGAGTGCCGCACTTGTTTACCGCTCTTCAAATAAGAGCAAACGCTCTTAAACGCTTACCTTTTAAACCCTGCCATAGTCCGCTACACGCGTGGTCGTGCTCAGAGCTGCCATAAAATGAAAATAAACGTACACGAAATATTTGCGCCACTCTTGTAGAAAATGTTGAGGGGTGATTTCGTTTGGCATCGCACCTCGGAAGAGCCGCCAACTTTTAGAGCTCGTTTAGCTTAACGTAAACATTAAAATAAAATGATCAACTTGTTTCATTTATTGCAAACCAACCTCTTTCAGAGCACCCAAAGGCGTGTTTTGTTGCGTGCAACGATTGACCGAACGCTTTTCTAAGACAAGGGTTGTCGTAAATTTCTTGCAGCACACTTAAAAGAGTCACTAACAAGAGCCACTATTAGCTACGTGCTACAGTGTAGCGGGCTACGAGCGAGTGCTGTCGTAATAATTAGACACGTAGCCGTAGTACTACACAAGATAAAATGCGCGCTACGAATGTGCTACGAATGGCGGCGGGTCTTGCTTGAGTGCTACAATGATACATTTTTCACGCTGTAACCTTTACAAGCTTTGTAATGTAGAGATATTTACTCTGCAACAGAAAAATAAAATAGCCAGATTTATGATTTTCAATTGAATTCCTTATTTATTTCACGAATAAAATATTTTTCTAGGTGCTGAAAAATTCCCGTCCACTAAATTCCTAAAGCTTCGGCCACTTTTAGCTTAACTGAAATATATCTGCTGACGTAAATTGCTATAAGCGTATACTTGGGACGTATAGTGGTGGCTATTTCTCATGCTGGCCGTGACCGTGCGGCGTCGGGCGAAGAGACTTCGATAGCAATACCAGAGTACAGACTAAATATAACAGTAGCCTTAATTATTATATTAGAGCTTCAAGATTACGAGGAACAAAATGTTGCAGTCTTTATGATGGTATTTACATTTTCACAAAACGTAAAGGTTTAAGTTTTCAGTTTATTAGTTCCATTAATATTGCATTTACACAAACAGTAATTATAACAACATTGCATCCTCCTATCTCTTCCTATTCTTGATTTTTCATTATTCATGGCTCGTTAATCAGCGATAATTTTTATTTTAGGGAGGGTATATATTTTATTTCGTTAAATAAAGTTAAAAAAAGAGATTACTTTAACAGTAAAAATATTTCAATTGACCAACGAAAAAATAATACTGCAAAAGCGTGCGCTGTGTCAGCAAGGTCCATACATCTTCCTTATAATCTGATGTAAACGTCGAAAACGGCGCTTATCGCCGGCAAGTAATGCACGGCATTTGTCTTCCCTCATGGATCCTCATCACTTTGCCGAATCATATTCTTCTTCATCTATCAACATCATTAAGAAAAAGTAGATTAGCTATCAAATATATTGCTGTAGCCGCCCGACCCCGAGCCTTGCCAAAACCACCCACGCACACTAAATCTAAACGATTTCAAGAAATAATTTCGCTCGGGTATAAAGCTCTGACTAGATTATTTTCTATAAAAGCCTTTTTTATGTCTCTTACTTTGAAGACGGTGAATAGCTTTGATACATGTCTATCAAAACTGATCAAAACTGCGTGTATTCAAACAGCCATGTAATAGGTTCTTTGATTTCTTTGCCGAATAATCAATACCTTATTATGAGTTTATTTTATTGGATCTCATCAAATATATAAAATCATTTTTTTGGCGTTGCGACAGTTTTGTGATATGCTAATTAAAATAATATCTAGAACAAAATGAGTAATCATGTCTGGTATAATTGATGAGTATATTTTATTTGTAAATTAGGCTAATTGGTGCCACAGGTTTAAAAAAATGATGCATAGCAACGAATCGTAGACCGATACATGATCACACAAGAGGGCACCAAGCAGTTGAACTTGATTAAATCGAATGCTCTATAAATTATGCTCATATCAAAAACTCAGATCATTATGTAAATTTAATAAAATCGCTTTACATTCCGGCGCGAACTCGCCGAAAGGTAAGCATATAAAGGAGTCAATATCGGCAACCCACGAATAAATGGAACATAATGAAAATATATTACTAGGGCTGCCCTCGTAAACGACCGCCGCGGAGGCGAATGTTATTCAAATAAACATTACCCCGAGCAACGTCGTCACGGAGTTCCAGAAATCGTAAAATTTATAACTGTGCTCATGCTTATACGACTCTTACTTGCCGGGCCGCGCGAACGGGCCATCGTACAAATCAATTATTCCGTCATGAAAGCCTTAATGTATGACCATGAATCATTCAGTCCAACTTTATTATGAATATGACTATTTTACTTAGATTTTTTATCGACTTTATAACACCACTGCCGTAGTTCAGAGCTGCAAAAGAAGGGGTTCGTAGGTGGTACTCTAGGGACGGGATTCACGACGTTTATATCACTCAAATTAAAAAGATACAATTCTGAATTGAACAAAATCTGTACCTATACTAACTGTTCTATAGAGTTAATTTCACTACATTCGTATCATATAGCTCATATGCAACGAAAAATTGTTTTTTGATGCAATTAATGATGCGAAAAGTAGTCATTTGAAGCCCTGAAATATTATGAAGGCATAGAATGAAAAAGATCTCCAGGTATTTGGGGTCAGCGTAGCGTAACGGTATTCAACTAGTTTTTTTAACGGTTTTATAACCTGCAGCCGCGCCGCTAGAAATCTTTTAGTGGTTCTTATTTTCCACCCTTTTGTGGACTTATTCAATTGTCTGCCCAGGAATATTTTTAACTTCAGATGAGTTCAATTCGAACGCTTATTAAATGAAGGAGAATGTTTGGAACCGACTGCGAAGACCAGATTAACATCTTACCTGAGGTTACTATGTTATCGCCTTTTTTTAACTTTCAAAAAGAAACTGTTGTTAATGAAGAAATACTGATTTAAACTAGAATTTACTAACCCGGGACTGAGTAAGGTCCGATTTTACCAACGTCAGATAATTCGTAGAATAATATAATACAAAACGACTAATTTGAAAACGTCACCTATTTGTAAGCAAACATTTATGTTCATGACATTTTAAAATCAGTCGTAATATATTTATTTCGTTGGACAAGTCCGGCAAAATAAACGTAACCTGACGTTGGCGAAATCGGCCCTTAGTCTAACATATTTATTCACGTGTTTGACGACCGCAATAATATTGGTCAAGGCATATCCGCAGTTTATTTTATTTTATTCGATGCTAAGCAGATATTTCACCTCGATCGCACCTGTGTCGGAAGTCTCGACATAGTTCCGTGTAAAACCACCAGGTGGCGCTCGAAAAATGCTGAGACAAAATTGGTGTTTTCGTGTATTTATTGCTTGAGAAGAATTTTTAAATGATGCTTAAAAAACTATATATATTTTTTAAGATTTATTAAAGATATAGCTACGTAAGTTAAAATGATATTTGATGAATTAGAAAATCATAAAATTGAAATTGTCGACGCGAAATGTCAAAAATGATGCATCAGACTACGCCCGCTGATGTCCGCTCTGGACGAGGTCTAGTTCTTCTCGTTTTATTTATTTTTCCACAGGTTAAAATAATAACCCTCCTTTTGGCCTTCGCGGGGTAAAAATACGTACACAATGCACATTGAAAGCCTTATCTGGCACCCCAGGCGCTCTTGCACTCGACTTCAAATACGTGTTTGAAATACATAATACTTGTAACCACACAATTATATTAGAGTAGGTTCTTTGGCGCAACTGAGTTAAAGCAAAGCAAATACTTTCCGAACGGGTCTTAAGGCCAATAAACAAGGTCCAATGAAAAGGTAGAAGAAATTATTTATTTAAGTCTATTCTTAATCTTTGATGCCGCAGTTTAGTTTTCATACGGGCGTAATCTAATCGAGTCGAGTCTGAGCGGTATGAGATGGTATGAGGCGACCATGGTAGACGCCACAGAAGGATCAGTCGAGTTCTCTTGCGCCTAACCACTGACACTTAGAACTGTATGTAAGAAAGAAAGAAAGAAAATGAATTTATTCGAACCAAAAATGAATAGAGTTAACAAAAATACATATACTAGTCTACTTAGGCCGAAAAAGGCACCCGCTCAGCATTGGTCGTGGCAGCAGCAGAACGCATACCACGACACTGATTTTCAGCGAGTGCCTTTGTGGGTAAAAAAAAAAAGACATAAAATAACACTAACACATAATATGGCATGCCTTTATTAGGCATTGTCAGAAGGTATTGCACAAAGACATACAAAGTAGTTAACAATACAAAAACCGCAGCTTGTTTAATTGTGAGTACTTAATTAATGGAAGGTTGTACACACCTAGCGACCGTGGCGGGCAGATGGATCACCCTCACGCCTGCGCCCTTTATCAATCTTACCGCAGCCACCTACGTTAACTGCACAGAAATATCATAACTAATAATAATAAATAATAAATATCCTTTGCATTCCCACACATCGCCATCTAGTACCAAAGTAAGCTACTCAAAGCTTGTGTTATGGGTGCCAGACAACGGATATAATACTGAAATACTTTTTGATTGTAAATACATACATGATATAAGTACATAGAAAACACCCAGAGCAATACAAACAGACATGTTCGTGCACACAAATGTTTGTATTGTGCGGGGATCGAACCCGCTACGTAGTAGGCGATATCTCGACCACTACACCAGACGGGTCGTCATAACTGGTTGGCAACTTATGTAGACCCTACAGAAATGTAGGTACGGTCGCGGTCCTTCCCGTTGTACCAACTTATGAGTCGAAATCTCTTGCACCTCGCATCGTCTTGTTCAAAGTGACGTCCGTTTTTGTGTCGTGAGTGCAAGTCATTTTTGTTAGGTACCTAGTGGCTAGGACCCAGAGATCTTCACCATACGTAAATCTGGTTTGTTATTACCATATTCCACAGTACAACTTTTAAGTTGATATAAACGATGCCATTGAAATACGAGCACATCCAGAGATTTTAAAAACTCTGAGTACAAATGCCCCAGGTTTCAGATTTTCTCTTGTTATGAGCATGAATTGTTAATGTCAAGCAAAGAACTGGCGCCTCAGCGCCGTGTGTATATTGATGCGAACCATTTCGAGCGACTTTTGACCCCTCCATAACTCTAAACCTATTGAACCTAGTTAAATACGCCCAATTAATATAACCTATCTTTAAATTGAAATACTTTATTTTACTTTTTCATATTTCGTATTCATACATTATCTTTCGTTAGGTTTATAATAAATGTATAATGTTGTTTTAGGTAAAAACTATCCAAGTACCTAAATTCTGAAACTTAATTTCATAATTTCTAATTAGTACATGTAAAATATTCTAAATTCAATTTTAAATTAACATACATCGTTGTAGTTGATAATGATAAAATTAAGTAAGGAATAGAGTTGTATAATTGCTTTTTTATAATGGTTATTTTTTCTTCTCAATTTATTTTTTAAATATTTGGAACTTGACACTCATTTAGATCACAATATTTTTTTCGGCGAAGTCCACAATCGAACACATTCTTAGTATTGAACTTTGCTGTTATTTTTCACATTTATGTTCTAGTGGGATAATTAGTTTCCCCATATTCATAAAATGATAAATTCATTATTGATATTTACAAGTACATATTTAAATGCAAGCCAAAATATAACAGACCATATTATTTACTCATTCCGCTCTTCCCAAATTACTGAACCTGAACTGGTACTCGGTTAAAGTGATTCCAAAAAGTGCGGTGTCTATCCAGTTCTGACGCTACTCGAATAGTGGTGTTGAATGTCAATGAAGTGATCAGCGGCTGGATCGCTGACGCTCTGATGACGGTCATTACGGAAATTTGGGGAATTTGCGGCATCACCCCTTCCTAACGCGACGTGACCTGGAGCCCAAGCAGGCAGACCGCCCTGAGACAGCGGCCCGTTACACACACTTGAATATTTCAAGAAAATGTCTTATGTTAGACAAGGTTATCTCTTCAAGACAGTACTAAACCTCTTTCTAGTCTATTCAGTGTTCATAACGCGCTTTGCACTTTCGCACAGTGCGCTTTCACATTAGAGCGACATCAATGTGACAGCAGCGCTGGCGCTCTAATGTGAAGGCTTACTGCTGTCATTCGTGTATGACATTATCAGCAGTGCGGCTGTCGCGCGACCGTCGCGCTGCTAAAGTCGCCTACGTGTCAAAGCGCTTTTAGAACTACTATAAACCTACTACTAAATCTACCAGGGTTGCGAGGTTTTCGTTCATTTGTATGTTAAAAGGTGTGTTCGGTGCCGTCGTGCCGAACTAGTTTGAAGATTAATGTTACAGAAACCAAGAACCGTTACCTCATTAAAAAAAATAACTTAGAATGATATGCAAGTTTTTTGTAACGTGTCTTCATGAAAACGCATCTACTTATGAGTTGCCAAAGTAACTAATAATACAACACATTACTAGGACAAAACCGACTTCAAAACCAAAATGTACCAAATAGTCTTAAATAAACTCTTAAGGAAAGGAATTAATTTTAGGAGAACAATTTCTTTTTGGAGTCGGACTCTGATTGATAATGCTTGAGAAGGTTAAAGTGATGGCAGCGACTCCAAAAAGAAATAGTTTGCCTTAAAAAGATTCCTTTCCATAAGAGTCAAGAGTTTATTAGTGAATTTTGGTTTTGAAATCGGATTTTTATTATTATTGTAAAAGATAATTTTATTTGTTGATTTTAAATGATTAAAGGACGGGGTTGTATTGGGAGGGGATTGCACCTTTTGACTCTATTCTTTAAGAAGCTACAAATTACCTATCATAAGTTCTGTCATTATAATCACGGAACTCCTACGCGTTAAGGAGTTCCACTATCAGCTCAGCTCTACACACTCTTGACTATCAGACGTGACAACATGACGCTCTACATGCCTTTAAAATTTGAGGGCTTCCCTCAACAATTGAGGGATTGGTTCAATGAACCAAGATCCCATTATCGGATCCCCGTTTGGTATTAATGGGACCAACTACTAGTATTACTACTAGTCTTCAGGTATACAAAATAGGGACTCATTACGCTGCAGTGCGGTGTTGTCAGAAACTGAAATAAACGGTTGAAATAAAAACCGACACCGGGACCAAGATTGCCATGCTGTGTTAATTTATTGCAGGTAGGCAAACAGCTTTTACTGCCGACTGCAGAGTACGTCAGTCATAAAGATACCCGGCGAAATAGCGTCGAATAATCGCGGGCATAACCTCAGATACCGGGATAACTTATTATTCACGGTACGTCAGCAAACGCAACTTAATTAGAAATTCGTTGACCTGTGAATTTCCCTCGGTTATACTCCTGTTTATGATATCAGCAGCTGCTCGCCCCGGAGAAGTCGAAACTAATTAATGATAATACGAATTCGCGTTTGTTCCGTGTTTTATTTTAACACTGCGACTGTGAATGAATAGACAGTTGTTTAATTCATCAGTACATGTTTAAATATGTGTAGAATTTTGAATATATAATGAGACAAGTAATATTTAGAGAATTGCCGTTTAAAAAATCATTATAAGAAATCATTTTGATGAGCTCATTATAAATAAGGGTTTATTTACATTTCGGTGATCTCGTATAAATTCAAATTAGGCTTGTAGTTAATCCTTTTCAAGTTTCGTATTGTAGAGTCAGTAATGAGAAATTCATTTTGTGTGCGAGTACAAGTACCTTTCATCTTTTTAACAATGCTAATTAAAAGAAACTCGAACACAACCTGCCCGAATGGATTAAAAAGGAGAACAAAGCAACTACGAGTAGAATACAGAAAAATATAATAATAAATCAAAATCCAAAGCAGAGCCGGTTCGTTAATAGAAAACTTATGCTCTGGTAGAGGTGAAGCAATTAAACTTGATAAAATAACTATTTGCTGAACTGGTGTGTTTTTCCGCGCCACTAATAAAACATTAACTAATTTGTGCCGTAAAGTTTCACAGCTTTCTCACCATTAACCACTATTACTCGTAATTACTAAATAGGACTCCAAACAATAGAGCGTTCAAACTTTGCTTATTATTGGATCTAATTCATAATAGGTTTGTTTTCATTTTAGGGTTCCTTACACCAATTTTAAGATACTTATTTGTGGTATTAATCGCTGCTTTAATTAATCACTGCAAGTAATAAAAAAACAAATGAGTATCTACTTGCTCGATTCATCGTGGCATTAAAAACTGCTATAATAATAGGTACTAGCAAATTATGAACTTGTTTCTAGCATCGACCGAAACATATTTGTTAGATAGGCAGAGATATATTTTTTAACCGACTTCAAAATAGGAGGAGGTTATCAATTCGACTGTATTTTTTTGCACTTTTTTTTCGTGGCTGTGTTTGTTATCTCATATTACAGTCATTTGTAGACCGATTTAAAAATATTTTTTGCCTACCTAGAGGTTATACCTCCTTATTTATGGGATCTTGGTGCAATCTAGTGAAACTTATAAATTTGAAAGGCACGTTTAGTGTTTTTTTTTGTGAGAATCTTAATGTAGACGTGTTGTTACGTCTGATAGTCAACATTGTGTGGGGCTGAGCTGATGATGGTACTCCCTAACGCTTAGGAGTTCAGGGATTATAATGTCAGAACTTATGATAGGTAATTTGTCTTAAATGATTCTGTCATTTAAGAAGCCCTCCTGTAATCACTAAAAATAAAGAAATAAAATTAACTTTAAAAAAGTAAAAACCGCCTTCAAAACCAAAATGCACTAAAAAGTCTCAAATTAACTCGTGACTTTTTAAAGGAAAGGAATCTATTTTAGGCGAACAATTTATTTTGGAGTCGGTGCCATCACTTTCACCATCTCAAGAATCAACTGTCAGAGCATCGACAACAAAAATAATTTGTTCGTCTAAAATGGATACCTTTCCTAAAAAAGGTGAAGAGATTATTTGACACTTTTTAGTGCTTTTTGGTTTTGAAGTCGATTTTTACTTTTCTGCTTTAGCAGTTCATTAAGTATGTAATCATATTATCATCCTAAGTTAAGAAATTCTGGAAAAGGACTTACTCAAACCACACCCATTTCGTAGAAGGTATCCTAGTAGATATTACGGGTAAATTAGATGATTAGCCAATTTAAAGTTAGTTAACTACTTCACAGAGTTTGTGTGAAACTTGCCTTTTGTCGGCGCGTCGAGCTGACGTCGTGAAAGATTGGAATTGAGCAGATAAAATATTGTTACGTGTATTATATTCTTCAGTCTAATGTTAAAGTGTGATATTTAACTTCTAAATAGCTAAATTTAAAATTGGGAGTACTTAACAATGAAGAACTACGAAATTTTAAAGATGTATTGCAAGAAAATATTTCTCGTTGGATCAGGCAATTTTTGGTATGAACCAGGAATAGTTGCGGATGACAGCACCTGGTTTTACAAGATCTACAGCACGATACTATTTTCCGTTTATGGTTTCGTGACGATTCTAGAAATAATGGCAGCCATTTTTGGTGACTTTCCCGGAGATGAGAAGCGAGACTCCGTGACATTTGCGGTGAGCCACACGATCGTCATGCTAAAGATATTCTCTGTGGTCTCAAATAAGCAGTTAGTTAAGAAAATGAATCAAAACATGGTGACAATTTGCGAGGCCCACGAAGAGCCTGAGCTGATGGCAGACAAGTATAGAATTGTTAAGATAAACGTCTTGGCCTACTTTTCGGTCGTGTACGGCTCCGCATTATGTTTTGTATTTGAAGGCATCAGAAAGTTATACGAAGGTGATAGTTTTAGCATGCATAGTATTTTAGCTTAACCTACTAAATTTATTCTATGTATTATAAAGTAACATTTCACTACATTCCAGGTTCTCACTTTGTGACTGTGGTAACGTACTATCCTAGTTATGAAGACGACTCCATTTGTGGCAATGTATTCCGATTATTCACCACAATAGTTTTATTTGTGATGTTGATGACGATGATAGTGTCAGTAGACTCTTTTACCATGGCTTACCTAATCATGTTCAAATATAAGTTCATAACATTGAGACACTATTTCGAAAGATTAGCGGAAGAGTTTTTCAAATTAAATGAGGTTAATCCCACACTCGCTGCAAATAAATTGACAAATAGTTTAGTTGCGGGGATTGTTATGCACAAAGACTTATTGAGGTAACCCAAAATTTTAATAAAATTCTTTTCTTATTGCACCAACATGCTTTAATCTACTGTGTACCTTTTGGAAGGTACCTGAAGAAAGGTGCTGTGTTATGTAGTAACTTAAAATTTAAAAAAAAACGCTATAATTTATTTTGACCATCAGGATGGCAAAAGACATCGACCAAGCTTTCGGGACGGTAATAGCTTTGCAACTATTGCAGAGCTCGGGGTCTGCTGTATCACTTCTCCTTCAAATTGCCGTGAGTTTTAAAATACTTTACTGAGACGGTTCATATTCACGTTCCCACTTTAAGTTTTGCAATTTTAATTTCAGCTTTCGGACCAGTTGACTTTCGTCGCCAGTATGAAAATAATCTTCTTCGTAGTGGCGCTCTTCTTTTTATTGGGCTTATTTTTGTGCAACGCCGGAGAAATCACGTATCAGGTTCATTCTAACTTTTCTTTCGACTAGCATACGTTGAAACAGAAAGGTTTCGAAATTTAAATCGTCTTTTTATCGCTTAAGTAGTAAAGAAGTTTATACGGCCACGCATTTATATCTATTCGAATTTTCTTAAGCACCGATTCTACTTTCGGCACTGAAGTACTATTAAAATGTATGGAACTGACGCCACGAACGAGTATCATGCGCTATAAAATTTACGCCAATAGTCACAAACTAATATAATAATAAAAAAAAAACCCAACTAAGACAAAAAACGACGCTGAAAAAGTATAAAACAAGATTTTCAGAATACTGAACTGAACAAAGTTGCTAATGTAGTTGCAAGTAAATGGACACAATAAACTCTACCAAGATGCCTTCGTTGTAAATTGACAATGATGTCATACAATACTATTCTGAAGTTTGGAAAATCGCAGTCACACGGTGTCAAAGTGCAACGGTAGGTAGGTATATGTAACGTGTGACTACGCCTTTGAATAAGATAAAGTGGAATAAAAATCCGTAATGGTAATTTATCGAAAACTTTTTACGCTATCTGATCGGCACCGTTCAATTACATGTCATGTAATGTTAACTTAAAGTGACTCTTCCAACTCACAGACACAAAAGTTTTTTTTTCATGTAAATCCATAAAGAACACTTTAGCTTAGTCACGGCCAATGTTATCGCGAAACTTGGTGCCAGGTTGTCATCCTTGGTGGAAAATTATCTCCTACTGATTTACTATTTTGGAATGCAGGCATCTCTGCTGACAGACGCAATATTCTATTGCGGTTGGCACGCCAGCGCATGGCAGCCACCCCCACAGCGCAGCCTCAGACGCCTGGTGCTGCTTGCGTGTGCGCAGGGCCAGCGGCCGCTCATTATGAAAGCCTTCAAAATGATCGAGTTGTCTTACGGCACCTTTTTGCAGGTTGGTTGACGATTAAATTGATTGTATTTATAGTAAGTACCCCAATCTAAATAAAATATTGAGAAGTTTTATCAGTCTCAAATTTTAGATGGATCATTTATTGCTTACTTCTCAAGCATAAATATAGCGCAATGTTAAAAACATTCGCGGCATACAAACATTAAATACTTAAAATAGCTTAAGACTAAACAGTGATATTTTATTTTTATTTTACAAAAAAGTTAAATAAACTGAGGTTACACCGTTTACCCCATGACAGTCAGTTTAGCGAGCCACTATTTTGTAAGGGTTATCTAGCATATATGATAAGTCCAAGCTATCTAGCATATATGATAAATCCAAGCGACTTTCACTATACCTGCCTAACATTTGTCATTCTTATACACCAGGTGAAAATAAGTACGAGCCGAAATCAAGGGTGATTGTCGATAGAGTTAAAAATACAGGAAAAATATATAACGATTGGCAGGCAACAAACAATCAACTTTTGAATATAACATGTTTTTTTTTGTCTAGTTAGGGACTAGGATAAGGATATCATCAATAAAATTAAAGTGCTTTAAACACGTTTAGATTTTTTGTAAAACAAAAAAAAATTGATATGCCAAACTAACTTCAAAAATATATGTAATTCTGAAGAAAAAAAAAGCTATTGGATGCAGTCGGGAATTTTAAAATCATCTTATCATTTTCAGCTATCCAACGATAAAAAATAATCAACCTTATGCTGCACAAGTCACGAGGCAATTCTATAACAGACTCAGACAAGAAAAACTTACGAAGGTGCTTTTCTTACTTCGTCATAATTGTACCTATACGCTTTCTTGTACTAAAATTACGGCCCGGCTTGTGTTATTCAACTGATATTCCTCTCTTCTCGACTCTCTTGGCAACTTGGCGAACAAACTGGATGTGACTGATTACTTACCCAACGACTTGGCGTGTATTGTAGGATAATGACGATGAAATCATGGCTATAGCAGTAGGATCTTGCGATCCACCATTTAGTGGTAGAGATTTTACAAATGGAGAATATGCGATCGTACTGTTTTATTACAGATTTGCTAACGGATTACATTGCATGCTCGTGCTGAGTACGTTTCCTGCAGCTCTGGATACCTTAAGAAAATGTTTTTGAGTGAGTTTATCAGCAACTTTGAGAAATTAGTAGAGATCAGAGGAGGCGTTGTGATAGATGATGAACTCATATTTATCGTTCAGAGTCTGTCCTTTAGTGTGATCCTGTAATCTGTAGAATTTCAGTTGTCCATCTTGTGGGTTGACGTGCACCGGGGCCTTTAGTGGAAGGATCTTCAATCAGCAGTGGACGTCCATTGGCTGTTTATGATTATGATGTCCTTGAGTACACGCCAAGCGTCAAGCAAGCAATCAGTTACATCCAGTTTGTTTACCAAGTCACGTCTCACGTAATAAAAACATCTTGAGATTTTCTGACCTGAGACTTTTGTCATGGAATTGTTGTTAAAAGCCGAAGTGTGCAAAGGGTCGTAAACTTACCGATCAATAAATTTAAAACAGTTATTTAAGAAGCCCTTATGACAAAAGGTATTAATTAATGAAGACGATTTTTTAATAGCTCGTAATGAACGGACTTGCCTGTTCACCACAAACATTGTATATCTTACGCATGGACAATAATGACTGGGTTTGTTGCGCTGCTTCTTTTCAGCATTTTAGCCTACAATCGTAGTGTTTATATTAGGACGCGTAGTGCTCTCGTGTGCCTATATTAGTGATGGGCCGAATGTGGTTTGAACCGAAACCGATCTTCAGCCGAACATTTGGTTAAAACGTAAAGAAATTCAGTCCGATTTCGCGTGCTTTTCGAGAGCGACACACCGTGACGTGTTTACTTTACAGCAATTATTGCTACATGTGGGGTACATCCAAAAAGCCGCGTACCGAACGAGTAGCCTGGAGCCAGTTTTTAGTAAATATGGCATCGGTTATTGGTAACAATAAAACCTACGACTATATAAAACTTAAAAACAACGAGATTTTTGAATATGGTTTATTTTTTTTAAAAACATATTTTTATTGATTTTTATTTTAATGTTGTGGTAAGCAGTTCTGACTACTATGCAGCCGGTCGCGGGTTCGATTCCCGCAAGTGATGAGTGATGAGCACGAATGTTCGTACAGTCGCCGTCAGATATATTGGAGCAGACAATGTGACCAAATACTTCGGAACAGATTTAAAAAAAATGTCAATAAGTTCCATACACTACAAGTTACCATTAATATCAGAATATTCATAACTTCATTAATATCTGAGCAGATGTTAATCAATAACTTCTATACACACAACCAACCAATAATATCTGAACACTCACTTGCCTGAATTTATTTATTGTATGACACTTTCATGACAGTGTTGACAATACTGAAAACTACAAAGCGTTACAAACTGCCAGCATCTTGTCTCTTTTAAAATAGGAACTCTTTTCATATAAACTATGAAAGTTACAATTTTAAAATAGTATTTATAGTTAAGTTGGAATCACTTCCTTTTGCAATTTTCCTCGATTGCTCAGATATTTAAGACCGACTGCGTAGATACATTTGACGTTATAAGTGTTGAGATATTATTGGTTAGTTGTGTGTATAGAATTTATTGACTTGTATCTGCTCAGATGTTAATGAAGTAATGAATGTTCTGATATTAATGGTAACTTATACTGTATGGAACTTATTGACATTTTAAACTGTTCAGAAGTATTTGGTCACTTTGTCTGCTCCAATGTATCTGACGGTGACTGTACCAAGTCATGGATGTTTATGGAAAACGCCCCCGTAATAATCGTTGTCTGGAATTCGTAAAACAAGGAAGAAAATTGTTGTTGTTTATACAATTCAGTCAAAATAGAGCATGTAGGTATTTTTTGTGCCCAATATAAATCGGATTTTGGAGGAATTCTGAAATTTGGTTTAAGCTGCCAAAATTCAGTTGAATCGAATATGAACCAAATTTCCGCACATCTCTGCTTTTGTCTTTTATTAAAACATTTATTTCTTGTTTTGCAGGTACTGAGAGGAACATACTCCGTATTTGCTCTATTTTATGCGCAAAATAAGTGAATATCTCTGTCTGTCAGTAATTATATTAGCAATAAAATGGTTATCTTACAGGTAACTGAAGCACCTAGTTAGCACTGCTAATATAGCAGTGCTTAAAATAAAGTAAGGAATCGAATTGCGTTTTACTTAATCTGTTCAATATTTTTCAATGTCACTGTATGTTTTACAGGCACGCAAAGAAACACAGCCAAGCCTACCGATGAAAAAGATCGCTGCCCGATACACAAGTTATCGTTAAGATTTCTGTATCAAATACATATGCAAATGGCGAAACATTTCGGAGTTATGCGCTGCGTGTCAGGAATAAGTTTATGAATAAGGGAAATGCCTAAAAGCTACCTGCGACTGGTGTGCGACATCCGTAATGATCTAGCATACGTGGATGAGCTAAAAAGGGAAATAGGTGTGGTGAATTACCCTTAAAATTGGCATAAATAACTTTATACTATGGGCCTATAATGTCTATTTTATTTATTTATTACTATCATCATAACAAAAATATACACATATTAGCTTAATAAATAGTATCTTACAGCTTATTACAGGCTTATCTACGTGCTAGTTGTTCTCAGTGTTAGTTCGTTGAACATCCATACTCGAATAATAATAAAAATCATAAATGAATATCTATACCCAATTAAAAAAATAACTATAGATTAGTTTAGCCACACAAAAGATCAACATAACAACTGCATACCTGCAAGTATGCTTACTAATAAGTGAACGCGCGAAACACCACTCATGCATATCAATCGCTTATGTGCGCATTCGCCCAGCTGTGTACAGGATGGTTTAATTCAGTACATGCTTGTTAAGTAAACACTAATGTTGTTTAAAAATATGCTTTTTTATGATATATAGGGTCTAACAAAATAAACTGCATTCCTTCGTGGGGCTAATTCTGACCCTCGAATACAACAGCTTTTGTACGGGACCAACATCGACGTCCCAAAAAAAATAAGATGACTTCTCCATACAAACTAGTATCGCTAATGGGCACTCTAGTATAGGAGAGTGAAATATTTTTTTGGGATTACGATGTTGGTCCCATACAAAAGTTGTTGTTTTTTAGCAGCAGAGTCACCATCGAGAAGGAATGCAGTTGATTTTGTTAAACACTGAATAATAAGTGTAATTAAAATTAGTGATGCAACGATTATCACTTAGCGATTACGATGGCGATTACGATTATTGGACCTATTAATCGACGATCACGATTTCGATTTCGATTATTTGGATTTATAAATAAAAAATGTACTTTCCATGAATCAACATAACATTTATAATCAGAAGAAATAATTTCAATGAGATATCAATAATTAAAATTAAGGTAAGTATTTTAAAATTTTGATCAAAAAACATAACATTTGAAGCTTTTCAAGCATTTATCTGTTCCGTTTTTCGGATTGGATCAATCCGGCAGATAACATGGTTCCACATATTTGTAGTGTTCTTTCCTATGCAAGAGATTTTGGCGTCACAGTACTTACATTTCGACTTTTGAGTGGATTCTGCTAACTTTTCAAAGTGCTGCCAAATATCACTAGTTTGATTTCATTTTGATGTCATTTTTGTCGTTTCTTGCAGTACTTAGGTACTTTATTAATTTAAACTTTCCACTTAACTAACTTTGACTACACTTAACACTTAACTAACTAAGAGAAAACTAACGTTATAAAAAAATACACTTCAGAAGATACAATTACTCTCCTTGCAATAACTCACTAAACAATGACCGCACACAATGACAAGATCGCGCACGGCGCGGGAAATCCCCGAAATGAAATGTCTGCAGGCCAGCCAAATTGGATAACGTTCGAATATACGCACGTATGAAGAAAATAAGCATTTACGATGTACCTTTGTAAACATTTTCTTTAAAATAAAAGTTAATTATTAATTTTCGTAAATAATTACGATTAATCGTATTCGTAATCGTTGCATCACTAATTAAAATGTTACTAAATCAATCTAAATGGAGCGTGTTCTAAAAGCAAATTGAGGTAAAGTAGGTAAACAGATCCACATTATTTACGATCGGGTCGATAAATGATGAGCTAACAAGTCACGAAGTTTGTTATATCGGGTGTACATTTGGGGAATGGCCATGAACTTGGCGAAAACTTTCAAGGAACGCGGCATTCCAAATCAAAGTTTGGGATGTTTGAACAAAAAACTACCATTACTTCTGTTTCGTTTAGGAGCGCCATATACTTGAAAGAGGTAAGCCTATGTAAAACGAAGTTATATTCGATATGAACGATTTTCCGTATATGGAAAAAATATAAGTGAGCATATAATATAATATAATTGTCGCATATACACAACTGTCAGTGTATTAAATAATAAGATAATGCGAGTGTGTTGTTATAACACAAAAAAACCGGCCAAGTGCGAGTTGGACTCGCGCACTGAGGGTTCCATGCCAACTTTAACTGAATTAGGAAATCCATTTACTTCTATTTAGTAAAATACCACAATGTTTTGTTGACTGCAATAATAACTTTGCTTTTCATAGTGTTTGTATGAAGTACAAAGTTATGTTTGCGGTTGTTGAAAATGTGCTATATCTCAAAAACTACTCGTTCGATCCCGTCCGAACCAATTTTCGTTGAAAGTATTTATTAAGATCTACATTACATATTTTTTTCAAAGGTTTAGAAATTAGATGGGGGGGGGGGGGGAACGCCCATTTAACCATTTTGGAAGCGTCTACCTATGAAACGTTAGACTTTAAAAGAAAATTGTTTTAGAACTCTCTATGTTATTTTAAAAGACCTATCCATAGACACCCCACACGCATAGGTTTGACTAAAAAAATTTTTTTTGGTCCCCCCTTAACTGTCATTATTTTTTATTTTTTGTATGAGAATCGGTAAGCGGTTAACACCACATATACATCTTCCTACCAGATTTCAATTGTGTAATGCTTATAGTTACAGAATAAAATGGCTGTGACATACGGACGGACAGACAGACAGACAGACTTGACGAAACTATAAAGGTTCCGTTTTTCACATTAATCCAGTAATTACGGAATATTATGCCTCAAAACATAAGGTCCTATGTACAAAATCGGAACAAAATTTGTTTGTTAATTTTATTTATTACTTTATATAAATATAATTTTTAAATTTAAATGTAATCCTGAAACTCATATTAATTATTAATATATTAATATGAGTTTCAGCTACACAGAAAAGTATAGTTTTTACTAATTTGGATTTGAAAAAAAATATTAATGTGATAACTTGTGAGCTACTTAATAAAACTACATGTCCTTTCTTATAACTCAGGTGATCTTTATAAAGATCAGTAGTAATAACTGGGTTAAGGCGACTTTAGCAGCGCGTCTTACGCGCGACAGTCGCGCTGCCGATGATTTCATACATATACACTGTAGCGGGGCAGCAGCGCTGCAGCGGCACGTAAGTCGCGCGGGTCTGTCCCACTATTCCTATTACCCATTGCAGTGGTAATTCTATCTTCGTATTAGCACTGAAATGGGTAATGGGTGTAGTGGGACCGACCCAGTCGCGCAACCGACGCGCTGCTAATGTAAAGGCATCCGATGCTGCCGGTTTCTGTCGCGCTGCTGACGATCTAATGTGAAGGCTCACTAAAATAGAGCGCAATGCGTTTCAAGTACATGTGTTTCATTTAATTTACGCAAAAACGCAATTAATGGTGATTGCCTGAATCAAATCAATCCATCAAGTCATAGATTTTATTTATTAATATTTCTTAATTCGTAGTTACATACTTTATTTGTACGATGGAGTTTAGATACATACATTCTAGCCGTTATAGTGCAATCTGGATAGGAAGGGAAAGTATATCTCTAAAAGATGTAAAAAAAAGTTAAAAAAATCTATATTTCAGCTTGAATTTAACAATGAAATTTTTATTTTGAACTGGGTCGCTAAACGCAAAGAAGACGATTTCATTCGGATTTTTTGTCGTTTTGATGGAAAAAAAATAAGATAAATAGCAAAAAGTTGGTAAAATTAGCTATCATTACTAAAAGCTTTTCCACAAATAAATAAAAAAGGTTTGGACCACTGTTTAAATATAATGTAAGTATAAAAATAATACAGTTTAAAACCAACATGGCTCAAACCATGTTTTTTTTCTTTTGTGGTTAGGCAATTGGACTTTGCTTTTTGTAAGAAAAATGAATTTTTAGTATGTTTTTCCAACCATCGCTGAATTTCACAAAATATACTAGAAGATTTTCTGATTTCGTATAATTTTACCTTTCATTTGACATACAAAACTACGCCTTAACACAAAGAATACTCTATTTACAAAATTTTAAAGTTGACCACTGGTGGCGTCAACTCTAATGTAGAGAATTGTTTGTATTTTGTTATGTTTTTACGAGTTCATTATTATTTGATTCATTGTCATGTATTTGGCTTCTCATATGAGGTAAGGATAGTTGGTGAGTTTTCATAGAAGCTGATATAATTTAAAAAAAAAACTTTTTTGTTGCTTTTTAGATCGACTTTCACTTCTTATCCGGATTGCACTATGACCAGGGACACACGAGTGTCCAAGTATTATTATACACTAGAGTTAGTGACGACACGAAAATTATGTACAGTAGCAATGAATTGCGTTAGGTACTACTTACGTCTGTAAAAGTCAACAAATTATATGACGATGAATGACTTCAACTAAAGTTTTGACTCTGATATATTATGTGCCGGTGTTGCGTATATGCCATTCGGGTTCTTCCTGGTATATTACCCACACTTTCCATGCTCAAATAAATTTCCTGGCGAGGGGAAAAATAAGAAAATTCGGAAAGGCCCGAAGAAATAACTTAGCGCTCCGCGGTACGACTTACGGGCATACGGTCACATTCTTTAATCGCCCATTCTGGAAATATTTGGCCGCTTTGGGGAAATACTTGTGAGGAGAAAACCTCGTTATTAACAATGTCTATTATTGTTTTCGCATTAGCATATCATTTTGCATTTAGTGCAAAATAAGTATTCTCAAATTGTTCTATGTTTTCTTTATATTCACCTAATGTTTAAAGAAAATTTTCTCTGCATTAAGTTCATTTCAAAATGTAAAACATTGTTAGTATGTTTTCAAATACGATAAATAAGTAACCCATAAGTATACAAAGTACTCTGTGCCCATAAGGTTTAGCTTTATTCAAAGTAAACTAGTTTCATCTAATCAAACTGGATGGCGCTGTAGCGTGTTAGATCGCGGTAAAGAATGAACTGTTTAGAATTACTTATATTATCTCTGTGAGAATTCAATAAATTCAATTGATTTGTGGCTTTATTAGCGATCAAGACAATATCAAGATACGCAGCAACATATAATGTTTAACTAATCTTTATTTGCACTATATACAGAGTGCATTTTTCTTATCAATAATTTTGGCATAAATGAATAAAATAACATAAATAAATTACATTGTACGATGGGCAAAGAGTATACTAATCAAAAAATCACTATTAAACAAGTAATTGCACGTAATTTGCATGATCACTTGTTTCAGTTTTCGGTCATTTTCATAATTTAGGAATAAAAATGATATTTTTTTATTTACACTAAACACTTGCAAATTTACAGAGCTAGTCCAACTTATTAACAAGCATAATTAAAAAGCATTATTGTCACGCATTAAGTTATAAAGATAATTCGAATGGCAAAATATCGGGTCAAAATCAATACGAATTATTATTTTTTTGCTATCTATTGGTTCGTAACATTTTTTTGTAATTCAATTTTCTTTTCAACAGTGCATTTTTATGTGCATTAATAATTTTCAAAATCCAAAAATAAGAATCAAGTAACATGTTAATAAATGAAAATGATCTATCATGTTCTTTATTAAGGTTAGGTTGTTACTTCTACGTGTCCTTGCGCGAGGCTAACCTTTTATACAGACACTGTATATCTAGCCGTCAAAAGGACTTTCACCCTACCCCAATGCAATTTGTAGTAGGGCAAAGTAAAACTTCCTGTCGGCAGCTGTTGCACTCGGTTAGCTATTTAAAAAAAGTAGCGGCACAAGCAAGCCAAATGTTCAGGCAGCAATTACGCGTTGTTGCCTATTGTGGTCAAAATATTGATAGTCCACGAAATATTAGTACGAGGGTCAAACTGAAAGTTCTTAGAAAATCAAAAACTGATTACATTAGCCAGTTATTAGTTTTATTATATCTTTTCAAAATATTGTCCATTGACGTCAATACACCGCTGCATGCGATGGAACCACTGGGAAAAGCACTTTGCCCACTCGTCCTTAGGGGTCTCTTCAATGGCATCGCGATACGCAGCCACCGCTTCTTCAGCATTCATAAACCGCTTTCCTTTAAGTTTTTCATTAATTTTTGGAAATAAATAAAAATCACAAGGCGCGAGGTCGGGGCTATACGGCGGGTGACCCAGTAATTCAACGTTTGATGTCGCCAAATAGTCGATCGTTTGCTTGGCGGTGTGCGACGAGGCGTTGTCGTGGTGAAGGAGGATCCTACTGCGAGGTCGTTTCTCTCGAACTTTTTCCAAGACAAGTGGCAAACAATTGGTAGTGTACCATTCTGCAGAAACTGTTTTTTGATCCTCTAACACAATTGTTGCGAAATGACCTATCCTTCCAAAGAACGAGGCCACCATTTTTTTTCCCGCACTTCGATCTCTCTTCACTTTACTTGGCAACTCCTCGAAAGGAAACACCCACTGAGCAGATTGTCTTTTGGTTTCAGGATCATAACAGTAAATCCAGCTTTCGTCACCTATTAGTATGTCGAACACAGCATTTGAGTCACCTCCGTTAAATCTTTCAATCATTTTACGGCACCAATCCACACGATGGAGTTTTTGAGCCTTAGTCAAATTATGAGGTATCCACCGGGCGCAAAGCTTCCTGACCGCTAAATGTTCGTGGAGGATTTTGTGCACTTGACTCATACCGATGCCTAAGCTTGTCCGAATCTGCTGATAGGTCACTCTTTTGTCAGTCTCTATCATACGCCGCACAACACAGATGTTATTTTCAGTCGTCGCCGTAGAAGGCCGTCCCTCACGTAAATCATCAGTGAGATTAGTGCGACCACGTTTAAACTCATTAAACCAGTTGTAAACAGTCGCACGAGATGGGGCTTCATCGTGAAAGGCCAATCGTAGTCTATCATAACTTTCTTGTTGACTTGAATGACATCGAAAGTCATAAAAAATCATTGCACGAAAATTTTCTCGTGTTAAATTCATGTTGACGTGACACAGACAATTTTCAATTTGCCGCCAAATCGTAAAACAAATGACAAATGAATGACATATATACTCAGTAATATTGGCAAAGAGTTCTATTTTCAAATTTTAGAATATTTTTTTTATTATATTGTTTATAAGTGGCCAGTTCTAAGAACTTTCAGTTTGACCCTCGTATCGACAGATCGTTAAATTAAAAATGGTAGAACAAGTCTTGAAGATTCATACCGGCTTGTATAAGAAACATCATTGAACAACATCATCATTGAACTTAGTAAGTAACAAACCTTAAAGGTTTTATGCTAAGTATACCTGCATGTTTATAAGTTCTTTTATTTGTAATAAATGGAAAAAAAAAAAAAAAAAAAAATCATAATCCTTCGTATGCACTATCGCTTAATCGAAATGCAAAATCATAGTGTACAATTATATAAAATAATAATATGTTGTATGACAATGACATAAAATCATGGTTGATAAAAGAAACCATATTAAGTAAACGCATAAAACTCAATTAATAATTAACTGTGTTAGAAGTGCACTCTCTTTTCATCATAAAATTATGTCCACGTAATTATTTTTAGCAAATTTTCGACTTATATACCGAAAAAATGTAGTAAAAATTCAAACGGTAAATAGGTTTTTATTCAGTTCTAAGATTTTTTCAATTAGTGCGATCTAACAATTAAAAAAACACGAAAGTTTTGACTTTAATGAGTACGTAGTAATGATATTTTGTCAGTTAATACACTGACTCCATGTGGAGTCGAGTGCGACAAAGTATAAAGGATTTTCATCGTATGAAGTGAATGTTAAAAAAACATATAAACAAATGGTGGCAACAACTTTGCGTAGTTGCAAGCAGTGTCAATTAAGTGAAAATCTAAAGATGGAGAACATATCATTCTCAACCTATTTCTTAAAAACATTGAAAGACTTTATTCAGTGGGATTACGCGACTTTATTCATACCTTTTATCGCATTATCAATCTGTCAAGATAATTGACCAATTAGCTTTTGCCAACTCAGACTCAGACATAGGTAATTGCCATCGACAGTCAGCAAGCCAACTTTTTGATAAATAAGTTGCAATTGCAAGACTGTGCACTTGACGCGTATTTTTCACGCACTCACCACTGCACGCAATTGTTTAGTATGGTAACAATATAATTAAAGTTTTAATATACCATTATCTTGTACTTATTATAAACACTTAGGAACATTGTTAAGGTGATTTGCATAAATGTGTTTTTTTACAATTTATTCCAAATGTGAAAGAGAGCTACTCGCTCTACATTCAGAAGGGCAATCCGTTGTCACGAAACTCCGATTGCTTTTGTCTATATATCTGTTTACACGTCAAGATACTTTTGAACTTATTAAATATGAGATCAATTATACAGAGTGGTATGAAAAAGATTATATTATTGTATTTTTCAAGAAGATTTTACAATTAATTTCTAATTATGTGGTCTTCTTATCATTTGAGAAAGCAAGTACTGGAGTGTTAATGACTGAGTCAGTAATATCGCCATCTTACAATTTACTATCACCACAAAGTTGTAACGAATGTAGTTAACAAATCATTCCATTATTGATAGTCTAACTATCGCTGTAAAGACAACCCTAGTGCGATCGTAAGTGCTCGCGCGCTTGCGGCCAAATTATTTGTTCGCAACACGCCTATTTTGGAACCCAAGCAACTTGCAAGTAGGTAATAAAGTCTTACGTAGCTATATTTTTTATCACCAACTACAAAATAAAAGTGTCTTTGGTTTGCCAAATTGTCTCTCCGCTTTACTGGTCTGAAATAAAAGTGCTGCGTGATGGCGGGAAGTGACTAAAATTTGTATTTTTATATGAAACAAATAAGAAATGTTTAAATAAAGTACATACCAGTTCTTGTACTTATTCTTAGTGTAAGGTTTTCAGTTTACATAGATGTATTTTCTGGTGATAAAAATATTGTATTTACACAGAAAAATATCACATTGAGGTATTTAAAAATATTGTATTAGATCCTACAGCTAGTATTGCTTATACAAGTAAATGTTAGTTGTAAGAACTCAAACCTATTGTCACCACACGTAGGTAGGGTATAATTGCTATTCATCATGGAGAGCATACCGAACAGCAGCGGACCGAGTGAAACCGTGGAGGCTCTAGCGGGTCAACGTCAACAATAACGGTCGCACATAACCCGTACCTATTCTTGCCAGCGTAAGCAGGTACCAATGCATAAAAAAAAAACTTCGGGAAAGAAAGAAATACACTATTGCACCTTAAATCATCAAAAATATATACCTAGTCTTACCATAAATATTGTAACAAAGAAAAAAAAATAATGCAAATAATATTTATTATTTTTATTACAGTGTGTTAGTATATACATAGATATAATAGTACATTATGATACAAGTGTGCTAAGTTGACCATTAT
Organism: Pyrausta purpuralis; assembly: GCA_963924145.1. Lineage (NCBI taxonomy): Eukaryota > Metazoa > Arthropoda > Insecta > Lepidoptera > Crambidae > Pyrausta > Pyrausta purpuralis. The sequence goes on along the minus strand of OZ001653.1, from coordinate 17,293,437 downwards.
ATACAAGGCGATATTGTGTGCGCACGAGCGAAAGCGAGTGCGCCACAAGAAAGCCGCGTATATAATGGTCACAGGCACACGTGTTTCATACGACGTTTTTCAACACACTTGCGAGGAAAAAACAAGACTCTTCATTTACTAAGTTTTAATTATTAAAACAGTAATAATACATTTCACTCGATTTTGACGGCAAAGACTTTCGCACGCGTTTTTCGCCTTGTTACGTATGTCCGGCGGATTTAATAATAGGTTTTCTTCATTTTCTTCACTTGAAGTAGACATTTTCATTAATATTAAACTTCATAATTAATCCAAACTTCGTCACAGCCGACAATTATTATTTACGAAAAATGGCGCGTTGTTTTTTTTCTTGCCGCGATACCGATGCGCGCGCAAGGCTTAGGCGCGAACTAGATCGGCCAAAAGCCAAGATTAAAAATGTAATAATTCGTGTTTAAAACACAAATCATAGAAAATGTTAAATGAATTTGAGCTATTTTTAGTAATAAATCTGGATTTACCATTTATTGAAATAAATATGTAGATACTGTTATTTTTCGCATAAATACTGTTTGTTGCTAAAATAAAAGTATTGTATAACCCGACTAAATTAAACCGCTTCTTCTTCTTACTTACGACTTGGTACTAGGGTACAAATGTAAATTGGTCGGGTTAATAAACAAAAGGCACTAGTGCAATAATATAATGAAAAAGCACGCGTGTTTAATATCTATGATTATGTGCCATAGATATTAAACACGCGTGGAATAAAAACGTCATTTTGAGCAAGTGTGTTGAAAAACAATTTAAAATATAAAAAAAGCTATTCGAAGTGGTATCCATTGGCTGCAATACAGTCCTTTAAACGTTGAGGCCAGTTATCAATAGAAGCACGCACTCTTTCCATGAGAAAATTCTTCACTGCCAATCGTATGGATTATTTTAGGGACTCCAAATTATCATGGCGTTTAGAGCAAGCCGTACTCTATAAAACTGACCATAAATCATAATCCAGCGGATTATGATCGGGACTAGGCGACGGCCAGTCTTCAGCTCTGATGAAGTCCGAAAAGTTCGCTTCTAACCAAGACTGCGTGGACCGAGCTTTATGACCCGGCGCCGAGTCTTGTTGGAAAGACCATGCTTGGTTATTGAACATGGTGTTGTTAAGGGGCTTAACTACCTTCTCAAGAATGGTATCTTGATACACTTGTGACGATGTTTAGATACCTTTTTCACAAAAATATGGCTCAGTCACTCCTTCATAGCTAACACCCCACCAAACCATCACTGAAGTCGGGTAATGCCCACGTTGCACTCTGCCGACTAATTGGGAAGCTTCCTTAGAGGTTTGAGCATAGATTCGAACAGGATTTCTGCGAATTCTTGCCCTTACTGCTTTGACCACCTTTTTCGTACGAACACTACGTGGACAGCCTGATGTTTTTCTCTCACAAACAAAGGAGGTCTCATTGTACCTATTGATAGCACGGTACATAAACATTTGACTAATAGCAAGCGTATGGAGAGTTTTAAAAATTGCATTTGGCTCCATACCAACTTTGTGTAACGCAATCACAGCGATTCGGTTCTCTTTATCACCCCACTCCATTTTAATGTCGCAAAATATAATAAAATGTATTGGCGCCAAAATTAGAAAACACAATGAGCAATCGTATAAAGATGACAGATTCCAAATTCAAATGTAATATATTTTTAATTGTAACAGTATTTATGGCCAGTTTGTGTATATTCCAAAAACGTCGAGATGATTTTTCTCAAAAATTTTACTGTCTTCAAAAAAAAAAAAAAGAAACTAAAGACTAAAATAACGCTTACAGAAGAAACAAGCTCATTTGAAGTCGGTGCATAATGTGCGTAGACTACAGCTGTCCGTTAAGGTTGATACGTACCATTCGCGGACCAACATACGTACATACAAAACTACGTACGTACGGTTAAAAAACATTAATAATTGCTATGCCTAACAAAAGTGTTATCATGCTTATCTAAGAGCATCGGCGTAACATTGGGTCCTAATAAGTTTTTTTATTTATTATTTATTATTATGTAATAATAACAAAGACCCAATGTTACGGAAAATAAGCCACTTACAGCTGTATATGTTGACGGCGTATAAATATCGATGAAATGTAGATATAATGTTATAAGCGCAATTAATATTCATCTCTATTCACCGTCTCGTTCCGGCCGTATCATCCGCATGCCCGCATTCAGCCGTACCATGAAATATTCATACAGCGGAAAAGGTACAAGTTTGGCCCACTGGATTGTTTCTGCAGGATCAATATGAACGAACTGCTAATGTTTTCATATTCATCCTAGTATTCATATCGCTCACGTATGCCGCTCACATACGAAGGGGTTCGTGGATCGCGAATCTTTTTTCTTCTGCCGCGAATAAAAAAACTTTCGACGCCATAAAAGTATATGAGTTCGTCCCAATACTGCGCCGATGACTTCCAATCTCTCGTAGCGTGTCCCGACCCAACCCTGGAGATTACTTTTTCTCCCTCATCCACTAAATTGAATTAAAATGAGAAGCAAACGGATAAAAAAGGGTGTGCGCCGATTTTCGCAAGAGTTTCGCGTTTAACGTCCCCCGTCTATGTGTACGTTGTTTTCCCATTTCCATTCCTTTTAAAACAACGGAACGGTACGTTGAAATCCTTATCTAATGTTAACGACTTTCAAATATCCTTACACTTCGGATAAGTACGTGCTTATATTGTTAGGTCACTGTTAAATTCTTACTCCGGAAAAACACACTTGGAATTGTTTTTCCTTTATTTTAAGGAATTTAGTTATTTTTTGTATAATTTAAAACGCTAAGTGCCGACTACTCGAGCCCAAATGCGCAAGGACCATTCAAGTGGTGCCGATCACTCGAGCCCGAGCTTACAGTGACGTCATTTTATGTCTATTATTTTTTTATTTACCACTATGTTTCTATTTCTCTGTCTCATATTGATCTGTCGTTTACGTTTATATCTCCCCTTTGTCTTTTGTATCTACGGGTGGGGCCTGGTGACCTGCAATACCAGTTTTTTTGTAAACCTATCTAAGGGACCAGTCTCGCCGTTTAGGAACCTTAGTAAAATTTATAAAAATTGTTAACATATATTAAAGATCCCTTTTGTACTAGAGATAAATATTTTTTTAATCGAATTTTATATTATTTATATGTAACGAATTTTCGTTATTATTTATTTATTTATTTATTAAGCACTCGGGTTAGAATGCTTAGCCACCAGCACGCTGTGTGCTGATCATTCAGCTCCGATTGTCTATGTTTCTTTTTTATATTATAATAATAAGGGTGTAAATATTTTTTTACATTAAAAAGTTTGCGTGTACCTTAAATTTTGTTTGTATTTTTTTTAAAAGGCACGCAACGCAACGCAACGTGGAAAATAGGTGGTTCTATTCAAATACCGAGCTATAATCAAATGATGTTTTGTAAGAAGTCCACGGATACATAAATATTGGTCTTATTTACAAAGTTACCTGACTTTACTCTTTAATATTGAAGACAATACCAAGGTTACAGTCAAAGTCGTAACTAAGAGACATCAACGACGTTAGGTATCCTTAACAAAGTTCGTAGGAGTGAGCAACTAAGCCTAAATAAGGCTCAAAGAATTTATTAAACGAGATTGGGTTCTAATCCGGTTTAATAAATCCGATTCAAAAGGCTTATTTGGAGTAGAACCTCTTTACATTCCACGGGCTTGCTCAAAGAGGCGTTTATCGAGTGACCGTCTGAAGGCCTAGGTAATAAAACGGGCCTTGAAAGGCTGTAGACATACATGTGAGTGCTTAAGGAGAATACACAACTGGGAAGTGCTTGATCTGCTTTTATCAGTTTATTGGGCTTGTACTGCCTTGTACCAAGAGAAGCTTTGAGCTGGCCAGTTTGGCCACTGGTACATTTTAATTTAGAACTAAGGCTAAGCACAACTACTTAATGCAATGTTAGCAAAACATGGCTGAAATAAAGGGTCTTAAAACTGTTAATACATCAATACTAAAAACTCTACCTTTTGCTGATGATAGCCAATCAACAAGATTTTTAAGCGCAAAACACAAGACATTTACACTCACCCTGTTTGTTCATACTCCGGGTTGCGCTCAACATTATAGAATTTTTACTTATTTTACTTTTGCCTTAATTATTATAGGCTGCCACGACATTCAAAAAGATACTGCTGAAATCAGTCAAACATTCGCAGTAAGTATAGACTGTAAGTACAAGAATTGCTAGAATGTAATAAGAAAACAGCGCGTGTGACGCAATATCGTAGCAAGATCAAGGAGCGCGAATGCAGCGTTCGATCTGTCGTCGGACGTTTTGCTACGGTTCATGCGTATTGATGAAATATACAAATCAATCAAAATGTTATTGTTTCCTTTATACAGGGTGTTGTTTTGGTAAAGAGTGACTCAAGGGTGGCTTTATAATTATATCCTTTGGACATTCCCACACATCGCCATCTAGTCCCAAAGTAAGCTACTCAAAGCTTGTGTTATGGGTGCGAGACAACGGATATAATACTTAAATACTTTTTGTTTGTAAATACATTCATGATATACATAGAAAACACCCAGACCAATACAAACAGACATGTTCATGCACACAAATGTTTGTATTGTGCGGGGATCGAACCCGCAACCCGCTGCGTAGTAGGCGATTTCTCGACCACTACACCAGACGGGTCGTCAAATTGATACTAATACCATGTTTAAAATGGAAAAACACTTAGAATATCCATTTATTATTGCGATTCTAGCAAGCGAGTCAAAACTACCAAAACCACTTTCGTATTTCGTACCAATTTCGTAGATACATGCAAGCTACGCGCGAGGGTGCGAGTTTTCCAATTCTTTTGATTTATATAAAACTTGCATATAATTTAAAGATGATATTTTTTTAATAATAAGCATAACTAATTATCATTCTCATCCCTGAGTTTGATGTCACTGAACAAAACAACATGTATGCAAAAAAGCTGAAGTAGGTCTAAGCTAAATGGTTACCGATATTATAGTATCACTGTACAGGACGGCGTCAAAATGTTAAATAGTATACATTTGTTGTTAGATCTATAATTTGTAAAATCGTTTATTTGTTAGTTTTGTTTAAAACTTATTGTGAATATTTGTATGTTAATAAATAAAGTAACAGTCGGGGGTATAGGAAACACATTTAGTAGGCACACACCCTCGTATAGGCTAGCGAGGACTAGAAGAATCATAGGGAAATAGGACGCGGCTCTCTTTACGGTATTGCTATTTTTAATGAAAATATAAGTCCGCTCTATTTCCCTCTCTTTCTAATCATGAGATGGCACGCGGCTTTCCTTACGGTAATGCTTTTTGACCGCGAATATTACGCGCATGCTATTTCACCTCTGCCCGAAGCCCGAAGCCCGAACCGCCCCACTCAGGTGGGTCGAAGACCAGATAGCTAGCTTTCACCTCTCGCTCCCACTGACTTCCTGCTCGCACATTTGGACACAAAATTGTATAAAAGACGGGCAGAAACACGTAGAAAATGAGTTCGACGAGTCCACGAGCCCCACCAACCGCAGCTAGAAGAACCATCTCTCCTAAGGAACAGGAAGAGCCCTAGAACACAGAAGAAAGAACACTCAAGAAAGAACATTCTAGGAAGAACACATTGGAGTTCGATCCAGCAGCGGCTAGAAAAAACATCTCTCCTGAGCAACATAGGAAGAGCACACAAGAAAGAATATTCAAGAAAGAACATTCAAGAAAGAACACTCAAGAAAGAACATTGAAGAAAACACTTGGAAAAATTAACGGCCACCTCACCGCACACAATACAGTCCACATTAGAACATTGGGTTGGCTGTTACTCTGAAACCTGACATAGGAGTTTCTCATTTACGCGTGTAACATCAAGACACAAACGGGCGACCGACCGTCTGACTTCGCACCAAATCCAGCTCCGTGCCGTGTTATCCGGCACAATCACCTACTAAGTAGAAAAAAAGAAAATAAAAATATTGTCCAAGCACACTATTAGCTTAAAAGGTATCCTTTTTTGGGAATAATACAATAATCTTATAACTTATATTGATAACATTTATTAAAACGTTTTGATAGAAATTAATTTGGAGGCTATTGTCATGATAAATGGTTATATCGAAAGAAATTCGTACTTAAAATTTGGCATGTACCTACCTACCTTCAAAATTACGTCTGCAAAAATTATATCACTCGTTCATCCCAATCTGAGTAGTACAAACATCAGATTATGCGCGGAGGCTTTTCATTGAAATCCAGCGGCAAAAATTAAAACCCTAGACGTTTTTGCTCCAATTGTTTGTTTGAGACCAGAATAAAAATGTTTTAATTTTGATTTCAGCGCAGTGCACCACTCCGCAGGTAGAATAGTAAATACGCCGCTCAAGCTGACAGTTCATGCGCCATATACCTCAGGCGTAGGTAATTTCCTACGCTCGACTCGAATAACTCTTTCTAACTCATTTAGGAGATATTCGCGTTCTTACGTAACGTGGCATCTTACCAAATGAAAACGTTGTTTGGATGCAAGAGAATTGGGAGCTTAATTCACTGAGGACTTACGTCATTTCAGAAAGAAGGTGTCCGTCTTTAACATTTAAATGAAATGCCAGAAATTTTCTTCATTAAATGATTTTTCTGCGAAAATTATCAATGAAGTCCATAAAGTACGTCTTCAACGTTCTTAGGTATATTCACTGGCAGTATTATCTCGTTGAATAACAAAACTTAGTTGTTCAGCGAAAAATGTGCCAGCCGAAAGGCTTACAAGGCGGGGACGAGCCCAAATGATAAAGAATTCTTTGTATTTAGGGTTCATCGTGGGAAATGTGCAAAAGTATTTTTCTGAGCATGTGTGTTGTTTCAGCTTAGGCTTTTGATACGGATAAGGTACCTAGTTAATTAATAGAACAATAAAATATTATTCGCAACATTTTTTTTGGGACTAATGAGATTTTTTCGATTTACTGAGTAAAGTTGCATTGAATGCTATTGAATGTTAAGTCGTATATAATTTCACCGCTTAAAAACTAAAATAGTTGCTCCTTATTTGTACGCCTTATTACCGATATCACAAAATAAATTAAAAAGGAAATTTTAGTTCAATCAGGTATATTTCAATTTAGAAAACAGTGTATTTTTTTTTCAAAATCGGTTTCGTAGTTTTTGAGATATGGGAAATAACTAAAAATGTCGCATGTCTTCTATTTAAGATAAAAATATTTTGGAGTACACCAACATCAGTCAACAATTGTCTACGCACATCATGCAGCGACTACAAAACAGTGACTTGCGCATAACAGAATTAAATTTCCCTTAGCAACAGCAAAACTGGGTAAGTATTCGGCAGCGATGCAGCTGAAAGAACAAGCAATTTGTTTCGTACATCTGAACAAGGATGCCTGTTGGAAAAATTTGTAATTATAATTTTATCAACCTGATGATTTTATTTGAACGCGCTAATCTCAGGAAATATCACCCCCCGATTCAGATCTATTCGGTTACGGATTCGGTTTTGATTCGATTACTCTCACTTAATAATAATAATAAAAAATTGGACATCCTATAAAACTGCGACATTCATTTAAAAAAAAATGGAAAATCTAGCCGGCTCTCATCCCGAATGGCTTTTCGAACGTTCTAAATTGCCCTGCTGGACCGATTTGAAAAAATATTTTTGTAGGGATAGCTTACTATCACGGAAGGCTTAAGGCTTTATAACATCACATTCTGCGACTCGAGGAGAGGGAGAAAACTCAAAAAATATATGCTTAGTGTGATGCTACTATGCTCTTACCTCTTATAGCTTAGTAGTAGGCATATCGTCATATCGACAAATTACATAGAAGAATGTGCATATTTTGGACATGTATAATTTTCTACTTTTCATTCTAGTCCCCTGTAATATTCCTTAAGGTGCTAACCCTGTTTTCGGCTAGAAAAGTGGAGATTCCGCAAAAACAACCCAACCGCCTGTTTAACATCTCATTTGGCGGATAGGTGGAACTCTGTAGCCACTGCAGTGTTTTCGCTTTACGACCTAGAAATTTAAGTAGTACAAATTCGTTTTAAACGCTGAGCAAGGGTAACGAAGTTTTGCGAAGGTAATAGAAACTTGCTTACAAATGCATGCAACGTGAAAAAGGTTTTTTATTTCACAGTTGAATAAGAATTAATTTAAATAAACTTGTCGTAGGTATTCTCTTTTCCGTATTTGCGAATGCAATTCTTCCAATAATTCCTTAAATCCAATTTTATATTGTTTTGGATAGATAGAACCTAATTCACATTGTTCAGATGAACATCGACCTCTAAGTCAGCGACCTACATGAAGCTATGGGCAGTACAAATATAATAATAATAGTATGCAAATGGAAGAAGAGTGACAAACTCGAGCTTTCTTCTTCGTCAATTTGTTTGCTTGAATTTTATTTGTAGGATTGTCTACCATAAACTATTTCCAACCAATGATTAATCCATGGGCGGTTGTAATTTCGTCGCCACCACGTATACATCACGTAATCGTGATAAAGGACTTGCATATACCCCCTCGGAGTGGATTGTATGCAATAACGTCGCCAATATATTATTGGATAAGGAACAACGTGGGCCATGTAATCAAACTTGCGTGAAGTTTCTCGATTGCAGCGATACATTTCCCTTACAAATACCGGTGGTACTCTGTAGTAAGATATGGTTAAATAAAGCACGTCTGCGCAGAAAAAAAATAAAAATACTGTTGATTCTATATCTAGAAGTTCTATCATAGAACCAATAAAAATTCGAATTCAAATTCAAAATTAAAATTATTTATTTTGCTCTAAATAATAAGTATTTATTTTTCTATTTTTGTAAGCTTTGTGCCAGCTTAGTTGTTATTCACAATCATAATCATTTATTTGCTTTTGAACATGGTACATGTCAGGTTACCAATAATAATGTCATAAAGTTCATACAAATTCAGCCATAAAAATATAGTTTACAAATATATCAAAATCGTTATAGGTATTAAATATTTATCAAAATATTTTTCTATAAATAATCTAAAATATTATTTGCCTTATGATCCGTAGTATAGTTGTGTGGTTCATGTTATCGAACCATCGACTATAGCATTTACTATCGAATCGGGTAGTTAACGCGAATTACTAAAACACGAGTCTGACGGAATCACCCGACTTGTTCCCTCTGACTAAAATCGTATAAATTATGCTAAAATAAACTTTTTAAGTTTTGCGTAGGCGCTCCTAAGAAAATTGAATATAAAACAGCTTGCCAAATACAATGGAATGAATACTTCAATGAACGGTCGAAGTCAAAAGGTATATGGTACAAAACTATTCAAAGTGAGCCTCCTCGTATACCGTGGTTCATAACGAATAATTTACCTAGAAGTAAAGTTAAATTAATTATAAGAGTAAAGTCCGGTCATATTCCTTCGGGGAAGTTTGCATTTTTAATGAAGAAAGCTAGTTCACCTAATTGTGAAACATGTGGCAAAATCGAGGATGTCACTCATCTCTTGATGGAATGTGAGCGGAACCGAACAGCTAGGCAACTCTTTCTGGATAAGTTTAAGGTTAACAGACTGGTTGTGGGAATTATTCAGAGTATTCTAAGCAATCCTAATTCTGATACCAACCTGTGCTTGTGCGGCTTATTAGAGTCCTGCCTATGAAACACAAGTAGTAAGTAGTTAGGTAGCTAGCCAATAAAAACGTAGCTAATAGTTAGTTATAAGGTATTTTTGTATGTTGTTTGTTCGATGGGACTGACATGTCTTGTAGACAAAAGTCCCAAAAAAAAAGATAATAAAAAAATATATGAGAAAATAGGTTTCAGTCTTGAGTAGTCAATTCAAATTTGATTATATTACATATATTAATATTCAACAAAGTTTATCAATTGAGTACCAACCTATCGATTAAACAAACATTGCCTTAAAATGTAGGCTAGCTAAATAATATCACGAGAAAATGCTTCCTAATAACACAAAATCACAGTAAAATATTCATCACGTAGCAGCGGCTTTATTGTAGAAACAAAATTATACACTCATAATGCTATGTTTGATTGTGATCTCAACATTAGAATTCAATCTTATATTAACGATTTTGTTATTCTTACTCGTCGAACGGAAATACGTATTTTACACAATCAGCCTCGTAAACTCACATTCGACCGCCTCTAACTCCCTAATTAGTGTTCGAAACAATCGGGAGAAGTTTGTTAATAAAACTGACCTCAACTATTAATTGCTCCATTTCAAGTGTTACTAACGGTTGGCTGATGATTTCGTACAAAAGATCCATTTTGGCGCTAATTATGAACTTGCACGGAGAATGAAGAGCAAAAGTTGTGAATGAAATATTGTTTCCGCTTGTGCTGTTAGCTTTCAGGAGTTTAACAGCTGTCGTAAGTGGTGTTTGCGGGAGTTAACGAGTGAACACATCGTTTTGTCTTATGAAACTTGATAAATTGATGGTTACACACGCATTTGAGGATAGCAGTCAACGTCTGCGTTCATTCTTATGTAACTATTTAATACCTTTTATATATAATTACAAAACATAAATTTGATGATAAAAATATTGTTGTAAAGAAATAGAACTTAAAAAAGACATATACCGTAAATAACGCTGAGGCACAGAACCCGTAATACTGATAGTCGTTTGGTCAAACAAGTTCTAAGTTAGAGACGCTCCAATCAAAGGCAGCAAAGGACGTCCACCGACAAGATGGACACACGACCTTGTGAATATCGCAGAATCCCACTGAATGCAGACCGCTTGCAACTGATCGCTGTGTAAAACGGTAATGGAGGCCGATCTCCAGCAGTGGACGTACTTTGACTGATAATGATGGTGACAAATGCTGATAGTCTAAGAGCCAGTAAAGATCCTGCCTAACTTCTCTGAGCTGATAACTCAATGAGATATATATCTATCAAATATCGGTTATTAATAATAATTATGCCCATGATAACTTGCTCTTCATTAATTTTCTTTCATACGTAGGTACTTCAAATAAAGCCTATAAGCCTTCAAATAAAAATACACCAAGACGTCTCACTAATATACAATTAATATAATCGTAACAGTATTGGCGATAATAATGATAATTGAAAACGTAATGGAACGGAAACGAACTATGACAAATAACGAAACGAAACGTACGGAATGGAACTATGGGCCTCATAAAGAAGTTCAAAATTACACAACGAGCGATGGAGTGGGCTATGCTCGGTGTTTCTCTACGAGATCGAATCAGTAACGAGGAGATACGTAGAAGAACCAAGGTAACGGACATAGCCTTGAGAATCAGTAAGCTTAAGTGGCAGTGGGCTGGGCACATAGCGCGAAGAACTGATGGCCGTTGAGGCAGGAAAGTTCTAGATTGGAGACCCTTTGACCAAAGACGCAGCGTAGGACGTCCACCAACAAGATGGACAGACGACCTTAAAAAGATCGCAGGATCAAACTGGATGCAGACTGCTAGTGATCGGTCGCTTTAAAAAGCCGTGGGGAGGCCTATGTTCAGCAGTGGACGTCCTTTGGCAGATAATGATGATAATGATGAAACGGAATTAGTAGTAGGTAGCTATCTCTGACACATACGATTAATTTTTTTGTTAATCAGAATTTAACGATGAATGCTGAGCTCGATATTTGCAAATCAGTAAATCTGTACGGTTCCATTATTGTCTATCTCTATTGTCTCGTATCTAATGACAATAAAACTCATAGGTTACCTAAATTATTGGAGCTTAAGTCTAGACGTTGAGCAAATCCGAGAGATCAATAGTGAATAAATTATGCTTTTACAGCTTATAATGTTTTTGTAGTCGGCATTATTTGAGTTCTGAAATAAATTCAACCATTTCTCTACCCACGCTTTATACATCATACCTAAATACTTAAGATAAGTAGGTGTACAGTAACTTACAGTGAGATAATGGGCAGCCTGAAGCTCAATTAATGTGTTAATTAAAGGGCAAAGGCTGTAATAAGGGTTGAGTAGTGCGGATGTAACACCTCCACACTTTGCCGTAGATATGTAAACTTTCTCGCCGAAAATCGGTATTGATCGTGGAGTAATTACGCAAAGCTACGAGAACAGAGCAGCGAGTAATTTGTTTTCACAACTGGCAAGCGCACGGTCGGTTAGTGCATACGTTGCAAATCGGATAATCCGGTGTATAAAATTAGGCTATTCGCCGTCCACGCTCTGCCTAGCTGATTCGTCAATAGCCGGATTTCAAAACACTCAATACAAAATGGCGACCGCGCGATGTCAATGCTGTCAATTTTATTACGGGTATGCCGATCCCAAAATGCATTGTTTTATAAATTCTTTCCATTTTTTTTCGCTGGGCTACACTAGTTTTATATTCGATAACTTTACTGTTTTATGTTTGCTAAATTCGGGTTTTTGGTCCGTGCTAAACTCTATCTAAAAAGAGTTGTGAAAATTGATTGATATATACATATCCTTCATCAAGGAACTATGACGTCCTGGCTAAATATAACAATAAAATAACTCCTAGTAAATGATGATGTTAAAATGAACAACAAAAAAATTTAATATAATCTTGTTTCCGCCACGTCAGGTCTGGTCTGGCGAATTATATTTAACAAAAACCGGCCAAGTGCGAGTCGGACTCGCGCACTGAGGGTTCCGTGCCAATTTTAACTGAATGGGAATCCACTTACTTCCACTTAGTAAAATCCGCAATATTTTGTTGACAGCAAATATAAGTTTGTTTTTCATAGTGTTTATATGAAGTACAAAGTTATGTTTGCGGTTGTTGAAAATGTGCTATATCTTAAAAACTTCTCGTTCGATCCCGTCCAAACCAATTTTCGTTGAAAGTATTTGTTAAGATCTACATTATAATTTTACTCGCTTAGTTTAGAAGTTAGATGGGGGGGGGGGGGAGGGAGACGCCCATTTTACCACTTTGGAAGCGTCTATCTATGCAACATTAGACTTAAAAAGAAAATGGTTTTAGGAACCTCGGAGTCATTTTAAAAGACCTATCTATAGACACACGTATAGGTTTGACTTTTTTTTTTGGTTTTAGTTTCATGTATGGGAGCCCCCCTTAAATGTAATATTTTTTTATTTTTTGTATGAGAATCGTAAAGCGGTTAACAGGATACAAACGCCTAACAAATTTCAACAGTGTGATGCTTATAGTTACAGAATAAAATGGCTGTGACATACGGACGGACAGACAGACAGACAGACAGACTTGACGAAACTATAAGGGTTCCGTTTTTTGCCATTCGGCTACGGAACCCTAACAACCGACCAAGCGCGAGTGTGACTCGTGCACGAAGGGTTCTGTATCTCCCACTAGCGGTCCCCCGCGAATGCGTCCGCGCGTTTTGAGTTTGCTCGCGTGATGTTTTATAGAGTAAAGCTTTCCTCGGTAAATAAGCTATATAACACAAAAATATTCAATTAACTCCTAAATAGGAGTGGTCCAAGGACACTTCCTTGCGGAACACCAAATATATAACAGATATCTTATATCTTGCGGAACACCAAATCTATTGACGGTGACTCACAATTTTGTTTTTTTGCAGCTTTTTTTTTTTGGTTTTAGTTTCATGTATGGGAGCCCCCCTTAAATGTCATATTTTTTAATTTTTTATATGAGAATCGTAAAGCGGTTAACAGGATACAAACTCCTAACAAATTTCAACAGTGTGATGCTTATAGTTACTGAATAAAATGGCTGTGACATACGGACGGACAGACAGACAGACAGACAGACTTGACGAAACTATAAGGGTTCCGTTTTTTGCCATTCGGCTACGGAACCCTAACAACCGACCAAGCGCGAGTGTGACTCGTGCACGAAGGGTTTCGTATCTCCCACTAGCGGTCCCCCGCGAATGCGTCCGCGCGTTTTGAGTTTGCTCGCGTGATGTTTTATAGAGTAAAGCTTTCCTCGGTAAATAAGCTATATAACACAAAAATATTCAATTAACTCCAGTAGTTTCTGAGATTAGCGTGTTTAAACAGACAAACAACAACTATTCAGTTTTATAATATTAGTATAGATGTATGTGAGCACTTTTATTGCCGTAATAAGGTCCTATAAAACAAGATAAAGCTCGTATGGTAATGATTTCCTTAAAAAAATTACATATCCAAAATTATGAGACAAAACCGGCTATATCTTTTGATGACGATAGATTCATTTATTTATATACATGAAAACACGGTCCATTTGGTTGGTAATTTAAAAATATATGGTTCAACATGTCTCGCCACAATTATGCCATGTAAAATATTTTTATAAGATAGTGTTCATTACTTAAATAAAATAACACATAATTATTACATTCAAAAGATAAATCATAATTACTTATTTTAAAAAATCCTTAATGCGATAGATTTTTTTATTTAAAAGCCACGAATATAACTGGCCTTTAATGTAATCTGGTACCTATCTCATTGTAAATTTTTAGGCATATATTTTTTCATTTTTTTCTATAAATGCTGGTGCAAAGTTTAAAACGAGCCTATTGGGATTCCTCTGATTACGAAGGTTGACATCAGATGCTTTGTAAAATAAATCAGGGTTATTCTTAACAAAATTACAAATTTCAGAGATGTAAAGACTTGGCACAGTGAGGATTTGGACACTTCTAAAAAGTGGTATACAGGTGTGATATGGTAAATTTCTCGCACACATCTTTTTTGTGTCTGAAACGCTCTATGGACATTAGCACTATTTTCCCACAATATCAATCCAAAACGCAGTATAGAATCGACATAAGCATGATAGGCTGTTAAGATAGTCTGTGTATCAGTTACATAACGAAGTCTTTTCAATACATATACAAAGCGATATATCCTATCACATCACATCACAAAATTTACTTGACATTTCCAAGTGATATTCTCGTCAATCATTATACCCAAGAGTTTTACTATATCAACCTGTGTAATATTAGTCATTTGTATGATATGTTAAAATTATATTTATTAAGATTATTAGATTGTATATAGCTATTATTTAAGATTATGTATGTCAAGCCATTCAATAATGTCAAATAATGTTTGATTAATATCAGCCTCGTGCCTTGTCAACCGTCTTTCATTTCACTGGTCACAATAATAGGTACATCATCTGCAAATTGTATGGTTTTATGTGTAGTGACGTTAATTATGTCATTTATATAAATTAAAAATAGGAGTGGTCCAAGGACACTTCCTTGCGGAACACCAAATATATAACAGATATCTTATATCTTGCGGAACACCAAATCTATTGACGGTGAATCACAATTTTGTTTTTTTGCAGCTAGGTACAAGAGGTATCAAAAACGAAATTTGACTCCAGTTTCAGTTTCATATCATAACGCGTTTTGGACCAAAAACTTTTAAAATTAACAAACCCGTCATAGTTTTACTTCTGAATTCATCAAATATGCGAGGATTGTGTTTTTTTTATTTAAACAAAAAAAAACTTTAAAACTGAATGCTACATAAACAGGCCACCTCATCGAAAAATAATGTTGTTAAGTCATAATCATTTTAAATGACAGCTTGGCAAGGGATAAAAATATCCTCACGTTATTTTGAGGAGGGGTGCAAAAATTGTCAAAATTGTATTTTACCACTTTGGCGGGGATTATCGCGGTTCTCATTTTTTTGGTGACGAAACCCTTTTTGCAAAGCGCTATAATTTAAGGGACCCTACAATAAAACATAAGTTTTAATAAATGTGTTCTTTATTAATAAACCTAATAAAAGTACCTGCTTAACAAGTATATTAATAAACGATGTTGAAAAACAAAAGTTAGGTAGGTAGGTATCGACGGTGGCAGAATTGTTAAATAATCCTCCGTGACAGAACGGTTGACCAAAGAGAGGTGTTTTTTTTTTTGTCTAAACTCTTGCAGAATCGCGGTATCCCCGGGTTCTACGGAACACACTTTGAGTATCGCTAGCCCATTAGATACATACCCATGCCAAATTGCAGTTTTCTAGCACCTTATAGGTCTCTGCGCTGAACTGTGAATACACGGACATTGGTAAATCTATTGGTCCTTGTTTGACTACGGAACCCTTAAGAGTACTTCTAATTAGAAGGTACAATATATCAGTTGTTATTTTTTAATGATCGTACCTGTAGTGTTGTAAGAATTCAATTGTAATAGAACTATAGGTATAAAAGTATATAGTTTTCAATAATGTTATTTTAATTATAAGTAAAACAATATTGAGAGAAAGGATGATTTTGATGATGTATCGTGCAGCCACTAATCAGCTTGTTCTTAACAGACATCAATACTCATTTTTTATCAAATCCAGCACCAAAACCAAACCATCTCCTTTTCCTCTCTCCCGCCTACAAAAGGATTAGTAAAATTTCACTCATTCCGAGTGTTTCACCAAGGACAAGAGTGGTTAGGTAACGCACTGGCTCCTGAAATGTGTACCCACATTTCAGGAGCCAGTGCGTGGAAGCGAGGAGCCGATGGAAACCTCGAGCCTGTTACCACTCATGATCCTCCTACCATCCATGACCTATGACACCATGCTGACGTCAATATTTTGTCGCTGCAAAAGTGGTTGCACAGGTAATTGTGGATGCCGAAAAGCTAGTATCACGTGCAGTCGATGCAACAGGTGTTTTGGTTCATGCATATATGACATATCTATAGATTTAGTAGAAATAGAAGGTTAAGATCATGATGATAGAGAGAAGACAATGATTGATTTAATTAAGACTGTCTAATTATTATTTTCTAGTTTTGAATTTATTTTGAAAACATACCAATTTTATTTTATTTATAAAACCGTCTAATTTGTTATACCTGTATAAAGTTGAATACTCTGTAACTTCTAAAGTATCGACCGTTCAAAAAAAGACCAAATTTAAAGGAAATTATATGTAGAATGTTTTCCTAGAAGTAACTGTAATGCTATTTGTGCAGGTTTTTGACTTACGAGCAACACCCAAAAAAAGGTCCTTTGACCCCTCCCCCCCCCTACACCCTCTGCTCACCCCCCACCCTTGAGGACTTTCGATATGTTCTACTGGATTTAACAAGGAATAACTGTAGCTATTTTCAATATTACATGCATTTTTCCGCAGATTTTATTAATTTTCTCATAGTTCTTTATCATTTTAACGTCCAACAATAGTTTGTGACGCTGTCGTCGCGCACTTTCAGTAGGGGTTTTAACACTTTTTATTTCATGATATTGTTTCAGATTTATTTACTATCTTTATTCAGCTTTCCGCCCTTAAGACTCTTTCTTATTATACGACCAAGCGTTGTAAAAATTCGGAGAAAAGAAAATGGTTTTCGGAACCTCTCAGTGTCATTTTATAAGACCTATCCATAGACCCCACACGCATAGGTTTGTACAAATAATGTTTTTCGATTTTATTTTTATGTATGTGAGCCCCCTTAATCATCATTTTTTTAATAAGAATCGTAAAGAGGTTAGGATACATCTTCCTACCAAATTTCAACAGCGTGGTGCTTATAGTTACAGAATAAAGTGGCTGTGACATACGGACGGACGGAAGGACAGATAGACTTTACGAGACAATAAGGGTTCCGTTCTTTGCCATTCGGCAACGGAATCCTAAAAACAAAGTAACTTGAAATACTTCGCTTTGCTGCGCCAGCATTAAAACAGCGCGACATTGTCTTCTATGAATGGTGCTCGCATTTCTATAAAATACATTTTTACCCAAAATCAGAGTAGGTAGTGATGTAGTACATACGGTCTCTACTAAATACAGTTAGATGAAAAATAAAGTTTTTATAGAACGGTATAAAAATGGCATACTTTAAAAAAAACTAATATTAGGAGACAGACAGATTATATATTTATACATATAATCTGTCAGTACTAATCTTTTCAAGGTTAGAGTTTTTCTGGGCGACCTCGTTCCATGTCGACTCCGTCTTAGTCGCACTTGGCTTGATTGGAGTCAAGACCAAACCCATACTAAATGGAATAAAAAACAGATTTCTTATAATATAAACATGTGGCAACATGGTAGTACTAAAAACATAATAACAAGTAATAGTAGGTAGAGTGAATAATGCAAAGTAGTGGTGCCTAAGTAATTGACCAAAATGACGTTTTCAATATGAAAATCGCATGACCAAACACTTTATACTCGAGTCTACTTAACACCTGCTATTATTTGAATACATTATTTATGCACATAAGAATACTGAAAGCTTTTAACGAATATTTTTAATGGTAGCGGTATAAAGGGTCGGTTTCAACACCATGTTATTAGCCCATTCATTCCATTTGGTTAAACTTCATTTTATAGTCGCAGTAAAATTTGCGCGTCCGTTTAAATGTGGGCTTGTGTTACCAAGTTAGGGATAGTTTTGGAACAAGCTGAATTTGCGTTTAGTATACGAAATATTACGTTTGAATTTATAAAGCGGAGTAAGCAGAGTAGTTTTGAGTCTGGGAAAGGACTACGATTAACCGTATTGTTTGGCCGCCGCGATGGAAACACTGCGGTGGAACGTAACTTGTGCCCTGTTATTAGTTAGTAGTTATTTCACGGTGTACTGATTTGACCGGATAAGTTTGCAAGACTTTTTTACATGTGAACCGAGAAGTTTTGGATTGCAAATGTAATGGTAACCTTAACTTTTTAGAACTCTGAATACAATGCGCAGACTCATGAATGTTCCAACGTGCTTTAATTAAATCAGGTCTATGACACGAGTTGTCTTTTGTTTTACTTCGAGCACAAGGTAACAAGCATATTAACACCGTGTGTACCATGACATAGAGTACATAGTTGCAAGCATCTAAAATTTATAATTTTAGTGCACATAAGTTTGACACAATACACAATCAGCTACGTCTTTTTGCCATCAAAACCTTCTTCTAGTTGAGCTTTGATTAAGTAAAAGTCCCTTTGTCATTTTGCTTACGAATGTATTAACATCGCCTCAACAATCTTACGCTAAGCTTTGGGTATATAGACGTTCTGCGCAATAGCTCAATACGCGCGGTAAGGCACACCAAGCAAATATTCTGGCCAAGACTTAGGTGTTACAGCTTTGAAACGTTGTTTATAGCCCTAATACTCGTGCCCACACTGCGGCTTAGCTCACTGCCGATTTGGACAAAGGTTGTTTGATAAAACAACCAAAGTTGTTGAGTAAATAATCCTCTTAAATATATAAAATTCTGAACGGCTTGCTTTGAAAATAAACACAAGTATTTGAAGCTTTAAATTCCTAAGTCTTCTACTTTAATGAAAACAAATAGTTCGTACTTCATTGCATTATCTAGGTGTTTTACGATGCAAATTATCGGAACGTAACTAGTTGTATTTAATACTACTTTTCTACAGACTTGGGAGTTAAGAAATTAAAATTCATCAGCCTAATACGAGTCCCTCTTGATGTACGAAACAATTCATGGAACAATTAGCAAAGTATGAGTAGGAGTAATTCAAACTCCCCTTTAAACTAAAGGTGTTCCTCCTTCCAATTACGGTGTTGCATATATAAAGTGCCGTTTCAGCAGTCATTTATGAAGCAATGAGTTAGAAGTAAGTAAATAAATAAATATCCTTTGGACATTCCCACACATCGCCATCTAGTCCCAAAGTAAGCTACTCAAAGCTTGTGTTATGGGTGCCAGACAACAACAAACAGTAAGAGTAGAAGTAAGTTATTACCTTTTGTCAACTTTCAGCTTAACAATTTCAACTAGATTTTCAAAGTGTACTTTTGTGAGAGGAACTATTGTCTTAATGAGGGCAATGAAAAGAAATCGGAACCTCTTCTAATGGGCGTGGTGATAGATCGCGGGCGGGGCGAGGCGATCGGGGAACTTTTAACGACTATCCAAATCACTACATTTACTACCTATTACGACTCGTTTCATTCGCTCCATTTATTGAATTATGAGCTCAGGCCCGTTTGAACGATTTATCAAGGTTATTTTTTATTTTCGCTCGTTTATGTCACCTTGGTTTTGATTGCTTGCTTTGTCAATGGCATCATAAGGAAATGGAAATCTTATATCGGCTTGACTCGACTGAATAAAAGTTAATAAATTCACTTTACTAAGCGATTTCGATTAGTTTTGAAAATAATACCTATATAAATTGCACTTGTAAAAAGCAACTTACGCTGTGACAAACTAGGAAACGAACCCCCTGTCTTACGCTATCCGGGCGTATGCCTTTACTACTCGGCCACCGTCACATTAGCCAGCATGTTGACAAAACACTATAAAAACAAACATGTAATTATAAATTGTCTTCCTTAGTCATAACCGATCGTTAAATATTTGTAAAAATATTTCCTTCGGATATTGTGAGAGCAATCTCGTAACATTGATGATGTCACGCAGCCTGCGCGTTAAAAGTAAGCGCTTGCAAAATTCAACAGGCTTGCTAATGTGACGGAGTGGTATAGGCATACCCCAGATAGTGTAAGACACGGGGTTCGTTTCCTCGTCTGTCACAGCCATAGTTGCTTTTTACAAGTGCAATTTATATTATGAAGTATGTATAGTGACAAAACTTTATGAAAACAAACATGTTATTAATGATATCTATGCAAAACACTTTTATAATAATAAAGACGAATAATGCCGAGTAAGATTGCTAAGTTAATTTCAACACTGCAACTGATTGCGTCCCTCTCAAAATATGCATTTCGATCAAGTAGCTCGCGTAAACCGCAAGCTGTCATAGCGCAGCGTTAATTTATGAGTGCTGGCACGCGACCAGTGCGGAGCAAAAGTGGTACTATCTCGCAATCAGTGCTAATCTGGTGGTCTGAACAACACGGAACACCGGGTCAGCGGCCGCGTGGCGTGCCGAGGAAGTGTTAACAGCGAGGCGGGCCTGACCTATCTCGTATCTGCACCAATTGCACTTGTCAGCGGGCCTCGCCTCCGCGCTTCCTTACACGTTGCACCCCCGATGCACCCATATAAAACCCGGATTGCGAACCTTTTCCACGTTTGCGCGCTTCGAAGTCGCTTGTTATTTCTTCCCCCGGCTTTTATTTTTCTTAAGGATCCGCTCCTTTCTCGTAATTGTAACAGTGATATATTGTTTATATGGTGTTCCTTTTGAACGAAGTTTAGATATCTTCCTCAGCTTTGGATGCTATGCGTTAGTATTAAACGTTCAATTCTGTTCAGAATACATATAAGTACCCTTCAAAATTCCTCGCAGTTATAATTTCTTTTCAAGTTGCTATTATAAAGGGATATGATAAAGATTTAATGCTTGTTCGCAGTATTCATTATGATACTTGTTTGTCTCTATATTTTATTTTAAAAGATGAGTAGGTATTTTGTAGTGAGCATTATCAATCATCATAATATCATGAATATAAGTACTCATAGGTATTTAATTTTCAGGGTTGTACAGCTGTTGAAGCTTCACCTTGAAAGCCAAAAAATGTATTTTCAACGTAAAAGAAAAACTTCACAATGTTCATGTATTAACTTCATTTTCAAGCGTAAGCGTCTTTTATAAAGTTTTTAAGGGTGTGTTCTTCATGGCAATAGGGGTCGTTCCATAATTTTATCGTGGTGCTTGAAACTTAGCGCGTCCGTAAGTGCTTCTGCAACACTGTGTCTAACTGAAGGATCCAGTGGGGCTGGCTTAATAAATTACTATGCTCCGTAGTACGTACTTACCTATTTTACTTTGCTGTAAAAATTCAGATCAACAAGCTTTTTGAGGTTTTTAAAGTTGTTAGCTGCATTTTTATCGAAATAGGTTTAAACGTAAAGTTTTGGTATTGAATTACTTATGAGCTAGTTTTGTGTTATCTTGAACTAAAATTATTAAAAAACCATTCTACAAACCGGTCCAATTGATAAAATAGAGAAGTATGTCAGAAAATAATTTGTCTAACATTACCGAGTAAGTTTCTTACATCTGGATTTAGTCATCCACATTTTCTTTCTTTTTCCTTCCGCGTCTTGGGTCTTGGGTCTTGGGTGTAAGTGTAAATTGTTAGGTTATTAAAATAAGTAATGTGTATGTGTAAAGTGAAGTATCCATACATACATATGTATACGTATGTATGTGTGGTGTGAATAGTCATATATGTCTAGTCTATGGTATGTATGCTCTTGCCAGATTAATAAAAAAACATTATCTCTGGTTTGAACTCTCAGTTTTATTAATATATATTGTTTTAGTAATTTCATCATCTTTCCTAACTATATCTACTATCTTTCCGTCAGCTTAAGTATTTAATTACTTAGGCTAACTTATATTAAAAAAATGTCAAAAACTTGTTACTACAACCTACTTGCAAAAACATACTAGAATAAAAAACTCTATTAGCTAGTTTACTACAGTATATAGGAAAGTAAACTATCAACAATATTTTGTATTAAATCAATCTCACATTATCCGTATGAAATGAAAATGCAGTCAGATATTGTTTGGGATGCTAAGATCTCGCACATCAGTTGTGCGCTGGAGTGCAGCAAGACGGGGGCCAGTAAATGAAAGACAGGCGTTTCTTCGGTAACTGGAGGGCGGCGGAGGTAGTTGAGTCGTCGGTGTCTTCTCGGAGAGTGCGCGCTTGTATGGGGCACGCGCCGCTATTTATATAATTTCGGATACCCCCGCCACCCCCACCTCTTTATTGCACGGAAACATTATTTTTACATTTATTACCTATCTAGGTACTACTTATGACCTAAGTGTGTGTTTTATTCGGAGTGCCTACCTAATTAGGTTCTAAGTTTACATTTCTTATTAGAATCCTATACTTTCTAATACGAATTAATTACAAAAAACATGATAAGTTTTCCGGGAGCGAGCGAGAGGGCTATATGTCCTATCTCCCTCTGGAGATGGTCGGTTTGCTCGCTCCGGCACGGGTGAGGAAAACAACGGACGGAAACATTCTTTATTTCAGAAACACACTACAAATACGGACAAACAAACAAATGAACAAAACTTAACCTATATACTTAACCTATACAGAAAATGATAATACACGAAAATTATTTACAAACGGTCGGTACAACATGCCGCTTTGTGTTGGCCGTCCGGAACAGATATGAATTAATCTATAAAACATATTTTGACTATGAACTAGTGTTATTTATTACTCGCGACAGAAAGTAGAAGTTACATGCGTAAGGGGTGAGCGTATGTTTGTTTGCGGGTTTGTATGTTAGCGAACGAATGATCCCATGTATCCCCATAATGGCCTTGTCATGCAGTTTTTGTTATTTATCGGCAATGGTCCTTAGATAGGTATTAATCCACCAGTGTTCAGTTACGATTTCTTTCGTTTGTTAAATTATTATAGAATTTTCCCATTTATCTTCAAAACGCCTTAACTGATTGTCATGCGGATTGCTGCAGTGGAATTGTAATTTATTGATGATTGCTCTAAGATAGGCAAAATATTAAAAAGTGTAAAATTTTATACACAAAAATATACTCTTCTTAATTGAAAAAAAATATGAAATATTTTATCTTAAATCCCCCGAACAAAAGTGAATACGTTTCCATATAAGTATTGATTAACACTTTTGATCGAGAAAATTGACAAAAAAAAATTCATTATTTTTTTCAAAGAATACAATTTTAAACTTCGTAGGGTTTTTCAAAAGATTAAATTTTGTTTTTGTATTAACAACTTAAACTAAGTGACGCCAAGGATGCATCAGCGGCATGGCTCATGAATCAAGTGCCTTTGCGCCTCGCGCTCACTGCGGAATGCAAATGCAGCTGAATATCAGGAGTGCCTGATGAATGGCACCTTGCGTAGGGCTGCTGTAACTATATAACAATACTGCTGCTGCTATTTATAGACTGCATTCAGTTGTACATTAAATTGTTATAGTTATAACTTAAAAAAAACCGCACCGTCGCAATCTGGCATTTAAGAATCTACAAATTACCTATCATAAGTTCTGTCATCTTATTCATTGAACTCCTAAGCGTTGAGGAGTTTCACAATCAGCTCAGCTCCACATAATGAAGACTATCAGACGTAACAACATGTAAACATTAAGATTCTAGAACAATAATACTACGTGCCTGAAAAAAAGGGGGGTTTTTCCCCAATTGCAGCAAGATCCCATAGTCAGATTTATCATCATTTTGATTATATTTATGGTATAACCTCTAGGCAGTAATACCTATTATACTTAAATGTACTTTTCATGCTTGCTCCGTTAGGATTAGGATGTTATTAAAATCTTAATCGTTTGACGACCCGTCTGTAGTAGTGGTTGAGAAATCGCCTACTACGCAGCGGGTGCGGGTTCGATCCCCGCACAATACAAACATTTATGTGCATGAACATGTCTGTTTGTATTGGTCTGGGTGTTTTCTATGTATATCATGTATGTATTTACAAAAAAAAAGTATTTAAGTATTATATCCGTTGTCTGGCACCCATAACACAAGCTTTGAGTAGCTTACTTTGGGGCTAGATGGCGATGTGTGGGAATGTCCAAAGGATATTTAAAGGATATTTAATCTAAAGTATAAGTAGGAATGTTATTTATTAAGCACTTTATGCACGCACAAAAATAACAACATACAGTCTAATTAATAATCTCCTCCTTTTTTGAAGTCGGTTTAAAAGATAAATAAGGAACCCAATTCTTATATAATCTTATAAGATTGCAGTTCTGTATATGTGTCTTTAAGTTTATTTTATTACAATTCTGGCACCCACTCGGCGCTGGCAGCCCTGGCCGCGGCCCAAGGGGCAGTTCGCGTGCCCGCTTTATCTTCCCGGCTTTTCAAGAACAATCGTTTTGTCGCTATCTTTTGTGGCGCGCAATGATAAACAGTAATGTTGCTGACGGTAAATGTTGCCGTTACACCTGCCTTGTTATACAATCAAATCTGCATATTCATGGATTCGAACTCCTTGATAAATACTTCGAGCGTTCGCATTATTTATAGTGAAACTTTTTGTGGAAACAGCGACGGCAAATGTTAACAACTGTGTAGACATTTGTTTTGAGTAGGTACTTTGTGTGCGGAATCGAAAAGGCAACTCAGCATTATGGATAAATTTTGATTTTATATACATCTTTTACAAAAAAAGAATTGCTTTTATTATTTAAAATGAGCTATTTCTAAAAGACCCACATGCGTTACCTACTTTTTGTCGCTATTAAAATACAGAGTGTTGTTTTAGTCAGTGACGAGCGACTCAGGGGTGGTTGTGAAAACGATACTGATACCAAATAAAATATAAGAATATATATTTTTTGAAATGGAAAAAAAAGGAAATTTCTAATTGCATTATAGTAAGAGAGTCAAAACTACCAACACCAGGAGGCGACTATATTAGAATCATTCGCTTGAACATGGCGTGTGTTTTTTGTTCGAAAACTTATTATATATCAATTGAAATTACGCTAAATGAGAGGTTAGTGCTCACAAAATTCTGTTATCTTTTTTTGATTATTTTCGTGTAAAATTATACTTACTTTCATTGGAAAATCGGACATTAATTATTTTATATCACACGCCACCCATATTGGCGCGAGTGATTCAAATATAGGGACCCTGGTTGCCTCTTCGTAGCTTACTAGCTACGGCTTAGTATTTCGTAGATATAATAGGCGCGCACTACTAGGGTGCGAGATTCCCCATTTGTTTTGATGTTTTTTTTAAATGTTGCGAAGAGGTTTTCTTTTATAAAACTTTTTGTTTAGAATAAGCGTAACTCATACATTATTACCCTGAGTTGGATGTCACTAACCAGAAAACAACATGTACTACAATAAATTTTGTATGGCGTAAAGTCATGCAATGATTAACGTATTGTATTTTCAAATTTACTGAATACTAATTATCAAATGGTTGCACAAGTTTTGCAGAAGTCGTAACAGTATATTGACACCGTAGCTAAATGCGATTTCAATATCGGAATGACTGTTATCTATATTTTTAATTGCAGTCCTCGTTTACGGCGGTGGCGCACGTAAACGCCGCGTGGAATGATAAGGCCGATAGGTACTTATCCCGAGATGAATAATGTCAGACACGCGCCGAATATTAATCACCGCCGAATAATTGACCTCTGTTATAGTAGAGCACCATGCCTTATTCAATCCGTGAGCTCCTAGAGCGTAATAAGATTTTTGTTTGGTTTAAACATAAGTTATGTGACTTGCGTGACCAACGCGATTGTGTCTGACAAAAGAAAAAGTTGTATGCCGGACCAAATTTTTCACAGCACGGGGCTCATGTGTTTTTTTTTGTTTGTATTTTTAGAATTTGCGCTTCATTTTGCTAAAAGTTAAAATAAGGTCACCGGCGAGTGATGATTGTAGTTTGTAAAACATTGATACGTGGGTCCTATCGAAGTAAATAGGTACAACAGTAACTTTCATTACCTGGAACATTTCATGATATCTTTGAAATGATAAAGTAAAGTCAGCCTGTAACGTCCCACTGCTAGGCAAAGTACTTACCTCAACTATGAGGTAGTTTGAGCTATACTCCACCACGCGGGCTCAGTGCGCATTGGCGGGTTGTTGCAAGGCAAGCGACTAACCTTGTTGTCAGATATTATCAAGCCGCCCATAATGCCTCTGACTAGGCTTGAATACCAACGGTTTGATGTGCCTTCCAAAGCAAGGAAATGCTCGTGAAACAGGTCACTTACATGGTCGGAGGACTGTTGCTTAACTTTTGTTGGTTGGTTAACTTCAGTATTACTACCAAAAAGCTGCTACCACTGCGCTATGAGCACCATACCTTTGTTAAAATAAACGTTTAAAACTAGCACTAACTATTTTATGTAATATACAGTTTAACTGGCGTTGTTAGGTAAAACTAGGCATTCTACGAAAACACATTAAATGATAGAGATACCCAATAATAGTCATTTATTTTGGTTATTTGAGACGTCATTGTGGAAGTTATAATACAATGTTCGCTTAGCATGGGATATAAATGTCAACCGGGCGCCAGTGAATGTCTGAAATATTTTGAATAAACATGAAAAATTGTTGAGAAAATACCTTGAAAGGGGGGAAAATTTTATTACTGTGTGAGCTCTTAAGTTTTTAAATTTTAGAGTAGAGTCCGAGTTATTTTGCACCATACTTCAGATGTTATTGGCTCGATTTCACTTTTGTTTGTTGATTCTTGAAGCTTAAGAGTAACTTTATCAGGTTTCAACATGCATACATACTGCAAACTAAGTTAATACAATGCTAATGGCTTAGAATGATTTTAACAGTGTCATACTCGTTTTTTTAAATCATGAAGATGAAATAAGAAACCAAAAATTTGCGCACGGGCGGGACTCGAACCAGCAGCTTTCTGGCTAACCGGGTCGAATGCTCTACCAATTGAGCTACCGTGCTGTCTGTCCAACCTTGCGAAATTTGAGGACTACTTAAATTAAGGCCGTGCTAAAACTTTTTTTTATAATATTCTCTTTTTTTCATACATATTAATTCAATTTACAGCTTGTACTCGGTGTGTCCCAAAAATAGTAGTAAAATGCATTCTAGTAAAGCCAGCAAAATAATCTTTTGGGTCCTAAGTTATGGCTGACTTCTAACAGTTACGTAACCAATAAAAGTTCTTACGATAACCATGGTAGTGATGGCTAGGTTTGTGAAGTTTTTTTGTCTTTTGCCTTTCGTCAACGTAAATGATTAAACGTAAATCACAATAATACGTACCTACGTTAAGTTGAACATGGCATTTAGAATGGTTTTTATATAAATCAATAATTACTAAATGAATTTTAAAGCATTTAATTATTTTTAATTTATATGCCAACATTAATTACAAGACAAGTTCCTAAAGATTCTTAACGCATTTTAGTGAGAGTAAATGATGGATGAAAACTGCTCTGAAAAGCTAAGAAAATAGTAACAAAATAGGTCATAAAAGTATGTTTGCTTGTCCCCTTTTTTGCTAACCATTCGCAGTTGTAGTAAAGTAGACAACGTCACCAAAACACTTAGAGCAACACAAACACGTATGACAATATATAACAAGTATCAAACTTCTGTTAGAAAGAAATCTTTCGGGACAATATTACTCATACGTTGTAAAATCTTTGTTAAAATTTTCCGGAAAACTAAATGAACACGTTGTATAGAGCACCGTTTTTACCGAATACAAAAAAAGAATTCAATTCAATGTGAATCCTAAGAAATCGTTAAAATTTTATAATATTTGAGTATGTTGATCTAGTAAGGCTTTCAAGCATGTGTGCTTATTTTCGTTAGTGGATGTATGTTTGTATATTTGTATGTTTCATCACCAATTCCTCGAAAACGAGAAGTCATAGCGAGATGATTCTATTTTAGTTAAATTATGTGTATTCCGAACTTAGAATACAGTGTAAGTTTCACCAAAATCTATCTAGTAGCTTTTTAGATATGGGTAATAATTAAAAATCAAGTTAATCAAGCTAACGTATACAAACAGTCTATGCTATCATTCACCAAATCCCAAAAAAAAATTCTCTGAAATAAAAGACAAATTACCTCTCTCCTTTTCTGGGATTTCACGTTAATTATATATATAATTTTATAATAATAATATTATTATAGTAATAAATTGAAGCCTTTTATAATAATGAAGGAATTTTATAATAATATTATTATAGTAATAAATTGAAGCCTCGAATGCAAGAATAAACCCGTTTTGGAAAATCAAATTTCCCAGATATAATTCCAAGGAATATTTAGATAAAGACAACTCAGCAGACCGTGCGAGCGGCCCAATCTAATATTCAAAAATATTCATCAAAGGGCTAATTGAATATCACGGGGCGATTACATAACGAAAGGTAATGAACTACGAGCCGTAAGAAGTGTAGGGTAAATATTAATCTGAACATTCGCGGCACACGGTCTAATGAAGGCGCCCGCCCCAGAGGGCACCGCAAACATTTTTAATCCCCAGCGCATCTCATAAATTCAACCCGGGATGAAGTCGCTTTTGTTTTTCTTCGAGAAAGAAATATTTTTTTCGCTAAATTTACAACGGTTAGTTGTCGGGCGGACAGCTTTAGGTTCTTTTGTTGTACTGTTTCATTGTTATTGGGATCTTAAGGTCAGTTAAGGTTCATTCTACTGTTTGCACAGTCATCACTTTCTCTACAGAGACTTATTTGTGTTGGTTGATTTGTTTAGTGAAGTCAAGAGAGCGACGAGCTATTTCCATGAACCATATTTTTGTAATACGTAAGATATGATATACCTTAGAGTAGGTAATTCGAATAAATTTTCATGTTAATATTCAAAATGATAGGTGTAACTAAACTTAGTTGACACTTATGTGAGCAGTTGAGAGATCCATTATTTTACAATATCAATATTCTTCGCAAAAAGCAACTTAATGTCTCTACCGTGGGAGCGTGCAATATTTCAGTTACCTAATTTCCATATTATAGTTTAAAAAAAAATAAAAACCACGCCTTTATAGCTAAACGAACTAAAAAGTAGAAAATATTTTTTAATTACAAAGAGTTATAGAATAATTCTATTCAGAGTAAAAAGCGTGGGGTGCAACATTTAATATATCAAGCATTTTTTTAAACTATAATTTATTTTTCATTTTTTAGTTCGATGTTTAAATTAATTATTTGCGGACATGCGACAGGCGATTGCTCTATCTTTCTTACTCCCTTACAGAGGATCCACGAAAGAATTTATTAATCCTGGCGGTCGTTATAAGGATATTGAGAAACTGTTATTAAATTATTGCATTGTCATCGGTCCTTGATACGTGTGCAAAGTTTCAAATTAATCAAACTTCTGGAAATCGGTCAAATTTATGCTCAAAGATTCCATTACATACATACATACATACATCATAGATACACCCCAAGCTAATAAAAGCGTGGTAAAAAATAGTTTTCAGTTTAGTTTAGGTACAGGAGCAGCTGTAGGATCTATAACTTTACAATTAGTTTTTGGTACCTAAATAAACAATTTACGATTGACGGGAAATATTTGCGTGATGAAATATGGTCGGAATTAGTTTCTCAGGTACCTCCGCGGCTGAAAGTTTATCAATAATTTTGATTTATATTAGACCCGCCGCTCATATCTACTAGAAAGTTTTGCTATTTAAACAAATTTTACCTGAGGGATATTAGTAGTTTAAGCTCACTCGAGAAATGTCGGTCGCGTTTAGCGAGTTTGCTGAAATTTCATACCCCAGAAAGTCAAGTAGGTTCGCAATGTTGGCATAAAATATATATTTTAATATAAATAAACATCATTTGGATATATAATATTATGGATCGAGATCTTCCTTCGATCGGGACAATTCAGTAGTTATATCGACTAGAGAATCATTTTACTTAAGAAGCATTTATTTGATATTATGTTTAAAAAATACTATTTTCGTCACATCAGTATACGTATCATATGCCCGCTACGTTGTGCACAGTCCACGAATATTGCCAGAAGTCGACCTTTAAACTGTCTGCCTCTCTGTCGTATGATTTGCCACCATCATGAAGTTAAAACTTTCTAAATCACAGTTTTAAACTGGAGTTTTAAACATTTCCTTCTCGTAACAACTTCACGACGTGTTACGGTATTCTTTAGAATAAGCTGTGCATATAGATTTTTATTACCTACGCTTTTAGGGTTTCGTAGTCGTAACCAGGAACCCTTATATTTTTGACATGTTTGTCTGTTGGTCTGCCCGAAAATTGTAATTTGGCACGGTTAAATATTCAAATTTCTCCGCCAAAATAGTTTTAAAAAAATGGAAAAAAATGAGAGGTTTTTCCCATAAAAGTAACATGGAGATGTTTTTTTTCTCTTGCCTAACCCGTCGTGTAGGGTATCGTTGAATACCGAATATCTACATATTATTCGGTCGAATACCGAATACTTAAGTATGGGGGTTTGTTGTAGGGAGATAATTGGTGAAATTGTTCATATAATAATTATCTTATCATAATCATTTAAGTAGACATTGGTGCATAACACAGGTACATAATCATCATATAAGTATCATATAAGTATTTGAATTATTGTCCTTATCAAGATTTAGAAGGGTAAGGAACATTTCTTTTAAAATGATTAAGTTACTAAAACAAGTACCTACAAAATCATCTTCTGTATTAGAAAAGTGAACAATTTCTCTATTAATTCAAATTATTTTCATAATCAACATGTGCACAATGTGCATAAGGTGCAGAAAGACTATTTTTTCTGCTTAGGAAGTAGTATATTTTTCTCGTAAACAATCCGACAAACATTTTGCTGCAATCACGATCGTTTGTACAAATTTTGGCGCTAAAATCCGGCCAAATACTTTTGCTCAATATTCAGCTACTCGGTCAGGGGGCTCGCCGAATATTCGGTATTCGGTATTTTGCCGAAGGGAACCTAATCGTAGAGACCGTAGAACCTCGTAGAACCTCGAAAGAGTTTTGATGACATTCAAATACAGGTTGACTACATACCTTAAAACCTCGCTCTTTGTAGTAAGCATGTATGTTACCAGGAGGACATTTATGGAATGAGCACATAATGCAATAAATGCCGAAAACATTAATTTCACATTTCATTCTGATCGCGATAGTAAATTTATGGAAATGACAGATTGTACCGCAAAATCCGCGTCACTCGCGCCGATTCCATATTCGCGTCAAGATTTACAAGCTCAATTAATCATGGCTCGTAGTTTTCCACAACGTTATGGTGCCTCCTCCCTCGCACAAACGAGCAACAAAATTTCCTTGTATCGACAAAGTAGCCGGCCAGAATTCCCATTTTCACGATAACGATCTGTCCCACCTTGTGGCCATTAGGGGTCAGGCGATGGTCAGATACGAGGCAATTTATGCACTGCACACTCAAGAGCTTCGCTGTATTTACTTGCTTTTTATGAGCCCAGATTGTTATCCGCTCCGTGCAAAATGTTTCGTTTTCAGGCTCGACTTTCGATTTCTGAGTGGCCGGTACGATTGGTTGTATTTATGACGCTATGCCGTGCGGTGCGTCAACACGGTTCTAGCTGAAAGGAAACCCATTTTGCTGTTACGAGTTTATTTATTTGGGTAAAGTCGTAATGTTGGATTCCTACGTTCGCTTTTATGTCATTTATTATCTTAACTCATACACCCATAAAATGTTTAGTTTTTTGGTTTTATTTTGGCTACTGTGGGGAATGTAAACGGAGGACCTGTTTTTTGTAGTTGTAAGAATAGTAATATAGATTAGAGTGACTACTATTAATAAACAAGTACCTCGTCATCTACACATACTCAAAAATATATCATGGAAAAGGGCTATAAAATATTACTTACACAATTACTTGATAATACTAATAAAATGCCACTTGCATTTTAATAGCTCTGTCGATTAATAAATACGTGTACGTGAGTATGTTATTGACATATCACTTTTCAAGTAATGTCCTGATGATAAATGGAGGCAAACGTGACGCGCCTGCCGATCGACGCTCTCAGACGAAGTGTATCATTATACCTACTAAGCATTTCATAAACCCAGGCAATAAACTACGGAGATAGATAATAAAATACTCATAACTTTAATCTACTCTATCTATGAAACCTTCATAAGTTCTTACCGATTAAAATTACGATTAAGGCAAAGATATTTATAACCATGGTTATAAATAAGCTTCACATGGGTTTAAAAGTTAATAAAATATTTATTGGGGAGAGCGTGCTGCGGCGCTTGGTGAATTTTATGCGGCTCTAAAATGAGTACTATAGAATTGCAGTCGGATAGGGTTAATAATAGGGTCATGGAGTATTTTATTATTTTACAATGAGAAGGTTTGGGCAATCTGTCGGGCGGGCGGGGAGATATACGGGCCCATTAATGCCGCATTGGACGACGACGCTGCTAATAAAACCTGAATATTTCACGTATCACCGCGCGGAGCATTACCATAAACAATTGTCGATTCAGCAGCTGCACCGATGATTAAATATTTTTTGCATTCATCGGACTTTTTGTTAAAGCAATTTGGCCATTTAATTTCCGCGCCCTTTATGTGGGAGATAGAGAGCGCACCGATTAAATGAAATCCGAACGCTATTTTGCCGGGATAAAGAAAAACATTTTTACTTTCAACTGCATCATAATGTATGTTTTAACAGTTCCACTAGTCAGCATTTAATTTTGATCCCGCTTGAGGTGGAAATCATGAAAGTACTAGATAATACCGCCGACGTAGTTTTATAATGCACTAATGATTATTTGTTTGCGTTATCTGCACTTACATAATCATCATTATCAGGCAAAACATGTCCTAGGTTGAAAACAGACAGACAGTATTTTAGAAATAATGTTTTGACATTTCAATATCATTAGTTTTTGGTGTGCGTATAAAAACTCTTTTCATGTAGAAACGGTTAGTACGGACAGTAGTGATTTGTCGTTCGCCTGCAGACCTCGTTGACCGTGTTATCGAGTAGTAATGAAAGAACATTGGTTGTGTGCCATAGAACACGCACAAATGACTTACCATGTAACGGTAATTATGTCTACTCTAGTTGTACCTGTCGCACATGAGGGTAGGGCTTGTTTAAACTGAAATGACGCGCCCCACTATCGTATTAAAGCACACAAGCAAATTAAGAATATGAAAGTAATACATATACAAATATCGTTGTAATTGGTCATTCAGTTGTCGGTGAGACTCAAACGATTTGTTGTCCAACTCGACGTAATTGACGTGAATGCGTGAGGGAGCTGACGTTTTATTTAATACAATATGCCATCGCAGCTCTTAAGGAGAGCGCTGTCGTGACCAGTGGCGGCTGGTGGGTTATCGAACTGGTAGTGCTCTTTAAGAAAATCGAAACATAACTAAAAACAATTACGGTAATATAAATAAACAATAATTAATGCGTCACACATACATACAGTGAAACTATACTGGTAGTCTGAAAACGAGATGTCAATCATGGCTGCCGTCGCCCTCGCGCCCATGCCGGCCGGCCAATTCGTCAAACATCGGGTGCTCTCGGCAATCGTCGGTTCGCACGTGCGGCGCTCGACAACCCGCTCATTACTCGGTACATTTCTATGAACTATCTTTTGTTTTACGCGTCAGGCGTACTACCTCGTATCTCCTACAAGTTATATTAGCAGTCCTCGTGCACTCGCCGAAGTGCACGAGAATTTGTTTTTACAGGAAAATAAGTCTTAATAGTTTAGTAAAGCGCTCAAACTGTTTCACCATAATTGGAGATTTAATCTTTTATACCTTTTTGTATGTTTAAAAATAACTATCAAAATGGTAATAAATAAAGATGAAGTACTTAATATTTTGTAATTTTAAAATCTATGAATTAGTGGTTCAGCGCACTAGCGCACTTAAGGTACAGCCGCCACTGGTCGTGACACTCGCACGCTGTGACGCGGGCATACAGATCTTAATTCGCGGAGCAGTCGACGCTCCCACACAGATAAAGCGTAGTTATTAGTATTTGCATTCACACATCGAAATTAACTAATTTAGTAGTGATGTAGGTCATTTTAGCCAAGACTGACAAAAATGGCTGTATTTGAAAACAGGGGCCCCACCTGATGGTTACTCGTTATGTGGCCGAGGATATTTTCTTTTAATTCGTGTTTGAGGTACATTTCAGCCGGTAGTGTATATCTATATCTTCTGTGGCCGTACATATGATCAATAAACGTAAGAATCAATAGAAACGTAAAGTTGATCGGAAATTCACAGAGTGAGCCTCAGTTTCACAGCCCCAGTAAATCGTGCTGTTTTTTCGCTTACACAATCCAAAATAAGCTCGCGGAAAATTGTGAAAAATATCATTTTTCACAATGAATGAAAAATATATTACGCTCTGTGGCTTTTTGATTGCAACCTATTTACGAAACAAAAACAGGACGGAGTTTACTTTGGTAATACGGAAATCCTGTGAGCGGAGATGTGGAAATATAAAAGCTGGTCCGCCGTGCGCTATTATAAAAGCACGTGCGGCGGGAGTGTTTCCAAGAATTGTCGAGGGATCTTTTCAGGAAGCTCATCGATGCAAAAGGTTTCCTAATATGTGGCGGCATATTTATACCAAGCAATTTACAATTGATTGTCATTATGAACGTTTTGTTGTCGTATTCATTCGAAGAGGTCCACAACTTATGTCGCCTAGGAATAAAATGAACATGTTATCATATAACTTATGTTTAATCATGTGGTATCTAAGCGACTGATTTAGATGTTGTTATTTAGTAAGGTTAAAGGTTATTAAATACTTTTGGGCAAAATTTGCGTAGTTCAGTTAACATCAATTAATCTTTTTATTTTTAACCGACTTAAAAAAGAGGAAATTATCAATTAAACTGTATGTTTTTGTTGTATCTAAGTACTTCAGATCTCAGTAATTGTTAAACCGATTTCTAAATTTTCTCGCCTACCTAGAGGTAGGCTAGAATATTGTATCTTCTCATTAGTTAAAATAAACTATCAAGTTTGTTAAATAAAATTAACTTTTACAAAAAAAAGGTAAAACCGACTCTAAAACAAAATGCACTAAAAGGCTTCAGTAAACTTATGACTATTTAAAATATAGGACTCTATTTAAGGCAAACATTTTCTTTTAGGAGTTGGTGCCTTGATGAAAGATGCTTGAGATGGCCAAAGCGATGGTATCGACGCCTTTGAAGTCGATTTTTTTTGTAAAAACGAGGCAAGATACTAAATAACCTCGTCCGGTTTGAAGTCGATTAAAAAACTAAAGGCAAAAAGCCTTTTGCTGATACAATGTGGCTACATTTCATCGCATTATACATGCTAATGTTTTGTGCCGATTTATTTTTCCAAATAATTAAATGGTAGATAATATTGTATATGTTTCCTTGTTATTAGTGAATAGCGGTACACGACACCCCTACAACGGATCACCCTCTGCGAGTGACGCCCGCAATCCCCCGCCGAGTCCATTTAAACAAATGTTTCTTTTGTTCCGTTCGCCGCACAATACCGCGATGGCACTTGTTGAATGGAAAACTATCTTTATAGCTATGGGGTAGGGACGCCCTTAGTTATCGGATAGCGGGTAGGTAATATAATGTACTCACTAGAACGGTCCCAAATTATCTCCATCTTATCGGTAGAAAATGTAATTTTGGAACAAGACGATTTTTGAACAGAGCTGAAAAACTATTTAAAAAATGAAAAACATATAACTCTTAGACTTTTCGCAGTAAAAATATTTATTTTGCACTTTATTTTATATACAATGTACGCAAATAAAGCAATAATCAATGCAGTTATAAAGTTATGATAAATAGGTTATTAATTACTTACAGCAATTAACTTTTCATTTGCTGAACTTATAAATGCTCTAAATAATATGAGATTCTATGGAATAGTATTTTTTACATTTGGTAAAACAATAAAATTACGTAATAACAGTATTTTAGTATAACACAATATACAGATATACAGCAAGCTGAAAAAAATAATTGTCAAAAAGTAAAGCTTTTATTAAATAGATAATGGATTTGACTTCTCATAACAAAATGCTGTTTTTTCTTTATCAATTATTTTCAAAAGCGTCTTTCTGATTTCGAGTATATGTTTAGTCTACTTGCGCTATTTTTGGTACTTACAACCATTAAGTTTTCTGCCGTCGATATTTATATTATTGTGGAGGCTAGCATAACATTTGGTAACAAGCTCACTGGTAAGTTGACCCCAGTATTTGTAAATTTTAATAATGAAACACTAAACACATCAGCATATAAGAACACTGAGTGTGAGTGACAATCAATCTCAAATGAACCTTCTGATTCAAATCTGGACCCGTAAAATTCATTTCATATTTATCACACAGTTGGGTCACTGGTCGTCTAAGGACATCCCTAAAGGAGACGAATCAGTCCCGGGTAATGGTCGCTCGCACTCGATTACTCGCCTAATGCAGTCGTCCAAATAATAGTCGAAAGCTCTCAGCGGTCCTGTATCATTTTAACATAATGAGCGCAAAGGGCACGGTCCGTTCTCGGTCTGCCTCCTCCGGCCGCGGTTACGCGTGATAACATTTCGAACGAACCAATTCCATTAAGATTTAGGACCGAGCTTAAAATAAGAGCCCTCTAAATTATATTTAGTTTTACGTTCGCATTTACGAAGCGACATCAAAAGGTGTGCAAACGAACTTTGCAAACGATCTCGTATCTCTGGCTTTGGATTTTGGTTTCGGTTATTCTTTTTACCTTTTAGTGAAAACTCAAATCGTGTCCGAAGTAATTTTCGAGCCAGCGCCAATATGCGAGCGTTGATTTTTTGTGCCCAAAATACAACGTGTACGAAGCTCTGTATAAGCTGGATGTCTGTATTTATTGCTGAGAAAATTGCAGCCGACTAGAAATTTACGACAAAACAACGTTATGAAAGTTTATGATGCTTTCGCAAAACTGCATTAGTTTTATATGGCTGTAGTGATACGTAGAATGTCATTTACTGCGTCATTTGCTAAGTGGTTTTTACTTAGAATATTTTTGTTTTAGCTTTTGTAAAGTTTGGAAAGCTCATTCTGATATGAGTCCTTTAAAACAGCTACCTATGTAATTTAGAGTTAAAAAATATATTATATTCTACATAAAAAACTACATAAAACCATAACAAATCTAAGTAAAGAATAAAAAAGCTCTGATATGTTCAACACGAATGGACAGTGATATAAATTAATGTTAAGAGAGTAGTAAAACTGTAACGGATATAGGCGAGGCTCACGCAAACGTAAAACATGGATTCCTACGACCGTTCCAAGGTAATCACCAGAGTCGGCTACTTCGTTAAACTGTTAATCGCCCACCAAATTAGGTTACAAATGTCCCTTGTAATTGCAAGAGTTAGTGAAAAGGCTACTTTGGGCTATATTAAATCGGTTCCTTAACACTAATGACATGCTCAGCTCATGATCGTCTGATTTCTGGCACTCCGTTCGGTTAATCTACTCGGAAAATTCAAAGTCGAATTTAAATTAGTAAAATGAAGAAAATTTCAAACAAATAATACTATCTTGTTAACTTTGTTGTTATTTTGACATAATTAGGTAAAAGTTTGTAACTACAGTGTGTGCAAGATTCATGTTACCTTCATGATAATATTTTGTTTCATTCAATTTAATCAAGGCAATATTGTGCCGGTTATTGATTCTCGTGTGCCATTAAGATATAGTATTGAGCAGTTGAGTTGAACAGTTTGTAATATTATTCGTAACCGTTGCCCCAGAGGGGCCCAAAATTATACAGCTTGTCAATATCAATTAGCGTCATCACCGTGGTGGGTCCGAAAACGGGCGATGATTTGTAGATTGATATTAAATGTCCGTATTTAACTTGTAGTTTCACTGTGTTTGAAATTAAAAACTATTGTTTTGTATTTGATTATTATTTTATTGCTTAATACTTCTTATTTTGAGGTTGAATAATTCGATGAAAAAAAAACTATAAAACTGGATGGAGTATTTGTTACTTATTTTATTGAGATTAAAACAAAGTCACACAACATTAAGAAAGGACACTCACCTCCCCTCCCCAGTCCGATTTACCTTACGCCCGCGCTGGAAGGAGCAGCTTAAAGAGTGGTATGCTCGCCATGTTTGTTTGTTTTGACAGTTGACGTATGCGATGCGGTCTTAGCACTGACGCGGCGGCGTCCGTTACTTTAAATTACAATTAATTAGTTTTTTTTTACCCAACTACAGCGAAGCAAAAAGGAGGGTTATGTATGTGGGTGTAGCCTACTCACGTAATCTACATTTTAAATTACTATTTCAACCTAAATAACTTTCTATTTACACAAACACAACAACATAAACTTATTATCTAACTTAACCTAACGCTTAAGTTATAATATAGTAAAACACTAATCTAAAATAATTAAATTAACCTATATCCTAAACTATAACTAAATAAACTATGTAAACTTACATACTACCACTTACATAAGAATTATAAATTTATGTTTACCTATGTTAGTTATCGATTGTCGATATCGACGCGGCGAGGCGCCATCGACACGCGCAAGCCCTACGCGTTGCAATTCAGCAGACGCAGCGATTTGCAACGCGCAGTACCCAACGCAGCTTCTATTCAAGCACCGCTTAATGCCTTGCTTGCCGGCTCTGTAAAAGCATCTCAGCCCATCGATCTGACTGGAGACACTCTTCTTGCTTTTGAAAAGTGCAAGGAAAGCCTCGCTAATGCTGCTCTTCTCGCTCACCCCGGTGAGAGACGCTTCGGATATGGCTATGGGTGCGGTATTACAGCAGCTTAAGGATGGAGCATGGCAGCCGCTCGCTTTCTTTTCACGGAAACTGAGCCCATCGCAGCAAAAATACTCCCCTTATGACCGTGAGCTCCTAGCCATATACGAAAGCATCAAATATTTTCGTTACATGCTGGAGGCAAGACATTTCGTGGTGTATACGGACCACAAGCCGATATGTTACGCTTTTCAGGATAGAAAAAGTAACTGCTCGCCTCGTCAATACCGCCATCTCGACTTCATCTCGCAATTCACGACTGACATTCGCCATATTTCTGGCAAAGACAATGTCGTGGCCGACACTTTGTCACGAGTCGATGAATTGCAGATGCCAATTGATTTGGACGTCCTTGCCTCATCACAAGCTGCAGACCCTGAACTTGCTCAATACCTCAGCAGTGACACTTCTCTTCAACTCAAGAAGCTTAAAATTCTAGATGGTAAGTCAGAAGTATACTGTGACGTAAGTACTTCGTCAACCAGACCCTTCGTGACCAAACCTCTACGGAAACAAGTCTTCGACAGTCTCCATAGTCTCAGTCACCCAGGTGCTCACGCAACCGCCAGACTAGTTGCAGAGCGCTTCGTGTGGCCCGGAGTACGCAAAGACTGTCGAGAATGGTCACAAAAATGTCTTGCATGCCAACGCGCTGAGGTACATCGCCATGTATCGTCTCCCTTTGGCACTTTTGATCTTCCTCGTGGTAGATTTTCTTTTATTCACGTGGACATTATTGGAAGGGGTAGTAGGGAAGGGGTTCCTCCATCTCAAGGCTTTCGATATTGCTTGACGGTTGTGGATCGTTTCACTCGTTGGCCGGAAGTCACACCTATGGTCGACATGACAGCGGAGACGGTTGGTAAAGCTCTGTTATCATGGATCTCCAGGTTTGGATGTCCAACCGATATCGTCACCGACCGCGGACGACAGTTCGAATTCACACTTTTCCGATATCTTGGAAAAATGATCGGATTCCAACATCGTCGAACCACCGCGTACCATCCATCGTGTTATGGCCTTTTGGAACGTTTCCACCGCCAACTAAAAGCGGCTATAATGTGCCACGCTGACTGCAACTGGGCTGACTCGTTACCCTTAGTCCTCTTGGGTATACGTAGCTCGTTCAAAGAAGACCTAATAGCTTCTTCGGCTGAATTGGTCTATGGCGAGCCCGTACGTCTTCCAGGTGAATTTTTCCAGGCGTCTGTCCCTGAATCCACAGATATATCGGAATTTACCACACGCCTACGCCAATTCGCCGTTAAACTACAACCTTCCCCAGCTGCACGTCATAATAAAAATAAAGTTTTCGTTTTTAAAGATCTGGCTTCTTCCAGCCATGTATTACTTCGAGACGATGCATTGCGAGGTGCCTTACAACCGCCATATTCTGGCCCGTATGAAGTAGTTGAAAGAGGAGATAAAGTATTTAAAATTCTCGTCAAAGGCAAAGCCATAACGGTATCCATAGACCGCCTGAAACCGGCCTATATGCTTCTTGACCCCACTTCTTCTCAAATTTTGACTTCAACCGTGACACCCGCTTCTATTACTCCCACTCCTACCACTTCATCAGACCCAGTCCCGGTCCAAAACACAGGAAAGACAACTCGATCAGGTCGTGTAGTTCGGTTACCTAACTTTTATCGCCCGTGACGGCCTCTGGGGGGGAGTGATGTAGCCTACTCACGTAATCTACATTTTAAATTACTATTTCAACCTAAATAACTTTCTATTTACACAAACACAACAACATAAACTTATTATCTAACTTAACCTAACGCTTAAGGTATAATATAGTAAAACACTAATCTAAAATAGTTAAATTAACCTATATCCTAAACTATAACTAAATAAACTATGTAAACTTACATACTACCACTAACATAAGAATTATAAATTTATGTGTACCTATGTTAGTTATCGGTTGTCGATATCGACGCGGCGAGGAGCCATCGATACGCGCAAGCCCTACGCGTTGCAATTCAGCAGACGCAGCGATTTGCAACGCGCAGTGCCCGGCGCCTGCGCAGTCCTCTTTAGTCAGAACTTATGCACCGAACGCGGAACCCGTGTCGCTTGCGCCGCCGCCGTATGATTTACGTACTTCGAGATCTTTATTTGTAATAAGAACTTTTGTTGTTTTCATACGAATAAACAGTGATAAACAAATTGTTGCTCTCTGCACTCCTTCTTAATTATTGGTGGGTGATCACAGCACCTTGTACATCGCCCCCTATATGGGTATGGATGTTCATCTGTTCCCTCATAACTACTAAACTATTTATCATAATTGGACAAATAAGGTGTCGTTGGAAGCTTCTTGATTGTCCGCTGGTTATAGGCTACATAAAGTTACGTTAAATTGACTACAGCGCCCTCTAGGAGACTTAAAGTAAAGAACTTAAAAAAAACTTACGGTATCGTGTGGTTTATCAAATGAAAGAGCTCTTTTAGCACATTTCAAATCTCTTAACAATATTAGCTTTTGCTCACGGCTTTGCCTGCAGTCACCTGATAATTACAAGAATTTATAAACTCAGTGTCAAACTAGTTAGGTACTATAATAGGTCTGCTCTGCATAATAATTATACCTAAAACAAATTTACATAGCTCCAATATAAGTTAAATAAAAAGAAAGTTTATAAAACTAAAACCCGACTACTTAAAACACGCTCTTAAAAGTACGAAATAAGAAAATAATCTTAAAAGTGGTCGTATTCGGTCGATTCATTATAATAATAAAATAGAATCAAAGTGGCATACGACCACGGCTATCCTTTTAGACTATTTTCTTGTTTCGTACTTATAAGAGTCGGGATAAGTAGTCGGGTTTTAGTTTATAAACTTTCTTTTTTTATGACTTTTCAATCATTAAAATGGTGTGCAGTAAAAGATAATATGTGGTTGTGTATGTTGTCAACAAATAGACAATTGTACTGTGTTACCTAGAGATTAGTGTGTGGCGCCTTCGTTCGATTTTGCAAAGGATTTTTTCGTGACTATTATCGTATAGGCAGAACCTATCTCCGACACACAATGTTTATTATGTAAATGCCTACCAGTAAATAACGTTGTTTATTGAAATGAAAATAGCTATGATCGGTATAACAGAATTAATCAACCCTTAAAGCACGCACACAAACGCAGCGTCTCTGCAACATGCCGCCTATCGATTTATTGCTAAAATACAAAATTTCTTCCGAGTGTCCGGTGTGTGACAAAGTTATAAACATCGAAAATTACAGTGCAATACAGGAATTAAATCCATTTGAGGTTCAGCCCGTTGTGAATGCCTTATGTAATTTATTCAACCATCAGTAAAACGTTTCGGAGCCAACGGTTCGTAGTGCAAATCTATTTACCTCGTCGATTTTGCGAATAAAAACCAGCGTTCTGCGTATTATACTCGGTTCTATTTTCATTTCATGTGTTACGATCATGGATCACGAACGAGATTTGTGTATAGTGATGCCAAAATCTTGATAGATTGCTGTCGATATATTTGATTTTAGCAACACTGTGCGAATTTAAGATGTTGAATGCGCTGATGTTTAAAGGTTCGTAATAATATTTTGACAGTGCCACATTTAAGTAATTCATCTGCTTACACGCTAAATAGCATTGTCTTATATCACTAAAAGGCATCCTTCCTAAATCCAATAAATCAATTCTGAACACAAAATGAATTAAGCAAATTAATTACGTAAAATTAATGTTCTCTTCGATAAGTCGATTAATCAAGAAAAGACTGCTTCGTTCGTGGCTGCCTCATTGACAATGTGACATCCATAATTTCATGAATGTAATGTCAATATGGGAGCACGTAACGATAAATTATATGGAATATGCCTTTTGCAGAATGCCGCCTGTAACGACTTTCCTGTACCAGGAAATCATTATCTCGTAATTTGATATCACGAAGAAATCGCAAAGAATTTCATAACTTCCTTTTCATCTTTAGAAGCATTGACAGACTTTTTTTGAAATTTGTCTTATGCGTTTTTTATCGTCTCATTTTTCAAAGCATGTGTAGAACATCTCCAAATAAAGGCCCCGCTTATACAGGATGGATTCTTCGAACATTACTTTAAGGGAAAGAACTCTTAATACTGAAGTCAGCAAATACTGAAACATACTATTTATTGTCTTTAAAGACAAACTGCATGCATTCATATTTTTAACAGATACGCTATTCGTTTAATAAATTTATCAGATGGTAAAGAACTATATATAGAGAAAATCTAGCAACTTTACAGTGATATTATGAACAATAATGGTGATGACAACTTTTATTTTACTTTCAGTCTGTCCACTTCCATAAAGGGTTGTTATTGCCGAGCCGACAATGCGATCGGACGTGTCGACTATTATTTAATTACATAAATTAACATTTTCTTGCAAAATTCTTGACCCAGTTTCACACTTGTGTGCCGAATCAGTGTCACAGAATCATACATTGTGATGAAGAATAGTGTGTTTTAAATAAGTTATAAGGGCAGATAGTGACTTTAACCGGAGTGCTCTAACGCCTCGCAGCCCACCGACGCCGGCGCCGCGCCCGGCACCGGCACTCGACCCACAGGAGCAGGACTCACTGCTAGTAGTCAGCACACCGGAGATTCAGAACTGGATGAGTACTATCGAGAAATACCTAAATGAAGTCTGCACTATCGCCGCGAAAGGAAAGTTGAACTCAGACCAGAAAGACAGAATAAATAACTTATGTAGAAAAGTAAGCCATGGCACATCTCAACTAGCCGTTCAATACCAATCTGTCAAGGCTAGAGCCGTGCAAGCTCAGACACATATCAATGCCCTTAAAGAAAATCTGGATCTATCACAGCGACTTGAAGACCTCCAACGGAGCATCACAGAATCGTCGAAACCAGCCTCAGGAATAGTCTTCACTACTGACTAACTCTTTTTGCCGTCTTTTTTTTTAACGCCTTTTTGTGGATGAGCCACAAAAAAGTCAGCCCAGGATCACAGTCATCGGTGTGCCCACTTCTTTACGAGAAACTGAAGTGTTTACGTACATTTACCTTCAGATTTTAGTTGAGAAATTACAAGGTATGTCACTCGAGCCTTTTTGTCCGTTGCTAAACTGAGCCATAAATCATCTAAGAAAGACGCTGAATATTGTAACTACATCATTAAAGTACCTGCTCTGATCCAAAGCCCTGATGACCAGTGATAGAGTTTTTGTGAACTGGTTTTCTTGCCCTATAAAAGATTTCACGCTTGTTACACGGTGCTATAGCAGCAATATGGACATGCAGCCAAGACATGTCGGGTTTCTTCCCGACATGTACATCATGTACATCGGTACTGTCGATTATGAGCGCTCGTAA
Source organism: Pyrausta purpuralis (assembly GCA_963924145.1). Taxonomy (NCBI): domain Eukaryota; kingdom Metazoa; phylum Arthropoda; class Insecta; order Lepidoptera; family Crambidae; genus Pyrausta; species Pyrausta purpuralis. Next base: position 17,248,745 of record OZ001653.1, on the reverse strand, counting down.
TTACTTTACTAACAGGTATTGCATAAGGTTTAATATTGTAGGTACCACAAATTTGTTTAATTTTATACATAGGAATAATATCGAAATAAAACAACTTTTTTACAGATTAACTTTTCGCGAGTTTATTAATTTTATCCCGACGTTTCGAACACCGTAATCCGTAATCCGTAAAAAAGTTGTTTTATTTCGATGAGTAATATTCGCGTAAACTTCAGAAACAAGTATAGGACTAATCATTAATGTATTGTAACGAAAAGTAAATCAGGGCTTCGGCTTTGTCCTACTGTCCCACGTATTACATCTGATAAAGAATTTTGTTACCTGTTGCCTTCACCAAATATCTATTAGCAAACAACTTTACTGATGCGTCAAGAAACAAACACGCACTGAATTTGCGGTAGTAAATATAATTATGCTGACGGTACTAAGTATTGCTGGTTTCTCGCATTCTGATCGATTATTTTTAGATTATTGTTTTATTTAGACTTTGATTTACTTTTGAATTTTGTATAAGTTTAGTTATATTGTTAAATTATGTTAGCCGTAAATAGCTCTATTTAGCCTGAGATACAGGTTTAACCTAGTTCAGGTAAATAAGAGAATGCACTAAGTGATTAATTTTAAGTTCCAAGATGTATTTCAGAACCAATGAATTTTAATTTTAATAAACAATAATATAAAATACAGTTTTTAATACTTAAATAAATTTGCTTTCCTCTCAACATTCGAAATTTGTTCCCTAAATAAGTATTAAAGTAATTTTAACTCGAATGCCGTGTGTTTTTTGCCAGGCAAGAATATGTACGTTGTTCACATCACGCTACAGAAATAAAGAGAGCACATATGTATAACTAAATCACGATAAGTATACAATATCTCCTTATACAAAGAATGAGCCTTAAATTCTTTAGTCACATGCTAAAGATATGGTTACCAAGCCTGAAAATCTATAGCCACGTAAAGAAAGAATAAAACTTTTACGGTGCATAAAAGAAGACAAGCTGAAAATCTGTGGCTATAAAAGAGGGCGTTCTTGCCATGTGGGTTTCTCATATAAGATAATCAGTAAAATTATTTAAAATCTATAGGACGTATATCTCATTGTCACGCTAGCACAAATTTCCCAAATCTAGTAAGACTATTACTTTGTTATGTTAATTTGTAAAATAATTGTATATGTAAAAAAACCTATAAATTTATTTTATTTGTGTAAGTGTGCTCGTGTTGGTGTCTATAGAAAATAAATAAAAAATAATTTTCACTTTTTCACGACCTAAGAGGGGGATGTAAGACCCTTTACACACTGCGATTTTTAGCAGCGATGATAACGCGCGTTAGCATCGATGCCGTCGCAAAATGACAACCTCTACACACTGTGCTACTTTTAGAATCGATACAGTCGCGACGCAGAAGTTGGAAATTGTCAAATTATGTACTGAATTTTGGCGACTGCATCGATGCTAACGCGCGACTGTATCGATGCTAAATTAATTCTGTAGACTACGTTTAGTTTAATTCATAAAATAATTTATATGTTTTATTTTAGCTTTGGTAGTTAAAGTCAGTATAGCAAAGGTTTGGTAGCCAACATTGCAAGCGAAATTGACGAATAAGTTTATAATATAACCCATCAAATTAGTGAGTCTTATTTGGGGCACAGTTTCAAGCGTTTTGTTTTAAGTGGTGAAGGTGTCAATTTAAGAGTTGTAGGTCGGTGTCTGGGTAATCAGAAAAATGTTGTTTATGCGTAAGTAACGTACATATTTATTGTCAAAATAAACTTTTATGATGGTCACAAACACAGATTTATACATAGGGAGTTAGGTTAACCGTTCAATGATTTAACCTAATTGGACCAAATATGTCAGATGATCTAAAAGCTCTCATGATATTTAAAGAGCTTGTGTAATCTAATTACTTAGGAATTCGATCAATCTAATTCTCTGGTGTACTATTGAATTCCACGATTGAAAATCTAAGTTAAATGCTCATTCCTTGAATGCCACTTGATGGCATAAATTTAATATCGTGACCAGGAGCCGTCCGATGGAACTTTTGTAACAAATTTAATTTATCTTGCCTCCGGGGCATTTCATAGCGCCGATTGTTATCGAAATGATTTAAACTCCGATTTTAATGGGATTAGGTTTTTATTGGTGTTTGTCAATAATCATTAGTCGTTAATCAACAAATTGGTATAGTATTTTTTGTGTATAGTCTTTCGCTTAATGTGTTGCGCGCGATAGCTAGCAGAAATTATTTCAGGGGCACGTTTTCGCTAATGACTAGCTAGAACCCATTGACGATAAGAAGACAACGGTGAGATTTAAAGTATGATTTAGATCACAGACACATCACACAGTAATCTCTTATTTAATTAGTCAAACACCGAGATTCCAGACAATATCAAATGTTACCGCATCCTACATGATGTTGTTGGGGTTTGACTGATTAAAGAAGCACATACGTCACTGTGTGGACACATACCTACTTTAACAGAAGTACCTCAGAACCCTTTTTTGCAAAATGCTCACACTGCAAATTCTTTAATTTTATTTATTTTTTTTTTCATTTTTTTATAAGGCACACAAAACAAATTACAGTTAAACATGGAACATAATTATTACTTAAAACATAAGTGCAGAACTGCAATTCAACACATGTGTACACAAGTTTGTCTAAAAAGAAATTATTAACCTCATTTTTTTTAAAAAGTAGTGCATAATAAAATCAATAAATGGACCAAAAGGAAATCACAGATTAAATTTACAATAATAAAGAACGGATTAAATAAAAAATAATCACAAATCAATAAAATAAAATTACACAAAAAAAAACAAATTAATAGAAATCAAAATTAATTAAACACATCAGTAAAATAATTATAATAAATAAAATAGAAGATAAATTAAAATAAACATTCATTTTCAAATTATACCAATACATTTTTTTTAAATCTAGCAAGAGAGAGACAATATATATCTAAGGAATTATATTCTTTCAACACTTCATTATAGGTACGGCACATCCTCACAATTGGGTTATAGAAAGAGATATTATTCTTATATACCTGAAGATCAAAGCAATTGGGATTGCGAGTCCTAAATGTAATATTAAAGGAAAGTAATGATAACAGAGACGGGGAATTGATGCACGAATTGACTATTTTGTAAAGGCACATTAAATCGTAATACTTGCGACGAGATTCGAGGGTTGACAGTCGGATTTCATATCTTACTTCATATCTTTATGCTGTTGTATATTTTACATGTCGCATATTAGTTTACAAAACGATTTATACCTGCTGCCATCTAAATGACCAATTAAATTACGAAACACTCGATCACACACACATGCACATACAAACACACACACCACGGACTAAAAACATAAGTACACCTATTTCCTCTACCGTGTCTGGGTAAATATAAAGACAAGTCCACACTGTACACGCGGCGAAGTCAATATTGTTATCGAATCGTTAAGCGTCATAAATCTCCCGCGCAATTAATCATGCCAAGATGGCCGCCACCTCCTGAGACGTTTTTCTACAGTCCATTGTCCTATCTTCAGGACACAACGTTTTTTAGACCAAACTCTTTGTGTCCCTACCATCAGTCAGTCCTAGCTTTATCAAGCTCATTTTATGATCTAATATTATCTTACTCGTTTTTATTTGCTTCTTTGTTGAAAACTGATGTTTGCCAATTTATAATTATCGACTTATTTTTGTGGCTCTATTTATTGTGTTTCTTTTCGCAATAACCGCATTTACTTAGAATTTACCGCAATTATTTAGAAATGCAGAACTCAAACAGTGGCTTAATATTTAAAAAAGACGTATTTCAATAAACTTTATACTTAAATCCAATAGCAGAATTATTCTTCATTTATTATTTATAAAGCCATTACGAGTAAAAATATATTCAGACTTTTCCGGTTATAAGTTTATAAGCAAATTACTTATATAAGATATAAGCAATCGCATATTATTTTATATCTGGAAAATGGAACTTTTATGTGAAGATAGCCGGGTGGAATATAGCTTTTCTATCCCTAAGGTGGAAGTTAATTAGTTTTAATTGCTACGATTACTTTATCTTTGACTCCATGTCTAACCATGGAGTTTTAACAACATTAAATCTGCAATTTAGAAAAAAATAAAACACTTTTATTCCACCGAAAACAAAAGACATTTAAGAAAAAAAAATGCAAAAAACAAGACTATTCGAGTCGAAACGGCACCTCAGCATAAATCGTGCTCAGAATAACTTGATTTTTCATTACGAATTTAAGTTTGCGTTCTTCCACTATTGATTTTGTCTGTGAGAATAAACCGATCGATTTTTTAACAAGGATTTGAATTATTTGATATCTTGCGCGTTTTTGGCCTCTGTTTAGTATGTATAACAACGGTAAATAAACTGACATCTTGAGCGAAATCTTGAGGTTTCGTCTCTGGCCAAACTACATAATACCTCATTATCACATTAAATACATTACACAGTTAAATTTAATTATTATTTTACTCACAGTTGAAATGAAAAATAGTTTGTTTAGCGCGGGTGAAAGCACCCATTTCAATCTCAAATTATTGGAAAAATATCTCGAGTCGAATGGGTCGCTTTCACCCCTTGTATAACAATCTAATATTACGATACAAAATTCGGGTTGAAATTAGACAACCTTGTAAATATCGCAGGATCAAACTTATTAGTAGAGGATCCGAGTATAAACGACCCTCACCGAGCTGTTTATTAGAAGAAAAGTATTTTATATTAAACTAAACATGTTTAAAAACATATCGCGAGTGGGTTGGCTGAAAAAATTCAGTCCAGTTTTTTTTTTAAATGCACTGGTTTGGTTAATAGACAACTTACATACCAATCGAAAGTATGAACCCCATAGAGTATGTAAACGTTAGGTTGGCTATATTTTTCCCGTCACAAATATAGGTTAGGCCGGTGCAAACAGGTAAGTCAACAATAATAATTTGCACCGGTCTGGATAAAAAATAAAACTTATATAAAATAAAGATAATCTTATTGCGAACACGGTGATATAGGGTTTTTTGCGAAATATCAGTCTCGATTTCCGGTTGTCAAGTTTTAAAAATAAAATATTGTTGCGAGTGAATACGTGCGACAGACAGGTCTGAGCGAACCATGCCATACATTTTATAATTAATATAAATTGTACTTCTAAAAAGCAACTGTGTCAGACGAGGAATCAAACCACGTGTCTTACGCTATGCGGGCGCATGCCTATATCACAAGGCGACCGACGAAATGTGTCGGTGGCCTAAAACACTATAAAAACAAAAATGTATTTATAAATATACAATTGTTTATTTTGAAATTATTATGTCTCGAAAACAATTCACAATCACCATTACGCAGTTTATTTACTTTCGACAACAAACAAATTACGACACAAAACAAATATGTGTGGCGCTTATGGAATTCAACTAGTCAGTACGCGAAATAAGTTCCCTCGCTACACAATTAGTCGGTTTCACTTCGATAGATTATAATCTACCGATAATTAATTAATCTGTCACAGTTTACAATATCGCGAGCGGAATTATAAACTGATACATAGGTATATCTACACCTACGGCTAAAGAGGCTGTTGCCCAAGTATACATTTTTGAAATCTTAGCTGCTTTACGTGTAATAAAGAGTATGTATTCATTTTAGTCTTAGCACTACTTGTCGCGATATGTTATCAATTAACCGAGCCAAGATGACTACGTGACGCTGATGAAGATGGCACTTATATTTAACGTTACGACATGTCGTTAAGCTTTCGTATCTCGGCTGCTTACCTGAGTAAAGGCAAAGTTAATATGCCCTAGTAAGAAAGATACTGCTCTTATATTTAGAAAGAAATAAAAAGTAAATTGAACCACCTTAATAATACTTAAAATAACGCATTTACCTTCTACTTAAAAGAAACAAATTCATTTTGAGTTGATGCATGTATGCGTAGATTGTTTATGTACGTAAGCTTGAGATCATGCACCAATTCAAAATAAAATTGATTCTCCTAAGTAGAAGGCAAATAAGTTATTTTGAGCTTTAGAAGGAGGTTTAACTTTTTAAAAAAAAATGCTATCTAATACAAAATTAACTTTTAAAATAGGACTACAGGTTAATTATTAATTTATGATTTACTTATGTAGGTACTCTAAACAACTTCTAAGGCCTGATTTTACTGAAGTCAGATAAGGCATATACGTCAAATAAAATACAATACGCCTTATTTAAAAACGTCACATATTTATCAGCTGTCATTTATGCAAATGTCATTTTAAAATAGGTCGGACCAGGTCGGAGCCGGGACAATTCCCATAGACATTCCAACGCCGTGCCCCCCCGGGCCGGGGCGGATCACTGAACTCCTAAGTGTTAAGGAGTGCCACCATCAGCTCAGCTCCACATAATGTCAACTATCAAACGCAACAACAAGTCTTCATTAAGATTCTAGTACGAAAACACTAAACGTGCCTTTTAAATTCGAGGTTATCCCTCGATTGCACCAATATCCCATCATCGGATCTCGATGTGGCAATAATGGGACCAACAAGAAGATATAAACTCTACGTAGGCGGAAAAATGTTTTATATCGGTTGACAAATGACTGAGATATGAGGTAATATAGATGTTAACGACAGCCACAAGACCAAAAGAAGTTTCATATGATTTCATTAAGCTTTAATATTGTCGTTTATTTTCTACTAGACTTAAAGAAAGAGAAAAATGTATAAGTAAGAACGAATACGAAAATTGTTAAGAAAAATTAAATAGGATAGCAATATATGTAAGAAAGAAATGAACATAGTAGTGCCGTGTGCAAACTTCGTGCTCAATAATTAGAGATAATAATGGATCGCTTTAGTCGCTAATTGAACGCAGAAAATCATACAAGAATAGAGCCGAATTTGTATGCAGTACGTTCATTCCTTCCTACGGTTTAATAGTGAATACAGCTACTAGTGAAAAGTGAAGTACCAGTAATTACCAGTGAATTGTGAAAATAGTAAAAGTATTAATAAATTAATGTGTGTCAGTATAAGTGCAGTGTTTTACTGGGGAACAGTCAGTGCCTAGTGTTAAATTTAAATTACAGTCCACTCGCTCTCTGGGCTTGACGACTGTACTCTCTCCATAGTGTAACACCAACATCGTTGGTCCTATCGGAGACGGATCGAAAGTACGCACCAGTGGACTCTGTGCTGTGAAATTAGTGTTTATGACTTAGTGCAATATGGACACACTTATTTTGGACTATAAATTGTAAGTACTTTTATTATTTCTACAAGTGATTACTGTGTTATTTCGTGTTAAGTACATCTAATCTGAACTTTGATTCCTGAACTGTGGATGAACTCTGTCTGTGTTAATTGTGATTTACAAATAGACATTTGACTCTGCTAATTGACTCTGATAAGTGTTTAAATGGTGTATACGCGAAGCCAAGTCATGGCCGAACGTTCCGAACGTGTGTTACCGGAACCGCCCCGGTCGCCGTCCCCGTCGACGAGGAGCCGCTTGGAAGCGGAACAGCATACGGCCGCCCAGCCTAACGAACGTGGCGCCGCTGTGTTGGGTACGCACTCAGCGTTCGACGTGAACATGGGACATGTCGAGACCGCCGCAACGAGCAGGACGCAGCACGCCAGAGCACGCTCCACCAGATCCACTGCTAGCGCTGTAGCACGGCTACGGTTCGAGGCAGAGGAGCGGCTCGCAGCCATCAGACGCAAGGAGCTTGAGCTTGAGGCCGAGATGGTAAAAAAGAAGCTCACGGCAGACCTAGCAGAGTTGGATGACGACAGTGACCAGGAACAGATGCAAGAAATAGAAAAAGTAAACGAGTGGCTGGACAAGTCTGCGCCAAACGTGGATGCCGAACGGGGGGAGCGCCTGGAGGCTCCACCGGAACCCAGCAACGAAGAGACGCCTGTGACCCGAAGGGCAAGATTTTGGACGCCGGGACCGGTCCAACCCAGACCACGCGCAGAAAGGAAGAGATCGTCAACCCCGAAGGGACGAGGTATTGAACAGCTGGCAGACACGCTGTCACAGATGATGGCGTCGCGACCACCACCGCGGCAAGTTACGGATCTACCGCTGTTCTCCGGATCACCACTGGAGTGGATACACTTCGCTACTGCAATGGAGGAATCAACAAGGCTGTATAAGTTCACTCCATACGAAAACTTGGCCCGACTACGCAACGCTCTCAGAGGTGAAGCAAAGGAAGTGGTAACGCCACTACTTAGCAGCGCAACGCACCCAGATCGAGTAATGAAGACGTTACAGCAATGCTTTGGACGCCCAGAGATGATCATAGATATGGCATACGAAGAACTTAAGAAGCTGCCCAAGATGGGAAGTACTGCAAGTGAATTAAATTCCTTCGCCATCAAAGTCCAGAACATCGTGGCAACTCTTGGCAACGTGGATCCAGCATATCTGTATAACCCATTGCTAGTGCGTGAAGTATTAGAGAAGCTGAGCCCACACATCAAATCAAGGTGGTGTGACTTCGCCGAGGAGCAGCCGAGAAATACGACTCAAATCGTAAGGCTTTCCGAATTTTTAATGCAGCAAGCTGACCGTGCATTAAAACACAGTTACAGTGGTGCTAGAAAAGACGTCCCGATCAAGAACACGAAGATCGAACAAAAGAGAAAAGTATTCACTGTAACGGAGACGAGCGGCAGGCCAGAAGACAATCAGAAGCCCGAAGCCAGCGTCTGCATAGTGTGCAACAGTGAACACAAGCTACCTGCGTGCCCGAAGTACAAGGAGCTGTCGGTGTCGGAGCGGTGGGAGGCAGTGAAGAACGCAAAACTCTGTTTCCGGTGCATCAACAGCAGGCACAGAAGAATGAACTGTAAACAGAAGCTCTGCGGCGTAAAGGGCTGCAAACGTCCTCACCACGCCACCCTACATGCTGAAGTCCCGGCCAAAGAGGAAGTCGAACAGGTGACTACGAACCAAGCAGAGGTCGCAATGGCCACAGCTACACCTGGAGGGAGTGACGTGAAGCTGAAGATATGTCCGATCATCATCAGCGGCCAGCGGGGGGCGCAGCGAACATACGCGCTCTTTGATGAAGGGGCCACGATCTCTCTAATCGACGAAGACCTCGCGAACGAAGTTGGAGCTAGCGGACCCAGTACTTGTCTAAAACTAAGAAGCATAGACAAAGAAGTCACGAGCATGAACAGCAGAACCGTCCGCGTCAAGATCATGGGAGATGACGTCAGCGGACACAGCTCTGTCATCACATTCCGAACGATGGCAGGTCTGGACCTATCGACGCAGTCGTTGCCAAAGGAGGCACTACAACTGGAACACCTGCGAGGACTGGATATCTCAAGCCTAGCCTACCAGAACGCCAAGCCACGAGTCCTCATAGGAACTGACAACTGGCCGTTGATCATCACGAGGGAGCTGCGAGCGGGCAAGCCGTATCAGCCGGCAGCCTCCAAGACCTTACTAGGATGGGTGATCCACGGAAGAGTACCTAGAAGCTGTCAAGATACAGAGAAGATCTTGCACATCAAACTAGATGAGAAGATCGAAGATCTGGTCGAACATCACTTTCGCGTCGACTCGCTAGGGATATCTATGAAGAATGAATTCACGAAAGAAGATGACCTACGAGCCATGAAGATCTTCGAAGAAACCGCGGTAAACAAAAACGGAAGATTCGAAGTAAGTCTACCGTGGAAGAGCGAAGGCATGAAGCTACCAAACAGCTACAACGCTGCCTTGAAGAGGCTGAAGACACTTGAGTCCAGCTTAGAACGTCGTCCCGAAGAGAAGAAGCAGTACCACGAGCAAGTGGAGAACCTGCTAAAGAAGGGATACGCCGAGCAGTGTAGTGGCGAAGAAGAAGACAGTTCAGTAGCGTGGTACTTACCACACTTCGCAGTGAAGAACCCGAACAAGCCAGGAAAGATCAGGCTTGTCTTCGACGCAGCAGCCAAGGCGAACGGAGTCTGTCTGAATGATTGCCTGCTGGAGGGGCCGGACCTTCTGCAGTCTTTGCAGACCATACTGTTCCGGTTCCGAGAAGGCGCCTACGCGATAACAGCAGACATAGAAGAAATGTTTCTGCGTGTGAAGATAAAAAAGGAAGATCAACCTGCGCAGATGTTCCTATGGAGGGAACAATCAACAGACAAACCAGTGAAGATGAAGATGACTTCAATGATATTTGGCGCATCAAGCTCTCCGTTCCTGGCACACAGCGTCCGGAACAAGAACGCACTTCAGCACGCGAAGACACACCCTGAAGCCGTTCTACCGATCATGGAAGCCCACTACATGGATGACTACGTGGATAGCTTCAACGACCTGGAGAGCGCCAAACGAATCATCGTGCAAGTCGACGAGGTACACAAGAAAGCCGATTTCCATCTTCGAGGTTGGAGCAGCAACAACGAGGAGCTGCTAGAGGTCACACCAAAGGACAGACGAGCAAAAGCGGGAACAACACCACTAGGAGGACAAGAGAAGACCTTGGGACTTCTATGGAACCCGAAGACCGACAAGCTGAGCTTCAACACTTCGCTGATTCGAGTCTCAGAAGCCGTGAAGTCAAGAGAACGAGCCCCCACGAAACGAGAAGCCCTGTCAACGGTAATGAGCATTTACGACCCGCTGGGACTTCTGAGCTGCTACACCATTGCAGCGAAGATCACTCTTCAGAAATTATGGCGCCTCAAGACTGGATGGGACGAACCGATTCCTGAAGACATCGCCAACGAATTCGACGGTTGGATCGCAAACTTAAAAAACATCAAGAAGCTGCAGCTTCCCCGAAGCTACAACGGGGGGAGAGAAGTGCAACGTCGAGAATTGCACATCTTCTGTGACGCAAGCGAAGAAGCATACGCAACGGCTGCATACTGGAGGCTCACCTACAGCAACAAGGAAGTGGAAGTTGTGCTGGTGGCAGCACGCGCGAAGGTCACCCCGCTCAAAGCACAAACCATTCCCCGGCTAGAGCTACAAGCAGCATTAATTGGAACGAGGTTAGCGAAGGCCATCAAACAAGAACACAGACTTCGCATCGATGACACGGTCTACTGGAGTGACTCGCAAACAGTCTTACATTGGCTGAGGAACGGGAGTCGACGCTACACGCCCTTTGTAGCACACCGGCTCGGCGAGATCACAGAAGAAACGAAGCCAGCAGACTGGCGGTGGGTGCCGACTCACCAGAACATAGCTGACGTAGCAACGCGAACAGGCTACGTGCCAACGTCCGAAAATGATCCATGGTTTGGAATGTCGTCATTTTTGGAGAAAGCGCCGAAAGAAGAGACCCTGACCACTCTGCTGACCGAAGCTGAATACTCAATTAACTCAAGACCATTGACCCATGTCTCCGTGGATCCAGAAGACCCAGAAGCGCTGACGCCCAACCACTTTCTTCTGGGATCATCAACCGGACTACCACACACCGGAGCCTGCGAAGAAGCGGACCGGCGGACTTGGAGAGCAGCAATGGCACTTGCGGACAGCTTCTGGCAGCGGTGGATGCGCGAGTACCTACCCACACTGGTGCCACGCCTTGACCGTCACGAACGCCAGGTTGCCGTCAGAACAGGCGATCTGGTCATCATCGCTGATCCACAACTACCACGGAACATGTGGCCCAGAGGCACTGTCACCAGGACCTTTCCAGGACCTGACGGTGTCACGCGCATTGTAGATGTGCTAACCAAAGGTGGGACCTTCAAAAGACCCACCTCAAAAATCATCGTGATATCTACATCCGCACCTTCCCCGGACCAGAGGGAAGGGACGCGCTGCACCAACGAGAGGCTGTCTACCGGAGGAGGCTACGGTACACCTTCGCCGGGGGGAGAATGTTAACGACAGCCACAAGACCAAAAGAAGTTTCATATGATTTCATTAAGCTTTAATATTGTCGTTTATTTTCTACTAGACTTAAAGAAAGAGAAAAATGTATAAGTAAGAACGAATACGAAAATTGTTAAGAAAAATTAAATAGGATAGCAATATATGTAAGAAAGAAATGAACATAGTAGTGCCGTGTGCAAACTTCGTGCTCAATAATTAGAGATAATAATGGATCGCTTTAGTCGCTAATTGAACGCAGAAAATCATACAAGAATAGAGCCGAATTTGTATGCAGTACGTTCATTCCTTCCTACGGTTTAATAGTGAATACAGCTACTAGTGAAAAGTGAAGTACCAGTAATTACCAGTGAATTGTGAAAATAGTAAAAGTATTAATAAATTAATGTGTGTCAGTATAAGTGCAGTGTTTTACTGGGGAACAGTCAGTGCCTAGTGTTAAATTTAAATTACAGTCCACTCGCTCTCTGGGCTTGACGACTGTACTCTCTCCATAGTGTAACACCAACAATAGATACAAGAAAACATTCAGTCAAATTGATTACCTCCTCCTTCTTTAAAGTCGGGTAAAAATTGTAGAGATCGCTTATAATGTATGCTCCTTCGCTTTAGTAAGTACTAACTAATACATTTGAGAAATTGAATGATGGTATTATATTTATACAATCTGAACTATGTGTTCGTAAAACCAACTTATTGACTTTAATGGAAAACCATCTACTGAGCCAAAACGAAATTTATATAATAAATTTCGCTATTCTATCGATTGATGTATATTAACACGATGCCATAGGGTCGTAAACCTTAATAATCAAACTTGAATCTCGAAAACGGGGAATTTTTCAGCTTTTTGCACTTTCATCACGAATTGGCATTAAGTGGACGATATTTTAGGCGATTTATTAATTGCGTTTTGATAAAAAAGATATTGTAGGCGGTGTAGACATGCAGTAGGTGTTGAAAAGTGAAAACACTGAACTTTGAAAAACGACTCGACTATATTTTGAAAACGACGGTAGGTTACAGCTTTTATAGAGAAGAGTAGCGCGCGGCGTGCGTGGGGCTCGCATTCAGACTGGTTTTCAAAATATTTCAACTGAAGCGGATTCACAGCGCGCCTACGTCCCGCGCCTTTCGAACCCCTCGCGCTCCTTGCGAGTTTAGAACTTACACAGAATAAACAACAGTCTATGCATTTTTAGGTAAAAAAGAGAAACTATTTAGACATAAAGTAGCAAGGTAAAAAACAATATTAATTAACTAATTGGGTACTAATATTTGTGTAATCGCGTCGCTAACAGATATTATGACGATTTTGGCAATACCTTAAAACTTTACATTCAATAGAGTCATTAAGGTATTATGACCAAAAGAAGTCAAAAATTATCTGGAAGCTCTTAATAAGTATCACTTTTTAACCGACTTCAAAACAGGAGAGGCTATCAATTCTACTGTACATTTTTTTTGTGGCTGTGTTACCTCATGTCACAGTACCTCATATCAATATCATTTGTAGACCGACTTAAAAAAGGTTTGTCCACAAAAAAATAATTAGATAACCTCCTCATTTTTGAGTCGGTTAAAAATGGGCTTTATTACTTTGATAAAGGAGGAAGTACGGATGTTAATAGAGGCGTAGGTTCGTCTCCGAGCTTTATTGCAGGTCTTCTGATAAACGATTATTATGGAGACGAGACGACTCACTTGGCGCGCGCCCTGCCTGTGATTATCACCCTTCAAAGATTTTACGGAAGGTATTAAGGTGACTCTTTGCTTTTCAACCGTTTAGGTATATCTTAATCAAAGAGGGGAAGCACTATAGTGGCGGCAGGAAAAAAATGATGCATTGTAGACGATAGATATCGTACACGCTTAAAAAAAACTGTCAAAACAGAATTTAAAAATTCTAGCCTGTAATGATGATGATTCCATACTACAATGTACTCTTAGTTAGGTAAGTCCTTAAATAGTAGAAACGTTATTTTTAAATTTTAATGAAAAAGAAAAACATTAATATAATGGGATTGTAAATAAACATAATGGGATTGTTTTGTATAAGTATTTTAAGGCCCCGAAAGACCCATTTATTTATGTCATTATTTATATACCTAATTTAAAATCCTGCAAATATATCCATGATTTATTTGGTACCTAAACCAGCAGTTTGTGGAATATTAAGCTGTTAAACTTTGTGTACGGTTAATATGACACAAACACGTGTGTCTTGCAACTAACTTAAAGTCGGTTTCTCGTTTACATGATATTTACCTGGTTTATACAGAATCCACAAACATGGTGATTGATTTGGTAATGTTTCGCAAACATCGCTGACAAGCCATTACCATATTATGTATGCATACATGAAAGTATGACATGTGTGGACTATGAAAATAGATAAAAAGTTATTAAGATTGAACGAGGGATTTAATAAGGGAATGTTTGTGCGCAATATTGAGAACCCTGGTATTTGTTTTCTTTTGAAGGACAGACATTATTAAAGCAGACAATGTTAAAACTACTCAGCGAAGTTTTTTGCGAAGAACAGATAGTTATTACATAATATAGTTGTGAGGTTGGTTTCGTAAAGTACGGGATTATATAAGTACACACTTGCAAATGAATGATTAACACGTACTTCGTGCGTATTACGATGTTGACTTGTCAGTTAAGCAGCTCTGCTTTTGTACAGATTAGCAATATGTATTGCAATTTCACATTAGATTGATAATATTATTATAGTATAATAGTCCTTTTAGTATTCTTGTATATAATATTCGTTTTACTGACTAGGAATTGAACTGCCTGGAACTTGAACGGATTAGGCAATAAGCCCCCGTATTTAGAATTTGCTGACTTAAATTGATTTTTAGAAGTATATATTTCGTAACAAATTTGAAATCGGATAAGTAAATCGTACCATATTAATTTTTTCAACTCATTGGAGTTGTTAAACGTAATCTAGAGTTCGCATGATTTTAACACAGTGGAAATGTTATTATTCTTGTGATAAAGGCATTTAATGATTAATTGATGGTTTTAAATAGATAAATAGCTGTCTGCATTGCGTTATTGTTTTTGCTTTTTAAATATTTTGGATTATAGGTACGAATAGGATGTTTAACTTATAACTAAATCATCATCAGTTGTTAAAGTTTACTTAAGCGTCTAAAAAATAATACGTAAATTGTATTAGTTGCTTAGATTAATCCCAACAACTCTGAAAATGCACGAAAAGGTTGCAATGCAAAATGCAAGAAAAAGCCTTAATTATTATTGATATTATATTAGATCATGGAGCAGGAGATACCAAAACGGAGTGAGCTTTATATGATAAAACTGGTATTAACCCAGATTATCCTACTGTTCCTTCAAGACACACCTTAATAGTTATTAGAAATTACATGCAATTTTACCAAATAGCTAAATAATGACTATTTATCAGTATTACATATGTAAATGTTTCCATTTAAAGTATACTGTCAGTAAAAATATACTTACATATGTTCTTGATAGATTAATCTACCTATTTATTACAAAAATATTTTTTTGAAAAATCATTCAGCTGAGTAGTAACTAATTTTAAACAATCAAGTCATTCAGCTGAGTAGTAACTAATTTTAAACAATCAAGTCTTCTTCCTGTTTGGCTCATCAGTTACCTATGGTAACTTTAACGTGAGTGAAGCCGCCGAAAACCGCTAGTTTGTTATAAACATACCTATGCCTGTCTTTTTTGTCAGGTTTTACTTATAAAATGCAATAGGTCTAATTTATTTGATTCTTGTTCTGACTATCGGAAATTGACTCAGAAACACGTGTCTTCTTAAGTCTATTGTTCTAGTTCTGGATTTCTTTATCTAGGCAATGCTTTAACTCAGCTGGGAATAAATCCGCCCTTTTACTGTTGTTTTATGATTCCATTCGCAGATTGTGATGGAGAGAGATCGAATAAAGAAAATATTGGTTTACAGAACACGGCAGTGAAACGTGTCAGTTGTAAATGAATTCAAACGGCAATGTATAAGTTTTTAAATGGTTAGATTATAAAACGGCTGAAGACATTAAATTTCTTCAAGAATACGTAATTAAAAATAACACCAGTTCATAACGTCATAACTTAAATTCTCTGTATCTAGTAGATGCAGTGTTTTGTAATACAAGTAGAGCATATAACATCGCATCAGTGTATTAATTTGTGAGTTAAACAGAAAAATCTGAAACAATGGTAATTTAATTTACAATATTTTGATACCACAGTTATTTTTCCATTACACCGTACCAAGCCATAACTGTTATATGGACTTGTCTGTCTCACCGTTCACATCGAACGAGAATGAGCGAGAACGTATGATTTTGGCGGTGCCAACACGTTCCGTGAATTTTACCTAACGCAAAGTTGGTCGGTGACGGAACGGTCTACTTAGTGGGCACGGTGTCATAGTTTTCAATACAAAGAATATATTTTTGCTTGGTATATTCCTAGCACGATCTATATATATGCTGCGATGTAGTGGGCTTGTAGACTGAAATAGTTTATACTAGAATACAAACACAAGTAATCTAAGCTCTAATTGATTGTATGACGCAGCGCATCTACGCGGATTTGTGGATTCGTCCTTTGCACTGAGCATATGAGATATGAGTCACGGACGAATTATAGTAAGTTAAGTTGGGCGGGCGTCGGGACCGAGCACATTTCATCCGCATTGTTTTATGGTTTCTTCCACTCAGCTCTGGGAATGGATACGCTTGCTCGCTGCAGTTTTATTATCCCTGCGACGCGGTGACGGATCTATCGCGATCGAACGTGAGCGAGCTTTGTGGAATCGAGAACACATTTGTTTGTGCGACTACTCTATATAATTTAAGCTCAGATAAGAAGCAACTGAAATTCACAGATATTTTTGTAACCTTTACGTACGTTGAAGGTCGTATAAAGTTACATTTTCGTTTTAAGTCCCGTAAGAAGCTTAGATGCTAAAGCTACGGAATACAGAGAATTTTAAAACAAAACTGAGAAACTCTTAGCTAAGTTTGTTGTCGACTAATTAAAGTTTTGACTGGACTACATAATTGAAGACAAATGTAACAGATTGGATTATTAGAGTTTGGTGGTTTTTACTAGGTCTATTAAATTTCATCCTCGAACAAAGTTCTTTGGGAGGTAAGCCAGTTAAAGTTTTGACTTTGCCGGCTCGTCTATTCTTTCGAAGTCGAATTGATTTGATCGGATTCGCGTCGAGTTCTGGGGAACTTGATAAAAGTTTTAGTAAACTTGCGGCTCGGAAATAGGTTTAACTAAAAATGAAAGAAGTAGTTCTGAACGGGAATCATTCTTCAGCGAGTCAGGCAGGCGCGATATGGGGAGTGACACTGATTCATAATGCCTCAAACACTTTCGCGCAGCCAGTTTATAGGATGCAGTACTTCTAAACTGCTGATATGGATATGGTTTTTATGTTTGAGCTAGTTTCATTAAAATATAGAAACAATCATTATTATAACAAGAGGTTTCTAAGCCAGTAATAGTCTGGACAGGTTTGAATTATAAGAAAAGTATCAAAACGTATTTTTTAAATCAAATGTTTATAATATGACAAAACAAAAGACTTGAGCATTTTCCCCGACAATTTTCTTTCGAATTTACAGTCAACTTTAGCCAAGTATAAAACAACAAACATTGAACAGGAATAAAGAGAGAATGGAAGACACACCCTCGGTACTTGAATGTGAGGGTTCTTTGTTTTTTTGCCCAAAATAAACTTTTCTTTTTTGTCTTTGAACCTTAAGGCCCATATGTGGGGCGAACCATAAATCAAAGCCCTCTCAATAAATCTTGACTCGGTTAGTATTTGGCGAAGACATTTTGTAGTTTTTTAAGCCAAGATAAAATTATGAGGGGTTTTGTTCAGACAATATTGTAATGTAATAAGTAAACATGTATTGGTGTGGGGTCAATTTCTGGATTGTATTATACTCGGCCAGTTAGTGTGCTATCTCATTTTATAAAATAATCTTGATAAAATCATACGACATTGTATTGTAGAGTTAATTCAGTCGGTTCGCAACTTACTAGTGTTTGCGTGTGCATTGCCGTTTAGTGCGTTATCAAAACACCTTAGGCAATCATATTATTTCTAAGATGTACTCCTCAAATGAAATCCAAAATCAAAACTCGATACTAAAACGCACATATATCAACTTTGTAATGTTCAACTATTAGCCCACTTTGTCAAACGGGCTGACATCCACAAGAAGAACTGTCATAATTTGTAGCAAACACGCTTCAAGTCGAGGCGTTCGCTATCTGGTGCTGATCTCATGCCGAGGCGTTGCTGTTCCCTTTACGTAACGTGCTTCCGTATGGTTGATGCCTGGTTGGTTCATTGAATGGCGTTCGGTTGTCACAGTTGCGTCGATTTTTGTTACTCATTTTCGTAATCGCGTTCCGACGATAGAACGCAACGCACCTTTAGGTACGCAGTTCAGCTTAGTAATTTCTTTATCAAACGACGGAGCTCCGACCCACCTCCAATGCCTTACGCCAACGTGACTTCGCTCTAAACTCCTAAAGTCTTTACCATTTTCGTTGCCTATTACTGCTTGATTCTTAATAAGAATACCATTGATATTTTGCATCGAAATTAAACCATTTGTAAACGCTCAGAGGCGTCGTGTACTTAAATCAATCTATACATTGAATTAGTTGATGTTGAGCGGGCGATTTGGGCAATATTTTAGGGCGACGCGGTAGAATGGGGATCTTTTGCGCCCCGGGCACGTAGTGGGCTATTCATCAAGTCACAAGCCATTACGAGCCGCCACCTGCAAGGAACCTCGTTGGTATTACGTTAGATTATACTCCGCTTTCATTCACTGCCGATAACTTGTTGATGGCCGATACATTGTTGATTAGCGCAATGAAAATTCTAGGAGAAAAATAAATTGTATCAGCAGTTATACTACAAATTTGTTGTTATTTATGTCTTTAATTCTGCGGCATATTTTGAAACAGTTTAAGCTATTCCTATTTAAGCTCGTCATGCCTAGTGTAACCAAATTGAAGTGTTATTGCATTGTGAAGAATGCAACGTCCTTGTTCCAATGGCATGACAATCTCAACAAAGCAATCACTCCTTTTTTAAGATAACAAGTAGTATTAAACTTACTTATATTTTAGAAAGTGGTGTATAGCATTTAAACATTTTTGTCGAAAAGGAGGAATTAAATGGATTATCCACCTAAAAACTGGGCATCAGTCAGCCATGATCTAACTAATGATTACAGCTTTTTCAATTGCTTCTTAAATGGTACCAGTGTCGGAAGTCTCGACACAGTTCCCTGTAAAACCACCAGGTGGCGCTCGAAAAATGCCGTAACAAAATTAGTGTTTTCGTGTTTTTATTGACCGAGAAGAATTTTCGAATGAAGCTTAAAAATTACAAATATTTTTTAGGATTTATTAAACATACAAGCTACATAAGTTAAAATGATATTTGATGAATTAGAAAATCATAAAATTAAAATTGTCTACGCGAAATGTCAAAAATGTTGCATCAGACTTCGCCCGCAGGACCCCTATTTTTGAATCACTCGCTTGAATATGGCATATGATTTTCGTTCAAAAATACACACAAAATTAACTGAGTCTTTTTTAAATCAATACCGTATGGAATTATGCTAATTTTCATCGGAAAATCAGACATTAATCAATGAAGAACATCACACGCCATCTTGACGCGAATGATTCAAAAACAGGGGCCCTGACTATAGTGGACTTAGGATCACTTCACCGGGCAGCGTTCACTCAAACATACAATTTCTTCAGCTATATACTAAAAGCTTCATTATGTAAAGAGTAGCTAGTAAATGCAATACAAGTGCAGCATTTAGTAATAGATCAGGCTGCGGAACACTCATCTGCACCGGCTCGGTTGTTTATCACCCGTGGTGAGGCCATTAGCGACGCCAACGGATTAAAATGTTAGCCTTGTTTCGTTTCACCTATTTAGACCTTGCTGGAATTACTTTTAACTGAATCTGTTATTTGAAACAATGTGGAAATTACGTTCTATTATTACCGTTACAAAGAAATTTCCGTGTGTCACACAGTTGCTTTGGAATTTTTTTAAATACAGGGTTTAACAAAATCAACTGCATTTTGGTAAAATACCGATATCCCATTTTGTTGACTATTCCATACAAACTAGCATTAGCTGATCAGTACTCTAGTACGCGAAGGTGAAATATTTATTTGGGATTACGATGTTGGTCCCATACAAAAAATATATATATTTGAAGGTCAGAATTTTAGCCTCAATAAGGAATGCAGTTAATTTTGAAAGACCAGTGCAAATAAAAAAAAAATGTTTTTATTTATTACTAGCTTTTACCCGCGTCGTACTTCGTCCGCATTAGGTAGTTTTTTTGGATAGTAGTATAAAAAAAACCTGAACTGTACTTTTTGTACGTATGTTTGAATTGTGCCGAGATGGGATGAGGCCCAAGACTAGGTGTGAATGTGATAGGGAAATAGGGAATGCGTTGTTTTCTCGTAACACCAATTTTAACCAAATATAATTCAAATCTTTGGTATTTAGGAGTAAAAGCGATCAGATTCCCCGGAAAGTATTTTTTCCCAGGGAAATGCGTTGTTTTCCCGCGGTGAAAAGTAACCCATGTCCTTTCTTAAGTCTCAAACAATCTCCTTACCAAATTTCATTTAACTGTTCAGTAGTTTAGGCGTAAATGCGATCGGTCCACCTGAATTTTCTCATGGGAATGCGTCGTTTTCCCGCGGCATAAAGTAGCCTATGTCCTTTCTCGGGTATCAAAATATCTCCATACAAAATTTCATGCAAATTGGTTCAGTAGTTTAGGCGTGATTGAGTAACAGACAGACAGACAGAGCTACTTTCGCATTTATAATATTAGTATGGATTATAAGACTCAATCCAAAACTTTCCAGCTTTATGTGATCAATAACATTAATGGTAAAAAAGTACTAGTACTGCTATATTTTTTGAACATTAATTAATTTATTAACCTCTCAAGCGAAACAACCCTGAAATATGAATTACCCATTATTTATCAGAATACAGCAGGTACACAGTTAAGGTTCCTTAGCTTTCGTCAACTATCGTTTATCATATTTTAATATCCATATTTTAATGTTTTATAATCCATTTGTTAAATTTATAGCGCCCCATAACACAAAATGATGCCGATGAGGTCGATTGAGGAACTTGTTAATGAAGCTGAAATGGAATACCGATGATCCCAATAATTGGTTTTACCCTTTACAAAATTATAACATACATGTGTATTAATATTGAAGTTTTGATACAAAATTGGTAATCCAGTGTTTACACAATACGGGTAGATATCACCGAGCGATGTGAATCTAAATATCTAGTTGAAATAATGCTTTGATAAGCACTAGCAAGCATCATTATAGAAAAGTTGGAATTTAAGTAACTATACAATAATCATGAGACGAAATAAATTTAATTCTACAAAAGTCCCATTTAAATAGTATTTTAATTTTAAAAAAAAAAAACATAATTGCATTCAGGTCGTGCCTTGAGTGTGACCTGAATAACCGTAATAGGTTATGCAGCCAGTTACAGTACATGCTGATTTATTATTCCACGAGCTTTAGTTCATTATATTACGGGAGCCACGAATATGTTGCTCCGAACAGTTCCTAGCTGACAGTTTCATTGCCGCACACATATACAGGGTCACAGTACAACGAAATTGAGTTGGGATGAAAATGTCAACGAGAATGAATAATTATTGTGAACTAGAAAGCTTAGTATTTCATTCGTTCATTTTAATAAAAATGACCAAACGATACAAAAAATATTTCAGGCGATTCTCGCGTCAATCGAACTTTTTCTGTATGGTCATTTGACTACCAGTTTATGTACCAGTCACGTTTTACCAAAAAAAAAAAGCATGTAATATATCCACATGAAAAAAAAACTACCGCATAGAAAAAATCGAAACGCTTAGTAATCGTGGCCCCAAAAAAATTTTTTTTTTTATAATAAAGATAATTCGAACGGTGAACTTTTTTCGTAAACGAACCTCACGAGAATCTGCCCCTAGTATGTAGATAATAATTAGAATCATGCCGCAAGCATATTTCAGAGTATGAATATCGTCAATTCAAAATATTTGATAGATTTTAACCCTAAGCCACATTTCTTAAAACATAGTAAACTGATGATTATGCTGTTATGATATCAATCACGGTGATTTTCTGATTTCGTCAAAGGTACAGTTCGTCACCAGTACCGTAACTGAAAATACAATAGTACAGAAGGATCACTGTAATAAGACAGATAAAGTAAAAGCCACTTTCGCTGCAACGCGGTAAAGTGCAATTCTCTTCGCACGCCTTCATGCACTTCACTTTGTTTCATCTCGATGATGCGTGTCTCTTTCTAACGCGTAACGCTATCGCTGTTTCGTGGCTTTTAATGTGTCAGGGTTGTAATATTAGTTATTTCGTTGTAACGTCAGTCACAGGCTGAGAATATAAACCATAAAATTATTATCCCTTTGGAATAGAATGACAAAAGCGAGATGTCACTAGCAGCAAACTGTGTGATAAAAAGAGATGGGTTGCAGAACCATTTTTGTCAGATGTCAAACAGTTGACCGCCCTGCAGAAGCTCGCTGAAAAATTACGTGCATTTGATTTTTTATATTTAAATGTGAAATTGTGTATATTTTGGAGAAATAATGCGTCTGAAACATGGTGACTTGATCGGTGATTGATTGTTATGCATTACAGCGGCATAATCCCAACAAATAATCATTTAACAGGTAGATTAGTCCAAATCGAAGCCTCTTAATATACGACTTATATTTACCAATGCGCTTCAAATTTATAGTACGCATTTTGATTATTATATTCTCCAAACGTTAATTTACGTAAAAAATAAAGACAGAATAACACAGGGAATGTATATCGACGAATATTTTGTATAATGAAATAACATTTAGTTTTACACTAGAGCTACATGTTCAATATTTTGTGTCGACTGTTTATGATGCAGTAAACTACTATATTTAACTTAGGAACATTGTTCTAAATCACCTGATCGAAAGGTTATCTCATTTAAAGCTACAAATTTTACTTACTTATGTTAGTTACTGACATCTTAAATCGGTTTTGTTTGACAGCTTTTACTTGTCCTTTTATTCCGATAGGAATATTAATTTTATGATATAAACACAGTCAAGGCGCGAGGCTTCGGAGTGACCCCCCCCCCCGTTACCATGAGTTTACGGCGGTTTTATTCGCTAGCAATGACGTAAAAAAAAGTGTATGGAAATTTTTAGTTCTGCAAGTGACCTCTAGTAGCCCTGGGCAATTATCCATAGACTTTTTAGGATTCCGTAGCTAAATGGTGAAAACTCCTAGACAGACAGCCACTTTATTCTGTGACTATAAGCATCACATTTTTGTAATTTTGGTAGGAAGGTGTATCCTGTTCACCGCTAAAAAACACAAAATAATGATATACATCCCATAATAATTATATCCCATAATATTTTTTTAGTAAAACCTATGCGTGTGGGGTGTCTATGGATAGGTCTTTTAATATGACATAGAGGATCCAAAAACTATTTCCTTTTTAAGTCTAACGTTTGATAGATAGACCCTTCTAAAGTGGTAAAATGGGCGCCCCCCCCCTCTCCAACTTCTAAACTTAGCGAATCTAAACTGAAAAAAAAAATATGATGTACATCTTAACAAATAATTTCAACGAAAATTGGTTTGGACGGGATCAAACTAGAAGTCTCTTTGATATAGCAAATTTTTAATAACCGCAAACATAACTTTGTTCTTCATACAAACGCTATGAAAAACAAAGTTATATTTGCTGTCAACAAAATATTGTGGTATTTTAGCTAAGTGGAAGTAAGTGGATTCCCTTATTCAGTGAAATTTGGCACGGAACCCTCAGTGCGCGAGTCCGACTCACACTTGGCTGGTTTTTTATGTCGTCACTAGAGAATAATACCGCTGCAAACCCATGGTATCGGTACTGAACATTCTGTATTCGATGCGTTAGTATGCGTCCTCGTAGCTGATCGATGTCACTAAGCTACGACGCGCTACAAAGTGCTACGGTGCTACGAGACGTTTGATTGCGACGTAGACGACAATTCTAAGTTTATGTACTCGTAGTACAAGTAGCTGTGTGTAAAATAGCTGTCCCTTAATTTGAGCAAATAGTTACGTTAACAGAAGAAAATGTGGTTACATGCATGATTAAGGGATTATGAAAGGATTATGTGTTGTATGTACATTTGCATGTGAAGTTGAGTTTGTTTGACTTAAGATCATAATATCCTGTTATAACTTTCGTACGGAAATTTTCACAGCTCACCAAAATGAGACGTGGAGGAAGTTACATAGCCCGGGCGTATTTAGGTCATAGATTTAGCTATAGAGCGTTCGTCTGATTTAAGCTGCGATATATCATAGTGCGGTGCAGCCATTAGTGCCCGGCACACGGATTAAAATGTTAACTAACCGCCTTTTGTCTTTGGTTGTACGATGACACAGGAAAAGTATAAAAGCTTTCTTATATGCATGTTAAAAGTAATTTCCATCTTACCGTAAACATACTTAGGGCTAGTTTTACCATGGACACATAAGCACTAACCCACGAATTATTAAAATATGTAACGTCATTTTGTATGACGGATTCTATACTTTTATCTATACTAATATCTATACTAATATAGTAATACTTATTATAAGTATAAGCCGATCCGTTTAGAAAAGAAAGATTCTTGTGTTGGATAACTCATTATTGAGAAAGGCTAAACAACTACAAAACATTACGATACAACTTATAAGAGCAGAGAAAAGAAAAAAATTCCAAAAAGTGGGGGAAATATATTAATTTTCAGAACTATTCTTGAGTACGCAGCGTAACCCGTTTCAGATACACAAAGCACTAGCAGCTAGCTCTGGCTATACACTATGGGTATGTGTAATGCGAACAGGATTGAAATGTATTAAACATTTCTGTCAAATATTAAAACGCGTATATACGCATTATATTTTGTGTTGCGGCACAAAAATTGAACTTTGTATACTGTTCTCTTTACGCTGCGTACTTAACAACGTGTTGTTGTTCCGCCTAATGTCCCGCGATGGCGATCATAGCAACACGACCGCGCGATTGCACGTTGTGCTGCGCTCTGACTTTGCCAACCAATTCTTCAGTATTAACTAGTAGATCAGATATAGGACGTGGCAGATTAACTTGCCTTAAAAGTTCTGTCCAAGCTGTAACTGTGGCTAGCTAGTAAGTGGTTTTGCTCCGTCTAATATTTTGCATAATAATAATATTGTGCTAGACGCTAACTTGTACTACTAATTTAAGATGAGCAGTTACTGAGGTGCAAAACGGTTTCCTATAAATTAAATATTACTGCTATTCACTTTGTTGCGACTAGAAAGTACGCTTTATCATGCTGCAAGACTTAACTACATAGATGTCGATTGGTTTGTTTTATAATAAAATAAATCTGCGCATAATTGCAAAATGAAGCTTAATTCTACACATGGAACGGTTATTGTACAGTGCAAGCAAGCGCCTTAGTTTAGATACTCGTATCTTTTGCGATTGTTTGAATAGGATGGACCTATCACTGCATTTATTATTGTTACTTGTTAACTTTAGCTTAGCGGTGCAATGGACTTTGAACTTAAGACTAAGGATGTATAGCTTAGAATCGTCCGGCAGTTCGATTGTAAAGTTGGTAGTTGGTACTATTCTAAGGTAATGTTGTAGTCACAGTACTTGGCACCCGCCCCACGTCCAAGGCATGGCCTATTCATCATGGCTGAGGCCTTTGGGCTTATTCCGGTCTACCTGAAACTCCAATTTCTTGTTCAAAATTAGTTTCGTCAGTGACATAAATGTTCTTTCACCTAGGGAGCTTGTTTGGCAATATTGGCTAGCATTGAAAAGAATGAGCTATATTTAAATTAACGAAGTTTTCATCACAATTCAATTTTAAATTGTTGACTCGTATTAATCAAAGGCTTCGCGGTATCGCACAATGAACGGTTATTTAGTTTCAACATCTATATTGATTAATTACTTAATTAAGATTTTAATTTAAATTTGTCTCGTAGTATGTAATTACTTGTAACTAAACATAAAGCGTAGGTACTTTGTGATTTCAACGAAATGGAGTCCTATAAAAAATCTTTCTAATCGACTTCAAAAAAAGGTTCTTAGTCCAACCTGTTTGACAAAAAAAAACACTTATAAATTATTTTGTAAAATACTTATATTATTAGCGTTTTTTTCTAAAATGTATTAAATTTTATTAAAAGAAAAAAAAACATACAGTGTAATTGATAACCTCCTCTTTTTTTGAAGTCGGTTAAAAATGATGCAAATTGTATACCCCGAGGTATAAAATCTAATTCCGGAGATCCTCTATTTACATACACCTTGAGACTAGATTTTATAGAGTAGACATGATTATTTTAGCCTCAATAATGACACTATTATAATAAATCTTCCATATTGTACTATTCTATGTTATACAAGGTGTTGTTTTGGTCAGTGACATCCAACTCAGGGATGATAATATGAGTTATGCTTATTCTAAAAAAATGTTTTCTTTGAATTCTGAACAAGTTTTATACAAGAAAATCTCTTCACAACATTCAAAAAAATTACAAAACGAATAGGAAAACTCGCACCCTAGCGCGTAGCTAGCGTTTATCTACGAAATACTACGCCATAGCTAGTAAGCTACGAAGAGGCTACCTGGTGTTGGTAGTTTTGACTCGATCGCTGTACCGCATTAAAAAATGATTTTTTTGGTTTTTTCCATTTAAAAAAAAATATTTTCTTTATATATTTTTTTGGCATCAGTATCGTTTGTGCAGCAGGTTTTGTTTTGGTCAGCGACGTGCGACTCAGAGTACAAACGATACTAAAGCCGAAAAAAAAGTGTTTAATGGAAAATACAACTATGTACCTACAACCTACCTACCTACAACATCAATTTATTATTGTGATACTACCGAGCGCATTAAAACTACCAACACCAGGTCGTCTCTTCGTAGCTTACTAGCTACGGCGTAGTATTACGTAGACACGCGCTAGCTAAGCGTAAGGGTGCAAGTTTCCTCATTCGTTTTGATTTTTTCTAAGGAATGTTTTGAAGAGGTTTTTTTTTTTATAAAACTTGCACTAATTAAAAGTTTTATTTTGAATAAGCATAACTCATATTATCATCCCTGAGTTGGATGTCACTGACCAAAAGAATACCCTGTATGTATATTAGACTATGTTAGCACTGATTATCTGCCCACTGTAACCTTATCAAATGTAAACTAGACTTTCAACAAACGCCTTAATAAGCTTCTAACCGAACTCATTGTAGCTGAACATGGCATAGTAATTCAGGTCCAGCTGTACTCAGTACTTTGTGGTTACAGTGCATTTAAATTGTCATGAGTATTATAATGTGGTTTGCATCGAAATCCGAGCTTATATTATAGCATGTTTATTAAAATGTAAAATTTTATATTAGTCCAGAGATGTTGGGTCGTGCATAAAGTTAATATTTAAATTGAGTCTCTTTCAGAGTTTTATTTTAAATGAAATGCTTCGTTTGAAAGATTTATAGCTTCTATTAATTTGAATCAGTAATTATTTTTTTCATAAGCTCAAGCAAAGTCGCATAACATCTCATAAAATCTCGATTTTTGTACTTAGGTTGTACTTAATTTCAAACAGTGAAATCTGATTCAGTAGTCCGTTAGTATTAAAATGCGTAGAGTTGTAGCTCAAGCAAGTCATGCATTCGTGACCCACGGTCCACATCCATCTTTACGATAACAACCACACGACCCGTAATACTAAGTATAACAAATATGGATACTTCCTAGTACAGAAGTCAAACTACACACAAAGCGCGCTCGAGCAACGCACACAGACACCGCTCACGGATGTGAGGTCTCGGAACATTGCGGGACAGTGCGAGTGCGAGTGCCGCCTGCTTAATACACGTGTCTCGAAAGGATCTTGTAAGGTGAAAATATGTTGTTAGCTGACTTAAGCTCTTTTATATACTTGTTTCTTGTCCCTTGTCTTTCTTTCTTCTTTTTTTGTCCCTTTCGGTGTCGAGACCCTTGGTCCGTGGGGTCCTAGCGCTAAAAGGCTTTTTAAGGAGATTTCAAAAAGGTTAGTCGTCATCACAGGAGACCGAAGAGCTGGCAGCTACCTCGGACAAAGAATTAGTCTTGCTATTCAAAGGGGGAACGCTGCCAGTATCTTCGGAACCTTACCTAAAGGGACTCCTTTAAATGATATTTTTTAGATTTAAATTTATATTTTTAAGGACTTATAACGTTATTATAGGTATTACTTAAATTGTAATTTTAGATAATGTTTTATTTGAAGAATAAACTATTAAATTAATAATGTTTCTTGTGCGATGTATTTTAAGTGACAGTCAGTTGATCTTGTGATTCGTAAGCGACAATATCTTAGAAACTTAGTAAAGTGAATAAAAGTGCTTGTTTCTTGATTTGAATCTGAACAAACGACTAAATTCATGTAAGATAAATTCATTCATACCACAAAATAATATGTTAGATGGAAACCTGTTTTTTATTTATGTAGATATTGTCTAAAACAGATAGGTTAAAAGAATGTCTATACAGGGTGTTGATTTCAATACGAGCGGAATTTTCAGAGGTGATTATGTACCTTGTTCTGATCATGAATCACAAAAAAAATGAGTTCGAAAAAATATTTTTATTTTTATTAAATAATGACGGTTTTCAAAGTAGACCCTAGCGATTTTTAGAGTAGGCCCCCGACACCACACCGCGCCGGCTAGCGTGCGAACGAACGATACCTACAAAGCACAAAGGCACCGCAATCCTTTGTGTTTGGCGCGTGAGCGCCGCTCAGGCTTCCCGCCGCCCGCCATAGCGCCGTGCGGTGAAGTAGCGGCTATCTCTTTTTATCGCCCAGCCCGCGCTATCTCGTTCTCGTCCGTCATACCTCAGTTGTGCTAATAACATCGCATAGGCAACATGTTTTGCGAAAATGACGCAAAATTATTCTAACGGTGAACTCGTTAAAATGGTGCGATTGTATGCAATAACTGACAATAGTTTGAGTGCAGCTATAAGGATGTTTGGTGAACGTATTGTGTATACCGAAGAATCAACAAACGTTAATGACCTAAGACAGAGAATAGTCAGTGCATTCGAGTTAGTTTGACAAAATCGTTTTGTGCTGAACAGTTTAAAAGGGAACACCAGCCGCCGTGCCAGACTGTGTATTGCTCAGTCTGGTGGACACTTCGATCATTTATTGAGGTTAGTGTAAATAAAAATGTACAAAAAACTAGATGTAAAGATAAATCGATGTAAATAAGTTGATTCCAAATTTTTAACTACGCCAAAAATACTTTAGACTCGCGTCATTTAATATTCTTGGTACTTTTTTATTTTGAAACGGTTTAGCATAAATCTAGACAAAAGCTCAGGGTTCGATTTCCGTTTGAACTCCCGAAGTTAGTAAAAATGATATACCTACCTACATGACTTTTGCTCATTAAGTAATAATAACTAAAAAATTCATAAACCATTAAAACTTCTTTTGATTTTCAAAAGATTAGCCAAGCCAATTCCCACCTGAAGGCTCAAATTGTGTTTAAGTTACAGTACAGTACAGATGACTTTAGTTAGCCTAGATTAAGATTCAATTCGTAGTATTAATTTAGAGTTTGAGGTTCGATAGATTCTCGATTGATTGCTCAAATTAATGAAAAACAGTGCGATCGATACCCAGTGCGCCATTAATTGATTCAAATTTAAGTGTTTCGGGTTAGTAAAAGTTTCAGAATTTCTGATGGATTGCCCAATTTCAGTGAGTTTTATCAAGATTAGGTAATTTGATTTGTTACAGATGAGTTTTAGGTATGTTTGTCGGTCCTAAGCCCTATTAAAGTAGGAAGGGAAATTTGGAATCAACTAATCCAAACACGTGAAATCGCTTATTCTTAAAGTCGGTAAAAATAGCAACATACACACTCGGGCATAACGTACCCGGCAGATAAAGATAAATCAGCACTGACCGCTAGTTAGTACCTACTTGCCGCGTGCTACGCGATTCGCGCCCGCTACGATTACAGTGTAAACATAATGGAGTGTCTGACGCCACAACGCAGTAAGGGTTTCATAAAAAATAATCGCTTAAAATTTCAGTTTAATTATTTTGTAATATTTGGTTCCACATACCTGTTCTATATGGGATCATACATTGTTTTTATAAATACCGCTCGGATTGAAATCAACACCCTGTATTTTGTGTTATAATATTATATCTGTATACACACATAGATACACGTGTACCAAGAGCTCGTATAATTAATGCAGCTTACATTTAGCGGGGCGGATTATCACGGATGCAGTGTATTGTGGGTTGCAGTGCTTGTATTATGACAGATGCGGTTATTTTTCCAGCGCTATCATACATGCATGTCCAGTTTTTATTGCTATTTCTGCGGCAGTAACAAATCGATTTGGCGTACAGCCAATTGCGTCATTTTAATAGCCGCGTGCCGCTAGCATGGTCAAACTTATGTAGATAGAATGACGTTTTTTCAACGATTTTATTTCGCCGGCAAAAAGATTGCATTGAAGGAAAGGAAGCATTGTCCGTTTTGAACTCTTGGACTTATTTATTGTCTATAGTAAGATCTTCTGTTGAATGTATAAATATTATTGTGATATTATGACAATGAAGATAATCCAAAAGTTAGAGGTATGTGTAGTTAACATACATAATCGGTATAGGTAATACGATATTCTGACGAGAGTCGTTTATAGCGATGATTAGGAAAGAAGACTGTTTGAAATGATGTTTCTGATAAAATTGAAAGGTTTCTTAGTCCTATTTATCCTTGTCAACTTTTGATACTAGGTTCGAGTATTTAAGCTTCTCAATGACCCGTCTTTTCTTAAAGATTTCAATAATGTGGCTCACAGCAACCCGTGTTATCTGTTACGTTCAAAATAAACCTCGTATCTTCAAGGGCTTTCCCCCTCCTTTTCAAGATTGTTAAGCATTTGTCGTAAATTCGGTTCTCCTCAACAAGAAAGTTTGAAACGAGATAATATAATTTACTTATTTGTTTTCGTTTACGCCGTGAAGTTTTACAAAACATTTCGTTAACTACGTTCTTAGGTATCTTGAAGAGTGCTTCTAATAAACGATGATAACTAATTTAAGTTGAGCTGTATTAATAGCCTTAAAGTAAGGTAAAAATATGTTTCGTAAATTATTATTCGTGATTAAATAATGTTGCTTGAAATAAAGATTATCATAATATCAAGACTTAAATTTAGAGGCGCTGCAAAAATAAAAATAAACGCAATGGCATCGCTTAATTCCACTGGTAGGTAATACAGTTATACTGCTGGGAAATTGTATTTCACGATTACACCAATGAATAGAGATGATTGTAAACGAGCACCTTTTTATCCCGTTATTATACCCTTTCTTACAATTCCACCGTTTTCCTTTCCACTTATCGCACCACTGTGCTTTCAAAGAGAAAATATCAAGCAATGCCGTGGAGGATTGGACTCGATGAAAACAAGTGAATGTTTTGATAGATTTTTTTATTTTTGATATTGTACAACAACGGAACGAAATTCGCTGCCGCGCCAGCAGCAATTTGGACTACGCAGCCCCTATAATTTCTACGTTTTCAAAAAGATAGTGAATAGACTGCTACTCTTAGACCCTTTACACACTGCGTTACTTATAGCATCGATACAGACGCGATGCTAACGCAGGTTAGCATCGATGCAGTCGAAAGATGTCAACCTTGATTCGATCCTTTATCGATGCTAAAAGTAGCGCAAGAGCACACTGCGACTTTTATCAGCACGCAGTCACAATGCAGCATCGATGCAGTCGCAAAATATGAATCTATACATATTTAAGATACTTTTGCATCGATACAGTCGCGATGCTACTATGCGTTAGCGTCAATGCAGTTGCTATGCAGAAGCTGGACAATGATAAATTATGTATTGTTTATTGGCAACTGCATCGATACTAACGTGCGCTAGCATCGATGTAGTTGCGCTTCTAAATAGATTCTAACGCGCGACTGCATCAATGCAAAATTAAATTTGTGCATTGCGTGAGTCGCGATGCTATGATGCTTATGCTTCTGTTTTTTTTTTAATTGTGGTGGTCAATAGGACAAAAGAGTAAAGATACTCCATACATTGTCACACACGTGCACAAGCCTACAATATTCATATTCATATTCATTTATTCACTACATAATATAACATTACAGCAGACAATATATAACATATAGGCAAAAGATGGTTATTTTGTTACATTATGACCTCAACGAGGTATTTGTGAATTCAAGTTATTAAATTCAATAAATTACAATTAAATCAATTCTTCATTAAAATAGTAATGTCAATAAGTATTTTGTCAAATTGTTAGTATGTCAAATTTAAAGTCATTTCTATCTATCTAAATAATAATAATGCGGTCATGTTAAATTCAAATTAAAAGAAAAAAAAATACAATCAAATCATGTCAATTTTCAATTTAAATCACAGATTAGTAAGAGTTTAAATTATATAATGTCATATCTAAATATATTGAAATTTATCATTGAAACATTCATTTATATTATAATATGCCTTTTTAACTAAAAACTTCTTTAATTCCCTATCAAATTTAATACCTCGGAGGGCTTTAATAAAGTTAGGCAAATGGTTATGTATCTTTATAGCCATATAGTAGGGACCGACCTTGAATAACTCCAGTCTGGCCGGAGGCAAAATAAAATCATTTGCGCGCCGCAAAGCGTAACGGCTCGAAGTGTCATTAAAATGCTGAAAATATCTACTGTGTTTTCTTATTTCGACGACCCGTCTGGTGTAGTGGTCGAGAAATCGCCTGATACGCAGCGGGTGCGGGTTCGATCCCCGCACAATACAAACATTTGTGTGCATGAACATGTCTGTTTGTATTGGTCTGGGTGTTTTCTATGTATATCATGTATGTATTTACAAACAAAAAGTATTTAAGTATTATATCCGTTGTCTGGCACCCATAACACAAGCTTTGAGTAGCTTACTTTGGGACTAGATGGCGATGTGTGGGAATGTCCAAAGGATATTTATTTATTTATTTATTTATAAAACGACATAATTCGAAGATATATCCGGCTATTGCAACTTCCCTGGCCAATCTGTAGCATGTGCACTCAAAGTTAAATACGCGAAGTGTCCAAAACGTGCAATACGGTTAGTATTATACAATACAATACGAAATACGAGAATAAAATAAGCCTAGGCTTCTAGTTAGTAGGGTTCTAGGGTAAATTCTTAGAGATCCGTAGCCGAATGGCAAAAACGGAACCCTTATAATTTCGTCAAGTCTATTTGTCTGTCCGTCCGTATGTCACAGCCACTTTATTCTGAAACCATTAGCATTACACCGATGAAACTTGGTAGGTAGCTGTAATACATTAACCGCTTTACGATATCTATAACAAAAATAAAAAATAATGACATTTGAGGGGGATTCCTACACATGGAACTAAATAATATTTTTTGGTCAAACTTATGCATGGGTATAGATAAAAATGACAAATGACATCGAGGATCCTAAAACCATTTTTTCTGAAAGTCTAACATTTAGGAGACTTGCACTTTTTTAAAACTTTTTACGTAAATTGTTTTAAACGAGATCGAGCTAGTAGTTTTTGAGATTTAGCACATTTTTACAACCGCAAACATAACTTTGTTCTTCATACAACACTATGAAAATCAGCTATGTTTGCTGTCAACAAAATATTGTGGTATTTTGGCATTGTGGAAGTAAGTAGATCCTTAATTCAGTTAAAGGTAGCACGGAAACCTCAGTGGGCGAGTCCGACTCGCACTTAGCCGGTTTTATTGAGTGTAACCTTCAACTGATGTGTTCAAATATAATCTTAAACAAGTAGATAGATATACAATAGAGAAGGACTAGCAGGCCTTCCTGTTATTCTATTAATGGGCCTGCGTTGTGTTCACCTACTAAAATTAATATCGTATGGAAATACAGTGTCTCTTAGTACATTAATGTCGGATAAGGTATGATATGATTTTTGCTCGAATTGAAAGGTGATTTGTCTATCCATTTATAGTTAGAATAGATTCAGAGCAATTACGAGTAAGTACACCTAGCTTCATATGAATCGTATGTAGGTAACGTATGATTTTGTATACCTAGTCCTTAATTCTACACATGGAACGGTTATTGTACAGTGCAAGCAAGCGCCTTAGTTTAGATACTCGTATCTCTTGCGATTGTTTGAATAGGATGGACCTATCACTGCATTTATTATTGTTACTTGTTAAATTTAGCTTAGCGGTGCAATGGACTTAATACTTAAGACTAAGGATGTACAGCTTAGAATCATCCGGCAGTTCGATTGTAAAGTTGGCACTATTCTAAGGTAATGTTGTAGTCACAGTACTTGGCACCCGCCCCACGTCCAAGGCATGGCCTATTCATCATGGCTGAGGCCTTTGGGCTTATTCCGGTCTACCTGAAACTCCAATTTCTTGTTCAAAATTAGTTTCGTCAGTGACATAAATGTTCTTTCACCTAGGGAGCTTGTTTGGCAATATTGGCTAGCATTGAAAAGAATGAGCTATATTTAAATTAACAAAGTTTACATCACAATTCAATTTTAAATTGTTGACTCGTATTAATCAAAGGCTTCGCGGTATCGCACAATGAACGGTTATTTAGTTTCAACATCTATATTGATTAATTACTTAATTAAGATTTTAATTTAAATGTGTCTCGTAGTATGTAATTACTTGTAACTAAACATAAAGCGTAGGTACTTTGTGATTTCAACGAAATGGAGTCCTATAAAAAATCTTTCTAATCGACTTCAAAAAAAGGTTCTTAGTCCAACTTGTTTGACAAAAAAAAACACTTTTAAATTATTTTGTAAAATACTTATATTTTTAGCGTTTTTTTCTAAAATGTATTAAATTTTTTTAAAAGAAAAAAAACATACAGTCTAATTGATAACCTCCTCTTTTTTTGAAGTCGGTTAAAAATGATGCAAATTTTATACCCCGAGGTATAAAATCTAATTCCGGAGATCCTCTATTTACATACACCTTGAGACTCGATTTTATAGAGTAGACATGATTATTATTAAATTTAAAAAAAAATATTTTTTTTATATATTTTTTTGGCATCAGTATCGTTTGTGCAGCAGGTTTTGTTTTGGTCAGCGACGTGCGACTCAGAGTACAAACGATACTAAAGCCGAAAAAAAAGTATTTAATGGAAAATCCTACAACATCAATTTATTATTGCGATACTACCGAGCGGATCAAAACTACCAACACCAGGTCGTCTCTTCGTAGCTTACTAGCTACGGCGTAGTATTTCGTAGATACGCTCTAGCTAAGCGTAAGGGTGCAAGTTTCCTCATTCGTTTTGATATTTTTTAAGGAATGTTTTGAAGAGGTTTTTTTTTATCAAAGTTGCATTAATTAAAAGTTTTATTTTGAATAAGCATAACTCATATTATCATCCCTGAGTTGGATGTCACTGACCAAAAGAATACCCTGTATGTATATTAGACTATGTCAGCACTGATTATCTATCCACTATAGCCTTATCAAAAGTAAACAAGACTTTCAACAAACGCCTTAATAAGCTTCTGACCGTTTCTCAATGTAGCTAAACATGGCATAGTCCAGCTGTACTGAGTACTCTGTGGTTACAGTGCATTTAAATTGTCATGAGTATAATATTGTGGTTTGCATCGAAATCCGAGCTTAGATTATAGCATGTTTATTAAAGTGTAAAACTTTACATTAGTCCAGAGATTTAATAAAGTTGATATTTAAATTGAGTGTCTCTTTCAGAGTTATATTTTAAATGAAATGTTTTGTTCCAAAGATTTATATCTTCTATTTACTTGAATCACTAATTATTTTTTATTTCGTAAGATCGCATAACATCTCATAGAATCTTGATTTTCGTACTAACTTAGGTTGTACTTAATTTGATACTGTGAAATCTGATTTAGTACTCCGTTAGCATTAAAATGCGTAGAGTTGTAGCTCAAGCAAGTCATGCATTCGTGACCCACGGTCCACATCCATCTTTACGATAACAACCACACGACCTGATACTAAGTATAACAAATATGGATACTACCTAGTACAGAAGTCAAACTACACACAAAGCGCGCTCGAGCATCGCACACATAGACACCGCTCACGGATGTGAGATCTCGGAACATTTCGGGACAGCGCGAGCGCGAGTGCCGCCTGCTTAATACACGTGTCTCGAAAGGATCTTGTAAGGTGAAAATATGTTGTTAGCTGACTTAAGCTCTTTTATATACTTGTTTCTTTATTTGAATATCTGTACAAACGACTAAATTCATGTAAGATAAATTCATTCATACCACAAAATAATACGTTAGATGGAAACATGATTTTTTATTTATGTAGATATTGTGTCAAACGGATAACTCAAAAGAATTTCTATATATTTTGTGTTATAATATTATAAATGTATACACAGATATATACACGTGTACCAAGAGCTCGTATAATTAATGCAGCTTACATTTAGCGGGGCGGATTATCACGGATGCAGTGTATTGTGGGTTGCAGTGCTTGTATTATGACAGATGCGGTTATTTTTCCAGCGCTATCATACATGCATGTCCAGTTTTTATTGCTATTTCTGCGGCAGTAACAAATCGATTTGGCGTACAGCCAATTGCGTCATTTTAATAGCCGCGTGCCGCTAGCATGGTCAAACTTATGTAGATAGAATGACGTTTTTTCAACGATTTTTTTTCGCCGGCAAAAAGATTGCATTGCAGGAAGCATTGTCCGTTTTGAACTCTTGGACTTATTTATTGTCTATAGTAAGATCTTCTGTTGAATGTATAAATATTATTGTGATATTATGACAATGAAGATAATCCAAAAGTTAGAGGTATGTGTAGTTAACATACATAATCGGTATAGGTAATACGATATTCTGACGAGAGTCGTTTATAGCTATGATTAGAAGAGAAGACTGTTTGAAATGATGTTTCTAATAAAATTGAAAGGTTTCTTAGTCTTATTTATCCTTGTCAACTTTTGATACGAGGTTCGAGTATTTAAGCTTCTCAATGACCCGTCTTTTCTTAAAGATTTCAATAATGTGGCTCACAGCAACCCGTGTTATCTACATATTACGTTCAAAATAAACCTCGTATCTTCAAGGGCTTTCCCCCTCCTTTTCAAGATTGTTAAGCATTTGTCGTAAATTCGGTTCTCCTCAACAAGAAAGTTTGAAACGAGATAATATAATTTACTTATTTGTTTTCGTTTACGCCGTGAAGTTTTACAAAACATTTCGTTAACTACGTTCTTAGGTATCTTGAAGAGTGCTTCTAATAAACGATGATAACTAATTTAAGTTGAGCTTTATTAATAGCCTTAAAGAAAGGTAAAAATTTGTTTCGTAAATTATTATTCGTGATTACATAATGTTGCTTGAAATAAAGATTATCATAATATCAAGACTTAAATTTAGAGGCGCTGCAAAAATAAAAATAAACGCAATGGCATCGCTTAATTCCACTGGTAGGTAATACAGTTATACCGCTGGGAAATTGTATTTCACGATTACACCAATGAATAGAGATGATTGTAAACGAGCACCTTTTTATCCCGTTATTGTACCCTTTCTTACAATTCCACCGTTTTCCTTTCCACTTATCGCACCACTGTGCTTTCAAAGAGAAAATATCAAGCAATGCCGTGGAGGATTGGACTCGATGAAAACAAGTGAATGTTTTGATAGATTTTTTTATTTTTGATATTGTACAACAACGGAACGAAATTCGCTGCCGCGCCAGCAGCAATTTGGACTACGCAGCCCCTATAATTTCTACGTTTTCAAAAAGATAGTGAATAGACTGCTCCTTTTAGATCCTTTACACACTGCGTTACTTATAGCATCGATACAGACGCGATGCTAACGCAGGTTAGCATCGATGCAGTCGAAATATGTCAACCTTGATTCGATCCTTTATCGATGCTAAAAGTAGCGCAAGAGACCCTCTGCTCACTGCGACTTTTATCAGCACGCAGTCACAATGCAGCATCGATGCAGTCGCAAAATATGAACCTATACACATTTGCGCTACTTTTGCATCGATACAGTCGCGATGCTAGCGTGCGTTAGCGTCAATGCAGTTGCTATGCAGAAGCTGGACAATGACAAATTATGTATTGTTTATTGGCAACTGCATCGATACTAACTTGCGCTACCATCGATGTAGTTGCGCTTCTAAATAGATGCTAACGCGCGACTGCATCAATGCAAAATTAAATTTGTGCATTGCGTGAGTCGCGATGCTATGATGCTTATGCTTCTGGTTTTTTATTTTTAAATTGTGGTGGTCAATAGGACAAAAGAGTAAGGATACTCAATACATTGTGTCCAAGCGGGAAGAAGTCCCGTCTGTTCAGTATATAAAAGGTTAAGATGGAAACTAACTCCCTAGTGGCGTAGATAACCCTTTGCCTAAGATACTAAGTCCCTGGAGCCCTAGCCCAGCCTAACAATAGATACGTAGATATAATAAGGATGTTGTGGTAGGATAGCTACACCCAGGTCGCCCAGGGTAGCAGCGTTAGGACGGTAGGTAGGTGGCTTGGACCCGCTGCCAGTCTGGCAGGCTCACCAGACTGATCATAGTGACGGCTAAAGGTGTCTTGGCCGCAGCGGAGGGAAATGAGAACCAACACGGACGGTTGATATCTAGTTTATTGTGGTTAAGTTAAATGTATTTATAATTATATCATAGTGTGTAAACATATAAAGGTTTGAGGTTGTGTGCCGCCGGTGTGAGTGCCGACGCTGCATGATGGGTCCATCGGTCAGCCGTTGCGATGTAGGTCGCTGACGCCGTGGTTGTCACAATGTACGATGCTAGCTCGTACATATTGGCATCTTCAAAAAGAGAGAGAGGAAGAAGATGCAGCCCCGTCTCCTGGTGTCCAGTGATGTGATCGAAGATGCGATGTACTGCTAGCACCATCCGTCGTTGTTGATTTCATCTGCTTCCTGTCCCATTGCAGCTGTTGTGTTGACTGACTCGATGGAAGTGTTGCTTGTTGTTGGCTTGATAATGATCCATGAAGTGATGATGATGAGGTAATCTGATGTCGACGCGACTACTCTGACCCGTCCAAAGTCCTGATGCCTGGACGAGCTGGTTATCTCCCTCCGGGGAGACGATGTTGATGTACAAGCCTCCTGACTTGTACGAGGGCGAGAAGAGAGTACACGCCTCCTTGCCTGTACTCCAAATGTGTTGCTTGTGGCTGCACGCCTCCTGGCCTGCACCTTGTTGATGATGATGATGGCAAGCCCCCTGGCTTCCATCGGTGAATTGAAGATTGCAGCCTCCTGGCGTGCAAGGATAAGTAGCCTCCCTCCGTGGAGACGATGATGGTGTACAAGCCTCCTGACCTGTACGAGGGCGAGAAGAGAGTACATGCCTCCTAGCCTGTACCCTCAGTGTTTATTTTTGCCGGCAAGCCTCCTGGCCTGCACAGTGTTGATGATGATGGTAAGTCTCTTGGCTTCCATCGATTAATTGAAAATTGCTGCCTCCTGGCGTGCAAAGATAAGTTGGTGAGACCCTCACGTTGAGTATCGATCAGATCCTCTTCGAAGTTGGTTCATGATGTGATGATGTTCTGCTCGTTCGCTCCTCCTCTTCTTGATGATGTTCATGTTCTTCTTTATACTGAACAGCATGCGGTGGTGTTTCAGTTACTGGTGAGACCCGCTTCTGGGAGGCCAGTAACCGAACCGCTACTGTCAGTTATCGATCTTCTTTCTTCTTAGATGTTAAATTTGCTTGATGCTTGCTACTTCCTAAGAAGTTCTCCGTCGGTTGATGCTCGGGAAGTTAATAAGACAAGACAAGGGAATAGGTAAAGGTTGATAATAGTTACAATGTAATATTTGTTTATACCTATTTAAGTCCCTGTCGAGTCAAGTTAATGTTAAAGTCAATGATAAATTAATGTTAATAAGTAAAGATACAGGTAGGTGATCGTAAGTCACCGTTATTCCCTATAATGCCAATGTTTGTTTGTCATAAACTAAGGCGGGATGCAGGTGGTTGTAAGGCACCTGACCCTGTTATGCGCTTGTTTTGATAATTGCTCAATTTGGTCTCTTTGATTTGAGTCCCAATAAAATGATAAGCTTAAACTTGGTCTCCTTGTTGAGTCCCAAGGAAGACTTGAGCTCCTTGCTGAGCTTCAAGCCATGATAGTGCTTAAACTTGAGCTACTGATGAGCCTCAAGTTATGTTTGTTTGCTTGCTAAAACTTGAGCTACTGATGAACTTCAAGTTATGTTTAATTGCACACACGGCAAGCGTAAAATCGTTTTACACCCACGTCGCACACATAGTCAACAATCTCAAAACCTACAACAGTTAAATTAATCACATCCAGGTAGTCGGAGGCAACGCGTAAACCGTAAGCGCCGCGCCTTCGATGGACAAATATTATGACCAGAACAAAAAAAAAAAAACCGGCTATTGCAACTTCCCTGGCCAATCTGCAGCATATGCACTCAAAGTTAAATACGCGAAGAGTCCAAAACGTGCAATACGGTTAGTATTATACAATACAATACGAAATACGAGAATAAAATAAGCCTAGGCTACTAGTAAATTTAGGGTTCTAGGGTAAATTTTTAGGGATCCGTAGCCGAATGGCAAAAACGGAACTCTTATAATTTCGTCAAG
The DNA here is from genome assembly GCA_963924145.1 of Pyrausta purpuralis. Taxonomy (NCBI): domain Eukaryota; kingdom Metazoa; phylum Arthropoda; class Insecta; order Lepidoptera; family Crambidae; genus Pyrausta; species Pyrausta purpuralis. The sequence goes on along the minus strand of OZ001653.1, from coordinate 17,207,908 downwards.
TCTGTTTGTCTGTCCGTCCGTATGTCACAGCCACTTTATTGTGAAACCATTAGCATTACACCGATGAAACTTGGTAGGTAGCTGTAATCCATTAACCGCTTTACATTAAATAATGACATTTGAGGGGGTTCCTACACATGGAACTAAATAATATTCTTTGGTCAAACTTATGCATGTGGGTATGGATAAAAATGACAAATGACACCGAGGATCCTAAAACCATTTTTTCTGAAAGTCCTACATTTGGGAGACTTGCACTTTTTTTAAAACTTTTTACGAAAATTGATTTAAACGAGATCGAGCTAGTAGTTTTTGAGATAGAGCACATTTTTACAACCGCAAACATAACTTTGTTCTTCATACAACACTATGAAAATCAGTTATGTTTGCTGTCAACAAAATATTGTGGTATTTTGGCATTGTGGAAGTAAGTAGATCATTAATTCAGTTAAAGGTAGCACGGAAACCTCAGTGGGCGAGTCCGACTCGCACTTAGCCGGTTTTATTGAGTGTAACCTTCAACTGATGTGTTCAAATATAATCTTAAACGATAGTAGATAGATATACAATAGAGAAGGACTAGCAGGCCTTCCTGTAATTCTATTAATGGGCCTGCGTTGTGTTCACCTACTAAAATTAATATCGTATGGAAATACAGTGTCTCTTAGTACATTAATGTCGGATAAGGTATGATATGATTTTTGCTCGAATTGAAAGGTGCTTTATCTATCCATTTATAGTTAGAACAGATTCAGAGCAATTACGAGTAAGTACACCTAGCTTCATATGAATCCTATGTAGGTAACGTATGATTTTGTATACCTAGTAAGTTTAACTTTCCTATAACTATTCAAACTTCATTTATGTCATTAAATATGAAAATTAGGTTATTGACAAAATAAATTATTAGTAAATGAATGTTTTTTTAATACAATTTATTTTATTATCAGACCTAGCTTTAAAACGTCACCTCACCGTAGCTAGTCACAAGGAAACGGCGTCACTTTGGCTGGAGTACATGAGGCAAGCGAACAAAGGCTTAGAGGAGCGTCTGCAACCGGCCTACGCTCGACGAAGTACAAAGCCCGTTAAGGGATAAGAGGCCCGTCACAAACACAGGCCTCCGGGCTTAAGCCGAAAGCCTGTTTTTATTTTATTCGCCACCGTTGATACTGGCGAGCAGTTTTAATACGAATTCACGTGCACTTGTTTTATTTGTTGCCAAGATTAGCTATAAAGGTACTGAAGTTAGTTAGCATTTAGTAAAAAACAAAATCAACTTTTATCTAATCAAATGCAAAACGATCTCAAGACACATAGCTTTTGCGTATGTGGCTAATAAATAGAACTTGTTGACAATCTATGATTTGGACGTTTCCAAAAATAGGATGAATAGACTGATAGACATTATACATTCTTGGTCATATCATAACTACCATCAGGTGATATCATGGCCAAATTTTTGACTATTTTATGTTACTAATACGTGATCAGAACTGAAATATTTTCGTTCCTGGACAATGTCATGCCTGAATCAGCAGTGTAGGTAATAGATAAGCATATATATATTTATATATAGGACCTTGAAATTTGCTTTTAAACTTATCTAATGACAGCTTACGATAAGCTTCCATAGAGGCCGACTATGAGCAAACACAAAAGCTCATTCATAAGCTCCTATACCCGTATACTCGTACATTCTATTGTTTCTATCAGGAATACGCCTGAAACATAAAATTTGATATGTCGTGCCAATCAGCTCCCATTGGCTTACGTAACGTTAAGTTTGTGTATGAGCACAAATTGATTCTAATTGTTTGCCATCGACAGTAAAACAGAACGATGCCTTTCATTTGTCCAGCCGTAAAATAAAACGGACTGTAATAAAATGTTTGAATTATTTTTACGACGCAGTAAACATGTAAATTAAATAACCATTTATGTAATGGTTTAGAATGTTTTTAACACTCACAGTGTCAAATTTGATATTCATAAAGATGAAATAAGAAACCAAAAATTAGCAACCTTTTGGCTGACCGGGCCAAACGCTCTTACCAATTGAGCTACCGTGCTGTCAGTCCGACCCGGCGAAATTTGTGGTCTCTTACTGTGTGGAGACTACAAATTTCGCCTCGACCGGTCAGCCAAAAGGTTGCTGGTTCAAGTCCCGCCTGCGCGCAAATTTTTGATTTCTTATTTCATCTTTATGAACCATTTATGTACCTAAAATATTTAAATATTGTGACTACGGATTTACGTGCAATTAGTTATAAAAGTGATGTAAGATATTAGTAAATGTAACTCAATTGTGTATTTTAAAATCAAGAGCCGTGCTAGGTGCGAAATAATGTTTTTGCTGGAACTTTGTGTTAAACACAAATATTAAGTCTTTAAAGTATGTTTTTCAGTAAAACAAGAATTTAATTACCCATAAAGTATAATTTATCGCTTGAGCGACACGTGTTCAATATTCCACCCATATAATTTTACATTGAGACGATAAAAATTAACTCTAGGTAAATGTTTCACACAGTCAAAAATCTACTAAGATCACCATTATGTAAAATCTGAGCCGAATCTTACTAAGTATACATAATCGTTGTTTGTAAATGTAAACCTTTGCAAGCCCTAACGAAATTCGAGATGAATTAATAAGTTATAAGTTTAGTAATCAAGAGGTGTCAGACAGAATTATGTACTTATTACAATGGATTTTGTTTGGGATTATGTGTCTGAATTTTGAGATGAAAATGTGGTATATTTTTGTGTTGTCTGCCGAACTAGCCCACAAGCAGCTTTCACAGCCTTTATAGTGCTTCTAAGTGATACAATTACCGTTTAAAAGCTAAAACCTACTCCTCAGCCTGTATAGCTTCGTATTCTAAAGTCATTATAGAAGTATGCGATACAGTGGCCATACAATCGTAATCATCACATTAACGCAGTTAATGGTATCTTGTCCCGTCATTCTACGGTTTATAAAGGTATAACAGAGTCGTGTTGTGAACATTTTTATAGCAATAGTAGAGGTATTAATGATGTTTTATGAAGGTATGAGGGTTTGGAAAGTGCTATACGCATTAGATGATATCAAATCACTTTGAGTGGTGGAGAGCGTCTCTTTAGTCTTAAGTTCTATTATCAAGTTTATCACCGCTCTTGTAGCATCGTGATCCACAGTAGAGTAAATTAACTTTATAGTAGCGCTACAGACGCTTAATTTAAAGATAACATAGTACCTGTACAGCGTTATCCGCTATAGTAGTGGTTTGAATTACTGTAGACTTATAAGTAATACGTTATAGCGATACTTTAACGCTTTGAGTGGAACAGAAGCAGTTTTTTTTTTTAAATTGAAGATTGAAGAAATAGACAAATATACGATACGACAGTAAATTAAGGAGAAGTAATCAAAAATATTTAATTATCATTCCAAACAGTATATTATGTTTAGATTATAAAAATTAAAAAGTGCCAATTTTAGGGTTCGAGTAGCGCAAAAAGCAGTTTACCTGATAACAGCTACTGTAGAGCTTCTTATAGCACTTGTGTTCTAGTTGGGTGTGTAATAAATCCTTTTAATTAGGATATTTTCAACGCACTAACACCCACGACTTAAATTGTACTATTGATGACAGTGTTTATTTTAATTCACACATAAAACGCCCCTCTTCAAATTTTTTAGGTACCTTCTCGCGCCATGGTAGGGTTCCTGTAAGTGTGTAAGTACGATTCGATGAGAGTCGGTTAGTTAGTTATGTTATCCTTTATCCGCTTTTATGAAGCAGTCATTTGGACATTGCACTTATGCTGACTTTAATGGCAATAATAACGTACACTTTGTTTAAAAAATATGAAACACGGCGCATTTTAGTAAAAATACAACAATTGCGCAAGAATGAATGAATATTATATTTTTTTCTGCTGCAGCACAAAATATCCCATTTGCCAACGTAATTCATGTTTCCATGATAAAAACAAAAGACAACATCATTAAAAGAGCAATTACGAGAAGTTGCGGTGCGCCGCGTTGTTGTAAAAAGCCGCAATGCCTATTCGCGCGTTTTTTGTCGGTTATCCTCACTCGAGGCTTTCTTGCGCGGGTGTGACATGGAATCATGCAAGAAATGTGCAAACGTACTCGGAATATTCATGTGTGTTAATATTCATGGCCACGGAGGCACCTGCTGCACTCAGTTAAGGATCGTGCATACAGTGCAAGTGTCTGTCTCTGAGTCGAGAGTCGCGGCCTTGCCGGCGCGGTATTAGCAATGTACAACCGAGTTTATTCGGCCAGATAGCGTTAGTACAAGCAGAAAACTTTACGGTTACTGCACGTGCCGTATGAATTTCAGATTGCGTTAAGCTGTTTGGGAAACGGCGAGAAACTGCTTTGATAAAATCGAGGCACTAGTTTTGTCGGCGAGTCGGTGCAGCAATACTTGTCTATATGGGGAATTGATTCGAATACGGTTTTAGTAAGCCTCCCTTACGTTCGAGAGCAGTTTTGAAAACGATTTTTCGACTGCAACTGAATTTAAGGTAGCCAAAACACATTTAATTAATATTTTAGTTTTGTGTTTGCTTAAAATTAATTGTATAATACGGCATTTCTTTATTTAATGCAGGAACTTGAATGTACGTAAAAGATGTAGTTAAGAGGTTGTTAAGCTATTTTACTAAAGGTGCATACTTAAAAGTTTAACTAACTTCAGTAGTAAACGACAGCCGCTGTCCTTCGCCAAGTCCCAAACTAGACTCATGATGACACGCATAAAACGCAGGTCACATTAACATAAAAGCAATAAACAATGCTGAGAAGTGTAATCCTAAAGCCTTTGAGAGCAAGTTAAAGTTATTTATTTATTGTTAAGAAAAAACGTATCTACTTAAAGTAGTATTATATAAGCTTCAAGATTTGATTATTACAGAACTTAGGTATAGGAAATTAACTACAAAAATTTTGGCTGTGCTTATCAAAGTTTTTTTGTTAGGGTACAATCGTTGTTTGGTTGCTGCCATATTATTTGATGTACACTTAGGCCGAAGCACGAGGTAACGTTTTAGCCTGGAGTTAGTTACATAGTTCTGTCTAGCACATTTGTACCTGTAAGATTGAAGAAAATCTACCCACCCGGCAAGGGAGCACCAAATAGGCGTCTACCATACGGAAGCACGTTACGTAAAGGGAACCGCGACGCCTCGGCATGGGATCAGGAGGCCGATTCTTGCGTCAATCGAACTTGTTTCGTGTGGTAAGGTAATTCGATTGCGGGTTTAACTGTTATACCTTAAAAACCAATAAAAACATCTACACGTAAAAAACATATCGCACGAACAAAATCTAAATACATACAAATCGAGACATATCCGACTGAATATATATTATATATACAACAACGGATTTTAAAATTACATTTACATAAATGATTGCTGACAGATAGGTGACGTTTTCAAATTAGGCGTGATGTATTTTATTCGACGAATATTACTTATCTGACGACGGAAAAGCCAAGCCTTAATCCGGTTGGTGGCGTATAAACACAAAGTTACGAAATCAACGTCGTAAAGTAGCAAGCAAGACTGCGAACACTTAAAAGTTAAATGCGCAGCTTGGTCGTTAGGCGCATACATTATGCAGCTGGTAGGCACCCGTCTCGCATCTTACAGAATCACTTGTTTTTGTGCTCTAATTTTGGAACAAGGTTTGTTATTTATTTACATCATCATCATCATCATTCTCAGCCAAAGGACGCCCAGTGCTGAAGATAGGCCTCCCCCACGGCTTTCCACAGCGACCGATCACTAGCGGTCTGCATCCAGTTTGATCCTGTAATCTTTTTAAGGTCATTTGTCCATCTTGTTGGTGGACGTCCTACGCTGCGTCTTTGGTCGAAGGGTCTCCAATCCAGAACTTTCCTACCCCAACGGCCATCAGTTCTTCGCGCTATGTGCCCTGCCCATTTATTTATATGCAATCTTCAAATCGTATCATCATCTTCATCATCAGTCAAAGGACGTCTGCTGCTCAATATAGGCCTACCCCGTGGTTTTCCATAGCGACCGGTTACCATGGTTATTTATACAACATGTCCCAAGAAGGGTTGTCTGGTGTTGGAGGACAAAAGAATTGTCTGGTCTGGTGTTTTTAGACTCTTTATATAAAAGTTAAAAACACGTAATATGATGAAAGTTCCCAAGGGCAACATAAGACTGAAAAAGCGTAGAAAAAGATCTTAATTTACGTTTTTTGCATATTTATATCTTTTAACGTAATATGATATTAAAATGAATGCCGCTGGTGCTTGTAAGTAAAGAGTAAATGCATTTTAAGAGAAGCAAAACCTTCTTTAGCAATTATGAAATGAAATGAAATTGTATTTGCCTTAAACACGATTTTACGTGGATAGGATAAAATTTGCAAATTTTATCATATATAATCTTAATTAATCATACTCGTGTATTATTTATTTAATATATATATATTTATTAGGAATGGTACGGTCCCAAAAACATAATTAGAATAAAGTCGGTGATTTTACTTTTTGCTTTACTATGCGTTTCATTGTAATAATAAACTCAGCACAACTTTGGGTGTAGGTAGAATTTCGTGGTCTTTGTATGTGTCTTAGAGTACGGTCAGAAAAAGGATAAACGTGTATAGGCCGACTTATCTGAAAAAATTTAAAGCCTGCTTTGCATAAAACGTGAAAGTAACGCCCGTTCGCCACGAACGTTGTATAATAGTATGGACATTAAAGTTAAAAATGCGATAGTATGTACGGGCGGAATGACAAGATTTATGCCCTAGTCGTTTGTTTTCTTGGGTAATCTCCTACGGAGGTGCTCGCTAAACAGATTACGAGTTCAAATTAAGTCGTAAACTTGTAACGCTCAAATTACTGAGCATTAGCACAGACGTCTCTCTTAAGGTTGCCCGAGGTTATACTAAGCCGTATTTGTTCCGTTTTATTACACTGCGAGTGTGATGAACGCCGATTAATATCGTGCCTCCCAAATTAAATTTGTTTAATTTCGCGCTAACAGCTGATAGGTATTCAGTTCTCACGTTATCGTTAATGTTGGTTAAGCACTTATGTGGCCTTCGCTTGTGGCCAATAATTAAATATCTTGGGAAATTAATTAATGTTTATGTAAGAGATCTTGGTTGCGATCTAAGTTTGCGATTTTATATTTGGTCATATCACAATTTTTATTGATATCAAAACAATTAATATTATCCAATTATCAACGACATTTATACCTATAGATGTAGGTCGGAGTCCTTTCAATTCCCTACCAGCCATTGAGTTTATATCTCGAGATTGAGTTAAAGTCTTGAAACCTGAAAATAGGAAATTACCAACTTTATAATAACAACTTTATTGTATTTTTACGATTTTCGTTAATAACAGTGACATGACTATCTTCTGCCTAGCTCAAAATAAAGCTGTTTTACTGAAAATGATATATTTCAATCGCTGTGTGTGCTAGAACGGTGGAGGGTCAATATCTAAAAGAATGTGTTCCATTTATTTCCTTCGCTCTTTAAGTGCTTTTATTATTTCTTTTTGAAGAGAGATGTGCTTTAAGTCGAACGTGGAATTTATACAAACTCTATTTTAATATATTTTGTTACCCTGTACCCCCTAAACGATTCGATGCTGTTTAATTTGATTGACAAGTAGATGCAGGTGAACGGTTTCTGAAATGTTGCAAATGCCAGGAATACCAACATAATCAGATTTCTATTAAGAATATCTCAGTGCTTATTAAAATAATTTAGAAAACAGTCATATCATTCCATTTCATTTTAATTTATTTGTTTATTAACTACTACTTGCAAACAGTTATGATTCCAAATTACTAAAAATCTTTATAACATATAACACTTTATATATGAATAGGTTTTTGCTCTAGTAATTTAAATATTCAAGTCTGTTTGTTAAAAGAGCTCTAAGAAAGAAATTCGACAAAATAGCTGTTCTTGAAAAGGTAAGAAAGAAGATATCTAGTAAAATCTTTTTTTATAGGACAACACTGGCTGGCATTGCCGCGCGCCTCGGAATAGTTCCCCATTGCTTGTTTGTCGACCTCTCACTGAAATTAATTTGAAAGCGTATTTAGAATGCTGTTCAAAAATCTTTTTAATAAATACATAACCTTTTTTCGGTGGTGTTCACTGCCAAAAATATTTGAGGTAAAAAAGCCAAAAATATGGATGATCGTAATTTCTGCATATTGATATTAAATAGCAACTTGCATATTCCCTATTACAAAACTTTTTAGAAGTAGGAAAAAACACTTTATAATATTTAGGCCATTTTATATCAGCAGCTGTCTAAAATGGCATATAAAAATAATGTGGGATGCACGAAATTGTGTTCCATATTTTGACATTTGATTAGGATTAATTATATGCGGTCCTTTTGAAGTAGATTGTTACACGTAGTCTGTGAGTGTTTTTTTAAACCTTTGTTATAAACCTTTATTTGCGTGATATCTGGATGTTGTGGGATTGTTGTCACTATAAAAATTTTATTTTATTTTCGATGCTGATATAAAAGTCACTAAACCCGTAATACGCCTTGTATTGCGTGAAATGCCAAATAAAAATCAACGATTTCACAATCCGACGATCGTCAGGCCGAAGTAAGTGCTTTTAGGTAGGTATCGAGTATCCACCAAGATAAATTGTCAACGCTGCTAAATAATGAGCAAGCGCTAATTAAGAATGATTTCAGATTTAGCTATGATATTTACGACGTCGAGTCGTGTCTGAAATCGCAATGTGAAATCAATCGTTTTACGGAACATATTTATCATCCATTATTCTGCGAGAATATGCTAAGAGATTCTAATTAAACCCTGTGGATCGGCGTCAAAGCGTCGTTCGCAGCCGCAAATATTTCGCTTCCCGCTCTTAGAAGCCGTTCTGCGACCGTATATATGATCGGAAACCAAAAACTACGGCTGGCAAATGACACATTTTTTATTAAGAAAAAAGTCCAATACATAATTTAAATTTTAAAACGCTAACCGCGTTCTTATAAACGCTTTGTTAAAAGGTATATGTATACAACAATTTATCATGGATCAGACGCGTTTAACTTTCGGTTGCAGCAAGCTCTAAGTGTATACTTTCTTTTATATTGGGCAAGTAAAGCTACTTACCGTGTACTTGTTCACTAGTTAGATACCCGGAATTTTCTCTCAGATGGAGTGTACTTGTTAAATAGTTACTTCCATTACATTTACACACTTCTGCAGGTACAAAAGGACACTAGTGTTTATAAAATAGTCACTGGGCAGTTACGTTTTGGGCACAAAAAAAATGAAAATAAAACCGTAAGTCAATTCACAGAGGCGTTTCTAATAAAACCTTGTTGATCGGGAACAATGGCCGGTCTCGCCGGAGGCGCCCCGCGGTTTCGCAAATGGTTCCGCCGCTGTGGGCCGCGCCGTCCGGGAAATAAAATCGGAAACTAATATTCTTCCCAAACCGCCACTAGGATTCTACACATTTTGAGACCCAATGTGCAGCATTTTCCTGAACGTTTAATGAAGATAAGTAAATAACCCTGTTCAACTGCTAATTTCAAATAATTCGAATTCCATACTGATACTACTAATACTTCTGACGTCCCTCATTCGCCTTGCTTGCGGTTTCCTGGGTTAGTCTTCGTATATTTTAAGTCAGTCTAAGTGTTAAACGATCTTGCTTTTACCTAAAAGAAGAATATTAAATTCAAAAGAAGACGACTAATTAATTTAGTCGTCTTCTTTTGAAGAACGTCATATTCACGGTTTACCTATACCCATTTTGTTTGTCATCAAAGAATTATCTAATCGGATCCAACTCGGATTTTCGAATCCCGCAGGGGCAAATGTTCTGTGATGAGCCCAACCATTTGAAGGTACGTAAGTCATGAATGTTAAATGTATTTAAGTACTTTTAGGAGACATCCCATCCTAATCGTGGTCTGGTTAATCGTAAAACAAGGAAAAATAAATCCTTATTTCGAAAACAGTTACTTGGTGTGTTGTCTAGTGCAAATTTATATATTTATTTACCCGCGACGGAACAGAAAAGGTGTACGCTTTTGGGTTAATAGAATGTTTGTGAGTTCGCAAACGAATGTTCCCATTTATCTTCAGAACGGCTTGACCAATTAACATGCAGTTTTCGAATAGAATCACTAACTGTCGTGTAAACATGGTGATATATGGGTTACTCTTCATCTCCAGTAATTGAAAAGTATATGTTGGTCGTTCAAGTACCCGTGTTCAAAACGAAAACGCCATTTTTTTCAAATTTATTTTATTTACTTTTAAACGTAGTCTTCTTTTAGGCGTACATACTTTGCCTCACGTTTCTTCCACTTCTTCAACCTCTCCAAAAAAAGCGCCTATACCTTTCTGACATCTAATTTCTGGTTAAAAAGTTTAATTGCCGTTTCATATCAGAAGCCTAGGGCCTCAGCTACTTTGTTGCGCACTTTTGTTCGGCGATCAGCGAAAAATACTCCCTGGACCTTTGTGGTAATTTCCTCGGTAACCACATCTGACGGAAGTCTTGGCCACTCTTTTTTTTTATTCGAAATGGGTTTGCTCTTGACTCTAGCCTACACCTAATTGGGCTTAGACACAGTCGACGATAGAGCGAGCTCACCCAGAAGAAGCCTGTTCACTCTGTTTTTAAAAGTTTTCGGGTTACATTCCCTTGGAAACACCGATGCAGGCAAAGAGTTCCACTGTTTGGCTGTGCGCATTATAAAGGATGTTGCGAAGCGCTTATTTCGCAACAGTGGAATATCTACACGGTATGGGTGGTAGCCCGCAGTGCGTCTAGACGTGCGGTGGTAAAAAGGGGATGGAGGATTGAGCTCATGGAGTTCCTGTGCACACTTCCCAAAATAGAGCCTGTAAAAGACCGACAGACAGGCAACTTTACGTCGATAAGCCAGGCTATGGAGTTTGGCGCATATATTGTTATCACCAATGCCTTCTAGCTCTGCTTTCCACCGTTTCAAGTGCACTCTTTAACTCAGTTAACTCTTTGTTGAAAACATTTGTACGACCACCCTTAAATTCATCAAATCAATATCTAGGTGTTCTCATGGACGGCAAAGAGTCCATATTATAAATAGCATCCAACTTTACTCTTATTATATTGCATGATTTCCTGTCCAAAATTAAATGTAAATTACGCATCGGTTTGCTGTTGAAATTTTCTCAAGAAACACCAGGCACTTAGATAAAAACAGCTCCCATTCCATCCCATGCCATTTGCCAAGGTGGTAATGTCGAATTAAATACCTAACGCTACCTGTAGTTTGTCATTGATTAACCTTGTACATTTTTATGGAAACGCGCGTAGTTCAAGTTGCTCGGTATATATTACTCCGTCAATACAAATAGGATACTTGGTGGTGGCTATAAAACGGTTTTATGTCAAACTTTACCTGTACCAAATTAGTAAAATAGGTCTGCACAGGCAACAATTAGAGTATTTCGTAACAAAGGTGACTTTTCCGAAATCCAACACCAATTAATTTTTAGTGTTGCCAGCGGACAGACTCCGGTTGGCTTGCGAGCGTTGACGTGGCATTCAATTGGGCTGGACAATTATGTGTTGCTAGAAGGGCTCTATTATCATATAGATTACCAGTCGTCGTAACGAATACCAATGCGCCGGGTTGCTGCTTATTTGACACTTGTCCCCTCTAATTTGAATTTGATCCTTGTGCTTAGAATTGCTAAGTGTGGATAGTTTAGCCCCTTTTAGGTCGATGTAACCAGTTTTAGAATATTTATTTATGTCATGAGACATAATAAAAATGACATGACCTCACAGAAATTCTCGCAATGCAATGATGCAATGTTTATTTTCGATTGATTGATTATGTTAATGGATTCGTTTCGTTAACGAAAACGTGCATTAATAAGATTTTACACGCGAAACAAATTATTAAAAGCAAAAGTATAATTTTTTGAAATATTAACGATAAGTACACGTTTGCTTTCGTAATGCGCGAGTAATGAATGAAATGCGTGACTATCCTCCCCCGGCGCTGTTCGCAATTTGAATAATGACGGTGACAAAATAAACGTCAAACTGTTTGATTTACAAAACGTTGTAATTTGTCAGTATTTTGAGTGGGCCAACGAGTTAAGTGAAGGTACTCGTAACAGAAAGAAGTTGAATAATGCTATTATTATGTATATTATCTTAAAAGTTAAATATTTATACTCTGACTTTTAATTAGATACACCAAAATGACATTTGGTGGGATGCCTAATTAATATAATAAAACTAATAAATCAATTGAATTTACATAAAAATAGTGTTGTTTCTAAATAATCGCCTTATTAGATATTTATTTAATCGATGCTTTTGAATTACAATAAAATAATGAAATAGTGTAGTTTATATTTGTGTTGTGCAGAAGTTTATTAGCATAAAATAAAACAAAGAATCGAAGAAAACATACCTGACCCGTTTTAAAATCATGTTTCCCAAAAATACCATCATTATTTCTAAATGTATTTACTTGTAATAAAAAGTCGAAATAGGTTAGTCTTACAAGAATATTGCTTTTATAAGTGAAAGGATTATAACTAACGACGTTTTTTTCATTTAAAATATATTACGTTTGTTTAAATAGTTTTATTCAACGTTTCATATTTGTTATTTATCTAAATAAAAAGAATCACATTGTTATAAAGTCGTAGCACAAATTCAATAAATCGCCCACAGTTAAATTGTTTTCAACTCTATTGCACTCGCTTGCAACATTAAAAACAAAGTGCGATTGGAGCTGTCATTCTAGGCCCATATTTTGGAATCACTCGATTGGATACGGCGTGTGATTTTTGTTAGAAAATGATACAAAAATCAAAGAAAATTACGCGATATACAGACGCGAGAACTCACAAAATTTATCAGTATTTTTTTAAATCCCTTTTGTGGATTTCCACTGACTTTCATTTCATTCCAAAATTGGGCTTCAATCAATTAATATCATACGCCGTCTAACGCGAGTGATTTTAAAACAAGTAGCCTGGACTACCTAATTAAAAATCAGAGTATATGATACGATAGTTTAGTTAGTCAGATCGACAAGAGTACATCTGATACTGATTGGCAGTTTAATGAAGATAAGTAAATAACCCTGTTCAACTGCTAATTTCAAATAATTCGAATTCCATACTGATACTACTAATACTTCTGACGTCCCTCATTCGCCTTGCTTGCGGTTTCCTGGGTTAGTCTTCGTATATTTTAAGTCAGTCTAAGTGTTAAACGATCTTGCTTTTACCTAAAAGAAGAATATTAAATTCAAAAGAAGACGACTAATTAATTTAGTCGTCTTCTTTTGAAGAACGTCATATTCACGGTTTACCTATACCCATTTTGTTTGTCATCAAAGAATTATCTAATCGGATCCAACTCGGATTTTCGAATCCCGCAGGGGCAAATGTTCTGTGATGAGCCCAACCATTTGAAGGTACGTAAGTCATGAATGTTAAATGTATTTAAGTACTTTTAGGAGACATCCCATCCTAATCGTGGTCTGGTTAATCGTAAAACAAGGAAAAATAAATCCTTATTTCGAAAACAGTTACTTGGTGTGTTGTCTAGTGCAAATTTATATATTTATTTACCCGCGACGGAACAGAAAAGGTGTACGCTTTTGGGTTAATAGAATGTTTGTGAGTTCGCAAACGAATGTTCCCATTTATCTTCAGAACGGCTTGACCAATTAACATGCAGTTTTCGAATAGAATCACTAACTGTCGTGTAAACATGGTGATATATGGGTTACTCTTCATCTCCAGTAATTGAAAAGTATATGTTGGTCGTTCAAGTACCCGTGTTCAAAACGAAAACGCCATTTTTTTCAAATTTATTTTATTTACTTTTAAACGTAGTCTTCTTTTAGGCGTACATACTTTGCCTCACGTTTCTTCCACTTCTTCAACCTCTCCAAAAAAAGCGCCTATACCTTTCTGACATCTAATTTCTGGTTAAAAAGTTTAATTGCCGTTTCATATCAGAAGCCTAGGGCCTCAGCTACTTTGTTGCGCACTTTTGTTCGGCGATCAGCGAAAAATACTCCCTGGACCTTTGTGGTAATTTCCTCGGTAACCACATCTGACGGAAGTCTTGGCCACTCTTTTTTTTTATTCGAAATGGGTTTGCTCTTGACTCTAGCCTACACCTAATTGGGCTTAGACACAGTCGACGATAGAGCGAGCTCACCCAGAAGAAGCCTGTTCACTCTGTTTTTAAAAGTTTTCGGGTTACATTCCCTTGGAAACACCGATGCAGGCAAAGAGTTCCACTGTTTGGCTGTGCGCATTATAAAGGATGTTGCGAAGCGCTTATTTCGCAACAGTGGAATATCTACACGGTATGGGTGGTAGCCCGCAGTGCGTCTAGACGTGCGGTGGTAAAAAGGGGATGGAGGATTGAGCTCATGGAGTTCCTGTGCACACTTCCCAAAATAGAGCCTGTAAAAGACCGACAGACAGGCAACTTTACGTCGATAAGCCAGGCTATGGAGTTTGGCGCATATATTGTTATCACCAATGCCTTCTAGCTCTGCTTTCCACCGTTTCAAGTGCACTCTTTAACTCAGTTAACTCTTTGTTGAAAACATTTGTACGACCACCCTTAAATTCATCAAATCAATATCTAGGTGTTCTCATGGACGGCAAAGAGTCCATATTATAAATAGCATCCAACTTTACTCTTATTATATTGCATGATTTCCTGTCCAAAATTAAATGTAAATTACGCATCGGTTTGCTGTTGAAATTTTCTCAAGAAACACCAGGCACTTAGATAAAAACAGCTCCCATTCCATCCCATGCCATTTGCCAAGGTGGTAATGTCGAATTAAATACCTAACGCTACCTGTAGTTTGTCATTGATTAACCTTGTACATTTTTATGGAAACGCGCGTAGTTCAAGTTGCTCGGTATATATTACTCCGTCAATACAAATAGGATACTTGGTGGTGGCTATAAAACGGTTTTATGTCAAACTTTACCTGTACCAAATTAGTAAAATAGGTCTGCACAGGCAACAATTAGAGTATTTCGTAACAAAGGTGACTTTTCCGAAATCCAACACCAATTAATTTTTAGTGTTGCCAGCGGACAGACTCCGGTTGGCTTGCGAGCGTTGACGTGGCATTCAATTGGGCTGGACAATTATGTGTTGCTAGAAGGGCTCTATTATCATATAGATTACCAGTCGTCGTAACGAATACCAATGCGCCGGGTTGCTGCTTATTTGACACTTGTCCCCTCTAATTTGAATTTGATCCTTGTGCTTAGAATTGCTAAGTGTGGATAGTTTAGCCCCTTTTAGGTCGATGTAACCAGTTTTAGAATATTTATTTATGTCATGAGACATAATAAAAATGACATGACCTCACAGAAATTCTCGCAATGCAATGATGCAATGTTTATTTTCGATTGATTGATTATGTTAATGGATTCGTTTCGTTAACGAAAACGTGCATTAATAAGATTTTACACGCGAAACAAATTATTAAAAGCAAAAGTATAATTTTTTGAAATATTAACGATAAGTACACGTTTGCTTTCGTAATGCGCGAGTAATGAATGAAATGCGTGACTATCCTCCCCCGGCGCTGTTCGCAATTTGAATAATGACGGTGACAAAATAAACGTCAAACTGTTTGATTTACAAAACGTTGTAATTTGTCAGTATTTTGAGTGGGCCAACGAGTTAAGTGAAGGTACTCGTAACAGAAAGAAGTTGAATAATGCTATTATTATGTATATTATCTTAAAAGTTAAATATTTATACTCTGACTTTTAATTAGATACACCAAAATGACATTTGGTGGGATGCCTAATTAATATAATAAAACTAATAAATCAATTGAATTTACATAAAAATAGTGTTGTTTCTAAATAATCGCCTTATTAGATATTTATTTAATCGATGCTTTTGAATTACAATAAAATAATGAAATAGTGTAGTTTATATTTGTGTTGTGCAGAAGTTTATTAGCATAAAATAAAACAAAGAATCGAAGAAAACATACCTGACCCGTTTTAAAATCATGTTTCCCAAAAATACCATCATTATTTCTAAATGTATTTACTTGTAATAAAAAGTCGAAATAGGTTAGTCTTACAAGAATATTGCTTTTATAAGTGAAAGGATTATAACTAACGACGTTTTTTTCATTTAAAATATATTACGTTTGTTTAAATAGTTTTATTCAACGTTTCATATTTGTTATTTATCTAAATAAAAAGAATCACATTGTTATAAAGTCGTAGCACAAATTCAATAAATCGCCCACAGTTAAATTGTTTTCAACTCTATTGCACTCGCTTGCAACATTAAAAACAAAGTGCGATTGGAGCTGTCATTCTAGGCCCATATTTTGGAATCACTCGATTGGATACGGCGTGTGATTTTTGTTAGAAAATGATACAAAAATCAAAGAAAATTACGCGATATACAGACGCGAGAACTCACAAAATTTATCAGTATTTTTTTAAATCCCTTTTGTGGATTTCCACTGACTTTCATTTCATTCCAAAATTGGGCTTCAATCAATTAATATCATACGCCGTCTAACGCGAGTGATTTTAAAACAAGTAGCCTGGACTACCTAATTAAAAATCAGAGTATATGATACGATAGTTTAGTTAGTCAGATCGACAAGAGTACATCTGATACTGATTGGCACCATTAACGGCGTGTTTCACCACCGAGCAAGAAGCACAAACCAACGAGTAATTTAAATACGGTACATCATTTCGTACGAAGTTATGGATAGATAACTTTACTGGTTACACTGTAAAACAGGTCGCAAAGTACAGAATGTAACCGTTTATTTTTATTAGAATCGGTTTCATATTAGAGCAGTTTATTTGTCACTTTAACTGCCTTAAAAATAGAATTTGTATGAATAACAAAGTTATGTTTGCGATTATTGAAAATGTGCTCTATCTTAAAAATTAACTTTAAAAAAGTAAAAAACCGACTTCAAAACCAAAATGCACTAAAAAGTCTTAAATAAACTCTTGAACATTGAAAATAAAGGAATCCATTTTAGGGAAACAATTACTTTTTGGAGTCGGTGCTTCGACAGGTGAGGCTGAATTTTCAAAGTGATGGCACCGACTCCAAAAAGAAATTATTTCCCTAAAATGGATTCCTTTATTTTCAATGTTCAAGAGTTTATTTAAGACTTTTTAGTGCATTTTGGTTTTGAAGTCGGTTTTTACTTTTTTAAAGTTATCATATATATTTCATGGTGGCCCAGTGCCCACCCCTCCCTTAAAGTAAAGCGGTTAATAGGATTAAATGTACCTGCTAAGTTTCAACTGTTTAATACTTATAGGTAGTTTCAGAATAAAGTGGCTGTGACATACGGACGGACAGACAGACAGACAGACTTGACGAATCAAAATCGTTCAAAAATATTTGCGGTGCCATTATTTACGAAATATACACGCTCGGGCCCGAGTGGTCGGCACACGGCGTGCTGGTGGCCAAGCACTCATGTCCTTTTGCTACATATAAAATGCTGCAGAAAAAGACATCACCGTAAACACTCTGATCCGAGTGAGCGGCACCGCTGGGATGGTTCTCGCGAACTCGGGTCCGAGTGTGCGTCACTGAACGAATTAAAGCATCTTTCATACGTATGTATGATTTCAGTATTTAAAGTCTGATCGAATTTATTTTGCTATAGTAAGTACATTTCATTATCAACTTACTTATTTGCTCACAAATGTAATGCGATCATGCGTGAATGGATTCGTTTGACGTTAATTTGCACATTGTTTTACACGACCATTGATTGGATGTTTATCTCATAATGGTTAAGCTATTTTGTTTGACTACGTAATTTTATCACATACTAGTGGTCCCCCGTAGCATCGTTAACGTACATTTCGGATTTCCCGATATTATTTCAACGCAAATCACATATTTTCATCGGAAGTAAGAGGACAGGAGCGGTGAGCGCAAGCGCCTGTTGTACATTAGCTGCGAGAGAATGCGAGTGAGAAAATATATTTATTTTGGTAAGAATAAATACCCGTGTGTATCACATTATTTTTTAACAAATTTTAAAGAACCGACCAAGTGCGAGTTGGGATCGCGCACGAAGGGTTCCATATTTACTTTGTGGAGGCACTTTTATTGCCTTCATAATGTCCTGATAAACATGATTAAGATTGTCTTATGATTATGAACTACTTCTTAGTTAAGGTAAGGTCTTTGCTCAGCAGTGGGACGTCACAGGCTAACTTTAGTACTATAAGATTGTCTTAGGTTATGATTCTTTTAAAATAACAAACTATGCGATATTATGAGACAGAAACGGTTATATCTTTCGATGACGCTGACTTTAAGTTTATGGACTACATCTCTGTAATATGTTTACTTAGCATATTATCCGTAATAGTTTTCATTCTGAATTCATCATATACATATACTGTTTCGAATATTTCACGTATCCACCTACTACCGTTTAGCTGGGAGAGAGTGGGGACATTGGACTCTAACAAAGGCTGGGCTTTTAACACTGAATATTACGGAAATAGGCAACTTTGTTGAAAAAAAGGATGCCAGCAACCTCATAAGCATTTTAAAAGACCTATTCAACAATACCCTACACAATGAGTTTATGAAGAGATAAAAATCATCCACACGCTACTTGTATGAGAGGTACCCCAAAAAATATTATTTTCTAAAATTTTATTTTACTACTTTGGCGGAAAGATAAGCCATAAGATACCCATACTAAATTACAGTTTTCTAACACCTCAGGTCTCTGCGCTGAACTGAGGACAGACAAACAGACATAGTGAAACTATAAGGGTTCCTTGTTGGTCTATAGAACCCTAAAAAAATGTTCGGACTGAGTAAACCATATCAGATAGACATATGCTATTGCCGACTTTAGTGTATAATATTTAAGGCAAAATATTCACACATTGTACCTTAAGTCGTTTACACTGCGTACCTACGCAACGGAAGCTCCTAAAAAATAATATTTCCCCCTTTTTTGTAACATTTTTCATTGTTGTTCTGCCCTTTTAATTCATATCGTTATATTTTATAGCCTATCTCGACAAACAAGGTATCCAACACAAAAATATTTTTCGAATCGGTCCAGTGGATTTAGTGATTAGCGCGTTCAAACAAACAAACAAACCCTTCAGCTTTACAATATTAAGTATAGATAAACGGAGAAACGATCGATTTTGTACAGTAAATAATGTCATAATTCATATGGCCTCCTTTTTTATGGATCTATAGAATTACTCTTTATCAAACTAGGTTTTTCTAATTATTCATGCAAGTATATAATTCTAAAATAAAGAAAAAAATACTATTTTCGTATTAAGCTAGGAAGGTACTACCAGTGTTGTTCGTCGAATAGAATCGTTTGTAAGTAGTAAACAATAAATATACGTATAAATGAGTATGCCCGTAATAAAATGATATATTTTCGATATAATGTGGGAAGAGAGCTTGCTTGATAAAGGTTCATGGTGAAACGACGGTCGTCGACACAAAAGAACCCAACCCAACGCATTGTTGACGGAGAAGAAACCATTATTAAAAACCACTTCACGCCCACTTCAGTGGATTAACTACCTAATCTAATTATTGGTTGAGCTGTGAAGCTGAAAGTACCGTCTGTGCCTAACTATCAAAAAATATAACAAAATGATATTTGAAATAAATCAATTAAAAATCGCGTGCACACACAAAAACAGGCGTCACATTAAACAAAACACACTACTAAGTGCAATAGATTTTGACTCTTAAGGTGGTTAGGCGCGTATAGCCCTTAAAAATTAAGAACAATTGAAAATTAAAATCAATCAATCAAAAATCGCGTGCACACTTGACACCAAAACGTGCGTCGCATCAAACAAAGGGCGCCACAAGGTGCTAGAGATTTTGGCCCTTAAGGTTGCGAATATAGACGTGCCTAACCTAGCCGCAACCGTACCTTCTTATCACAGAAATCAAACAACAACAGAGTAGAAATCCAACCTTTTGTCATAAGTTACTTGGGTGCATACCTATAACCACTCGGCCACCGACGTATTGGTATAGGTACCTACTTAAATTTAGGTTTCACATGGAAAATCTAATGCACATATGGTTTCCCTTTGAACTGTTTGTAGCCAATCAGAAGACGAGGAAGATCAAACAAATGTAAGACGATAAAGCTATTGATCATATAAAAATATCTGTTCCTCTTGAGGTTTTTTACGTACGATCTGACACGGCAAGTACTGCTCGTACATTTACAAAAAAACTTAAATGATACATCATCTATACTAATATTATGAAGCCGGAAGAGTTTGTTTGTTTGAATGCGCTAATCTACTGGACCGATTTGAAAAATTCTGTGTTGGATAGTTTATTTATCGAAAGAGGTTTTAGGCTATAAAACAACGTTAGACTTAAAACAGTAGAGCAACTATGATAAATGTTGCAAAAACAGGATAAAAATATTCCATTTAAGAGTTTCTGTTGCGTACGCAGCGTAAATCCGTTTAAAATACACAAAAATCATATATGTCGAGATTGTTTGACTTTAAAAGTTCACAGCATATGACTATATTATATGGTTTACTCACTACAAACTTATTCAAATTGATAAAAGTAATGAAAAATTTCCGCACACCTTTGTTTTCATGCACACGGGTATGAATTCTTATCAAAATAAACATATTCATCATTACGAGAATTTCATTTTGGACCAAATGCCCTGCCCATAATATGATTTCGATAAATATATTTCTTAGAAACTATCACAGTTATAAAATAACTCAGCACCAAAACAATGCTTGCAGCAGTACTACGCTTGCGCTAACCGCTATGTTTGAGCTCTTTACTTATAATGAAAATACGTGTATGTGTTTTGCGTTGAAATGTTTTACGGGAAATCCGAAACTCACGCGGGCGACGCCACTGGGGACGGCTAGTGCTCACATAAAATTTCCATTCAGTCGTTTTTGACCTTTGATATTTAGCAATTCCATTTCGAAAATAGATTTTCTCTTTTTATTATAATATTTCCGGACTCTTAAGCCGTGCCAAATTCCTCCTGGTAAGCCTATAAACAAAATCATTGGGCAGGAATGAAACAGCAACAAATAAATGTTGTGCGAAAACCTAAGCACCTGACCTTTCTCTTTGCTATTAATTGCACTTGTTAGAGCTCAAAGTAAAAATATTAGAAATTTGCAAAGTAATCGTGTTCTTTTGCCCTCGTTAAATCCTACGCCTGCAATTAAGAAAAGGGTGCTCCTGAGTAGCGGCGTAAACTGATTATACTTAAAATGAAGCGGTAACACCCGGCATTACCTACCTCATTTACATGAATAAATGTTATTTCGGAACCCGGGAAATGTTTGTTTCCATTACGACTCAGAAGCTCAATGATGCCTTTAAGATTTTTGTCATAAAAGAAAAAAATCAAAGCCCTTTGAAGTTTTGTCCCTTGTACTTCGCAAGCTTATTTCTTTTTTCAGTGGTCTGAAGCGCTTTCGTTAATATAAAAGTACCTGAAATATACAGCAGTGAAAAAAGAGCGTACCATAAAATTAAAGGCTAACCAATTTCGGCTAGGCCTTCCTAGCCGAAATTGGTTAGCCTTTAATTTTATCCTTCCTGAGGTCCTGAGACGTCCTTACGTCTCAGGACCTCAAAGAGCTTCTGTGCTAATAATGATACTTTACTATTTATTTAAAAATTATTAAAAGGTATTTTTTATTATTTGTAATATCTAAGCTAGCTTAATAAAATTGAGTGCCAACAAAGCATTAATTTGGCGATTCTCTTTCGTTAATTTCGTAAACGAGCAGTTAAATGTAGCGCAAAAATGGGAGCAGAAGAAAAGGTTGCGAATACGTTCTTTGTTTTATTGCAGATCTTTTTTTAATTTTAATGAAATTAACAGCAGCTCTAGCTTGGAGCGCCCGCTTATAATATCGTTAGTGGAACAGCAAATGGGTGTAATGTGAAAACCGCGGAATTCGCGCAAAGCGGATAGCAGCAAGCGAATGCTCTCTCACTTTTGAATTTGGGTCGAAATTTTACAATTCGAGTGAGTAAACAGGCAGTTAAAAGAAAAAAAAATGAGAAAAAATTACAAAAATGTAAAACAAAAGATAAAACGATGGCTAACGCAGTCTCAAATACAACATTGTTTGGAATTAACAAGCTATTTAAAAATAAGCGTTTGAATTGAATTTAATAAAATTAAGCAAATATATATGCGAACTGCAAAGATATTGATTTTATTTTGATTCGATATTGATGTTATTGCATGGTCCCGCGCATATTATTTCTGCAATGGATTTGTTCAATTATTACTTATGTTTTCGAATTAGAATATTCATCAGCAAACCGAGTTATCTTTAAAATAAGGCAATAACCTGAAACATTCCATGTGTAGGATATTACTAATTCCTACAACACATATAGTTTTTAGTAATGTATACCGCGAGCTACCAAAACGCGTAAGTAGCCCGTAAATCTGCCGGCAGATAGTGACGTCCATTGTGAGTGACGTTGATGTACTGCCCCCGAAGTCATGCGATGCGAATATCCCTCTCCTTTCTAGTACTATAAGGTACATGCTATGGAAGTCTTCATATTACAGTTGAACACATGTTTTTGATACCTATCCACCAAATCTGTCCGATAAAACAATTGATTGTTGGTAAGCAAACAACGAAAGTGAAGGGATAAATAATAGAACATCACTCATCAATATTTCACGCAGTCTACGTCGGTGGCCGAGTGGTGTTGGCATGCGCCGATAGGGGTTCGATTCCTTGTCTGACACAGTTGATTTTTGCAAGTGCAATTTATATAATTTTAAATAATATAAAAGTTGAATGCAAAAGAGTTCACTGTAATGTGACCCTCTATTTTTTTATATTTTTACAACAGTTAAAATATATCAGGAACTTAGCATTGTAATTAAACACTAATAAGGGATTTACCTTGGCTTGCATGTGTGCTAATATTGTCATTCCTAGTACCGCGCAGGCATCTCAAATGTTAGTTTGCTAATTACGAACTAGAAACAATTGCCTTTGCGAGATTCGAGCTAAATTATTAATGTGCAATTAGTTCACAAGCAGTTGTATTGTCAAACACAGTGTATTAGAGATTAAGCTGTTTAATATTCTGCAATTAATAATATGTTAGATCCTATGGATTGAGTTTATAGCGGTGGCATTAATTTTATTAAAGTAAAAAAACTGGAAGAATGTAATTCAAAGAAGCAATTCTTAGAGCCACATCAATGGTCGTTATGTTGAAGTGGTGAAAGTGGGCAGGAAAAATATAAATTCCAGTTGGAAGGCAAATACTTAACAATTGACAGGTAGAGAATGCCCTAAGGCATGAAGTCCGCCAATTGTACAACTCTAAGTGCAATAAAGTAGGTGTAAAGTAGGTGTAAATAAAGTAGTGCATATAAATATATAAATAAATACTTAGATGAGCACAAGAGCACAGTATTTTTTTTTCACAATTTATTTAGCAAGCTACTAATGTTAATAAGTAAACAGTTTAGGTAGATAAGACTGCTTGGTGTAGTTGTTATCAGGGGGCCCAATTGGCTACGGCTCAAAACTGAGTGAAATATAAAAGGTTAAAAGAAACCTAGTCTATAATGCTTGAGTAAATAAATGTTGATTTGCAAGTAACTTGAATAAGGCTTTCTATTAAATTTCAAAAAAAGGAAATATAACGCTATTGTTATAGAAGGTATAGTCCGATTCTTTGAAAATGAAAAAAAAATTAAAGTCAAAAGCATTAAGTACTCGCGGTCCTTTGATATTGGGCCGTCGAGTATTTAAGTGAGTCCTTAACCACGATCGAAGTCAGTCGTTAAGGATTTTCAGTTTTAAGGACGCCATTGATGTGCCCAAAGAGTACAGAGTACAGTGGTTCTCAAGGTACGGTACGTGCGAGCCCCTTTGCTTTGACTTGGCGTTCTTTCTCGCTTAAGTGCCACCTGATACAAATTTAACGCCAACTTTATTTTTGTTTAGCATTGTTTGATGAACAAGGTTAAGCTCATTAGCAATGCACTGACTTTCTTGGATGTTATTTCAAGATATATTTTTAAACTTTCGCGTTGCATTATAACTTATAACTGCGGGTCTATACGCGACGTATATAATGTAGTAGTAAAAATCGGCAGACCAATAAATCCGCGGTGGCAGAACATCTGCTTAATATGGGGACTAATCACTGGATGGAGTTACATGACCCGAAAATACTTTCCACGGATCGCCATTACCATACTAGGGTAATACGTGAAGCGATTGAAATCAAGAAGTATAATAATTTCAATCGGGAAGACGGGTTTAAGTTGTCATCGGCCTGGAATCCAGTGATTAATAAGTGCAAACCGTGTGTGTCGCCTTTATCAATAAACATTAACCCGGATACTGTGAGCGTTGTGTGTCGCACTGAACCTACTGACTCTAGTTCACGTGCACAACAAATATCGGATAGTTGGGGGGTAGCAGAAGAACCGGCCGCCCGATGCAGACGAAGACGCCGAACGCCAGTCTCCTCGTGACCACGACGGTTGCAACACCGTCGAAACGTCGAGGTGTAAGTCGTTACAATACTACTACATTATATACGTCGCGTATAGACCCGCAGTTATATGTTATTTCAAGACATTAAGAAATAGCCTTTATTACATACTGATGATTCCTAACTTCGCTCAAGACATCGGATTGCCCATACGAACTTTCGGCCTCATTTTTACTCCCCTGGAGACTGGTTGCCGAAAACAAAACAACAATGATTCATTCACACATTCATAATAAATCAGCAGGAATTTAATATTTCAATAGCGCCATATTTGTAACAAACAAGAAAAAATAAAAACAACAACAAATATATATATATATAATCTACATATCCAAAAAGAAACCAAATACTTGCGGCAAGGAGGCTATGATGCTGGCTGCGTTGCCGCGTTGGATAAGCCTGCTTTAATATTGACTGTTACACAATTTAATCTTGGCGCAATTTTTCTTTAAGCGCCTGGGTACTGTACTGGGGACTGTGACTTTTACTGATGTAAACACATTGATAATTATACTCTTTCGTTAAATAGTAACCATACCGATGCAAAACTGCACGATAAACGTTTAAATCACATCAAATACACGCAATCCACAAATTAATTCAACTCATATTAGCTCATTGAATGCATGTTAGTCTGTGGTTCCGCGGCTCCTGTGTATCACCATAACCTACGTTTTATTTAACAAGATACCTGATAGTATCATATTGAAATTAGCCACTATCGCATTTGAGATTATTTATGATACATTTATGAGCTGTAATTTGCTATTCAAGTACAGTAAATGCGCTCTAAAACGCGATTTAATTATTCAATGATACGCTTTATTCATTTATTATTCAGGCTTCCTATTACATTCGACGATACAAATAATGTAAAATTTATTGTTTAAATCATTAATATTGTAATTTGTGGTATTTTTATGTGTAGAGCCAGACAGTTGGCTCCGATCTCACCTGATGATGCCGCTTAGATGAGTAGGTACCCAAGCGCGACTAAATTTAGAGATATTTATAAGTTAGGTCGTTAGTCTTATATGGGCTGTTTTTTGGTCAGTAACATTAAACTCAGGGGTAATGGTAATAAATTATGCTAATTCTTATAAAAAATATATTTCTTAACACATTGAGCGCCATGGTGGTCACCGATGACCCCCAAACAATACTTTTCTATTGTGTCTAGTTTCGTAGCAGTGAAAGCCTTAAATTACAAGTTTTATAAAAAAAAAACTTCTTCAAAGCATTAATAAAAAAGATGAAATAAGAAACCAAAAATTTGCGCACGGCGGGACTTGAACCAGCAACCTTTTGGCAAACCGGGCCAAACGCTCTTACCAATTGAGCTACCGTGCTGTCAGTCCGACCCGGCGAAATTTGTGGTTTCCTATGAAAACGTCAATTGCGTGATGCTTAGCGCCATCTGTCCGTAGCCAAAAGGTTGCTGGTTCAAGTCCCGCCCGTGCGCAAATTTTTGGTTTCTTATTTCATCTTTATGAATATAAAAATATGACACTGTGAGTGTTAAAAACATTCTAAAGCTTTAATAAAAAAATAAAAACTAATGGAGATACTCGCACCCTCGCGCGTTCTACGAAATACTTTGTCGTAGTTAGTAAGCTACGAAGAGGCGACCTAGCGTTAGTAGTTTGGACTCACTCGCTAGTATTGCAATAATAAGTTAATTAACTGGGATTTGCAATTAAAAAATATTTATATATTTTTTGGCATCAGTATCGTTTGCACAACTACCCCTGAGACTGGCGTCGCTGACCAAAACATATGTATAGATCCTAGTTTCAAAAGAAACTACGTATGTACATCGAAACATAAACTTTCAATACCCACCCAACAATACCGACTGAAAAGATATACCAAAGCAAACAATCTCAGAAGCAATTCAAGACGCGACAATAATACGATTCTGATCGCTTCGAATCGTTATAGTTTAATCCGGTTTGCGGAGATAAACGTACCTACCCCTCAAAAGGAGTCTGTCACAATGGTTTGCACTAAACTATAGCCCATGCACTTCGTCGACGATACTCATAACACAGTCATTTGAGAGTTAGGATAACTGGAATGTTATCCGGCAGTTTTAAAAATGATGAAGGTGAACCTTGAAAGTAACTTGTAAATTTTTGGTGTGCTTTTTTCGAATTTCAACTTTGCCACCTCGTATCTAGACAAATCTTGAAAAAACCGGTCAAGCGTGAGTGAGACTTGCGCACTAAGGGTTCCGTGCCAAATTTAACTAAATTAGGGTTCCTCTTACTTCAACATTACTAACTTATTACTAAACTACCACAATATTTTGATGACAGCAAAAATAACTTTGTTTTTCATAGAATTTGTATGACAGACAAATTTATATTTGCGGTTGTTGAAAATGTGCTATTAAAAATATAAATATCTCAAAAACCACTAGTTCGATCTCGTTCAAACCAGTTTTCGTTGAAAGTATTTGTGAAGATCTGCATTATGTCAGTTCAGAAGTTGAGGGGGGGGGGGGGGGGGGAGACGCCTATCTCGTCGCGTGGCATCGTTCAGAATAAAGTGACAGTGACATACGGACGGAAAGACAGACTTGACCTAACTATGAGGGTTCCGTTATTGCCATTCGGCTACGGAACCTTTTACAATAACAATATGTATGACAAAATTAAAGTAGTGACTACTATTTACCTATTTCCTACAATAAATATGCAGCAAAATTTAGCATGAAATCTAGGGTTTGGTTAATTCTAGTTGTATCTGACATGATGTCGACAAGACTTAGTTTTACCTGAAAAATTCGTTTTCATTTCACTAGCTGAATTTAGGATTTTTTCGGGTAGGTACCAGTCTACAAATATGGTTGTAACAAACTAAGCAAGCAACTTCGCTAACTAAGCAAAGTCGTTTCATAAAATATTAAAACTGGATACTTCTTGAATACTTTTATTCTTCTTATTATACAACTATCTCAACTGGACGCCGCAAACCAACTGAGCTGTTGGAATACGCGCGCTCCCCGAATGAAAAAACTCCCCTCCAAAAAGATGTATCGGTGATACCAGTAAATTAATTTAAATATTACAGTGATTAATTAACAGTTTTAATAATTTATAGCAGCTACTTATTTGAAAATTAATACAGTCGTTTTATATTGAGAAAAATATTTATGTTGGTTGAAAACACCTCCCCACCTACTTCAGACTTTTGAGTCCAATCGTGTTTCCCAAATTAATAATTCTCCAACATCTAGTCATTGGAGACATGTTCCTGGCTATATGAACCCTAGCGACTGTGCATCAAGAGGCATGTCTGTCTGTAAATTGGTAAACCACACTCTGTGGTTTTCACCTCTGTGGTTAACCGAGTCTCCTGACCAGTGGCCTGTGACTGCGGAACCTACCTCGAACAATGATCTCCCGGGCCTACGTTGTTTAGTAGTGTCTGCTGAAGTTCCTCCTCCAGACCCTTCCTTTTTATTAGAGCGGTATAGTTCCTTGAACAAGTTAATAAATTTGAGAGTTAAAAATACGAGCGTCTCACAGAGGTTTTGAAATGGAGTGTCCGGCACAACGAGGGTAGTTGAAGGCATCTATCGCCTTTGTAGCGTGGCTTTGTTCACCACTCTGTGGCTCGTGTATCCAGACATTGGTATTGACATTGCAAATGGTTGGAGCTCGCTTTGTATCGGTTATTATGTATTTAGCTTCTTTAAAACCTAAAGACTACGAAAAATAATGATAAGACAGGTTTCCCAGATATCTTATAAAAACAACTTGCCCATCAAATGAAAACTTTATCAAAGGTTTAATTTTTTTTTACGATACAAATTATGTAATATAAGAGACTTATATTATATAGGTACTAGTAGTCCCCCGCGACTTCGTTCGCGCCTTCCCTAGACCTCCCCGAACATTTCAAGAC
Organism: Pyrausta purpuralis; assembly: GCA_963924145.1. NCBI lineage: Eukaryota > Metazoa > Arthropoda > Insecta > Lepidoptera > Crambidae > Pyrausta > Pyrausta purpuralis. The sequence continues at coordinate 17,179,335 of OZ001653.1, read as the reverse complement.
TAAGATAAGATAAATCCGTTCAGCCGTTCTTGAGTTTTAGTGAGACTAACGAACAAAAATTCATTTTTATATATATAGAAGATAATACAATATAAGAGACTTATATTATATATAAAATAAGTAATAATATATATAATATAGTTATAAGATAAGAGACCACAAATTTCGCAGGGTCAGACTGTCGGCACGATAGCTAAATTGGTAAGAGCGTTTGGCCCGGTCAGCCAAAAGTTTGCTGGTTCAAGTCCCGCCCGTGCGCAAATTTTTGGTAAAAAAAATATGACACTGTGAGTGTAAAAAACATTCTAACCCTAAGATAGTGAAGCGTCATCAATTTCCAAGTTGAATTTATTCTGTAAAGAATAACTGCTTGGGCCCACTGTTTCATAAACAGACGGCTAGATGGCGCTAAGTGTCACGAAATGACGTATCCATAAGAGACCACAAATTTTGCTTGGTCGTACTGACGGCACGGTAGCTCAATTGGTAAGAGCGTTTGGCCCAGTCGTCGTCGATGTTTGGTTTCTTATTTTATCTTTATGGATAGGTAAGTATTCAAAATGATGTGCTTAACAGCGCGCACCGCAAGACTAGGATGGCAGCACAGGAATTGATCTGATTATTGTAGTAAACAGTGCTTATATTTAAAAATGCTGGTTCTATTACAGGCCACACTCTGTATAAGCAAGCAGGGGGGGGGGGGGGTCGAATACGCTACCCATGGCTAAAAATTATCTTAAAGCGTCTCAAACACGAAGCAAATACTATGCAAATTATGTCTTCTGTAATGACACTATGAAAAAAAAAGTAAAACCGACTTCAAATTGTTTGCCTATAATGGGTTACTTTCCTTTCAATAGTCAAGAGTATATTTAAGACTTTTTAGTGCATTTTGGTTTTGAAGTTGGTTTTTACTTTTTTTAAAAGTTAATTTATTTTTTTAATTTTTAGAGATTACAGGAGAAGGGGGGGGGGGCGGGGAGTTGCACCTTATGACTCTGTTTTTTAAGAAGCTAGAAACTACCTATTATAAGTTCTTTTACTATAATTACTGAACTCCTTAAGGCGTTAAGGAGTTCCACCATCAGCTCAGCTCCACAAGATGTTGACTATCAGACGTAACAACACGTCAACATTAAGATTCTAGTAAAGAAACACTATAACGCACGTGCCTTTAAAATTTGAGGGTTTTCCTCGATTACACCAAGATCTCAACATCAGATCCCAAATTGGAAAAAATGGGACCAACTAGAAGGTATACCCTCTAAGTAAGCAAAAAAAATTTCGAATCGTTCGACAAACGACTGAGATATGAGGTAACATAAATACAAAAAAAAACATACAGTCAAATTGATAACATCCTCCTTTTTTGAAGTCGGCTAAAAACACAGCACAGTCAATTTTAATACAGTTTGTTTTATAGATCATAGGCACTGTTATGAATACTTAAATAATTGAAACTGAGCCCAGAGAGCATTTACTGTCTGTTTAATATAGTCTGTAACCAATCAATAAGTTGATGTAGAGAGATAATGATCCTGTTTCAGAATACTCCATGTAATACTAGGATGCAAAATGTGCTGTACATTGATAAAATAATATTAAGTGAATGTTGAATCCGGAATACGTATGCGAACCAGTGTTGATTGCATGTTCAGGTGGTACCAATAACACAGCATATTTGTTACTGATCTTTACCCACATCTGCGCGTTTGTTACCATTTATGTATTTTGTAAGGTACAATTGGCGACTGAACAATAGCTAATCCCATCAAAAACAATACTTGTCAAAAAAACCAAGTCTCGCAACTCAGTTGTTCTGCGGTAAAAAGTTGTGAGATCCATGTAATTAATTTATTCAGTCTCTACTTAAGCGACTTTCTGTCTTAATACGTCCAGTCTCTCGGACCACCATCGTGGTCCATTACAATAGAAAATCAATTGTGTCTGGAATCTCCGTACTCGAAGCATTAAGTTGTTACGTAATAATTAACAGCATCTTATAGTGACGCATATCAATATTAAAATTCTTTAATGTTTTATATAAATATATTGAGACTTGGTTTTATATAAATATATTGAGATTTGACTCGGTTTATTACGTAACAACTTAATGCTTCGAGTACGGAGATTCCAGACACAATGGATTTTCAATTGTTATGGACCACAATCGTGGTCTTAGAGACTGGACGTATTAAGACAGAAAGTCGCTTAAGTAGAGACTGAATAAATTAATAACCGACTTGGTATTACATGGATCTCACAACTTTTTACCGCAGAACAACTGAGTTGCGAGACTTGGTTTTTTTGACAAGTATTGTTTTTGATGGGATCTCATTTCTTTTTGTATTTTGTAGACAGTTCTACTTTTTTTCTTTTCGGTACCTTCCCGAATAACGTCCAAATTGTAAGCAAATAATATCAGTAAACCAATGAGAGTAGCCTTTAGTCGTCAAACTAATATAGCAATCGAAATTATCAATGAAAATCGCAAGCTTATAGGTAAGAATTCTGGGCACATCCGAACAGAATTGGGTCGCTCGCGCGTATGAGCGCGGTTGCTGCTCGCTCGGCGACATTTTCCTTTCCGCGCGCCCCGCCACTGTCCCCGCCTTGCGCCCTTGCGCTAGCACCGCGCAGCGCGTAGTAACGGCCCGCGCTCACTCGCTGCATCGCAGCGCGTGGTATAATAATTAATTTACAACCTTACGCACTCGTAATAAGTACGAATACGCACGTAGGTACGTTTTTTTGCATTAAATAATTTAATTTACACGTGTTTTCATGACGGGAATACCCTTTTTTTGCTCGATTTGGCAGGGGCACTACCATGCGCCTATATTTATATGGGACTAGCTTAAACCCGCGGCTTTGCACGCAATAATAATAACTGCCGTAAAACATCGTTACGAATAAAGCCAATATTGAAAATATTACTGAAGACTTGGCTGTATGGGATTAATTTTCTTTGCGGTCTTTTCTAAATTTTTTAGTTTTTCCGTGATTCATATACCAAATACTACTTATATTCCAAATTTGAAGCTTCTAGGTCTGCTAGGAGTGCCTTAGCATTTTGATGATCGGTGAGTCAGTGAGTGACAAAATTAAGAAATTTGACCCGTAATAATTCTTAAAATACTGGTTCAAATTTAATGAAATTTGAAATATACCGTGTCTTTACAATGCCGAACCGTTACTGAAAATTTCAGTCTTTTAGTTTTATCCACAACGAAGTTATAGGGGGTCGAAAATGGCCTGAATTGCTTCGAGAAAAGGATGGTACGGCCGTGACGCTCGACTTGGTGGGGGCACTGCCGTGCCCCCAGATATCTACCAGCAACGAATTTTCTTAAAGCCCTCTCTCTGACTTATGAACTTTTCGCCTCGCGCTAGCACCGCGACAGCTCGCTCGGCGACATTCACCTTTCAGCGCGCCCCGCCACTGTCCCCGCCCCACGCCCTCGCGCTAGCACCGCGCAGCGCGTAGTAACGGCCCGCGCTCACTCGCTGCATCGCAGCGCGTGGTATAATAATTAATTTACAACCTTACGCACTCGTAATAAGTACGAATACGCACGTAGGTACGTTTTTTGCATTAATAACTTAATTTACACGTGTTTTCATGACGGGAATACCCATTTTTTGCTCGATTTGGCAGGAGCACTACCATGCGCCTATATTTATATGGGACTAGCTTGAACCCGCGGCTTCGCACGCAATAATAATAACTGCCGTAAAACATCGTTACGAAAAAAGCCAATATTGAAAAATTTAACTGAAGACTTGGCTGTATAGGCTTAATTTTCTTTGCGGTCTTTTCTAGATTTTTTAGTTTTTCCTTGATTCATACAACAAACACTACTTATATTCCAAATTTGAAGCTTCTAGGTCTGCTAGAAGTGCCTTAGAATTTTGATGATCGGTGAGTCAGTGAGTGACAAAATTAAGAAATTTGACCCGTTATAATTCATAAAATACTGGTTCAAATTGAATGAAATTTGAAATATACCGTGTCTTTACAATGCTGCATGGTTACTGAAAATTTCAGTCTTTTAGTTTTAACCACAACGAAGTTACAGGGGGTCGAAAATGGTCTGAATTGCTTCGAGAAAAGGATGGTACGGCCGTGACGCTTTTTTGCTCGACTTGGTGGGGGCACTGCCGTGCCCCCTGATATTTTTATGAATTCTGCAACCTAAATTGTACATTGTAATAAATTTATGTGATGTGCAATATAGAGTTATCTTATCTTAATTCTTTAAGTTATAATAATTATTATTTAAAGGAGTTTTTTGACTGTGGTAAGTTTTAGTAAAGACGTAAACTTTGTTTTTATTTATATAAATCCTATTAAAGTATTGTTAGGTACAATTGGCGATTTATTAATTGATTTAGTTATCATTATTTTAGAGGTATTAACTTTTGGGAAGTTTAAGTCAAGACTGGCTGCTTTCCTGTCCGAGCGAAAAAAAATATACTCGCAAAACACTGATATATTGTTGTTTCATAAGAATAATGGCCAGCTCGTATTAACGTCCGAAGAAGATTAGCAAATTCTGCACCGAGCGATATGGTATGCCGGCATTAGAGTACATTAGTAATTAAGATGCGACGCCAGATACGGCCGCCAATAGATCCATTATTGTCTTTAAATACCTATAATTGCGCGGGAGAGCATTATGTGGGATTTGCGAAAAATATATCGCGGTTATAAATATTGCCAGCCTTTTGTTCGGCGGTGATAAGGCCAAGGTTAAGAACCTATTGATGGGTCTGTGTAATGAGCTTCTATGAAGAATATAATACTAGAATCTAGTTTACAGAAGATTAATTTGATCTTTTCTTGTAAATCCAGTCAGAACGTATACACAGCAGGTTTTGTAGGGCGATTTAGACGCATTCGATAAGCCATTTGACTTAGGATTCGACTAGATTTTGTTATATTTTCTTCTCATTTATAAAGTAATCTCGCGTTTTGATCGGATATTGATATCACAGTTTGATAACAAGTTATGAACCGTAACTTAGGGGCACTTCTAGTGCAATTCGTAAACGAAAAAAGTTTACCGATCGAATTCTTTGACGAAGAAAAAAATGTTTTTAATTTCTCAGGGTCACAATTTTTATGTATTTAGATTTTGTTGGTGCGATAAATTTTTTAGTGTAGATATTTTTCTTGTTTTTTGTTTTTAGGTTAAGAGTAATACTCGCAATCAAATTGCCACAAGAAAAAAGTTCGATTGTTGCGAGAATCGGTCACCAGGTACTTAATTGAGCCCCCCAATTTTTCCAGATTTGGAAAAATATTAAAACTTAAAACAAAAAATATTAAAACTTATTTAGATTTGCTTTTAATGTTTGTATTTAAAGCAAAGCTAGATTTGCCATTTCCATAAACTCAGGATGAGCAGCAGAACAGCTATCTATCACTATCCTCTTGGAAACGTCTAAATCTTAGTATTAAGCAAACACTTCTGCTGGCGGTGTATTCCTTACCTTAACCGTATCCATAGAAATATAAAGGTCATAATCGTTTAGTCGTGTTAGTAATATTAATTGAGGCTATATTTTAATAGCTTTGAGTATTCCTATATCATGCAACATACGCGCTACGAGGGTCAAACTGAAAGTTCTTAGAAAATCAAAAACTGATTACATTAGTCAGTTATTAGTTTTATTATATCTTTTCAAAATATTGTCCATTGACGTCAATACACCGCTGCATGCAATGGAACCACTGGGAAAAGCACTTTGCCCACTCGTCCTTAGGGGTCTCTTCAATGGCATCGCGATACGCAGCCACCGCTTCTTCAGCATTCATAAACCGCTTTCCTTTAAGTTTTTCTTAAATTTTTGGAAATAAATAAAAATTACAAGGCGCGAGGTCGGGGCTATACGGCGGGTGACCCAGTAATTCAACGTTTGATGTCGCCAAATAGTCGATCGTTCGCTTGGCGGTGTGCGACGAGGCGTTGTCGTGGTGAAGGAGGATCCTACTGCGAGGTCGTTTCTCTCGAACTTTTTCCAAGACAAGTGGCAAACAATTGGTAGTGTACCATTCTGCAGAAACTGTTTTTTGATCCTCTAACACAATTGTTGCGAAATGACCTATCCTTCCAAAGAACGAGGCCACCATTTTTTTTCCCGCACTTCGATCTCTCTTCACTTTAGTTGGCAACTCCTCGAAAGGAAACACCCACTGAGCAGATTGTCTTTTGGTTTCAGGATCATAACAGTAAATCCAGCTTTCGTCACCTGTTAGTATGTCGAACACAGCATTTGAGTCACCTCCGTTAAATCTTTCAATCATTTTACGGCACCAATCCACACGATGGAGTTTTTGAGCCTTAGTCAAATTATGAGGTATCCACCGGGCGCAAAGCTTCCTGACCGCTAAATGTTCGTGGAGGATTTTGTGCACTTGACTCATTCCGATGCCTAAGCTTGTCCGAATCTGCTGATAGGTCACTCTTTTGTCAGTCTCTATCATACGCCGCACAACACAGATGTTATTTTCAGTCGTCGCCGTAGAAGGCCGTCCCTCACGTACATCATCAGTGAGATTAGTGCGACCACGTTTAAACTCATTAAACCAGTTGTAAACAGTCGCACGAGATGGGGCTTCATCGTGAAAGGCCAATCGTAGTCTATCATAACTTTCTTGTTGACTTAAATGACATCGAAAGTCATAAAAAATCATTGCACGAAAATTTTCTCGTGTTAAATTCATGTTGACGTGACACAGACAATTTTCAATTTGCCGCCAAATCGTAAAACAAATGACAAATGAATGAAATATATACTCAGTAATAATGGCAAAGAGTTCTATTTTCAAACTTTAGAATATTTTTTTTATTATATTGTTTATAAGTGGCCAGTTCTAAGAACTTTCAGTTTGACCCTCGTAAATCACGTTGGAACTTTAGATATAAAAATGATCTATGCCCACGTTTTTGTATAAAGTGTCGAGGGAAATCACTGAATGTATTCAACCTTGCGTTTCATCTCGGATTGTTTGCTAACGCAGTGTATCAGTGCTCGCCCATTTTCGTATGCAGCTTGCCCCTTACACCTCATGAATAATCCCTTACATGTGTCGTCATTTACATGATAGTAATAGATGCACATGGCATGGTGACCTGTGCTGCCAATTCACACTTTGTCCGGCAGACCACTTACCGATATTTGCTTCTGTGGTAGATATAGACAAATATTGTCCATGACTAAATAGTCAAGTCTAAGTTTACAATGTGCGTCTTGCTGAATGTTTGGTTGTTTATTCTGAACTCACTGTATGTGAGTGGGAAATGCTACTGAAACCAATTCAATTAAAAACCGGCCAAGTGCGAGTCGAACTCGCGCACTGAGGGTTCCGTGCCAATTTTTACTGAATTAGGCTGAATTAGGCAATTTTTACTGAATCTACTTACTTCCACTTAGCTAAAATACCACAATATTTTGTTGACAGCAAATATAACTTTGGTTTTCATAGTGTTTGTATGAAGCACAAAGTTATGTTTGCGGTTGTTGAAAATGTGCTATATCTTAAAAACTTCTAGTTTCATCCCTTCCAAAGTAATTTTCGTTGAAAGTATTTGTTAAGATGTAATACATTATATATATTTTTTTAATTTACACTTTCTTAGTTTAAAATTTAAAGGCACCCATTTTACCACTTTGGAAGCGTCTATCTATCAAACGTTAGTATTTAAAATAAAATAGTTTTAGGAACCTCTATGTCATTTTAGACCTATGCATAGAAACCCCACACGCATAGGTTTCCCAAAAAAAAAAAAACGGTTTTAGTATATGTTTTCTTTGAGGGCCCCTGAAATATAAATATTTTTTAATTTTTGTATAAGAATAGTAAAGCGGTTAAATCTTCCGAACAAAATTTCAATAGTGAAAGGCTTATAGTTATAGAATACAGTAGCTTTGACATATGGAATGACGGACGGACAGACAGACAGACAGTCAAACTGGATGAAACTATAAGGGTTCAGTTTTTTGCCATTCAGCTACGGAACCCCAAAAATGGATGTATATTGTGTAGTAGTGTAATAGGTAGATTTAAGTTTATTTTTTAACCGACTTCAAAAAAGGAGGAGGTTATCAATTCGACTGTATGTTTTTTTTTTGTACGTTTTTTACCTCATATCTCAGCCGTTTGTCGACCGAATCGAAAAAATTTTTCGCCTACTTAGAGGGTGTATCTTCTAATTGGTCCCATTTTTTTCATTTTGGGATCTGATGATGGGATCTTGGTGTAATCGAGGGAAACCCTCAAATTTTAAAGGCGCGTATAGTGTTTCTTTACTAGAATCTTAATGTTGACGTGTTGTTATGTCTGATAGTCAACATCTTGTGGGGCTGAGCTGATGGTGGAACTCCTTAACGTTTAGGAGTTCAGTAATTATAATGACGGAACTTATGATAGTTAATTTGTAGCTTCTAAAAAAATAGAATCATAAGGTGCAATTCACTCCCCCCTCTCTAAGGTAATCACTAAAAATGAAGAAATAAAATAAACTTTAAAAAAAAGTAAAAACCGACTTCAAAACCAAAATGCACTAAAAAGTCTTAAATAAACTCTTCACCATTGAAAGGAAAGGAAAGGAATCCGTTTTAGGCAAACAATTTCTTTTTGGAGTCGGTGCCATCACTTTGACCATCAAGCATCAACTATCACAGCACCGACTCCAAAAAGAAATTGTTTGCCTAAAACGGATTCCTTTCCTTTCCTTTCGATGGTGAAGAGTTTATTTAAGACTTTTTAGTGCATTTTGGTTTTGAAGTCGGTTTTTACTTTTTTATGTAGAATGTCTTTGTTTTTTTTTTTATTTTTGACGTGGTAACGTCTTTAAAATCGTTTTAGTCGGGTGACATGATCAGAAACTTGTGTCACACCAAAACCTCACGAGCGCGATCGCAGGTATAACGAGAGAGAGACGGACCGATCTCCCGTCTCATCTCGAGCGCTGCCAGTCATTCCGTGAAACTTGTCACGCGGAATCCTCACGAGCGGAGGCTGGCATAGCGTTCGAGTGAGTGGACCGATCTTCGGTCTCTCTCACTCTAGCGGCATACAAACGAATGGAGATTTTTTCGTGCGGTTAAGTTTTCGTTGAATGTTTCAGTGAAACAAAATGTGAAGTGCAAGTGAAGTGTTACAACAATTGCAACAAAAAAAGGTGAATCCTGTATCTTCATTAATTCCTTACTTCCCAAAAACTTATATCACCAATAAGACGTTATCACGTAAACATCTCGATCGTAAACCTACTTTACAAACAACCAATATTTTTTTATTAATAAAGAATACTGTTTCGGCATATTTGGATTAATTTGATTAAAGTGGATGACGATTTTGAAATGAAAATAAAACAAAATTACTTTTACTTGAGCGAATTAGGTGTTCAATTTTCCCTCTTTACCTTCTAATTAACTTTTCTCTGAACGAGTGGCTAGAAATATTCTCTATAGTTATATTATGAAACTTTTTGAATTATAAGGACGAAATTGAAAATTAAACATTTAAAATGTACATTAAAATAGAAAGTAAATCTAGTATGCAATTTAGCGTTGAGTTTGCGAGTTCAACGGTCTTAGCTCAGCACTGCCTTTGGCTAGGTGAGATATTCACTAAGAAATTGTGAAGCAAAATTGGTGAGAGCTTTGTGCCAGCGTCTAATATGTTACTGACAGACTACTTTGTTTATTGAAGTACTCATAAAACTAAATTGATATAAATCTAGACAAAGATGTCCAAATAATAAAGATACGGTTTGAAATAGTATCTGAAAGTCTCCTTTCAACAATAATAGAAATAGTATGGGCCGGTAGTTCAAATATTGGTAATATTGAAAACTAATCCGACCTAATACTTATGTTTTTCTTGTTGGAAACAATAATGTGATGTTTCAAAATTAGATCACAAAATAGTAATTTATGAGTAAAAAATTTAATTTAACTCCTTTCTATAATGTATAGGTACATTTATTTTTTCTTCGAGTTAATATAATAAAATTTAAAGCATCGTAGAAGATAATACGTATACGAGTAAATCCATACAACAAACTATGTCACTAATGTCCTAATAATGTTGTAGCGAACGTCATTTGCATACTTGTAGTTCAGTTTCAATGGAGTTTCGACATCTTTGCACAGTGTCGTTACAAGACAAGCTACAAGCTAGAATGCATTACCGAACGTAGTCACTGCACTGTTTCTACCAGGTGTTACATAATGTGTGTGTGTTTATTTGTTTAATCACGGTTGGTAACGACTAATATCAATAATTATCGACAAATATTAATAAGTTTATAATATCTTATAAAACAGAAAGAAACACTATGATTAAGATCTTAAAAATATAAAGTTAAATCTAAAATATATCATGAAAAGGAATCCCTTTAGGCAAGGCAGTTAATTCAGTATTATTATTAGTGTAAATAAATAATTTCAAATATCATAATATTGAACTCTCGGCTTTCGCTTCATGTATTTGAACATTTTATTTCATCTACGTTTAATCAGCTCTTTCTGTACACAGAGGGATCAACTTTTAAAAGAAAGGACGCGACAGTGAAAAGAGCTTCCTTTTCGCTTTTCCTTAAATTAAATTAAATGTTATAAGCAATGTAAGTCGATGTTCTGTCTGGTGGGTTTCCGATCAATTTGGTTTTTTTCCAACAAAATAATTTAAAACGAATATAAAAGACACGAAGCCTTACGGTACCTACGAAGAATGTAATTGGCTACTTGACTGTTGAAAAAAAAAGAAATGCGCTGGAAATTAAACCTTACAATTTTAAAGTAATGGCACATATCCAGTTACTAAATAAATAAAAATAATACACTAATGGATTACACCGTACGAAAAACATCTATTTTAAATCTAAATTTTGAACACCAGTCACATACATATTGCTCTGATTCCAAAGTAAGTAGCCAATGCACTTGTGTTATGGAAAGCAGACACAACGATGGTACCACACCACTCAGACCCGACACAATATCAATAGAAAATTATGATTACTACATTGACCCTACTGGGAATCGCACCCGGAACCTCGGAGCGGGGAAGCCTTGAAAACCAGCGTGCTTAGCCAAGACACCACGGAGGTCGTCAAAATAATGGTAAATATTTTAATTTTTGTTGAATTTTTATATTTTTTCATTATTAACTAAAACTTTTAGAACCAAGACGCGACCAACTTTTGACCAGATAACTTTGTCTGTGGAACTGCATAGTGACGTAGTACAAGATAAAGCAAATTCGCTTACCCAATATCCTATCGCGTATTCATGAAACTCTTTTCTTACTTTTTGAATTTTGGATGCATTTCATTAGTGGCTCACGACGACCGCGTCGCCCAAGGTGACCAAAGCAAACGTTGGGTCACAGTGAGTGTGGAAGTACAAGTACATTAGTGACATACAGTTATCTGAACCGATGAGCGATTTTTTTAGAATTTTTCGTCTAAATACTTCATTTTTAATTAAAATTATTAAAGTCTTGTTCTGATTTTTTTTTATATCCTTATGTTTCTTTTGATATGTTACCTCCCCCCAAAATAAAATAAGTGACTCAGGCCCAAAATTCTTACACAGTGTGGGCACACTACCTTAAGAAATGACGTTGATAATCACGCCACTCGCAGACCAACTAGACTTCGGTTCGGAGGCCCCGCCTAGCGGACTACGTCAGTTTTAACTGGAGTGCAACCTTTATGTGCTTCCATGACAAGTTGTCAAATGAATGATGTCAGTGTTACACAAACATATTGATGCTTTAATATTGCGTTACAATAAATTGTTAAATTAAATATTTATTAATGCAAAAATAATCTAGAAACAACTTGAAAAGGCATTTTAGCTCGGCTCGTGAGAAGTTTTACGAAGTGAGCTAAGTTTAATTACAAAGGTGGATAATGCAAACTTGGCCAAAATCTAAAATGTTCATGTCAAACTATATAACGCAATATTTCTCAAGTTTTTAAATGTTTTTGCTCTGCTGAAGCTGGAATATAATAAGTTAGTTTTGTATATACTTAAGTATCAGTAAGCAAAATAATAGATTACATAGCTAATTTATGAATAAATATGTTTAGACTTTTGTTTAGACTGTTACAGACCGTTAGTGATCGGTCGCTGTGGAAAGCCGTGGGGGAGGCCTATGTTCAGCAGTGGGCGTCCTTTGGCTGATAATGATGATGATGATGTTTAGACTACATTCGTGTCATTGTATGTTTATTTACTGTATGGTAACGTCACAGTCACGTAGCCTAGCGTTTACGCGTATTTAAAATTGAAACAACAATTCTTGTTTTAATACAAATATGAGTATTAATTCCAGTCAATTCGAATTGTAGGGGATGCATAATACGCCGGGACATAACAGAAAGTTATCAAGTAGCCAATAGGAAAAATAACCTAACGTTGATAATGAAAAAAAGTAATAGACAATGTTTACTCTACGCTAGATTCTTCACGTATATTTATCCTCAACGATATTTTAGTCACACGTATGATTTAGTTTCTAAATGAGTAGAACACGAGTTTTGCAACTGCAAAGCCGAGTTCGCATCCCGAATGTATAATATCGCCGTAACACTACACCAACGTTCCGGATTTCATCGGCTGTCACATTCGTATTCCGCCCATAATTGATGCGAGGATTAGCAAGAGAGTGTGATTCAAACTATAACCAGCTTAAACTAACCATGGCTCATTACTCATTCAGGTACCCGGGCGATTACTACTTCGTTCCAAGTGATTTTGTCCCTGGATACCGTTCCGTAGTTGCCGAAGTTTCGGGATGAATCGTTTATTATCATAATTCTGTTATGGAACTGTTTGTCAACGTTGTTTATTGATTGGAACTTGTTCGTTGCGTTGCTAATAAAACGAATGGAATGACCTGATGTTTGGAACAATAGACAAAAACACGGTGAACCGGTAAGTTGAATTTGTAAATGCCTCTATAACTATAAGCTGTTATTGGATGATATGGAAATTAAAAAGTCTGTCCTTTAAAGTCTTCAATGTGTTTCATTTATGCGGCCAGCGGGCGTAAGATGCGTTTCTATTTATCATTTAGCGCAGCGATGGACAAATTTAAAACGTCTTCATAATAATTGATAAAAATATGTTTTACTAACTTTCATGTATAATTTGTTTTGAAAGCAATTAGGATTGCCTTACAAGTGAAAAAAAATGTGAAAACGTTTTGTTTCGGAAATAAAATTATTTTATCGATGCGATAAACGGTATCGAGGCGTGCATGTTAGGCTTACAGGTTTCCTTGACAAATTTATTGCTAATTTGGAATGAAGAAAAAAATCAAGTTTATATGTTACTGGAAAAAAAGGGCTAGTTGTCAAAAGATACGGGTCGGCTAGGAGCTAGGCTCTACGGTTTACTGGAGAAATATCTTCCATTTTCAGTATAAACGGGTAATAGAAAACCTTGGGTGGGAACCAACATATAATATATATACTATGTTCGAACAAAGCGGATTTAAACTGTGTGTGAAGTGCTGGAACAATTCACAGGGCGACCCCTCGAAGTGCTCCTCAAGAAGACGAAAGGTATTTAGTGTTTAGCATATTATATCTATCTAGACCCTTTCAATTAGTTAGGTAGCTTCGCGTATCGCGAACAATACACAGTGCGTGTTGTTTGTGAATTTATATCCTTAATTAGCAAGTACGTATATGCACATTGCACATCTTTCCTTCTCTAGTAAATAGTGTTTAGTGCATCGACTCTAGTATACTAGTAGTACGTGTCGCGTGCAGTCGTAACACAAAATTAGTTCGTATTTGTTCGCGTGGCTAGCCGCATTATTACAGTTAAAGTAATCAAATTGTACATTAGTGCAGATTTACTTTAATTGTAATTACTTTTATTAATAATTTTAACTATTTGAACTATGGCAACAAAATATGTTTGTCATTTTGTCGTACCTGCCCGTGCCGGGAGCAAATGTTTACGACACCAAGAATGTGTTGAATCAAGTGATTATGTCGATAGAGCTTCAAGAAAACGAAAATTAAATGATTACAAAAAAACGGAATATAATATAAGTACCATATTCAAACAAGATTGACAATGAAACAACACTCGTTTACTAACGAATCAGAAACGAAATCACAACAACCGTCTTCACTAAAGGCTCGCCGGTGTTTATCCGAGAATCTGTTTCAGTGTACCTAAGGGGTTCGGCCAAATAAAGGGTCGCTCGAAGGTGTCCTGCTAAGCAGATTGGCGCGCGTGACAGGACAGCCAAGCGCGCTAATCATAGCCCGAGGTGCCCATCTCACCGTGTTATTTACACAATTATTGCTGGCGAAGCTTTTGATGTTTGATTTGGCGCTATTTCATGGAAATTATAAAAGTACTACTCTGCGGGTCGTCCAGTTAAAGTCTAGTCCCAATGTGAATTTTGACCCCTTACACACTGCCACGTGTGTTCTATTCTATTTAATTTAGCATCGATGCAGAAGCGCGACTGCATCGATGCTAAATTAAATAGAATAGAATAAATGATTAAGGTTCGAATGGCCCCGGACAGTGCGGCAGTGAGCTATATTGTAGGCCTACCTCTCTTTAACTTTTCTGTGGCATCGCTGATAATTCGCAGTGTAAAGGGTCTTTAATTCCTTTGTGATTAAAATTCCTTATGTTTCCCTATGATTGTGATTAGATTAGAGTGAAACTTCGACGACCTTCATGATGAGATTTTTGGCCGAAAGCTGTGATATTACGGCGATTTCGTGGAAGTCTACGTGAAACCACGAACAACACAAAGAGCGTGTATATTTCATTCGTTTGTTTGTATTTATTAGACGACCCGTCTGGTGTAGTGGTCGAAAAATCGCCTACTACGCAGCGCGTGCGGGTTCGATCCCCGCACAATACAAACATTTGTGAGCATGAACATGTCTGTTTGTATTGGTCTGGGTGTTTTCTATGTATATCATGTATGTATTTACAAACAAAAAGTATTTAAGTATTATATCCGTTGTCTGGCACCCATAACACAAGCTTTGAGTAGCTTACTTTGGGGCTAGATGGCGATGTGTGGGAATGTCCAAAGGAAAGGAAGGATATTTTATCTATCATTTTATTTTGATTATGAATGTTAGTCTGTAAGGAATTTATTGTATGGCCCTGTATTCATTATCTGTTGCCTGAAATAATTATTATTAAAAGGCGCTGTATTTTTTTTAAATTACTTACCTATAATAACAATTATCCAATACCAGACAAACGTCACAGACTATCATTTTCATGTGTATTGCTATCATTTAAATTTCAGAGGTCTTTGATTTGTTTTGGCAACGTAAGAGGTTGAATTTTGGTATAAATGATAAGCATTTGTTTAGCGTAAAAAGTATCAACAAAGAGTTTCTTGTTGCCTTATAATCTGCTTACCCTAAGGTGCTTTCTGTGTTACTTAAGTAGACGGCGTTCGAGCCAATTTTTAAGAAAAACCGCAAATCAATGTACAGGTTAGCCATTTTGCACACGTATACGAGAAGAAAACTTCAAAAAAGGTTAAATCAAAAATTTTGGACCCGTAGTAACTAAAAAAAAAAAATCGGTAGGTTTTTGCATAGAAACATCAAAGAAAATCTTAATCTAAATTATTTGGAAGGACTTCTAAGGCACTTCCGAACATTTCATTTCAGCCATTTTTATTAAATTTTACCAAAAATAACTTTCAATCTATAGCAAGTTTGGGCTCCTCCTAGTACAATATGGCCTATGTTTTGTTTGTAAAAGATACCACATATGAGAGTTACTATCAGAATTTCTATCCCCAATAAAGTAATCTTCAAAATAATTACACTTTTTTTTTCAAAACTACAACCAGACTCGGTTCTCCTTACTTTGATATGAGACTTATGGAACTATGTTATTTGGCTACCCGGCCGCCCGCCGTCCATAAAGATCTTTCGTTTAACTTTGAGTCACTTTTTAATCCGATTTTGCAAAAGAAAGAGGTTATCGATTCGAACTGTGTGTACGTAGTTGGCATTTCTTAATACATATTTGGGTATGATGATCTATTAAAGCTTCCAGGTACCTTACTAATATCTGCAGTAAAGATCTATGATATATATATATATATATATATATATATATATATATCGTACGTGGTTTTGTAAAATTCCAAAAAAATACTTAATAAATTAAATATCAACATTGCTTTCTTGATGTCAGAAATGAGGATATAAGGTATCATTTCTGGTATATTGTACTAAAAAAACATATAAAGATGTGTTTTTTTTTTGAAAGCGCCTTACAAAGCCGTATGATTTGACACACGATTGGGTTTAGATTTTAAAAAAATATACAAATATGGTGAACCAGCAACCCTTCCTACCGATTTTAAGTACCGGGTCAAACATTTTGTTTTATCTTTTACTATGCGGTTTTTTTTTTGCGTACAGCTTCCACTAGTTTGACCCTTATTGGATACTGTTATTTAGCAACTTTCTCTTCACCTTAGATTTGGTACCTTACAATCAACCGATCAAATTCAATGGTGTAGCATACTCAGATGAAACACTGACTCTTGCTTGAAACTAGAATAGCTCAAGAATATTCACATTCATAAGGCTAATAATGACATAAATCTTTTCTATCGCGTATCATAACTTATGTATTGAAATTCTTTGATAGCGACACAAAAAATCGATTTTGCATTTATTGCATCGTAAAATGCAAATATGGTACGTGAGAACCGGCTATAACCGAGCAGGCGGGATTAATGCTGGCAAAGATTTATCTCGTCGTAGCGATAAGTGGTTATTTATATTTTCTTTTACGTTAATAAGGCTTTGATCACCTTATGCGTAATAAATCTGGGCTCTTGGGATGCTGATAAAAGGATTTTTGGCGTCATTGCTTAAGACATTAGATAGGGACAAAGTTTTATTATTCAATTTAGGTCCGATTTTTCAATGGTCACATAAAACTTATCAGACTGATAAATTATAAAGCGACAGATTTTATAAAACGTCAGTTACGTATGATTGCTGACAATTAGGTGACGTTTTCAAATTAGCCATATTGTATTTTGTTCGACGAATATTTCTTATCTGACTATTGAAAAATCAGCCCTTAGGAGAGTTCAAAAACCAAACATATTTCGAGGAAAGCATCAACCGTCTGTCACTTTTGATTTCATACAATGCTATATCTGGTACATCATTAGATTCTATAATAAGTTTATCAACCAGTGATTGATAGGTATTACTCATCAAAATATGTGAACAAGAGGCAAGTTATTAAAATTTAGTTTTGCAACACAAACAATCTGGGTTCGGTCAAACCCTTGTCACTCGCGGTCTCATGTGTAAATGCCCGCGTTAAATATACCCTCAATTTAAATCGGCCTGTTTTAGCAGTTTTGATGACACAGACCCATTATTTACAAGCGACGTAACACGATTCTGGAGAGATTTAACTTTACTTTGGGAAAATAAGCTATGATATTGATAAATTTTAATCTTCTTTGTTGACTATTTGTAGTAGGTAAACAATTATATCTTATAACTCATATAGGTATATGAGTTATAAAATATGATTATTTGATAAATAGACGAGTAAAGGAAACAAGATAAAAACCAAATTTCTGACCTCATTGAAGACTTCATATTGCCAAACCATGGGACGTGTAGTAAAATTACACTTTCTTTTCGAACCGACGCGACAGTTTATTGCGCTACCTTGATTAAGCCGTCAAGTATTCCATTTATAAAAGGATCAGGTTCTACTCAAATAAGAAAAGTTTGTAACGGTATCAAAGAGTTTTTCTGTGTGGTCGAATTCTCATATATAACGAAGAATGGAGTATTATATAATCCCAAACGCTGTACATACCGAGGAACGCATTATAAGCAGGCTCACAGCATACGGGAGAAATAGTGCAAACTTTTTTGAACGCGAATAAAACACTTAAAAGAGAAAATTATATTCGAATTGATTTGCGTTATGAAAATCTAATAAATTTATACTTATCTAGCAACTGCATCTGTCTGCTTAAATGTATTTATTTTAATCAAAGTCGGTATACATAAAAAAGTTATCTAATATTTCTATATGCTCATATTATACTCTATATCGCTATGTGCTCCTAGTAGGGAAATAATTTTGTCAAATGTCTCGTGGTACTAGAAACAACAGTGCACTGTTGTTTCTGATTTCCATGACACAAATGCTTAAGCATTGGAATCAGAGCAGTGCATGTGATTAGATTTGTAATCACATTTCTATTAGAATGACCACTAAAGCGATGCCAACTAAGCTTACTGAATAAAACGTAATTACAACAGAGATATTTCAGTGAATCCTCCCAGAGGTCCGTTGGTCAGACCATTTTTTGTAACCATAAGCAGCTACATGAAATAAATGAATGCTATGTCAAAGTCTTTTATTGGTTTTTGCCGCAGTGTAGTTTCATGTCACTGGGGATTCCTGTATGTATCAGTATAGCTCTATCTTCAAAGGAAAAATTCTATCGCTTTTCATTGAAGATAAATAAAATAAAAATATCTACAAAAGATTAATTTGTTGCTGTATTTATGCATTCCATCATCTTATTAACCTTCCTTCAACGTTGACCTTGCAACCTTGCCTACATTAAACATTATTTTTATCATCCATCATCATCATCATTATCAAGGACATAGGCCTACCCCATGGTTTTCCACAGCGACCGATTCTAAGAGATATGTATCCAGTTTGATCCTGCGATCTTTAGGTCGTCTGTCCATTTTGTAGGTGGACGTCCTACGCTGCGTCTTTGGTCGATGGGTAACATTATTAGGGCAAACATTGATTTGTTTCAAAACAAAAAACCTGTAAATCTTTTTTGGATACCAATTTCAAATGACTCCAAATTTAATGAATTTCTAAGTACAATGTCAAGCCTGGAAATGATGTGATTTTCATCAGAATACGAGTGTGTTATTAGCACCTCCTAATTACACACATTATCAGGTGATAAATTCAGTCACTGCCATGCCTGAGATTTGTTTGCACTGACAAGAGAGCAGAGGTCTTATAAAACAGAGTCATGAATATTTATACAGCTTTAAGGATAGTGTAGACTCGTTGTGTAAATAATGACTGTCTAGTGTGCTGTTGAATTTAAATCTTTCTCGATTCCATTTGCTTTGAAGATTAAAACTACCTCAAATGAAGAGATAATTAAAATATTAACAAATAATAAATATGTGATACGTTATATCTCAACCACAGCATAAAATTCGTTTGTCTGAAAATATAGACGAAAAGAGATAAAATCGTCTATTGACAGAGTTATAATCTAGTTTTATGATATACGTCCAGACTTTTTCACAAACGCATTGTCAATTCAATTTATTTGCTAAGCTAATAAAGCTCGAGAATGAATGTTTTACAAAAAAAAGGCTCACTTTTACATTCAAAAAAGTATTTCGTTATGTTACTGGTAACTTCAGTAGACAATCCGTACAGTAATAAGCTGGATCAATTAAATAAAATAAGGTATTGGGTCTAAATGATAATTCAAGTTCAGAGTACCTAATATGATATGCTCATCATAACCCTATTGTAATACAACACGAAAGTTCAAAATATTATATTGGAAGGTGAGAAATGTAATGTTGACTTGAAGTCGCACCGAACGTGAACCTACCCTTACGGGGAAAACGTTATTATCTTGTCACAGTCGGAGCGGCACGTGTCATTGTGCCATAAGACAATGTTCGTATTTTGAAACTATCTAATACCATTATTCGTGCTGGCATGCAAGTAGTTCTACTAAACACATCCAAGTTCAGCCGTTCTGTTAGTTCTAACAGAACAGCTGAACTTCGATGTGGTTTATTCGTCCTAGCGGCTGAAGAAAAATGTAGTGAGTCTCTAATTGTATTTATAAAATAATTGAGGCGCCAGAAATAAATAATTACTAAAGGAACTGAATTTTTCGTTTAAAACTTCTATGATAAAAGCGGGTAAAAAACGGGCGTCCCGTCCCCCCCATTAAACTTTTAAACTAAGTGTGAATTTTGGAAAAATAGGTAATGTAGATCTTGACAAAGACTTTCACCGAAAATTGCTTTGAGTGAGATCGACCTAGTAGTTTTTAAGATAGAGCACATTTTGAATAAACTCAAATATAAGTTTGTTATTTATACATATACCATGAAAAACAAAGTTATATTTATTGTCAACAAAATATTGTGGTATTTTGGCTTTGTGGAAGTAAGTGGATCTCTAATTCAGTTAAAGTTGGCATGGAACCCTTAGTGTTTTTTTAAATACTTTTATCCGACTGCATCAAATACTAACATAATATACACATACAAATAAACAGGTCAAACAAAAAAAATAGGTAGTTTAGTAAGGTTGTAATCCAGAATTAAAAAAATATATAAATTCCCCGATACGTCATGTTCAAGGCCACCTTATCATGTTATTCCAATATCATTGAAGTACCACGGTACCAAATTTCGAATAGATAGGACATATGGAAGGAAGTCAGATCCCTCATCAATTTAGTAAAAAACTGAAGGATACTTCACCTTGAAGTGTCAATGTCATCGGCATCAAATTTCGAATCGATCGGACAGCTAAAAACTCGAAAAGAGTTGATGATCTTCAAATGGCTGATCAGATTTTTATGAATCATTACTACGAACACTGTGAATAAAATTATCTATGACAAAAAAAACTAAATCAGAATCGGTTCATCTGTTTGGATACGCGTTACGTCGGGTAAAAAATAAATAAAAAAATGATTCAGATGAAAAATGAACAGTTTACAGACACAAGCTGAGTGACTTATATCGAACGACTTAGGTCGTAGGATATTTCGATCAAGTGTTACTATATAGCTCACATAAATGAACAAGTGTTGAACAGGAACTCCTTTACAAAATCAGTTCTGATTTAAAGGCTTAAGTAACGAAGGTAATTTTAACGGTCGATAGGTTTTACCGAAGGAAATAATCGTCTTTGTTGATGTATTTTTTTATTTTTTTATTTTATTTGTTAAGGACAACCAACAAAGGATACACCACACAGTTCCATACTTAAGATTAAACCACAATTTACAGTGTTGCCTTACTTATAGGCTGACACGACATTCACAAAAATATTGCTGAAAACAGATATATAGCTAAAAAATATTTTACAGATAGACAAAACGGCTTGATATTATAAAACAATTTACAACCTCTCAACTGTAAATGTTTCAACGATTGAGGACTTAAATTAACGTAGCGAATAAGACATGTCAACACTGGCATCGGACGAACGAGAAACTTTACTAAAATTGGATTGAATTCTATCAATGGCGGAAAAATGGCCTAGGTTAGTCCTAAAGGTGTTTGCCTTAAAAGGCAAATATCTGGGACCGAGCTAATTTGCTTGGGACATTGTAATTAATCCTTGACAAAAGGTCAGCACAATCAATTTTATTATTAATTAATTTGTAAAGAAACATAAAGTCCAATATTTTTCTGCTATCTTCTAATGATATAAGTTTAAAGTGTTCTAATCGGGTCTCATATGTAGGCAAACGCTTTGCTAACTTGCACTGGTAAGACAAGTGATAAAGAAATTTCCTTTGAATGGATTCCAACCGCTGTTTGTGGACTTCATATAAAGGAGTCCAGACTACACTTCCGTACTCCAAGCCTGACCGTACGAGTGAATTAGTAAGTGAATTGAAAACCGTTATTTTACTAGAATTATGCTTAAAATGTTTACAATTACGCAAAACAAATCCCAAAAGTTTAAAGCCTTTTTTAGCAATTTTATCAACATGCACATGGAAACGAAGTTTACTGTCAATGTGAACCCCCAAATCTCGAATTACGTCCACTTCTTGAATAATTTGGCCACCTATATTGTATATATTTGTATTAGGAGTTATTTTACGTGAAAAGTGTATGAAATAGCATTTTTCAGCGTTAAGATTAATTTTGTTAGACTCGCACCAACTTGAAAAACGATTCAGATCTTCCTGAAGTAAGCGATTGGCGCTTTCATTATATTGGCGCATGGCAATCTTGAGATCGTCAGCGTATAAGTATATTTTTGAGTTTAGAAAGCAAGAATCAACATCATTAATAAAAATATCTAAAAATAATGGACCTAAATGGGAGCCTTGTGGGACGCCTGATGACGCCATATACGCATCTGAAGTAAAACCTTCAATTGCTACTCTCGAAAACCTGTCAACGAGGTAAGACGCACACCAGATTAGTAAGTTACCTGTGATTCCACAGCAGAAAATTTTGTTGATTAGGAATTGTGATTAATAATAACCTATCAATAATAGGAAATGCCAATAGTGGCATATAAAAACATAATTTACCGTTTAAAATTATTGCGTAGTTTTTAGGGTAAACCCACTTTCGCTGCTGAATTAACTATGACATGTAATTACCTTTTTAATTATCCATTCATATATTCCAGATTCTGTGTGTTAACTTCCTGATACCACCTTTCATTTCGTGGCCTGGGTCGGCAAAGTTATAAGTACTGAGAAAATATTGGAGTTACCGGGGCATCTCTTGAAACTTTGCCGAAGATCGATTCCCTCAGAAAAAGCGCTCTGTGTAATATTCAAAGGTAAAATATTGACACGTGCAAAGTGATATAATTTGACAAGACTTTCTGATCGCTTTGAATTGATGTTACATAACCGAAATTTCCTTTGGCAATTTCCAAATCGTCTCTACTACAAAGAAAAAGATCAGAAAAATAAACAAATAGTTCTAGTTATGATTCCATAATAAAACGTTTGCTTCCATAATAAACGATTTCTAGTAATGTAGTGGTAAGTCCAAATCATTTCATCAGTATGTTTTTTACATGATTTTGAATGGCGGTTCTATGTCATAAATGCTATGGTATTTTATAATGTAAACCCTTTATTCATACAGAATGATGTATTTCCGTTAAGGGCGTACCGTTACAAAATACTATATACATTTCAATTTGAAACTTCAATAAAGATGCTCTTTGTTTTTTCTGCAAAGATAGAATCACTCGGAACAAGATTTACCAAACGAAATTGAATTTGCGGAATACGTGGAATATGTTACGAGATCACTTACACCGTCAGAAACAATTCCAATAGGCCGAGTGGCACCAGCTGAGGTCATTAGTTCTCTGCCGAAATTGCGTAGCTGCCAGATATTGGCAATACTATCGATCCATGGAAATCTGAGAATAGAAATGCGGTGAAATTTTGCATGCACATGTGCAGGCCCCCGCGAGTTATAATATTCAGACAAATATTTGTACCTTTTGGTTTCGTTAGCTGATATTTCACTCGACTAGACTGTAAGATTACCTCGAAGTGATAATATTTAAAAGGAGAATCATCCAGAATCGTGTACAATAAATGAATCCTTGTTTTTGAGATAATTTGACATAATGGTAATATTTTTTTCCGATTTTGATTGTTTATCTACTAGAAACTTTATGATAACAAACAAGAAACAATTCAAACTAAGACATGCATCATAAAAAATCAACTTATACAGGGTGACTTTTTTATCAGTACCGATATTTTGTGTAAAGACTCCACTGATGAATATGAACAACTTTTACTATGGGGGCAATAGTGAAATCGAGAAAAAAAAGTCAGCTGTTTCATACAAAAGTTCAATTGGCGCGCGGTCAAATTGTATGGAACAGCTGATTTCTTTTTCTCGATTTCACTATTGCCCCCATAGTAAAAGTTGTTCATATTCATCAGTGGAGTCTTTACACAAAATATCGGTACTGATAAAAAAGTCACCCTGTATATCATCTACCTATTCAAAAACGAAACTTTTACCTTGCGGCAAGGAGGCTATGATGCTGGGTGCGTTGTCATGTTGGATAGCTATGCTATTTATAATTGATTAAGGTAAGGATTAGACAAAAAAGTTTTGGTATTGAAATGAGAGAGGCGAAGCCGATGGCGAAGATAACTTTGAAAATTGACAGGTCAAAAGGTGCTTTGTTAGAAAAAATAAAATAAATGAAAATATCATTTTTTTTTCAGAAAATATTATGGTGTAAAAGTGTCCTGTTTCTATTATGTATTCAAACTTTCACTTCAAATATTGGCACTTAAAAGATTTGACCTCAAATACTTCGGGTCAACATTCAACTTTTAATTTATTTGATGTATATAGCTTATTCTTGGTCTTCTTCTCTTCCTTCTTCTTCCTATACAACTTTCGTGTCGTAGTGTCCCAACATTCTCCCTCTTTCACCCTCAATTGAATCTAGTCGTTTCCTTTTTAGGGTTTCGTAGCCGAAAAGCAACAAACGGAACCCTTATAGTTTCGTCAAGCCTGTCAGTCTGTCTGTCTGTCATTTTATTCTGTAACTATAAGGATCACACTGTTAAAATTTGGTAGAAAGATGTATCCTGTTAACCGCTTACGATTCTAATACAAAAAAAAATACCTGATGCACTCCGGGAGTGCCGGCAGAAGTGAAAACTTGAATATCAACGTTGTGCATTTTTGATTTTTTGGAATAGTTAGGGAATAATTTTGAATGAATTGCTCTTATTATCAATATAAAAGTACTATCATTTTTGTGATAGAATACAACAACAACAACAATAATAATAATAATAATAATAATAATAATAATAATAATAATAATAATATTATATTTTTATAGAATACAATATTTATTTATTGCGCTATCGTACACAAACATTACAATTTATATTATATTAAAATTGCATTAAAAAGTTTATCTCTCAGAAAAATCAACTTACATCCATAATTTCGCCAACCGTCTTACGGTTTTTCGATCAGCCCACGTGTCCTGACGCGAGTTTCCCCCATCCCACAAAAGTGCTCAACGCCGCTAAAGAAGTTTTCACTTCAAAAATAAAAAAATAATGATATTGAAACTAAAACCAAAATTTTTTCTTTTAGTCATACCTATGTGTGTGGGGTATTTATGGATATGTCTTTTAAAATGACATCGAGGTTTCAAAAACCATTTTCTTTTAAAGTCTAATGTTTCATAGCTAGACGCTTCCAAAGTGGTAAAATGGGCGTCCCCACCATCTAACTTCTAAACTAAGTGAGTGTATATTTTGAAGAAAAAAAAATGTAATGTAGATCTTAACAAATACTTTCAACGAAAATTAGTTCGGACGGGATCTAACTAGTAGTTTTCGAGATAAAGCACATTTTCAACAACCGCAAACATAACTATCTTCTTCATACAAACACTATGAAAAACAAAGCTATATTTACTGTCAATAAAATATTGTAGTATTTTAGCTAAGTTGGAGTAAGTGGATTCCCTAATTCAGTTAAAGTTGGCACGGAACCCTTAGTGCTCGAGTCTGACTCGCACTTGGCCGGTTTTTTCAGCTCCGCTCAGCTGATTCTCTTTATCCTCCTCCAGCACCACATCTCAAATGCTTCCAGTCTTTTCCTATCTTTCTTGGTCAAGGTTCACGTTTCACAATCATAGAATGCTATACCTACTCCAGATGTACACTTTCACAAGTTTTTTCCGAATACTGATGGATATTCTTATTTTAAGTAAGTGCTCTTTAAAGTTAAAAGCTTGTTTTACAGGATAATACCAATAACGGGCAAGAAAAGTATTGCAGTAGATACGAAATCCTTCGTGCACGAGTCCAACTCGCACTTGGCCGGCTTTTAAAATTATAAAAATATAACCTCTTTTTATTTTAATTCAATTTAAAGGATAACACTCACTTACAAGAAGTTTTGATATTCGATAACGGTTGTAAAAGTAAGAAGAAAAGTTTATGAATAAAATACAACAATAATAAAGGTTCGCCGACATTGATGTTTACGCGGCTTTAAAATGGCTTTCACTTCAAATTCAGTACAAAAACTGATGCTTTGAGACAAAAACTTGTTGAAAAGCGTTTGTACTGCCCAAGAAAACATTCAAAGAAAATGTTCGCGCTGCTGCAAAGGCTGGGATGAAAATCTTTTATTTTTGGTCTAATATTTAGATTCACTATTTGCATGTAATTTATTTATTTAAAATGCTGCAAATCTCTCCTTGTCTGAATAAATCAAACGGTATCAAATGTCTTCAAAGGGAGTATTTATTTTGTAAAGCGAGCTAAAGCTAAATTCAACAGATTTAAATGAGCACAATATCAAGACAAAGCGGTGTGCTCGGGTGAATTCGGGTAAGATGGATTTTCTCAGAATAGGATAGAATGACTGAATTTGACGCAGTTGTATAATATGTTTTTACACCTAAAACTCTTGGTTTCATGCCCAATTTTTTTGGCTTCATGGCCAACGACTTGTAATCAATTGTTTTTAAAAAAGGTAACGTATCCTTCTTATTACTGAAATAAGATTGGTTTTATTTATTTATTTGGTTATCTTAAAACTGGAAATACCTGACCCCTTTTTCATTTTGGTAATTATAAAAAATCTATGTTTGATAGAAAATTATAATGGAAAAAAATATGAAATTGTAGAGAATCTGATATTTTTAAAAGAGTCACTGGCATCTTAAAGCAAATAAACTCAGTCCACCGTCTGCGTCTCTTCCGCACCTAAAGTTGAAATACCCTGTCTTGCGAAGCTGAAAAAGGTTGAGCTTAATTGCACGGCACAATTCCACCTCCAATTTATTATCTGGAAATTTCACGAAACTCGACGTTCTGACAATACTAGCTGATATGTAAGGGTGGAGTACTGTGGAGAATTTAAACAAGGAAGGCATAAAAACTCATTTTTAGGGTTCCGTAGCCGAATGGCAAAAAACGGAACCCTTATAGTTTCGTCAAGTCTGTCTATCTGTCTGTCTGCCCGTCCGTATGTCACAGCCATTTTATTCTGTAACTGTAAGCATTACACTGTTGAAATTTGGTAGGAAGATGTATCCTGTTAACCGCTTACCGATTCTCATACAAAAATTAAAAAATAATGAGATTTAAGGGGGGGCTCCCATACATGAAACTAAAACAAAAAAAAAATATTTTTGTCGAACCTATACGTGTGGGGTGTCTATGGATAGGTCTTTTAAAATGACATCAAGGTTTCTAAATCCATTTTCTTTTAAAGTCTAACGTTTTATAGCTAAACGCTTCCAAAGTGTTAAAATGGGCGTCCCCCCCATCTAACTTCTAAACCAAGCAAGTGTAAATTTTGAAAAATATATATAATGTAGATCGTAACATATACTTTCAACGAAAATTGGTACGGACGGGATCGAACGAGAAGTTTTTGAGATATAGCACATTTTCAACAACTGCAAACATAACTTTGTACTTCATACAAACACTATGAAAAACAAATTTATATTTGCAGTCAACAAAATATTGTGGTATTTTAACTAAGTAGAAGTAAGTGGATTGCCTAATTCAGTTACAGTTGGCACGGTACCCTCAGTGCGCGAGTCCGACTCGCACTTGGCCGGCTTTTTACTTCGGGTGTGATTGATAATTGATTAGTTTATCTGCAAATTCCAGACGGCTCTTTGGATTAAACCGTAAGATTTACCTTCTTAAAAGTAAGGTAGGAAAACTGACTATTCTCTCAAAAAATATGTAACACTTTTAAAAAGATGATTCAATATCCTTTAATCCACAACAACTGTCTCAAAGGAGTGATAGGGTTACGTTGCGTAGGTCGTGTAAGTGCCCGTTGAAGATATTAAGCAAGTAGGTATAGCTCGATCGCAAAACTGACACATTTCTGTCGTCACTTAAACGATTTTTTTTAAATCTAAAAGGAGAGCATATAATTCATAATAATACTCCTTCTAATTTTATAAACGCGTAAGTTTGTGAGGATGTATGTGTGGATATTCGGATGTTTGTTACTTCTTCTTCTTCTTATCAACTACAACCATACCTAGACACACCCAGACACCCAGCCACGCACACGCACACGCACACACACACACACACACACCCACACACACACACACACACACACACATACATGATGAAATATATAGTATAAGTATTGTAAAATAATTATTATTATCAATCTATAATTTTATTTCTTTCTTCACTTTTAATTTGATATTTGTTGTGCAACGAAGTTTGTTACTGCATGCTGATGTTATGGAAGAGCGGTGTTTCCTAGCACAAGCAAACTTTTTGCTTAAAAGGAAGCGCCAACCACAAATTTGTAAACTTACTAAGTAACCTAATAAAGATTTTGTGTTTTTTGTATTTTTGTATTTTCTTCACACAAAATTTACCTATGATGACTTTACAAAAAATATCTTTTACATTAGAATAACACATAACCTATATTTTTATCAAGATTTCAATTCAATCAGCTAAAACATTACATGGCAATAAATGTTCATGAAGCTTTATGATTTCATTTTTAAACTTGTTTATTAATGAAATCAAATCAAAGATAATATCTATGATTTAAAAATATACGATTGGTCCAATTTTTAACACTTATGAAATCAACAATTAAAGTATTCGGGTGCCCGCCATACATGGCAAAAAACGGAACGCTTATAGTTTCGTCAAGTCTGTCTGTCTGTCCGTCCGTACGATTCTTAAAATAAAAAATAAAGACATTTAAGTGGGGATCCCATACATGACAATAAAACATAATTTTTTTTTAGTCAAACATATGCGTGTGGTGTGTCCATGGATTGGTCTTTTAAATTGACATGTTTAATTTGACATGAGGTTTCTCAAACCATTTTCTTTCAAAGTCTAACGTTTCAAAGCTAGACGATTCCAAAGTGGTAAAATAGGCGTCCCCCCATCTTACTTCTAAACTAAGCGAGTGTAAATTTTGAAAAAAAAATGTAGATCTCAACAAATGAAAATTAAATGAAAATTAGTTTGGACGGGATCGAACTAGTAGTTTTTGTGATATAGCACATTTTCATCAACTGCAAACATAACTTTTTTCTTCATACAAACACTATGAAAAAACATAGTTATATTTGCTGTCAACAAAATATTGTGGTATTTTATTTAGCTAAGTAGAAGTAAGTGGATTCCCTAATTCTGTTAAAATTGGGATGGAACTCTCAGTGCGCGAGTCCGACTCGCACTTGGTCGGTTTTTAGGGTTCCGTAGCCGAATGGCAAAAAACGGAACCCTTATAGTTTCGTCAAGTCTGTCTGTCTGTCTGTCCGTCCGTATGTCACACCCATTTTTTTCTTTAACTATAAGCATTACACAATTGAAATTTGGTAAGAAGATGTATCTTGTTAACCGCTTACCGATTCTCATACAAAAAATAAAAAAAAATGACAGTTAAGAGGGAGCTCCCATACATGAAACTAAAACCAAAAAAAAATTTTTTTGGCAAACCTATGCGTGTGGGGTGTCTATGAATAGGTCTTTCAAAATAACATAGAGGTTTCTAAAACCATTTTCTTTTAAAGCCAAACGTTTAATAGCTAGACGCTTCCAAAGTGGTAAAATGGGCGTCCCCCCCATCTAATTTCTAAACCAAGCAAGTGTAAATTTTGAAAAAAATATATAATGTAGATCTTAACAAATACTTTCAACGAAAATTGGTTCGGACGGGATCGAACTAGTAGTTTTTGAGATATAGCACATTTTCAACAACCGCAAACATAACTTTGTACTTCATACAAACACTATGAAAAACAAAGTTATATTTGTAGTCAACAAAATATTGTGGTATTTTACTAAGTAGAAGTAAATGGATTCCCTAATTCAGTTAACGTAGGCACGGAACCCTCAGTGCGCGAGTCCGACTCGCACTTGGCCGGTTTTTTTATTTTTAAAATTGTCACATTTTATTTTTTGAACGTCTTTTACATGTTTTTTTAGTTTTGTCTTTAATTGCTCAGTTTAGTAAACAGACGGAGCAAAACATGTTGGTGTTCATTATAAAATCTTATTACTCACTCCCATCTTTAGCTGTCACTTATAGCTATATCATGAGACAAATTTGAATCTGCAATTTGACATCACCTGTGGTAGTTTTCGTGAAAATGTAAAGGTTGCGTTTTTCCACTATAATAATAATATTTTTTTGACAAGGATATGCATTATTTGATATAGTCCGCGTTTTTTTTTACTCTGTGTTCTTTCATGCTGTTACACTAGTTACCTTCTTATGTATGTTGTACGTAAAACGACACTAAATAAACTGATAGTTTTGAACTAACTTGAGGTTTCATCTCTCGCCTAATACCTCATCATCCAAGTGCGTGACTATAAGTTTTACTCGGGCACGCGATTATACTCGGAACAGTTACAAGGTAGATAATACACCAATGGTGAGAGTGGAAGAGGTAAGAGATTTAGGAGTTCGTCTAAACGCTGAGTTAAATTTTCGGGATCACATTTCATCAATATGGAAAAAGAATGTAACGCAATAATTTGGGCTCCATATGAAGCTAAGTACAAGTTAATGCTGGAATGGGTGCAAAATAAATTAACACGATATTTATATCTCAGGCTTTATGGAGTGTCCATTAAGGTACCCAACATTATTAGTACTAGGTATGGTTGGGTACAACGAACTGAGAGTAAGGAGGGACGTGGCACTGGTGACATATGTATTTAAAATAATGATAGGGAAAGTGCATCATCCAGATATACTGCTGAGGGCGGGATTGTGCGTGCTCGACCGCTACGTGTGGCGCCGGCGCAGGCCCCGCCTGCTGGCTGAGGCGCCGCTAACGCGCGCGCTCCGCATACTAAATATCATAAAGTGGATCTATTCTGTTGCTATCTGAGTGAATTCACAAAGGCTGCACTAATGACAGTGTCTTATACATGTACTTAGGTACCTTTCAAATTAGTTTTTTAAGGTTTTTAATTGTTTTTTTAAGGTTGTTTCTTAGTCTATTGTCGCTTCGCTATCGCAATGGGTTACCACCTGTAAGGATAGTTTGTAAGTTAAAAATAAAATAAATAAATAATAAATAAATCATTACATCTACAATCACACAGCATTTCTTTTCCTCACAGTCGAAATGAAAAATAGTTTGTTTAACTCGGGTGAAAGCACCCATTTCATTCTCGTATTATTGGCGCTCTCACTCCGTTCGAGCCTTTCCCTCAATCGTCATATATATATTACTAGCGGTCCCCCGCGACTTCGTCCGCGCGTTTTGAGTTTGCTCTCTCCCCTCCCGTCGCAGCGTCATGTTTTATATCCTAAGCCTTTCTCGATAAATAAGCTATCCAACACAGAAATATTTTTTCAAATCGGTCCAGCAGTTCTGAGATAAGCGCGTTCAAACAAACAAACTCTTCAGCTTTATAATATATTAGCGCAAGCGCACGTTGTACTTAAGCTGCGAACATTATTTTGGTGCGGAGTTATGTTAAAACTGTGATAGCTCCTAAGATATTTATTGAAATCAAATGATATACAGGGCAACTTGGTTCTAAATGAAATGCTCGTGATGATGAATGTATTTATTTTGATAAGAATAAATACCTGTGTGTATAATACACCTCTAAAAATGATGCATCATTTTTTTACAAATTTATTTACATAAAAAAGGTTGTAGTAAGTCAACCATAAAAGATAGACATATGCTGTCGCGGATTTTATTATAGAACTCTTAATGCTGAATAATCCTGTCATACATGATTTTTGTGTAACTTAAGCGGTTTCCGCAGCGTATGCAGCGGAAGCTCTCAAAAGGAATATCTTTCTCCCGTTTTCGCAACATTTTTCATTTCTGCTGTGGTCTTATGAGTCGTATCTTTATGTTATATAGCCTAAAGCCTTCCTCGATAAATGGACTATCCAACGCAAAAAAAATTTTTCAAATCGGGCCAGTAGTTTTTGAGATAGCGCGTTCAAACAAACAAACAAACAAACTCTTCAGCTTTAAAGTAAAGCGTATGTGTAAAGCGGTTAACAAGATACACCTACCTAACAAGTTCCATCAAGGTAATGCTGACAGTTTCAGAATAAAGTGGCTGTGACATTAGGACGGACAGACAGACAGAGAGACAGACTTGACGAAACTACTGTAAAAGGAATCCGTTTTCGTTATTCGGCTACTGAACCCTATAATATATTATTAAAACAAAAAAAAACAACCAGGATTTGAACCCTATTCTTAACGTTTAGAACGCGCCTGTGTTACCCACCATTGTCACTGACGGCGAAATTTATTATAGGTATGTGGTTTTGATAAGTTTCAAATAAATACTAAATGAAATAATTTTCAAAATTGCTTTCTTGAGGTTTTAAATAAGGGTATCAAGTATCGTTAGTGGTAAAAGGTACAAACAAAACATCAGCCATATTTTACAGGTGGAACCCAAACTTGGTATGGTTTAGTAATAAAAAAATGTGTAATGATGTGCTATTTTTTCAGAAGTGCCCCAAAAAATTTTTCCTTCCAAGTGATATCACTCTTGATACGTTCTGAAGTTTTATTTTTAAATTTCCCATACAAAATATGTATTTAAAGCCATCGCCCCGTCCCACCAAAGTTTAAGTGGGTAAGATGCGCGGTTCTGAAACTTGGATGCATGGGATCGAATTCCGATGGATCCATTTTTTTTTGATATACCAAAATGCTTTTAGATTGGTTTCCTGTAAAAAGGTTTTTAAGATATTTCCGGAGGTTTATGTTTGCTTGGCGTTTAAGATTACAAGGTCGGCGACTGTGAGTCTAAGCAAACGGCATCATCTAATCTTAGTACGTCTGAGCGATGAATTTATAAAAGGCATATCATTAGTACGGCAGAATCACGATAGAGTACGGCGGCTGATTGTAGGCATGCTAAAAATGCAATGAAATGTTAAAAGGCTAGTGACGTGGCTCAATCACGCGTAAACGGCAAACATTTGCTTAAGGGTATGTTCAAGATTAACAACATTATTGTGGGATTGTTTTTGTAAAATGTTCAATGGTGCGATGAAAAATTAATGAACCTATACCAAACGTGTGTATAATTTTTAACGTTGTAACCCATTTACGGTACTATTTATCTATGCGAATAGGGTTGCATATGCTTTGAACCTTTTTCAATTACCCCAAGAAACGCACGCTCTTTAACACGATGTGGGAAATTAACAGCTATAGTGGTCACTAAAGAGGTCACCGCGAGTTTGTAGGCATTGAGTGCTTTTGGCTATTAAGTTAACTCGCCCATTTACGCGCTCGGATTTAGGTCACTGTGTTGACGTTTCTTGGATTCGTCAAGTCCATTGGCTAACGCCCAGAAGATTGTTTTCCCAATGTAATGTGTCGTTTTGTGCGCACTGCGGAAGAGGCTACATGCCGGAAATATTTATTACCTACTTAAAGCATACATGTTGATTATAATATTTATCTCTAAAATAGCGTTGTGTGAGAAGTGTTTAAAAACTCATTTATTTGTCACGAATTTTTATCTTACATGTCAAATTATTACCTAACTATATCTTCAGTGCGTTTACCTAACTATGAGACAGTAAAACAATACTGGTGATGATAGAAAATGCTTCATGTTTCAGTCACCTGAATTGCTTGAATGTACTCGTTTTATCACTTGTCAATAATGTTATGCTCCTATGCACCTGAAATTCACGAGAATGTGAGTTCACGAGAAGCATACCTGTAAGCCTTGAACACGAATATCAACCAATTCAACTGGGAAGAAAAAGAATACATAGAGTCATACTATCACAAACTTAAATAATTGATTTGACATTAATAATAATTGACGTTCCTATCCACGCAGAAAGAGCTTACTGTGTCTTGAGACCTTTCAGTACGAGTATGTGATGTTTTTCGGGTCGGGGACAGCATGGGATCCTATTCTTTAGAATACCCGAGTAACATCACATACTGCATGATCTCAAGACACAGTAAGCTCTTTCTGCGTGGATAGGAATGCCAATTAATAATAATGAGTGATGGTAGTTCAATTTTACTTAATTTTTGATAACTATGTAATCTGTTCATCCGTTTGGACTAAAGGGCGTGCCAAAGAAATGGACATACATACATACATACGCTCGAAAAACATAACCCTCATTTTAGCGCACTCGGGTAAAAATGACTGTATTGGAACCGCCAAGAACAGGGAGAAATAGGCATACCCGAAAGGGGCCGTGACATTTATTATAAAAATAATTGTTACTGCAATGTTTCATCTAATGGAAATAAACAGGCTATAATGAAAATAAATAAATAAATGCACCTTAAATTAGCTAGTCTAAAGTTTCACCAAAACTAATTTCAGTAAAATGTTGTTTCATTTCTAAGTACATGCAGCACGAAATTTCCTCTCGTAACTTCATTAGTTCAGTTACATTAAATATTTATATCCAGCCAAATAAATGTACACGGAAATGTTAGCTTGTCTGAAACGTTCATTAAATTAAAACAAGCTCGAAAGAAACTGCAACCTCGAAACAGGTCTTTTAAAGTGTCCCTGAAAAATGTAGTGAGTGTAAACAGCTGCGCACTTTTATTAGAGGCTTACTCGGCAAACGGAATGCATACGTGACGTTGTGAGGGCAAACATTCTGGGCCTCCATTCTCATGTTACTCAAACTTTATCCGAATTTCGAATTCGATTACGAGTTTCACCGTTTTACCAAAAAACCGCACCACACGTTACAACCACACGTAAACAAATCTACCACGCAAAAGAAAATCGGTAATTAACCTTCTTTTGAACGTGAACTGCATGAGAATTTGGGCCCTCCTGAAGGCAACACTCGCTTTCCGCCGAAACATCGCAACTCGGATAAGACGGGGCAAATAAAGAGGCAAAGACCTCCGCTATGGGCCACGTAGTAGATTTATTCGAATGAATTCAGATTGAGTCCGACGGGAGCGCGAGGTGTGTGTATCCGATGTATCTTTAATACTTCCTACCTGTTATTGGCTCTCGGTAAGGTTTTGTGCTAAGCGGTTTATTGAAAGGAATGGCGAATACTGACGCTTAGAAAAATAAACTTAAAAACATCTTAGCAGACGTAGGAATACTACAGGTACTCACATAACAAACATCAATACACCATTCACTTGACGACGCGTTTGGTGTCTTGGTTAGAACTCCTGACTATGACACCGGCCGTCGTGGGTTCGAATCCCGCAAGGGGCAAATGTTTGTATGATGAGAATGAAAATTTGTACCTGAGTCATGGATGTTTAATATGTATTTAAGTATTTATGGGAGACGCCTCCCGTCATAATCGTTGCTGGTATTCCTAATACAAGAAAGAAAATTCCTTACTTCGAAACCACGTCAATTGGTGTATTGTCTGGCGCATATTTATAATTATTATTTATACTTATCGGTAACAATTGCAAGAAAATATGAAGCAGGTAGGTACTGTCATTTATGTTACTTATTTTTAAAAAGTCTCCTGTTTGTTCTAAAATTGAAACATTAACTTTAACGTTAATTACAACTTACCTCATTAGTTCATGAACCGTAATAAAAATATTGTAATGTAAGGAATCGTTTTCTTGATATGATCCATCAATATAATTACAAATGTAGCTACCATATCCAAGGGCATAAACTCTTGGCTATATTCAGCCGATACTTCTTATTAATATGTTCCCCCAATCCAACAAGATTATTTCATAGACGATCTGGGGGCACGGCAGTGCCCCCACCAAGTCGAGCAAAAAAGCGTCACGGCCGTACCATCCTTTTCTCGAAGCAATTCAGACCATTTTCGACCCCCTGTAACTTCGTTGTGGATAAAACTAGAAGACTGAAATTTTCAGTAATCATGCAGGCATTGTAAAGACACGGTATATTTTAAATTTCATTCAATTTGAACCAGTATTTTAAGAATTATAACGGGTCAAATTTCTTATTTTTGTCACTCATTGACTCACCGATCATCAAAATTCTGAGGCACTTCTAGCAGACCTAGAAACTTCAAATTTGGAATATAAGTAGTGTTTGGTGTATGAATCAAGGAAAAACTAAAAAATCTAGAAAATACCGCAAAGAAAATTAAGCCCATACAGCCAAGTCTTCAGTAAAAAATTTCAATATTGGCTTTATTCGTAATGATGTTTTACGGCAGTTATTATTATTGCGTGCGAAGCCGCGGGTTTAAGCTAGTCCCATGTAAATATAGGCGCATGGTAGTGCCCCTGCCAAATCGAGCAAAAAATGGGTATTCCCGTCATGTAAACACATGTAAATTAAATTATTTAATGCAAAAAACGTACCTACGTGCGTATTCGTACTTATTACGAGTGCGTAAGGTTGTAAATTTATTATTATACCACGCGCTACGATGCTAGCGAGTGAGCGCGGGCCGTTACTAAGCGCTGCGCGGTGCTAGCGCGAGGGCGCGGGGCGGGGACAGTGGCGGGGCGCGCGGAAAGGTGAATGTCGCCGAGCGTGGATGCTGTTCGGATGTGCCCAGAATTCTTACCTATAAGTTTGCGATTTTCATTGATAATTTCGATTGCTATATTAGTTTGACGACTAATGGCTACTCTCATTGGTTTACTGATATTATTTGCTTACAATTTGGATGTTGTTCGGATAAATAATTTAAATTAAATATTGATACAAAATACAAAAAGAAATGAGATCCCATCAAAAACAATACTGGTCAAAAAAACCAAGTCTCGCAACTCAGTTGTTCTGCGGTAAAAAGTTGTGAGATCCATGTAATACCAAGTCGGTTATTAATTTATTCAGTCTCTACTTAAGCGACTTTCTGTCTTAATACGTCCAGTCTCTAAGACCACGATCGTGGTCTTTAACAATTGAAAATCAATTTTGTCTGGAATCTCCGTACTCTAGGCATTAAGTTGTTACGTAATAATTAACAGCATCTTATAGTAACGCATATCAATAATTAAATTCTTTAATGTTTTATATAAATATATTGAGACTTGGCCATGTGAATTTACGATTTGAATATGAAATTTACTTAACCTATTATTTACAAAATAGCTTTACGTACACACTCACACAATATTCATGACCCAGACATGTTATTAAATTAAACTCATTACCTAAATTAGGTATAATCAATAGGCTCTTAGGGAACTCGTCGTTCAACTAACATTCATAAACCAAAAACCGATAAAACTGCTATATCGGTAGACGCTATACAGTCGAGATAAGTTTTAGGTTAAGTTACGTTAAGTTAATATCCCATAACTTTGTTTATTAGTAGCTTCATTCACTGTTTGTCTGTTTGTTTGTGGAGGTCAGAACTTGCAAGTAAATTTCGACATATTTTCTCGCATTTTGCCTCAAAACTGGTCCATTCCCAGAAGGGGCTACTAAGAAGGGACTAGTTGAATAAATCATGTTGCAATCCATAGACCTACGATTATTATATTATAGGTCCTATGTACCTATTTCATTTGCTTGGGTACCACGATGTCACATCAGGAACTATCATAAACGAATTAATTACTTAGAAAATAAAGCGGCCCAGAACCTTGAACTTACTCGACGAACGCTCCTATTATGAGTTAAAAATGTGAGTGCGATAGTTAGTCAGAAATGCTAACTAGTCACAGTACTTAACAAGCCAGGTGATAAGTATCTACGCCAAGCTCTGTCTAATTCGGTACTAAGTGTGGGATGAGTGGCATCGTCTTACAAAGTTATTTTCGTCCAATTTACAATATCATCGCAAACCTGAGTTCAGAGGTATCTGAATGGCTTAAATAGTAGTTACTGCTTACATAACAATGAAAAGGAGCCACCCACGCAATAGCACCCAAGACTTATACGGTAAGACTAGACTAAACGATTCTTAGTCGACCTTTCAAATTTTTGAAGAGTAAGCAAATATCCTTACTTGTACTTGAAAAAATCCATAAGACTGTTTTAGGATATTATTATCCTTATTTTAAAAAAATGATCTAAAGAAAAATAAATAACAAGACATCACAATATTCGCGGAAGGATGATTGGCATTTTCGTGGTAAAAAAACCTCATAAATAAAATCTGAAAAGAACCCATGACCCTTGAAACAAGGAACTTTGCGTATTCGGAATCTAAAAGTTCAGAGTGTCATGACAAGGGGTGATGACCCTCGTCACGTGAAGGTACCTATGTCTTGTTAATTATGAAAGTCATGGGAAAGGGCCAAAAATTTAATTTCGTGCCATAAGTTTGCTATCTCTGCCTCCTGGATTCGTGTAGTTCGTATTTTTATTGGAATATTTAAATTGCTTTCTATTGAATATCAGGCTCTATCAATGAGCTCTGGTCTGGAGTATAGTATACGTCCTAGAAGCATTTTAAACTAAATCGCTTACAATTTGTGACCCGACGCTGCCTGGAGTGCCGGAACGAGCTGTAGGATGATATTCAATCTGTTGCATTGTATGATACGACACATCCGATTTTAGACTTTAAATTTATACCCAATAAGAACTAGTTATAGAATAGTGAACGACGATGTATGAATGTATGAATACGAGTACGTCCGTCCTCTCAATTTATAGTGTGTCCAATAGTGTATTCGTCCAATAGATTTAAGAATAACTTTTTAGGGTTCCGTAGCCGAATAGCAAAAAACGGAACCCTTATAGTTTCGTCAAGTCTGTCTGTCTGTCTGTCTGTTTGTGTGTGTGTCTGTCTGTCTGTCTGTCTGTCTGTCCGTCCGTATGTCACGCCCATTTTATTCTGTAACTATAAGCATTACACTATTGAAATTTGGTAGGAAGATGTATCTTGTTAACCGCTTACCGATTCAACAAAATATAAAAAATAATGACAGTTAAGGGGGGGCTCTCATCAAACCTATGCGTGTGGGGTGTCTATGGATAGGTCTTTTAAAATAACATAGAGGTTTTTAAAACCATTTTCTTTTAAAGTCTAACGTTTCATAGCTAGACGCTTCCAAAGTGGTAAAATGGGCGTCCCCCCCATCTAATTTCTAAAACAAGCAAGTGTAAATTTTGAAAAAAATATATGATGTAGACCTTAATAAATACTTTCAACGAAAATTGGTGCGGAAGGGATCGAACAAGTAGTTTTTGAGATATAGCACATTTTCAACGACCGCAAACATAACTTTGTACTTCATACAAACACTATGAAAAACAAAGTTATATTTGTAGTCAACAAAATATTGTGGTATTTTACTAAGTAGAAGTAAATGGATTCCCTAATTCAGTTAAAGTTGGCACGGAACCCTCAGTGCGCGAGTCCGATTCGCACTTGGCCGGTTTTTTCAGTATGTTATTTTCCCTTGGTTACGACATCACGCTGGATCGATTTCGACGAAATTTTTGTCGTGTTTGTTATGGAAATAGAAAGGTTCTTATGAAATAAAAAAAATGAGCGGCTGGACTGATTTTTACTTTGTTTGATTCGTCACCGTCTGCAACACGATAGTGACTAATAATATTACGGGGCCCGGGGCAGGACGGGGCTGAGGGTGAAATAAAGTTCGCTGGGACTGACTATCAGGAATAATATTATATTTATTAAAATACCTTGAAAAATAAAGCATTAGAGTAAATCATTTTTTATACCATTACCTACGTACATACGGTATGTTTCATTAACATTTTGTCATAATATCTTCGCTGATTAAATGGAAATCTTAATTAAATTCTTATGTATAAGCTACATTTTTAACCGACTTCAAAAAAGGAGGAGTTTACCAACGACTCGACTGTATGTTTTTTTTTTGTGGCTGTGTTACCTCATCAGATACAGATACTTTCTAGTTGGTCCCATTGTTGCGAAGTCGA
This sequence comes from Pyrausta purpuralis, assembly GCA_963924145.1. Classification (NCBI taxonomy): domain Eukaryota; kingdom Metazoa; phylum Arthropoda; class Insecta; order Lepidoptera; family Crambidae; genus Pyrausta; species Pyrausta purpuralis. The sequence continues at coordinate 17,139,662 of OZ001653.1, read as the reverse complement.
GATTTTGGTGCAATCGAAGGAAACCCTCAAATTTTAAAGGCACATATAGTGTTTTTGTACTAGAATCTTAATGTTGTGTTTTTACGTCTGATAGTCGACAAAGTGTTGATCTGAGTTGATGGTGGAAGTCCTAAGCGCTTAGGAGTTCAGTGATTACAATGACGTAACTTATGATAATTTGTAGCTTCTTAAAGAACGGACTCATAAGCTGCCCCTCCCCCTCCTGTAATCACTAAACATAAAAAAATAAAATTAACTTTACAAAAAGTAAAAACCGACTTCAAAACCAAAATGTACTAAATAGCCATAAAAAAACTCTTGGCATCCATTTTAGGCGAATAATTTCTTTTAGGAGTCGTTGCTCTGATAGTTGACACTTGAGAAGGTCCAAGTAAAGGCATTTTGGTTTTGTAGTCGGTTTTTACTTTTTTAAATTGTAAAGTTGTATCAAAATCTATTCAGTTGTTTTTGCGCGAAGGAGTCACAAACATTTTCATATCATCCATACAAACTTGTTACTTCTGCGACTCGAGCAGAAGAATAAAGACAGTGGTGTCCTTAATGGTTTTTGTTGAATCGACCCTTAAAATAAAAGGTGCTGTTATTTACACGTTCTGGAGGTTATCACACTGCTTACGTGTAAAATATCTTGGTGAGTCCTTGATGGCCAAGGTACGACAGCAGCTGGAAGACCAGCAGCGCCGCCGCCGCATCCCCTCGCCACGCTTAGCCGATCCCGGCACGACACCCACGAGGCACTATAATAACACCCCTAGCACGCTTAAGTTTCATATACTCCCTACACGAGTCGCAGAAACAAAAGTCTCAACAACGTATTATAATATTATTAAGATAATCTAATAAAATCAAATCATTTATTTATTTCAAGCGTCACAAGGCTCAAAATCATAATTATAATCAATTCATACATAATAATAAAATATGCAATATAAATAGAATAAAAAAAACGAAAAGGCAGAAACATTACTATTAAATAAAATAAAATAAAATTTTAAAAACCCCTTACAAACGGCACCGCTGGAATATGCCTATTACAGGAATGCCGCAAGTAGGGGCAGTCCAGTCTATTTGTAATCATCGCTAGGACTGCGTTGGAGCTGGCCTGAACCCTGCGCACCAGAGAGGCAATCCTCCTGCGCATGGTAGTGTGAAAACAGGCGACACGCGCCTATGCAAACATGCCTGAGGCGCTGCAGAATCTGGGCAGCCCCACCACAATCCTAAACGCGTTATTATAGAGAACACGGAGGTCGCTGTAGCACCTCTGCGTATATCGAGCCCACAAGCTGCAAGTCTATAGTGAGGTGCAATATGCTCTGAATAATTCAACCTTTACTTCCTTGGAGCACCTAGCAAATCTGCGAGCTATCATGTTGGCTCGTGTTGACAGCGACCTCAGCTCCCTCTCAATGCCTTCATGGTCCTTTAGATTAGGCGTTAGAATATGTCCCAGATACTTAAATCTATTTACCCTTTCTAGGCAAGTACCATTTAATCTGACAGGTGGAACGCTCTGAGGACTTACCACACCCGTATTGACTCATAGAGACGTTATACTGCAAACCGTGATCACGAGTGTACTCCTCACAAATATTTAACAGTTTCCTCAAACCACAAACTGAAGCACTCAACAAGACCATGTCATCAGCATAGCTGAGATTATTGACGGGCACTCCATCAATATGTCAGCCTACATGGTGCCTGCTGAGCTCAATGATCAGGTCGTTCATGTAGAGGTTAAAAAGCGTTGGAGATGTCAACCCGCCCTGTCTTACTCCAAATTCAAGCCGATATTGATCTGACATCGCCCCTGCCCATGTCACGTAATTACATTGATGTCCATACCAGAACCGAAAGATGCCTGTGATCTCATTTGGTACTTTAAGGCTCCTTAGTTTCCTCCACAGGACATCATATGAGACGAGATCGAACGCTTTGGAAAGATCCAAGAAACATGCGTATACCAGCGTATTCCTCTTCGTGTAGTAATTGACAGTGTGCTTAAGGCACAGTATCGCGCTCTCAGTTGATAGTTTAAGTCGAACCCGAACTGGTTGTCATGGAGAATAACGTATTTGTTCAACTGTGCGTTCAACAGGCCATCAAAAACTTTCGCTGCTGTGGTAGCGAGAGTAATAGGCCGGTAGTTGCCTGAATCAGTTAAGTCACCAGTTTTGTTTTTAACCACTGGTATTACCACGGTTTTTATAAAATCATCCGGCAGGTAGCTATGGCTCACACACAGGGAACAGGGAGTAGAACATTGCCAATACTCGCGAAATATGAGGTCCGGCATATAAGAAGTGCTCAATGCTGAGTCCATCATACCCCGGAGATTTTCCTCTAGCCATGTTTCTTATGACACGTGAAACATCTCTAGCGCTAAAACTCGTTTCAACAGCATCACCACTCATGTCAACATTGGGCACCTCACCCGCCGGGCCTCGTGGCGATTGAACAGTGAAATTTTCTCTAAAAAGATGAGCAATGGCTGCAGAATCACTCACCCCACCGACGCTCGCAGGAGTTTCAGGTCGACCGTTGATTTCGCATGTGTCCACGGAAGTCACCTTTACGATGTTTTTCAGCGAGGGCGTCCATACAAATCTGATCTTGATGATCTTGGCTCCACTTTAAGTGCGATTTGAATATCCTTCTACTATTACACATGTCTTTGTATACAGGGCCCGACCTAGGCCTACCGCACATAACCCATTCCTGAAACTTACACCTGGCCAAACTGCAAGCGTCGGCAACGTGCCTATTCCACCCCACTACGCGCGAGCCCCGGGCATGTCTGCCGTTTCCCTTCGCCTTATCCTATCGCCGCCGTCAATATTGCCGCGGTACACTAAGAGTATAGCCTGTCCAGAATACGCCCGCGCTCACAATCATTACAATAATAGTCAGCACAACAAGTGAATTCAACTGGAAAGTCGATTCATCTTAACAATTTACTACATTCATTCGTATATTTACTAATCTGTTCATCATTTCTTACATTATTATCAGATTGCACAGTATTAGATAATTTTGGTGTCAATAAATTTAAGTTACATTCAACTATAAGCGGAGATGATCTGAAACCATAGAATCATACTTCATTCGTATATTAGTTACACACTGTCTGGCAGACTGTGTTACTACGCAGTGATCAAGTCAACTACAAGTACCATGAACTTGACTAATATACAAATAATTGGCCTAATCTAACCCTAGTATATCCACATCTAGACATGTCAGACTCTGCTCGTCGCAATACTTATTCAATAATCTGAAAAACAATTCCCGAGGATCCGCATTAAAATCTCCCAGAATAAAAACAGACTCAATACTCTGTGTATACTCAATACACATAGTTCACTCAAACAATCCCTTAAATTAGTCTAGGTTTTCCTTGGAATTAGTCGGCATATAAACACTTATCACCAACAGAACCCGATCACACGTCGTGATTTTAACGGCACAAATACGCGTGTTGATGACTACACCGACACTTGAGAAAAAACACCGTTACACCATAATATAGCCACTCCATCGTAAGGGCGACCTCGCAGTATGCCCGCCGAAGTGTCCACAGCTGACTTGCCAGTATAACAAAAATCACTGTCTATAGTGCTAATAAATGGTATGTTGTGTGGCAGCAACCATGTCTCCTGCAAGCAAACAATATCACACGTACTGCATAGACTCCTGACGTCATCGATGGAACGCTTTATGTTCTTGCAGTTGTAGCTGGCTATGCGATAAAGGCCGCTACTCATTACGGTGCTCATTTAGGCCGTTGACAGCGCGAAGGCTATTCGAACTTCGACGTTTAAAATTAACAAAGTGTCTGAAAATTATGCCAGAGGGCCATAGGTGTTCGTCTTAATATGCAGACACATTGAATTCTGATGTTAGAAATTTGTAGGCTTTATGCCCTCTTTCTGTTTTCATATTAAAACGTTCTGAAACAACTGTTTCTTTAGTCTTATTTTGAATATATTCAATTATGTCACATTCCTTAGTGTCCAAATGAACATTCGTAATGAATATTGGAATTTTCTTATCAGCCGCCTTAAAATTGCATTCCGAGTCAAGAGCTATACCAGACTTTCCGATAAATCGATATTTATTACGATGCTTTTGTTGTACTGTCTGCCATCCTTCGTTGTTACTAAACGGCGATCCTGCAAGCTCCTGACTCTGTAAGTTGCATGCGCGTCTGTTCACCGATCTGTAGCGAGCCTTATTTGTCTTATCAGCTGGCAGATGCTCATGCGCTGGCGCTATCACTTGTGACACGGTAATATTATGTCTACAGTATTGTAACTTCATACAAACGGACGACGCGCGAGCTATACCTACTCGCTCGGGTGTTGGCATGCGCTCGGTATGCTACAGTCGCGGACGTGCCGCAGTGACGACCGGACGGTGTGTTGGTTTTTAATCAGTAACCGCGCGAATTTTTACTAGAAATAAGTGGAAATAAGTACAAGTAGCTATTTAATATGGCAAGTAGAATATATTGTGCTATTTTGGTTGCATGAATTCTTCAATAACGCACTCAGAAATAACTTATTTCAATTACCTGGAAACTCCAAAAGGTAAGACTATAAAATAATAAGACTTACGATTAGGTAAGTAGGTACCTACCTACTACGTAATTTGTGTCTTGTGTCTTAATGGATTGGTATTTCCTTTTTAACCTACTTCAAAAAAAGGACGTTATCAATTCAATGTATGTATGTAATATTGTTGGAATTGTACCATTTATGCGTATGTTAATCTATACTTACCTTCTGAACACGTGTGCCAAATATTATTCATTTTTGTATGTATGTAATATTTGTATGTATGAATCACGGACGAGTAAAAAAGAAAGGACTCCGCACCGCGATACTAGCAAGTGAAGCCACTTTTATGCTGTATGTGTGTGCGTCACGGGGATACCAGTTGACACAAATATTTCTCCCTTTATTGTGTAGGTGTATCAGAATGGCGGTAGTATGACTGCAAATTTTACTCGTTTATGCATGTGAGCAATGTGCGTAAAATTTGAAGTAATGTGCCTTTCAAAACCGCAATTAAAATTAAAATAATGTAAGTCGCCAACCTGATATCGGAATGCTAGATAAATTACATACCTGTAATTCTTTTGGTTGGATTTCATTATATTTTTATGTAAATAAAAACCGGCCAAGTGCGAGTTGGACTCGCGCACTGAGAGTTCCGTGCCAACTTTAGCTGAATTTGGGAATCAACTTACTTCCACTTAGTAAAATCCACAATAATTTGTTGACAGCAAATATAACTTTGTTTTTCATAATGCTTGTATGAAGTACAAAGTTATGATTGCGGTTGTTGAAAATGTGCTATATCTCAAAAACTTCTTCTTGTTCGATTCCGTCCGAACCAATTTTTATTGAAAGTATTTGTTAAGATCTATATTTTATATTTTTTTCAAAATTTACACTTGCTTAGTTTAGAAGTTAGATGGGGGGGGGGGACGCCCATTTTACCACTTTGGAAGCGTCTAGCTATTAAACGTTAGACTTTAAAAGAAAATGATTTTAGGAACCTCAGTGTCATTTTAAAAGACCTATCCACAGACACGTATACGTTAGACTAAAAAAAATTTTTTGGATTTAGTTTCATGTATGGGAGGGGTTAAATGATACATTTTTCTATTTTTTGTATGAGAATCGTATAGCGGTTAACAGGGTACATACTCCTACCAAATTTCAACAGTGTGATGCTCATAGTTACAGAATAAAATGGCTGTGACATACGGACGGACAGACAGACAGACTTGACGAAACTATAACTAAAAAGTGCTTGCCAGCTCTTCTAATTATTATTACGAATACAATAAAATAATTAATTTGCTTGATTTTCTGTTACACAAACATTACAATTTATTTAAATGACAAAAAAATAAAGAACTGTTTAAATTATATACTTAAGTTAAATTTAAAAACTTAAAAAAGTTGTGTTTATGCAGTAGAATACTGCTTTAAGACCAACTTGTATTTTTTCAGACGATGGCAGAGGGGGTAATGGCGGCCGATCGGCTTACTTTTGCGTCAGTGTGTGCGTGTAGCTTCGTATTTACACGTATGCTGGCTTACTTTGGGTGCTTCACTTTAAATGTAGGTGACGCGGAGTCCTTACTTTTTTTACTCGTCCGTGGTATGAATGTATATATGTATTTTGTTTGTAGCTTCAGGTATCTATAACCAAGTAAAAAAAAATTCTTTTCTCCTCCTTGTCTATGTTTCCTAAAACAATTTTTGATCAAGCTTTATATTAGAATGCGGATTTTTTATACACTAAAATATAATAATAAAGCATTTCGCAACTATTTTTCGGTCGCAAATTTATAAGACCGATTTGTTATAATCAAACATAGATAAAAATAAATATGATTTTGTAATTAAATCTGCCAATAAAAAAAACAACTTGTATTTTTATTGAACACTTTCTATTCAATTCACGAAGTAATTTATGTTATCATATTAATATTTCATATTGTTTTTATTTATTTATCTATAAGTACCTGTACTGATAGGTAAATAAATAAAAAGTAATAAATTTACAATCTCAAAACTAGATAGAAACTCAAAGTAGGCAGATGCAATAAAATAAAACGCTGTAGGTGGGCGACAGCCCTATCGCGTGCTAACGTACTGTGCTGCTGTAGGTACTTATTTCAAGGACACGGGCCAGTTACAATACTGATAGACATAATATTACCGTGCTTGTGACGAGCTCCGCCGTGACGTCACTGCTGCCGCTTCGTCGCTTGCTGTCACACCCCCCGCGCCGCGGTCTCCCCGGCCGCTCGCGCTATCCGCTTCACTCGCTGCCTTTTGTTGACACTCACATGATTCAACCGCCGCTGGCTCAAGCATAACATCTACCACCATATCTCTGTACGCTAGTGAAGGCGATACGGTGTTAACAATTATGTGGTTGCGTTTATTTGGAGACTCGAATGGAATGTAGAATCATGCGACAGCCCCATGGGTTCACTGTCAAGCCACGCATCCCGCTTAGCATTAACTTTAAATGCCGAAGTAGGTAGCAAAGAATCGGAAAGAACTTCAAACGCGACATTTCTGTTTTTAGATCATTCATATCGTCATGTGTTACGTATGACGACTTTATGGATTCAATTTCACTTCTTAATATCATCATATCTTTGAGTAACTTCGTACAGTCCAAGTGGTCGAACGTAATCGGAGGTAATTTGTCTAAATCTTTAGCTACAAAAATTGGAATACAGTCAGGTTCCGTAGACTTAAAAGACTTATTATATCACTCAGATCGCGTTTTTCTTTCCCTGCGTTTTTTCGAGTAATTTTTCGTTTTTCCGTTGGGATTGCTTCAAAGAAAATTGATTTCGCACTTTTGATTTCATTGGCTTCGAAAGCCGACGTACACACACGAACTAACGTATCTTCGTCAATTACGTATATTTTGTTCTGCACGTATGAGAGTAATTCATTTATAACTAAATTACATCGCCTACATTTTAAAACATTCGTATTTTTTTTTATTCACTACCGTTACACAGTACGCAATCCGAAATACGCACGACACCGGCGAATGCTCGCGCGCGACTAAATGAGAAAATCTTGTAAACTATGTATAATTGACTGGTAGAGAATGTTTTTTGTAAAATTATACGTTTTGTGCATTAAGTTTTAATATATAAATAAGAGGATATAGCAATATTGTTTATAAACGGACGGCGTATTATCTATCGTGGTGCCATAAAAAACGTTAAAATTTTGAGGGCTTCAAATTCGTGTTTAGAGTTCGAAGCTGCTTGGTTGTAGGTTTGTATATATAGGATTCAAAATAACCTTTACCTTTAATATTTTATTCTGAAATGAAAATTACAATTGAGTGAGCTGCTGGAAAGAGCTAAAACATTTATGGTGTGAGTATTAGTAATCAGCGAAATTGATATTATACTTATAAAAGGGCAAAATTTTTGATTTACTGCTTCAACTAACTGCAGACGGAGTAATCTCTGACGAGATTAATTATAACGAATGTACTTACTGATGCCTTAAATTAAACCTCAAGATGAGTACGATTTTTTACCCACTTTAAATAAAGGGCAAGTCGAATAGAAGTTATCACTTCATCACTGTCTAAAAGCGAGCCTGTCTAATCACTCTATACAGGGTGACTTTTTTATCAGTACCGAAATTTTGTGTAAAGACTCTACTGATGAATATGATCAACTTTTACTATAGGTACAATAGTGAAATCGAGAAAAAAAATCAGCTGTTCCATACAAAAGTTCGATTGGCGCGCGGTCAAAATGTATGGAACAGCTGATTTTTTTTCTCGATTTCACTATTGCTCCCGTAGTAAAAGTTGTTCATATTCATCGGTGGAGTCCTTACACAAAATTTCGGTTCTGATAAAAAAGTCACCCTGTATATTTGAAACTTCTGAGTGAAGACACGTTTGGCAGGTTTACGACTTGTAATATGAGAGGATACGTTTAATAAATTTCACCGTCTCGTTCAAACCCCCACATAAATTAAAATGTAACGACATGAATGCTAATGCTGTTTTCAGACTTTATACCTTTTGAGGAACAAATTCGCCTTAAATGCTATCAACGGTGCGTTCATTTTGATTTACGTGTCATTTTCCACTTCTTAGGAACGCTTTAAGTAAAATTTAATGTGATACGTTCGAATTTTATTTCGTTCAGACGTTTCGTGTTGGGATAAGTAGAATACTTGAATAATTAATTTCATCAAAATTTACGCGTTGAATGCTAAAGACTGAATTATGTTGTTTGCAAATTTCAATGTAGATGATAATAAAAGTAAGGGCTAATAGTATTTTTTTTTAAATTTTGATGATGGATTCTGTGAAAATCTATCCACGTTTTAACTTTAACTCTGAAAGTAGTTTTGTTTTAACTAATTGTTTGTTTAGTAATTAATTAAAACAAAAAAATACATAAACTTATAACACTCACGAGTTCTGACTATAGAACTCGTATTTATGTTCTAGTTTCAGTATTCACTACACCTAGCGCTTTCAATCGCCTTGTTCAAATTTCACAGTAATATTTATACACCAGCAATAAAGACATTTTGAAGCAAGTTTCTTGGCGCAGCCCCTGTGTCAGATCTGTGTACTTCAAAGCTATTTGAGGCGCGAACTGATGCGCAAATAAGTGCTAAAGTTTCATGGTTCTTTGTATATTTTCTAGCATGAACCTCTTCAAACGAGGGAATTCTTCGCAAGGCATTAAAGATGTTGCGTTTATTTTCTAGAGTTTCTTAAAAATATATTTGTCTTTAGGTGTTCCGTACCTCAAAAGGAAAAAAAAAATGGGATCACTGTGTTGTCTGTCCGTCTGTCTATCCTTACGCGTTAGGATCAAATACTATGAGGTGGAATTGTGTAAGGGAATCGTATTCATTTGACAGCTCAGAGGTGGAATTGTGTAAAGCAATCGTATTCATTTGATAGTTCAAAACGTACGATATGATCTGTCAAACCCTTTGTTTTTCGCCATTTGACAGACCATACCGTACGTTTTGAACTGTCAAATGAATACGATTGCTTTACACGATCGCACCCCAAAACGTACGGTATGATCTTTTAAACGGCAAAGAACAAAGCGTTTGACAGATCATACCGTACGTTATGAACTGTCAAATGAATACGATTGCTTTACACAATTCTACCTCAGGTTTCCGGTTCCTTAAAGCCGTAAAAAAAAACTTTTATAGCAAATGCAATCAAAAGACACAACCATTTATTCTGCAAATTTATGACACTCGCAAAGGAATCTAAACCTACAGGGTACTTCCCGTTAACTCAGAATCTAGAAATTGACACAAAGCAGAGAATTATCATATATAAAGGAAAAAAAGTCGAAACCTGATTTTAAGTTACATCATAATACAATTTTTATTTAGCAAAGTACTGCAACGAATGACGTACTTTAGCAACATAAATTATCAAAATGAAATCCACCAATATTTAACAAAAGCTCAGCAGAAAAAACTCGGAACTACGGTTTGCAAAATCAGACAGTCCATTACGCGATGAGATTTAGAGTGTGCCAATATTAATAATTAATACAACTCACGGCTGTGGGAATATTTTTCATGGATTATGACTTCAAATTTATTAAGTCAAGAAACAAAATACCGGCAGCCGAGCGCGGTTCGGCGCTCAGTAAAATTGGTTAATAAATTAAAATGGCAGTCTCGACGCCGTCGCGGACAGATGGCGTCTGAAATACGACAGGTATTTAGCGTGTTGCAACATCGTCCGTGAGCCACGTTTTAATTTTATGCTTTACGAGCAATTTTTGTATCAATTTTTCCGGTTAGTGCACCACGTAACTTGACGGCCTACACGTAAAAGTTTACGGAACTGCGATTTGCCTGAAAATGTGTGTTTTTCGGTATAGTAAAGCCATTGTGACATTTTATTCAGGTTTTTTTACGTCTAGGTTTATTCATCAAAACACATAAAATCGTAAATATTCAACCGCTAGTAAATATATTATACCATTACTATCGATGAAGAAATTGAGCCTAAGATTCTATCAATAGAATAGTCAGTAATTGAGTTATTAAGAGCCTTAATTAACTATGTAATATTGTACATAATTAAATATTACAACTTGTATTTTGAGGTAATATCAGTCCTGAGTAAATGAAATAAAGCCAACAGAATCCTAAGAAATTTCTTGTACCTTTTCACGAAATTTAATGAGGCCAACCTTTAATAAATTATGTTCGTTATCTGTATAACTTGGAATCTTCAATGATTATAAGTAGTAATGGACACGCGACTGACCCATTAATTTCTATCCGGACTATGTAAATAATCCAGCAGATAAAGGCCAAACACACTTTTGGTGAAAAAGATAGTTAATCTATTTTTAGTGACTTAAATCTTATTTGAAGAACAGTGCCGTTTTGTAGCAACCTGTTAAATTTAGTAGAAACCTGCTTAACACTGAATTTTGTTGTTTAGTCAAAGTCTAAAGCATAAAAAAAGTTTTTTTTGTCATTTCGTGTAGATAATTTCAAATTTCAAATTTATTCAATTAAATATCCTTTTAACTTGAATAGCTATATATTTTTTATAAATCATCAAAAAAAACAAAAATGATTTAAAAAAAAAACTAAGTACCAACAATTTTGATAGATTTTTTTGCTGATCATCAGAATACCGTATAAACACTTGCTGGTTGATGTCCTTTGCTGTGATTCCTCGAAAACTAAGTACTCTTCTTCAGTGACTTGTAGAGATAAGTCCTCTCTACTGGCACTGTCAACTGTTATCACTGTTACTTAGTACGCATTGACGCACTGGGTGTGTTCAGCAGAAAACGGATTATCTAAACGCTTCGAGGCGCTCACCTTAATCTCAGCGATTTTTTTGCTAGAACACGTTTGCCTAACATTTTTTGTGCTGAGCTGAGCATGTTTTGACGTAAGATGGCTTAAAAACACGATTTTGTATCAAGATTGACATCTAAGCATAGTCAGCATGTTATGGCAGTAAAAGTTAGTGTATGCGCTTAGTTATCCACCATTTTTACAGACTCCAAACAAGGCACAGTCGCAAAATGTCAACCTTTACACTGCGCTACTTTTAGCATCGATGCAGTCGCGCTTCTGCATCGATGCTAACGCGCTTCTGCATCGATGCTAAATTTAATATGTTTATTTCGTGAGTCGAGATGCTGAAGCTTGTTTTCAAAGGCGCGACTGGATCGATGCTTAAAGTCGCAGTGTGTATGGCTTCAAAACACGTGTTATTAATTTTGTTAGTGTATGTATGTTTGGTTGCTCAGTGTGGGTGTAGGTGCTTCGTAGTGCGTCGTGCAGGTGTTCCGTTTTCTGCAAAACATACCTATTGATCACACATTTTAGTTCATTATGTCTGTAGAGGTGTCTTTAAGGATGGGAAAAGCGTTTTTTTTTATAATCGTATTTTATTCCATTGCGGTACCCAAAAACTGAATATTAACCCGAAGCGGGACGGACGTGGAGTGAAGGTAACCGCGGAAAGTTGCTTCAAACGGCGCAACTTCGTAACTTGCCGATGAAGTAATGCCCGACTCGACTGCTTATTTAGTGCAGGTTTGTTCTACATTCATTACATCCGAAGTTACACGTTTCTTTCCATCGGCGCAATTAAGGTGGAAAGTATTCAGCGTGTAATTTAAGTTCGTGTTTGATAGTGTTGAAATGAACGCGATGCGAGACGTCTGTTTTCGGATTTGGTTGCTTAAATGTCGAATACAAAATAAATCGCGAAAGATGAAGAACCTGCGTAGAAGTTTAATAATCTTCAGGTGATTGACATTTAAAATTTAATGTTTTATACTCCTACTAAGTGATAATGTGTAGACTCTTAGACTCCTAACATACTGCAACTGTAAGCATGTGTGTCTCACGCAATGAACAGATTTAATTTAGCATCGATGCAGTCGCGCGTCAGTATCGATGTATTTGCCAAAATTCAGTACATAATTTGTCAATTTCCAGCTTTTGCATCGCGACTGTAAAAGTTGACATTTAGCGTGGGTGTAGCATGCTAACGCGCGTTACGAGGGTCAAACTGAAAGTTCTTAGAAAATCAAAAACTGATTACATTAGCCAGTTATTAGTTTTATTATATCTTTTCAAAATATTGTCCATTGACGTCAATACACCGCTGCATGCGATGGAACCACTGGCAAAAGCACTTTGCCCACTCGTCCTTAGGGGTCTCTTCAATGGCATCGCGATACGCAGCCACCGCTTCTTCAGCATTCATAAACCGCTTTCCTTTAAGTTTTTCTTTAATTTTTGGAAATAAATAAAAATCACAAGGCGCGAGGTCGGGGCTATACGGCGGGTGACCCAGTAATTCAACGTTTGATGTCGCCAAATAGTCGATCGTTCGCTTGGCGGTGTGCGACGAGGCGGTGTGCGACGAGGCGTTGTCGTGGTGAAGGAGGATCCTACTGCGAGGTCGTTTCTCTCGAACTTTTTCCAAGACAAGTGGCAAACAATTGGTAGTGTACCGTTCTGCAGAAACTGTTTTTTGATCTTCTAACACAATTGTTGCGAAATGACCTATCCTTCCAAAGAACGAGGCCACCATTTTTTTCCCGCACTTCGATCTCTCTTCACTTTAGTTGGCAACTCCTCGAAAGGAAACACCCACTGAGCAGATTGTCTTTTGGTTTCAGGATCATAACAGTAAATCCAGCTTTTGTCACCTGTTAGTATGTCGAACACAGCATTTGAGTCACCTCCGTTAAATCTTTCAATCATTTTATGGCACCAATCCACACGATGGAGTTTTTGAGCCTTAGTCAAATTATGAGGTATCCACCGGGCGCAAAGCTTCCTGACCGCTAAATGTTCGTGGAGGATTTTGTGCACTTGACTCATACCGATGCCTAAGCTTGTCCGAATCTGCTGATAGGTCACTCTTTTGTCAGTCTCTATCATACGCCGCACAACACAGATGTTATTTTCAGTCGTCGCCGTAGAAGGCCGTCCCTCACGTACATCATCAGTGAGATTAGTGCGACCACGTTTAAACTCATTAAACCAGTTGTAAACAGTCGCACGAGATGGGGCTTCATCGTGAAAGGCCAATCGTAGTCTATCATAACTTTCTTGTTGACTTAAATGACATCGAAAGTCATAAAAAATCATTGCACGAAAATTTTCTCGTGTTAAATTCATGTTGACGTGACACAGACAATTTTCAATTTGCCGCCAAATCGTAAAACTAATGACAAATGAATGAAATATATACTCAGTAATATTGGCAAAGAGTTCGATTTTCAAATTTTAGAATATTTTTTTTATTATATTGTTTATAAGTGGCCAGTTCTAAGAACTTTCAGTTTGACCCTCGTAGCATCGTGTCTGCATCGCTGCTAAAAGTCGCAGTGTGTAAAGGGTCTTAATAATCATCATGTGATTGTCATTTTAAATATAATGTTTTATACTCCTACTAAATGGTAATGAGTAAAAACTTAGGTATAGTTACCAGCCATCGCTTTGATTCCTTTCATGAGTTATTTATTTTCGTTCAGCTTATGATTTTTTAAGGCACATATATGATAATAATCTTATTACAATATATCCTTACTCCAAAACACAACAACAACTTACTCGATTCTGAAATTACATAATGTACCGAAAATATATTCCAGCTAAGCCCCAATTCTCATGGAGTTCACATTCGATCATTTTTTTTGTTTAAATAAATACATATTTTGCATTATCAGGGTCACAATTTCTATGCATTCTGATTGCTTTTTAACTGTGGATATATTAGGTATTTGATTTTATCGGTAATACTTTGAAAATCATAATCGAATTACCAAGTGAAGAAGAAAACAGTTTTTGCTTTATCAGTGTCACGATTTTTATACATTTTGACTTCTTACGTGCGGTAGTTTTTTTATGTGTGGTAGTTTTGTATATATTACTGTTTTTTCGGTAAAAATTTGCAACTCGGAATCGATTTAACATACAAAGCAAATTCGATTAAAGTGAGAATCAGAGTCTTACATTATTATCTATAGACACTCCTAGTTCCGATGGTTCCTCGAAAAATCGCATTTTATGCCTAGGGATTAATGTGGTTCTATCAATTATTGATGAGAAGTAAATTACTCCAACTTTGCCATATGCCACGGTTAGGTATAACCATACGTTATACCTAACCGTGGACAATTACTTACATAAATAGTTGTACTATATAATAATGTCGCAGTCACTCCCGGCTAGTGTGGACAAAGGGTGTTTAAAAGGTACTAATATTCAAATGAAATAAAGAAATCCGGGTATAGCATTTGGCAACAAAAGTTTATTCAAATTTGCTATTACACATCTACCTTTTAACACCTTCAAAAAATCAAATACAAAACTTAATAGCTCAGAATTCAGTAGAGACAAGGTTAGGTTCTAATTTAGTTATCTATATCTATACTATTACAAATCTTTATGTTCACAATTTTCTAATAATAAAGATAAACCACCAATTTAAGTGTTTAATTTCCTAAATAAATTCCAAAATTTATCCTCAAAGGGATTCCTAAATTATGCCTAAATTAATAGCTAAATTATCCCACTTTCACTAAAGTTAAAGCAAATACAAGGAAAACCAACCTTGGATTTCAACGGAGGTTACCATTTCAAATCTTTGTTGCATCAAACTACAAACAACACTGCAACATTACACCAAAATTTCACTGATACCGTTCCATCCTCAAAACAGCAGACAAGAAGCAAATCAATCCATCAGGAAAATCCGACTTCAAAAATGAATCCAAATGAGGTCTAAGTAAGGTCTTAGTAAGGTCATTGAGGCTACAACATGATCACCAAATTGTGACTGTTCAACTTACAGACACATATCAAAAGCGAAACCTGCAAAAGCTGGCTCGCCATATAATTTCTGAATTAATTACTAAACATTTATGCTAATTTTTCTATTTGAGACCATTTTCCAGTCTTTTATATCAAATCATTTTCGAAATTAATCCATCCAAATTGACATGTTGGCGGCGTCTGAAACGATAAAAAGAACCATGTGCTCAGACTAAGAAATGTCTCGCAACAAACAAAAATCAACGCAAACCTTTCTGCAGATACTTACCAGGAATAACTATCAAACTACAAAATAATTGGGGCGTGCCCCGTACTTAAAAATTTTCTTTACATTCTATTTTTTAACACACGTTCCACTCCGACACACGACCAACAGTGCGGAACCGGAAAAATGGCAGCTGTCACACTTGACAAATGTCAGTGTCAGCATCCATTATGTCTATGCCAAAATATGGACTGGAGTCCTACATCCATTTAGCTTTTCGTTTCACGCGAACTTAGACAAAAATATACAACGTTACAATAATTACTGTGCCTACACGTTCGGTTTCATTAAGAGGGGAGAATGGTTAATTGGC
This sequence comes from Pyrausta purpuralis, assembly GCA_963924145.1. Lineage (NCBI taxonomy): Eukaryota > Metazoa > Arthropoda > Insecta > Lepidoptera > Crambidae > Pyrausta > Pyrausta purpuralis. Next base: position 17,123,668 of record OZ001653.1, on the reverse strand, counting down.
CATCACATTGATTGCCATTTTCACGAAAACTTTATCAGTTTTATCTCAAATAGAAGAATATTTTTTATTTGAGAATCCGTGTAGATTCTATTTGTTTTAAGAAATAAATTAAGCTCAGGATTTTGACACTGTCATGTTATAGAGTTGTATGTACTTGCATATTAAACATAAATAGACTGACCTTATAGCATAAAATAGAGAAAATAAAGTCTGCAACACAATATGCACTTGTCTAACGAAAGAAAACTTTGTTTTTCATAGTATTTGTATGAATAACAAACTTATAATTGCGGTTATTGCAAATGTGCTCTATCTTAATAAACTAATACTTCAATCTCGTTCAAACCAATGATAGGGATTTTAAAGTTTAACTACTTTTATGCTCGGCTGTTCAACAAGCAGTGTTAATGTGAAATAAAAATTTTCATTTTGACCTATAATCTTATGTACACATTGTATGTATTATATAGAAAAATAAATAAGTGTTTTCCAAATAAGGCTATTTCTTCCTTATCTTACCAATACCAGACAACAAATATGACGGGGGCATCTCCCTCCCATAAATAGGTACTTTAAAACTAGACACTAGACACCGATCACATACATTGCTCTAATCCCAAAGTAAGTAGCTAATGTACTTGTGTAATGGAAATAAACAACAGTGGTACCACACCATCCAAACCAAGACTATGTAGGAGGTCCTGATTTCTACATTAACCCGACCGGGAATCAAACCCGGGATCTCGGAGCGGCAACGCCTTGAAACCCAGCGTGCTTAGCCATTACGCTACGGAGGTCGTCAAAAAAACTTAAATAGATATGAACATCGATGACTTAGGTACAAAAGTTCATGCTCATCACACAAACATTTGTCCCTTATGGGATTCGAACTCGCGATGGGTGGCATTGTAGTCAAGATCTCTAACCGCCACACTAAACGCATCGTCAATCAAGCATACCTATAAGTTGGCGTTGTAATAAATAATAAACTTTTAGCCTATGGTTTAGTTTTTTTCTTATAAAATGACATAAGAAACCAAAAATTGCGCACAGGTGGGTCAAGATCCCGCAACCTTATTTTATCTTATAAGAAAACATTTAACTTATATATTTTTTACATCAACGTATTGGATAGGCTTTCTACTAGACGGGGGTTTTACACTAGGTATCATTATATAACGGATGCTTTGCTGAACTATAATAGAGGTATCTCACCCCCATAAAGGAGCATCTTTTTTCAAGGCAGAATTTCTCAAAGAAAATACACGACGCGTTATTTCCTTAACAAGTCCGCAAGATCAAGGAATAAGCGACACGCCCCTACTTTGATTTACGACGAAGAACACAACAGTGATAACCTCTGGAAGTACGTGTTACAAGCCACTTGATAAATGTTTACCCCGACATTAAGATCCCTTGAAGTTTTCGGGAATTATCGAAAATGAATTTTTGATATTCAAATCAGAAAAGGAACTTGTAAATTAAGGGACGGAACTTGTTAATAGAAATTAAGGACAGACTCAATCAACTGTCAAGTTTGCGTCAGAAATTCAACCTCAATGGAAAGCGTGGAGTTCTTTATTAGGTTCGTTTTCAATTTTCTTTAGACCTTTTACCTTAATTTTTAATGAAATGAAGAATTTACTTTTAGAAATTGTTGTTGGTGTGAAAGCTTGTTTGTTGCAAGCCCAGGGCCACTTTTTTGAATAACTCGCGTCTAGGTGGGGTGTAATATAAATTGATTTACCGATTTTTTTTTGGGATTTAATATCACTGAATTTTGTGAGTACTAACGTCTATACTTCGCGTGATTTACATTGATTTTTAATTCGTTTTAAAACGAATATTACACGGTATAGTCAAGCGAGTGATTTAATAATAGGACCCCTGAGTGCGTCTTTCATTGTAAGACCTCTTACACACTACAACTTTTAGCATCGATGCAGTCGCGCGTTTAATAAACGCGGTTTGGCATCGCGACTCACGCAATGAAATGATTTTATTTAGAACGCCAAAATACAGTATACTTACATAATTTGTCAATTAGCTTCTGCAGCCCGACTACATCGATGCCAACGCGCGTTAGCATAGCGAATGCATCGATGCTAAAAGTAGCGCAGTGTATTAGGGTTGATATTTTGCGACTGCATCGATGCTACTGCGCGTTAGCAACGCTGCTAAAAGTCGCAGTGTGTCTAATGGTCTAAATCTCAATTTCTTAATCGAATCATTCGAATGTAATGGTAAAATGTCGTTACTAGCGGTTGAATATTTACGATTGTGTGTGTTTTGAAGAAAATAACCTTAACAATGGTCAGGTCAGGTTAAGGCATCTTTCTTCAAAACACACACAATCTTAAATATTTAACCGCTGGTAAAGTTATTTTGTCATAACTATCAAAGAAAACATTGCGCCTACATGTGTCAATTTATTTACATTTAAAAAACACAATTATTTAATGTAAGTCTGATTAACTAACTGTGTCTGATATGGCTTGCGTATTTTTTTCTTTAATATTAGTTTTGCCTAAAATATAAATTCGATCAAAACGCTCGTCATTTTTATACGAGCTCACTCCATTTTTATGGAGAGAAAAAGGCTTTTTCAAAAGCTCTCTAAGAACCACTTAACAAAGTTAGGTAGCTACGGAAACACATAGGTATTCCCTAAATTGTGTACCTATAAGTAAATAAACAGTAAAGTGTTTCGTCACGTCGGAGACCGACACATCGACCGTAAGACGTGACGTCACGCACCCTCCTGATTTATGAAAGGAAATTCGCCGAGTCCGGCCCACGAAAAATGTTACACCCGATAGCCTTTGTGGGGACGTGAGGCGACCGCCGACAAATGAACGAAACTCATTTTATTCTGTTACTGGCTTGATGGGATCATGGGACATTTATCGCGCCCGTGACGACCGATGTCGTGCTCCGCCGATTGATCAGACGTCTATCCCGTGTCGTGACAAACGAATCAGAAAGCATCCCGTTATTTGAATTCACAGACTTTTTCTTGTAATCGACGCAGTTCGTAGTTAAAAGGTAAACCCGACTACGATCAGAAAAGAAAAAAAACGCTCTTTCACGTAGTTCTACTCAAACTGAGCGGTCCAAGCGTCACGTAAAATGGCGTCGTTTGAAATGTAGGCAAACTACGATGCTTTATTTAAAACAGCTATGATCAAATATTTCATGCCTATTTCTGTTGTATCAAATTAGAATAAATAGATTCCTTGTCGCTTGAGGGCAGATTTTATATTATACCAAACTTACTGAAATTTCATCTTTGTTACCAAACTGTATAATATTTATATAGAAACAATTACTTTCTCATAAGATATTTTTCTTGATCAAAGTAAAGTTTAATGTGGAGGCCAGGTTTTTATGAAGCGATTTCTTCATTTTCTCTTAAAGCGTAAAATTATCCTTGGCGTTGAACTTGTAGCTTCTTAAGCCCATAATAGGCTATACAGTCATCTAAGAGTGGAGGGGATTAGCCAAGCTTACCGCTTAATCTAGATCCAACCAAGTCACTCTCGCCCAGGAAAAACAATTTACCCGACTAATGACAAAAGAGCTCAGGGAAAAATACGGATTTTACTTGTCGCAGGGCAAATTTTCCTGACTAGTCAACGTAGAGACGTTTCGGACTCACAGATACTGCTTGAGCCGAGATAACTGGCATAATTGAATCACATTGTTTACTTTGATATCATTGCTACATTCAGGCCGCTCGAGTTTATTCTCCAAATAAACTAGCCAGTTTATCAAATAGTTAAAATGTCGCTTTGTTTAAATTGTAATCACATTTTAATTGCTTATTAAAACTTTGCGTGGCACTGTTTTACGTAATTAAGTATTACGTGCTGACTTAATAGCTACCGATAAAATTATTTTATTCCACTTAGTCGCGCTCTTTGTTTTGAAAATTCAATGAAAAAAGTAGGTCTTTCCCGCGATGTGATTGTTCTATTCACACTAGCCCGTGATTAACATTCAGCAGCGCAGCCGCGACGCTCTTTAATGGTTTTCAATTGTGCAGAAAATTTTATTGCATTCAATGAATCCAGTGAGAAATTCAACCTCGGGCGTGATCTCTTTCGAATCTCACCTTTGTCGATTCACCATTTGAATATGAATCTCAAAATTATGAGAATGTTTCAGGAAGCAAATAATGATATCCGTACAAAATCCTAGCCTGAGTAGAAGCAGGTGGTGCCGGTATACAAGGGCGATTAAAGGTAAAATTATAAACAAGCCGCCTCCGCTGTTGTCGTGGATTTCTCACTGTCCAAACTTTACGAATTTTCGACTCTGAAGACTAAATTTTATCTCGTTAAATCTAGAGATTTCTCATTAACTCCATTGTAACTGTAACTCAATATGGTAAAATCAAGAAGAAACTTTGAGCGACGAAATTAATAAATTGTAAATCTTTAGCCTGACTATCCGCCTACATATAATACAGCTTAGATCCTAATATTTACATAAACCTCATATGGATAATTAACAAGATCTACTAATTTCAAGATATACCTACTCAGTGCCTATCTAACTTTTAATCATAAAAGATATTATCTTATGCACGTTAATCTTTTAAAACATTTTCCTAGCATATTTTCACATGAAGCACCGATTCTCTCACAATGCTTTTACCTTTTTTATCTATTTTGTGCACGTTCTATCCCAAGCCATGAAATTCAGAATTCTCTTGAAGTCATAAAATACTCGTAAGTTAATAGCACTCTAGCAAGAAGGCTTGATGCATCGAGCATCTCGACAAAGGACTCAAATTATTTTTGATAGATTCAATTTGTGCTTTACGAGTAAAGATAAGTAGTAGATCATTTAGTTTAACTGTATTTGCACTTATATACTTTGATAATTTTACATTTTTCTATATTCCTTTACAGTAGTAACTGTAAGTGTACTAGTACAGTTAATAAAGTTTAAAGAAGAACCATAAAATTATTATCCCTTTGGAATAGAACGACAAAAGCGAGATGTCACTAGCAGCAAACTGTGTGATAAAAAGAGATGGGAGATGCGAAGTAGCAGAACCGATTTTAGCAGCTGTCAGTCAGTTCGGAAGCCTATGAAAGCTCGCTGAAAAATTATCTAATTTGAGTTTTTGAAAATTTATGTGAAATTGTGTATATTTTGAAGAAAAATTTCTGTTGAACATGGTGACTTGATCGGTGATTGATTGTTGTTCATTACAGCGGAAAACACCCCAACAAATAATCATGCAACAGGTAAATTAGTCCAAATCGAGGCCTCTTAATATACGACTTATATATACCAATGCGCTTCAAATTTAAAGTACGCAGTTTGATTATTCTATGCTACATATGACTGTGTGTGTGTTTTGAAAAAAAAACAATGGTCATTAAAATAGCCATTATAACATTTGGTTACGGTAGTTTTTTTTCAACACTTACAGTCATAAAAAGTAATTGTTGGTAATGAAACTTTGCCATTATTATCGATGAAGAAATAAGGCTAAAGTGTCAAAAATATTCAAACCAAAGAAAGTTAGTAGCAAAATAAACCCGTATCCAAATATGCGTCTCTGACCTTCACGCAGGGGCGGTTGGTTAGGATTATAATCAAAACCACTGTATATCACTGTCCAATTTTCCTTTTGTTTCATTTTAGCGCGGCTCCGTACAAATAGAGCTATTTCGTGTTTGCTGGCACTCAACTTTTTTGTTTGCAGCCGGCACAATGCGCTTGACTGTGCGGACCCTGCGTTAAAAAATGCAACTGACTTAAAAATCTTACGCAGCCACTGCCCGGAAGCATCCCACTAGTATTAAAGGCTCGTTAATGAGGTCGGGAGCTCTTGAATTTTTTCCCCTCTTCCTTAACATCAAAAGTTTCCCTTTGCGAAACGCTAACGAGAACTTCCATGTTAATTGCCCCGCGTTGCCGGAATATATAATTGCATATATTGTTCCCTTGTTTCAACGGTAGTGGGAAGAGATTTTGTTATTATTTGTTCTCACTAATTAGAGTAGATAAGAAAACTCCTGCTAAACCGAATGGGGGTAAAATTAATTCCATGTAGGGTATCGAAATAATACTAGTAGTTGTGGGTTGTTATTTTTGGCGCTCAATTTCGGGATTGTGATAATAGACGGCTAAACTGCTGTATTCAGACCATAAAAATATTATCCCTTTTGAAAAGAATATTTTTGATGGTTCAGACTTGCCGATCAAATTTGGAAATGCATGGAATTTCAATTGACGTTTTTTATGTCTCCTTTAAACTCCCGCTGTAAAATATTAGCTCTTTAGAATATGTTAGGTCCTCTATTCTACATAAAAAAACAATCTTAAAATTATCTTACATCAAGTACGCTACTTTTAATAATGTTATCAATATTGTAGTTGAAACTACAATATTCACTATATAGCTTTATTCACAAAGCTTTTTAAAAGAGTTGAGTAACCAGTCTTGCGTTTATTTGCGTCACCACCTTGAAAGGTGGAGTCTCGATCCAGACTTATGCACTTATATTAGTTTTATTAACTTCGTTTGTGATCTCTGGAGTACTAAGCAATAAGTAAAGTTGCGATATTACTTTTCAGAGCAACAGCAATGTGACAGAGAAGAAAAATGTGTTCGCTAAGTTTTCCACTAAGAACCTTATTACTTTTATAGATTGCATCTTGAGAATCAAAAACAAGAAAAAAGTTTTATTAAAAAAGTAAGGTGATAATTATTGATATAGTTTTTTTTTATATAGAAACTGTTAGTTTTATTGTAACAGAGTGTTTTATTTAACGAATTGAAAAGATAGGTTACGACATCATAAACGATTTTAGTTCTCAATTTTAATCGAGCTGCTTGAGATATTTTCTCGTACTTATTTATGAAATAAACATATTTTTATTTTCTTATTTGTTTGGTACAGACAACAGAGTTACAACCATTACAAATTAAAAGTATCCATTCAATTCTATTATATGATTAGTTGCAGCTCCAAAAGCGAGTGCACACAGCATGCAAATCAAGTAAACATTGTAAATCAATGTAAAATAAAAAATAAATCAATAAAATAATAATTGAAATTGTAAATTAAATTAAATTAAATTAAAAATACATATAACAATGAATTTATTCCCTATGCGACAGAAAAGAAATACATTTGAATCATTATAAATTAGCAATTAATAATAAATTTTCAGTTTGATTAAGGTTAAAATTAAAGATAAAAATAACTATTACAAAGGCTTACCAATGACAAAAGACTCCTCTGGTAGTAATTTGGTGACAACTGTCGTAAATTATATCAAAGAGAGTTGTAGATATTTTACTATTATCATACATTGGAGGCAGGTTAGCAAAATCAGTACGTACATACTTAACCGAACATGTTAAAATATGCATCCTTGAGGGAAGGAATAACATTATCTGTGTGCAGTGAGCTTTGGATAGGACCAACTTTATGAAAGAGGTCAATCGACGAATCCAACTCGGCTGGGCAGCGTTCGGGAAATTGCGCAAGAGTGTCTTCTCATCTCATCTACCTCAGTGTCTGAAGACGAAAGTCTTCAACCAGTGTGTGTTACCAGTGATGACATACGGATCTTGTCGTGAAGCGACAAATGTGGAGAAGTAGAAGAAGGTAAAAGAAAGAGGTAGAAGAGGGAATAGAATTTATATTAAAACAAAATACAATACCGAAAAATGAAATGAGGTGATGTCTGTATGAATGTAAGTAAAGTGCAGTGGGCGTGAGTAAGTATCTTCAAATCTTCAATAAGTATTGTCCTGGAGGTAGCAAAGGGCGGCGTCGGAGTGCAGGGCCGACACAGCGGAGGTAGCAGCGACGCCGATGTGCAGCGGTGACAGGCGCCGTGAGGGAGTGACTCACAGCAGTAATGAGGGTAACGGGCACTATATAGAAAATGTTATGATCAGTTGCAGTGCCAGAAGTACTTGGTCTCGGATCCTCTTCCGAGAAGGAGACAGGTCCCTCCCCTAGAGCGAGGAGGTGTTACTGCAGTCAATGGGCTTGGATACTCCTCCGGTGTCCGGTCCCTCCCCTAGCGTGAGGAGGTGTTTCAGTAGTCACCGGCGGTTCTTCAAGACTTCTTGAGGGAAGATGTAGAGTGTTTATTTCTTGAAGTATAATAGAACTGTTCGAGCTTAAAACTCGGAATCGAATGAATTGAATGAAAAAAATAAAGGCTTATATAGGGGGCCGGGGCCGTTCAAATTTAGATCGAGGTAGGTTCAAAAATAGAACATGAATACTGGTGGTTTACAGAGGATTAAACCCGAAAAAGTAATAAACTTTGATAGAAGTTGTCAGACTTTGAAAGATATTGTCATAACAACCATGTCAATAAAGATAAAAATACTGTCAATAATCAAGCAAATTACGAAAATACAGGAAAACGAATCATCACCCAATGCAAATTAAAGGAAAATTGCAAACAAAGGTAAAACACAACTATTTTTACAGTATTATGTAAAGAAAAGAAGAATAACAGAGCTTTGAAAGTTTGACATTTTTAGATTCACAATAAATATTGTTCAAAAAGGATTAGAAAACATCAATAATCCAAAAATACAGAGTAATAGTAATAAGAAGAGTAGAAAGGCAGGTAATGCCTATAGTTTAATGTCTACAGTACGACTTTTTAGGGAGAAAATACGAACTGCGTTATGGTAGATAGAATCTATGATTAACTCTTATGTTCGTGTTTACAGCAAACGAACCAGCAATCTTTGGATGAAAGCATGGAAAAACAAAGATAATGTGATGAAAATGTTAATGTGGATCCGATGAATACTAAATATATTAAGGTACTCAATTTATTACACATAAAACATGTACAACGGTACATTTCCCCCACAACCCCAGAAAAATTTTCGACTTTGAGAATTTTTTTTAAAAGAAGACCTAAAGAAAACCTAGGAATCTATTTCGCCTAATATACAACCTTACATAAAAATATTTATTCTTCTTCTAGCATTCTATCATCTTCATACCGTAAGGGTGGAGTTCACATTCAATGACTGCCACTCTAGAAAAGAATTCCTCAATAACGACAGGCTTATTTAGGGAGTTGTCAACCGCTCCATAGATGGAAAAAAAAAATGATCTAGGCCTACTTAAGGAGTAATCAACCGCTCCAATCTAAGGCTTATTTAACGAGTAATCAACCGCTCGGACCTAAGGCTTATTTAACGAGTAATCAACCGCTCAAAAGAACGTACTAGTTAGTACTAAGGGGTTTAGAGTCCCTTAAGTAAAGAGAAGAGGTTTAGAGCCTCCCTAGTTAACGTAAGGGATTTAGAGTCCCTTAAGTAAAGAGAAGAGGTTTAGAGCCTCCCGAGTTAACGTAAGGGATTTAGAGTCCCTTAAGTTAAAAAATTAAAAAGTTAAAAATAAAATTGAGTACCTTAATTCCTCTTCAAATAGTGATTAAAGTGAATTAGTGAAAATATAGGTTGAGAAAGAAAATCGGAGAGTAAAAATAAATAGGTAGAGAGTTTAAGAAAAATAAGAGTTCTGAGTTAATTAAGTTAATTAGAGAACAGTTATTTAAATCAAAGTTAAGTTAAAAGAACAAAGTTAACTTAAGACCAATTAAGGTAGATTTAGTTAAGTTAATAATTCTCAAGTTAAGTTAACTAAAACAAAATTTTACAATCTCCGAGTTTCAAGGGGTTAAGTTCTGAAATGATAGTTAAGGTGTTAAGATTTAGGATGATATGAGATGGTAGTGAAGGGGTTAAGATATGAAGATAGTGAAGGAGTTAATAATATGTTATCCAAAAGAGATAGCCAAAGAGGGTGATAAGGTAAAGAGGGTGAAAAGGTAAAGAGCACTAGATAAAGTGTTATTTTTGAATTTAGAAAAATAAGGTAAAGAGGGTGAATAGATAAAGAGGGTGAAAAGGTAAAGAACACTAGATAAAGTGTTATTTTTGAATTTAGAAAAAGATAGAAGATGAAAAGAATGAGATGTAAGAAAAGAAAGAAAGAGGGAAGACTGAAGACTAAAAGTTGGGCGCCAATTTGTCGTGAGGCGACAAATGTGGAGAAGTAGAAGAAGGTAAAAGAAAGAGGTAGTAGAGGGAATAGAATTTATATTAAAACAAAATACAATACCGAAAAATGAAATGAGGTGATGTCTGTATGAATGTAAGTAAAGTGCAGTGGGCGTGAGTAAGTATCTTCAAATCTTCAATAAGTATTGTCCTGGAGGTAGCAAAGGGCGGCGTCGGAGTGCAGGGCCGACACAGCGGAGGTAGCAGCGACGCCGATGTGCAGCGGTGACAGGCGCCGTGAAGAGCAGTGACGCCGATGTGCAGCGGTGACAGGCGCCGTGAAGAGCAGCGACGCCGATGTGCAGCGGTGACAGGCGCCGTGAGGGAGTGACTCACAGCAGTAATGAGGGTAACGGGCACTATATAGAAAATGTTATGATCAGTTGCAGTGCCAGAAGTACTTGGTCTCGGATCCTCTTCCGAGAAGGAGACAGGTCCCTCCCCTAGAGCGAGGAGGTGTTACTGCAGTCAATAAGCTTGGATACTCCTCCGGTGTCCGGTCCCTCCCCTAGCGTGAGGAGGTGTTTCAGTAGTCACCGGCGGTTCTTCAAGACTTCTTGAGGGAAGATGTAGAGTGTTTATTTCTTGAAGTATAATAGAACTGTTCGAGCTTAAAACTCGGAATCGAATGAATTGAATGAAAAAAATAAAGGCTTATATAGGGGGCCGGGGCCGTTCAAATTTAGATCGAGGTAGGTTCAAAAATAGAACATGAATACTGGTGGTTTACAGAGGATTAAACCCGAAAAAGTAATAAACTTTGATAGAAGTTGTCAGACTTTGAAAGATATTGTCATAACAACCATGTCAATAAAGATAAAAATACTGTCAATAATCAAGCAAATTACGAAAATACAGGAAAACGAATCATCACCCAATGCAAATTAAAGGAAAATTGCAAACAAAGGTAAAACACAACTATTTTTACAGTATTATGTAAAGAAAAGAAGAATAACAGAGCTTTGAAAGTTTGACATTTTTAGATTCACAATAAATATTGTTCAAAAAGGATTAGAAAACATCAATAATCCAAAAATACAGAGTAATAGTAATAAGAAGAGTAGAAAGGCAGGTAATGCCTATAGTTTAATGTCTACAGTACGACTTTTTAGGGAGAAAATACGAACTGCGTTATGGTAGATAGAATCTATGATTAACTCTTATGTTCGTGTTTACAGCAAACGAACCAGCAATCTTTGGATGAAAGCATGGAAAAACAAAGATAATGTGATGAAAATGTTAATGTGGATCCGATGAATACTAAATATATTAAGGTACTCAATTTATTACACATAAAATATGTACAACGGTACAATCTGAAACATGGTCTCAAACTATAGGCCTCACGAAAATTCTCAAAATCACGCAACGAGCGATGGAGAAGGCTATGCTGGGTGTTTCTCTACGGGATCGAATCAGAAATGAGGAAATACGTAGAAGAACTAAGGTAACGAACATAGCCTTGAGAATCAGTAAGCTCAAGTGGGAATGAGCAGGGTACATAGCGCGAAGAACTGATGGCCGTTGGGGCAGGAAAGTTCTAGATTAGAGACCCTTCGACCAAAGACGCAGCGTATAACGTCCACCGACAAGATGGACAGACGACCTTGTAAAGATCGCAGGATCAAACTGGATGCAAACCGCTTGTAATCGGTCGCCGTGGAAGCCGTGGGGGAGGCCTATGTTCAGCAGTGGACGTCCTTTGGCTGATAATCATGATGATGAGTGGGCTTTTCGATGTTACTAGTATATACGAGTAATATCGTTCTGACAGTCATAATAACAATATGAATATACCTATTCTTTCGTTTACGCAGCCCAACAGGTAGCCGAAGTATTTCTATCAGATAATCGGATAATATGTTTCGAATCGTCCTCTACCTAGAACCGAATACTGAAAGGTACAATTTATTTATACATTTTCCTCGCTTATTGTTTTTGTTTACACGAGCCAATACCGGACAACCGAGTTGTCTGACACATAAACACAAACGGCCTAACTAATGTGACTTCTCCATTCTTATACGACCTTTATTCTTATCCATATTGACTGTCCCTGATTTGTAATCAACGAACTATAAATAGTTTTTATTTGTTTCGCCTTTGCTTAATAACGTTTCTGATTAACAGTTGCCAGTATATTTATAAGGCAATATATGACACGTTGTTTATCGTAACGTATGTTTACTTCCGTCAGCAAATATAAAAAAACGTATCAGTAAATAAAGTCAATATTAGCAAACTTGATTATGAAGTTTACACAGTTACTACTAATTGATATATTTTGCCGAGAATCGTTACATTTTAATTCCTGTATAATTTTACAGCGTTCGTGGTTACCGGAGAACTAATATTTTCGTGTCAACCCGTTGACACAAATAATATTAGCAATTCAAGATTGACAATCCATCCAATCATGCGGTATTAGCAGAACAGTTTTTATAGAGTAAAAAGAGGGATACTTGTTCTCGTAGGTGCTTCGCTTGTATGCTCGATGAACAATAGATTTATTCGTTTCTAGCGGTCTCCTGCGCTTGCGTCCGCGTGTTTTGAGTTCGCTCTTCACAGATATCTAACACAAAAACATATTTTTCAATGCGGTCCAGTAGTTTCTGTGATAGGCGTGTTCAAACAAACTAATAAGCAAACTCTTCAGCTTTATAATATTAGTTCACAACATACTAAACAAAAAAAAGAAATGGGTAAACTCGCACCCTCGCGCGTATCTACGAAATACTTCGCCGTAGCTAATAAGCTACAAAGAGGCGGCCTGGCGTTGTTAGTTTTGACTCGCTTGCTAGTATCCCAATAATAACTTGACTTTGTGGGATTTTTACACTTATATATATGTTTTTTAGCATCAGTATCCTTTGTATAACCCCACCTGAGTCGGCGTCACTGACCATAACTCCCTATAGATTCATAAAGATGAAATAAGAAACCAAAAATTGCACACGGTTGGCACTCGAACAAGAACTTTCTGGCTAACCGGGCCAAACTCTCTTCCAATTGATCTACCGTCGTTGGTCCGACTGACCAAAATTTCTGGTCTCTTATGAATACCTACGTCATTACGCGTGACGTTTGCGCTATCCATCCCAACTGTTTAACAACATCAGTGGGCCAAGTAGTTATTCCAGAAATTTGGCCCGGTCGGACCAACGGCACGGCTGCGCAATTGGCCCGGTTTGGCCCGGTTAGCCAGTGAATTGCTGGTTCGAGTCCCGTCCGTGCGCAATTTTTGTTTATGAAAATAAATTATAACTTTGAGTGTTAAAAACATTCTTAACCACCCTAGATGATACAGGTGATGTTTGCATAGGTACTGATCGTGGGTGCCTTCAGGTCTGCTTGGTCAATGTATGTTAATACTGGATAACTAGGCAAATTACATAACATATTGTCGTTAAAAGTCATAAATAAACCAATGATACAGACATTCAAAAATGGAGATTCATAGAATCTAGTGTCGCTGTCATAGACAAGTTAGATAGAGGAATACACTTACCTTCTTATTATAAATAATTATAAGGAGTTGCCAATAATTCAAAAGGTAGGTTCAATTACATATTTTTTCAGCTAAATCTTTGCTACCCCTTAACTTTCGCTGGAAACTTTGTGTCCAACGAATCGTTATACATCATGACGTGTTTCGTTGTTAAAATAGTTTGCTAAAGGCTCAAAGGGCCGCAAAGCTTGTGTCAGTGGGAGTAAAAGATATATCACAATTGACATGATAAATTACCAACAAAATATGACGTTAAACCATCGCGTGACAAATTGGTGAGAAACCTCTCGATGCCGTCTCTCAGAAAGTTTATTAATTAATTGCCTTTCGCCTACCTTCCTAAGCGTTGTTTTGGTGCTTGAGATGTGATGAATGATTTAAGTATAAATTAAACCAGTTAGAAATTCTAAGATCTGCTGAAAGTTGTCAAATTGAGAATGAGTTGATAAATCGAAAAAACTTATGTAAGAAAACATATTTCACTGGAAAACTAAATACATATACGACTTTCTTATACGTTAACCTTTGGTATGATTTCCAGATTGGGCACAAGAAATAATCTTAACTGCCGAAAGGGCTCTGATAGATAGTGTGAGTTGTATACCATCTACAAGAGTAATAATTTTAACAATATCTGATGCGATATAGGAGGTTAGAAGTATGATCCCGTTTTAAAAACGCGCTTCAGCATCGCAACTTACGCAATAAACAGATTTAATTTAGCATCGATGCAGTCGACAAAATTCAGTACAAATATGTCAATTTTCATCTTCTGCATTGCGACTGTATCGATGCTAACACGCGTTAGCATAGATAGATAGATAGATAACTCTTTATTGCACATTACATAAATTGATTTACAAATTCGTTTTAGGGAAATGTACAATTTAAGCGGTCTTATCGCTATAAGCGATCTCTTCCAGACAACCTTTGGGTAAAGAAATTATGAGTTTTACATCGCGACTGCATCGATGCTCAAAGTAGCGCAGTGTGTAAAGGTTGATATTTTGCGATTGCAACGATGCTAATGCGCGTTAGCATCGCGACTGCATCGATGCTAATGCGCGTTAGCATCGCGAATGCATCGATCCTAATGCACGTTAGCGTCGCGACTGCATCGCTGCTAAAAGTCGCTACATATGATGTTATTATAAAGGGTCTATAATAACATCATATGTGACATGTCATTAGATGGCATTGTGACTAAAGAAGCCTAAGTTCACTTATTTACAGAATAATGCTACTATTCGGTATTCTTTACTTCATAATCAAATATTGCGTTCCACGTGGACCGAGGCTAATGATCGTTATAAGGGCGTTGCTAACCCGCGGTAAACACACATAATTTTTCGTAATAAACATTATTCCGTCCGGGCTTACGGGGCAATGTTTTGTAAATCCAACGCGGCAAAATTGCCCATTGCGAGAACGCAGATCTCAGCTGAATTAGTATAATGTGGCCTACTTCTTCAATCCGCATTTATTACGAGTTTTTAACAATGAATTTAACGTCCACTTTGTACTAAAACCCGTGACACAGTGGGCCTGGTATTTTATAGCCCTTAAAACTACATTATTCTGTCGCACACAAGCATAATTCATGGTCATGATGACGTCTTTTTGAAACGAGCTAATAAAATATTTAAATCACATGACTATGACTAAAGAAATTGCCTATTTATACTTACTGTACCTAATTAGATCTGCGACCTCGACCTTGAAAGCTATTTATAAGACCTTTTCATTCGTAATTCAGTATTTTGCATTTCAAAGGAATATATAATTGAAGACAACTTCCATTGCGCCATGACGTTTGTTTGTAGTTTTACGTAGATTTGCGTATACTTTCATGTGAAATCACATAAGTAATACGATAATAAGTCAAACACTTCAGAGAAAAGTTAACGTGATAGTTAAGTTGCAAACACGTGATCCCAGTATAAATCTTTTTGACCAATATAATAAAAATAAAGAATTTATTATAAACTGGAATTTATCATCTACAAGAGCCATTTAAATTCTATAATATTATACTATGAAAAATAGCTTTTGTTAATAACTCAGACAAAGACATTTCAGGCAAAAATCAAATTTATTAAAGGAGAGTTATTTAAAAGGGAACATGGAACAAAGACTCAAGACCGAGGGACCAAAACTAAATAAATAATTCAATAGCCGCCCTCAAAATCTAAGAGCAAAAAAGTAAAAGCTTATTTAATCTATATTTAAAGTATTGTTAGCGATTCTTTGTAGTAACTTAAAATTATTCGAAAATTAATCATCTTACATTTTCTTTTATGTACCTACTGGTTTGCGGTCTTCCTTGAGTTCATTCTCACTTTTTTTTTTCATTTTTACCCTTTAAAAGATTTGAGCAAAGCTACATTCAAGGTTATGTTTCTTTTGTTATCTAGAAATCCTATTGTGATGAGACCAAGAAAAATTGTTAACTATTTTTTCCTACAAAAAAAAAGCGAAGTTCCCGAAGTTCCCTGTCCTGTTCTTTTGACCGAATTCAAAAAAAGAGGAGGTTATCAATTCGATTATATGTTTTTTGTGGCTGTGTTACCTCGTATCACAGTAATTTATAGACCGATTTGAATTATTTTCCGCCTACCTAGAGGTACATTGGTCCCATTGTTGGAACTGATGACAGTCACCATTGTTTGGAGCTGAGCTGATGGTAGAACTCCTTAATGCTTCGGAGTTCAGTGATTATAATGTCAGAACTAATGACAGGTTAATTGTAACTTCTTTAAGAACTTAAAAAACTCTTTACCCTTTACAGAAAAGGAATCCATTTCATGCAAACAATTTATTTTTGGATTCGGTGCCATCACTTTGACCATCTCAAGCATCAACTATCAGAGCACCATGCCATTTTGCTTTTGAAGTCAGTTTTTACTTTTTTTAAAATCTCTTCTGTAAGTCTTTAACACAGTAAATATTCAAAAGAAAACCTTTAAAAGAGAGAGTACTACAACGATGGTGTCGCATGAAATAAATCCATAATCTGCTTTATAACACCATATACAGCTTTGACTTCGTGCTTAGTAAAACAAAATCATTCCGGCAATGTTTTATACAGACCATATTCTTTAACGAAATCTAATTCCACTAGCGGTCCCCCGCGACTTCGTCCGCGCGTTTTGAGTTTGCTCCCTCCCCTCCCGTCGCAGCGTCATGTTTTATAGCCTTTCTCGATAAATAAGCTATCCAACACAGAAATATTTTTTCAAATCGGTCCAGCAATTCCTGAGATAAGCGCGTTCAAACAAACAAACTCTTCAGCTTTTCAATATATTAGCGCAAGCGCACGTTGTACTTAAGCTGCGAACATTATTTTGGTGCGGAGTTATGTTAAAACTGTGATAGCTCCTAAGATATTTATTGAAATCAAATGATACAAAGGGCAACTTGGTTCTAAATGAAATGATCGTGATGATGAATGTATTTATTTTGATAAGAATAAATACCTGTGTGTATAATACACCTCTAAAAATAATGCATTATTTTTTTACAAATTTGTAAACATAAAAAAGGTTGTAGTAAGTCAACCATAAAAGATAGACATATGCTGTCGCGGATTTTATTATAGAACTCTGAATGCTGAACAATCCTGTCATACATGATTTTTGTGTAACTTAAGCGGTTTCCGCAGCGTATGCAGCGGAAGCTCTCAAAAGGAATATCTTTCTCCCGTTTTCGCAACATTTTTCATTTCTGCTGTTGTCTTATGAGTCATATCTTTATGTTATACATATAGCCTAAAGCCTTCCTCGATAAATGGACTATCCAACGTAAAAAAAATTTTCAAATCGGGCCAGTAGTTTTTGAGATTAGCGCGTTCAAACAAACAAACAAACAAACTCTTCAGCTTTATAATATAAGTATAGAAGTATAGATAGGCTTTAACGAACACATGTTTCGATGTGTATACGTACTGTTACACCGGGCACAGTCTTTAATTTAAAAAAAAAACTAAGTCCTTGCACCACAATGTTTATTTGATTTATAAAAATATAATACTAACTACAATTGTCTTTCACTGTTTCAAAACTGCCACTTCACTCTAAGTTTTAATTTGGAACGCGACTGAGTGAGACCTGATCTTCAGAGTCTCCTCACTAACACCAACAGACGGGTAAAATACCGGGGTCCTGTCCTTCAGAGTCTCCTCACTGAAGGCCAACCGGCAGGCAGAAACCAGGTCCGTAGTTGGGCAGTGATTTGACAAATTAGAACAGACTGCCTAAATTTGGAAATCCGCGAGTTTTTATACGCAAATATTGCTGATCACAATATTTCATAACTAATTGGTATTGAACATTGATCATATCTTAGTCAGCAATATTGGTGTAAAATATAGGGTGTAACATCTCCCCCCATTAAGACGGAGCATTCGGAAAAGAAGAATGTGAGTAAAATTTGGAACGGATATTTAAGAGAAGTAGCAGTTTCATAAAAAAGAAGTTATATAAAAGAAAAAACTTAAAATAAAGAACCCAAAACTGATAAAATTTATAAATAAACTATAAACTTAAACTAGAATACAGAGAAATTATTCTAAGGAAAGAAAAGAAAAGGTAATTAGCATTATTGAAATTCTAAATTACGCCTAGGTGAGCTCAAAGAATTATTAGACCCTAATTCGATATGGGACATTTCGTAACTATTATTAGGGAGTGGTAGCCCATCGATAATGTTTGAGCTTGATCTAGTTACAGATTCAGCTCGCATTACAGAGTTATTTGGTTTGGAGTAACAGGAATTGAATATTTTAATACAACAATTAGGAGTTGTGGAATTCCTACGATTTCTTTTATTGTTACTACAAAAACATTTATAAAGTTTGTAACATAAATAACTAAATACACTCAAGGATAACAGGGTTGTAATTATATTAAAATAGTGTCCATATTTGACATAATATGGTTGGTTTTGGATTCTATCCAGTTCTTCGGTGGCTTGATTGAGTCTATGAGAAGCGTATTGTAAAGAATCTAAGTTAATATGTGATAATTTAATGGGTGTCAAATATGGTAAACTATTATTGACGGTCTTTTTGGAACAGCAATCGTCTTCGATAATATTAAAGTTCAATGATGGTAGGTAAATTTTAGATTGATATTCATTTGTTGCAATAAATTGTAAAAGTTTATGATATGCTTTACATCCCTTTTGTAACTGAAGGATACCGGTTCCAATCAGATCATAGTCAACAATTTGATCATTACAATTAACAGAAAGTTTGGATATATTACTAAGTACATAGATCCATCTATTATTAATAAGTTTTTGCCAAACATCTATGTTACCAACTATAACCTTATAATCACATGTTGAGGGGATTTTGTTTACGTATTCCGTTAAAATAGTCACTTCACAGATTGGATTGGACACTGATGAATGAACACTGCCGATTTTGCACAAATAGTAATTGTTCTTTATCACTTTGCATTCACTGATACTGTCTAAAAGAGAGTAAGTTAATTTATCTTCTGTTATTGATAGATATTTAGCAGTAGGATTTATCATGGCAAATGAGTTAGGGTGTTGAATATCATGGGGAGTAGGTAGGGCAAAAATGTGATAGAGTTTATAGTCGGCTAGTAGTGTTAAAGGAATTCTTACATTAAACACCAACTTATTATCACTAACAAATGATGAAATATCGGCTATATCGAGAAGTATATGAACATTGTCAAGAGTGAGAGGGAGAGGGAAGTTACGTGCTATTATATTGCTGTTAGAGTTCAGTTCCTGAAAGAGGCGAGTGGGGTTTAGAATAGAGGGATGAACCACATTTTGTTTGCCAAATAGAATAGCGTCAATGAGATCTTTCAGATTAAAGTTGAGGATCATAAGAGAACTTTCTATGGCACTGAAAGTCATTGAAAGATGGGTATTGATCTCGAGTTTGTTAGTGTTCTGTGATATGGTTTCTAATATTTTGTGTAGTTTTCCATATTGTTATTCAGAGTTACCTCGTTAGTATTCAGTTTTTGAATAGTATTATTGAATGTAGAAATAGTAGAAGATATAATATGAATATTATCTTTCATAAGAGATGCCAGGTGTCTCTGGTCGTCTTGAACTGAGTTGATAGCGTCACTGAATACCTTTGCGTCATCGTCGTCGAGAGAACCAAATAGTTGTTTAAGGATGGTACCTCCAACGCCAAACCAAGCCGATCTTTTACGTCTTTGATCAGAGGATGTTAAGTGAGATAGAGATACATAGTTATTATAAACATTGACATATAAACTTTCAAGAGGACTGAGTACATTGGCACAATCGATGTGCTTTTCGAAGGAGGGATACTTATTACAAATATCTTTAGAAGTATCTAAAGCTGATTTAATGTTATCCATATGAGGTTTTACGTAACTAAAGTCTGAATAAGTTAAGATGTTCCAATAGTCGTTATAGAATTTCATGGTTCCCAGTGGGTCGAAATAAAGCCCGGGGCTATTGACTATCGGCGTCGTTAGGTTTGCTGAGATGACGAGCCCTGGCATGATGGCCCTGGAAGAGAATTATTATGTGCTAATTTTATTTCATCGAAATGGTACCTTACATGTTTACGATTCATTAATATTGTGACATTATTATTGTTATGAACTTGGATGACTTGAAAAGGACCCTTCCATATAGGTGACAGTGCTTTACGAAGTCTATGGTGGTATTTTACGTAAACCATATCTCCAACATTGTAGGTTACAGCTTTAGTTCTTTGATCATAATAATGTTTGGCTCTTTCTTTACTCTGAATAATGTTTTCTCTAGCTATATTACGAGAGATATTGAGTTTGTGTTTTAGGGTTTTTATGTAGTCATTATAGGTTACATCAGGGTTGATATCATATATGGAACTAGGAATATGTGGTTTGCAGCCGAATAATAGTTCATGAGGTGAGAAGTTTGTAGAAGAGTGGATGCTGGAGTTGTATGAAATTAGTGCAGTAGATAGGTATTTATCCCAATCATTTTGATTTTCATTGACATAAGACTTTAAATATTCTTTAAGGGTTCCATGATTACGTTCAAGAGCACCGTTAGTCTGAGGATGGTAAGGAGACGAAAAAAGATGTTTTATTTTGAATAATGAAGTAATTTGCTTATATACTTCGGCTATGAAATGAACACCTTGGTCCGATAGAATTGTTTTAGGAATGCCGTAATGGCTAATAAATTTTATAAGGGCTTCTGAAGTTTCTTGAGCTGTAGCCTGGACGATAGGATACGCCATTGAATATTTAGTGAGGTCATCTTGGAATGTAACGATATATCTATATTTGCTTGGGCCAGATTCTGGGAGAGGACCGACTATGTCAGTGGATATTCTCTGGAGTGGATCATGGGAAGTTGAAGTTATTTCCATTGGGGCTTTGTTTATTGTTCGAAGGGCTTTGTTTTGCTGACATTGTTTACAGGTTCTTGTGTAATTTTCAATATCTGATTTCATGCCTTTCCAATAATATTTATCCTTTAGTTTGTTATAGAGGCGGGATGCTCCCATATGACCACCAATTGGGGAGTCGTGATTATCTTTTAGGATGATTGGGACTTCAGTAGGAGTAGGGTATAAGATAGAGTTGTGAAAAATATTAATTTTTATGTTAGTCTTGTGAAACAGATAGGTAATGATCTCATAAATTAATGTGAATTTAAGTTTGTCGAATGGGGTGTTAAAATCTGATATTGCAATTTCGTCAATAGAATTATGGAATATTATTAATTTATTTCTCAATCTTTTTAAGGATTCGAAAATTTCTTTGTATGAAGCTGAGTCATAGTGATTTTTCTTATAGAAAAGATGGAAAAATATTTTGTTATTTACTTCGGATGTAGCAGATTCATATAATTCCCTTTCAGCTTGTTGGAATGAGTTTCTATCGTCTAGAAGGTCAAGAATAGACTCGCAGTAAGGCATAGAGGGGTCAAGATCGATAGAGGTGGGGCAGACAATAGCGGAGCAAGAGGATTCTAAAAGACTTTTATTATGCTCTATTATTTGTGTATCGAAATTAGTAGGAGAAGATCGTGACTTCATGAAATCTTCGTAGGTCAAACTAACAGTGAGATCAGGAAAATCATTGATATTGTGGATTGGAGGGCGAGATAATGCATCTGCATTAGAGTTTATTCTTCCAGGCTTATATATAATTTCGTAGTCAAATTCTTCTAGTTTCAGTCGCCAACGAACAAGTTTGGAGCTAGAATCTTTGCAGTTGAATAACCACACCAAAGGGCGGTGATCGGTGACGATTTTGAATTTACGACCATAGAGGTAAGGTCTGAAGGTCTTTGTTCCGAAGATAATGCCAAGAAGCTCTTTTTCTGTGGTACTATAGTTTCCTTCAGCTTTATTGAGAGTTCTAGAGGCGTAAGCGACGGGAAGGTCTTTGCCTATTTCGCCTTGAGATAGTACGGCGCCAAGAGCATAATTTGACGCATCGGTAGTGAGGATGAATTCCTTTGAAAAATCGGGGTACTGCAGAATCGGTGCGTTAATAAGCATAGATTTAATGTCGTTGAACGCTGTGTCTTGTTGTTTGGTCCAAAGGAAATCTACATCTTTTCTAAGTAGTGAGGTAAGAGGTTTTGTGATTTTGGAAAAATCTTTTATAAACTTTCTGTAATAGCTGACTAAACCCAAAAATGATTTTATATCTTTCGGATTTTTAGGGACAGGGTAGTCGGCGACAGCTTTGACCTTATCAGGGTTAGGAGAAACACCTTTGTCTGTAATGATGTGGCCTAAATATGCAACTTCTCCTCTTAGAAACTCGCACTTATCAGGTTGTAATTTAAGTGTATGTTTTCTAAGCGCATCGAAGACAAGTTTTAATTTATCTATATGGGATTGGAGGTCGTGAGAGTAGATAATGACGTCATCAAGATATATGAAGCAGTGAAGCCCTTGGAGACCAGATAACACTGTATTCATCAATCTTTGAAAGTAGCTGGGGCATTTTTCAAACCAAATGGCATTCGAGTATATTCGTAGTGTCCATTAGGGACAGAGAAAGCGGTTTTAGATGCATCTTCCTCATTCATCTTTATTTGGTGAAATCCAGAAGCTAAATCTAGTGTGCTGAAATATTTACTGTGTCCCAACTGGTCGAGGATATCGGTAATGTTGGGAAGAGGATAGGCGTCTCCTATAGTAATCTCATTTAATTTTCTGTAGTCAACTACTATACGCCATTTCTTTTGACCGGAGGCGTCTTGTTTTTTCGGGACTACCCAAATGGGAGAAGACCAGGGGGAACTTGAAGGTTTGATTATTTTTTGATCAAGCATTTTCTGAATTTGTTTGTTAACTTCTTCTTTATGACACTCAGGATATCTATACGTTTTGACGTGGATTGGTTGGGAACTAGTAGTTTTTATTTCATGGGTCAGAGTGTCGGTGCAAGTGAGTTGGTCACCATCTAAATAAAATAAATCGGAATATTCAGAGCATAATTCTAGGAGAGCATTAGATTCCTCGGGGTTGAGATGAGAAGTCCTGATCTGTTTTCTGACGTCATCTTTTCTACATGACGAGTGGATCGTATTTATATTCGTAATTGGATTCTGGATTGGATATGATTCGTCAAGGATATCGCAGGGATTTAACTGAATACTAAGAGAATTTATAGATACATCTTCTTCAGTTGTATTTAGGATGGAAACATTTACGTGTTTATTTCTTTTAACTGACACAAGACAATTGGATAGGAAAACACCTTCTTGTATTTCTTTTTTGTCGACAAAACCTAGTGATACATCAGGATTGGTGGCTTCACATTCGATTATCATTTCAGATCGGGCTGGTATTATATAGCGGGGTTTCGTAAAATGAAGTTTTAAATAGTTATTGCCAAATTTCAAGACATCATTCTTATAATCGATGCTTGAGTTATAAAGCTTTAAGAAGTCATTGCCAATAATCCCGTCAAAGTTAATTTCGACCGAGTCTGGGATCAAGTGAAAGGTACCGAATATGGTTTCTTTGTTGGGTAAAGTTATGTCGAGTTGGAAGTGACCAAAGCTGGTGCAATGCGCGGAGTTCCTGTCAATACCTTTAAATTGAATAGTTTCTTTCTTCAGAGGAGGTTGACTTGATAAAGAAGATTTTTTAAGGAGTGAAATGGTAGAGCCAGAGTCCACAAGAAAGATAAGGGGTTTGTCGGAATATTGAGTCTTAACGTAAACATGGGGTAGATGAATATTGGGATTATAACTGATTTCATGAATTTTAACTGGTTCACGAAATGAAATTTCATCTTCTGATGATGAGTCGCGTATTGAATCGATATTAGGATGTTCAGATTTAGAAGGAAATTTAGCAGACTTAAGAGGATCGGTAATATCAATTGAGATAGAAGCTATGTTTGAAGTAGAACATTGATCAGATACAGTGGATAGTGGATTAGTTGATACAGTGGCTTTGGTAGAGTTGTTGGAATTGGTAGATTTGGATTTAGTATATTTGTTGGATTTGGTAGGTTGTATAATTTTAGAGGATTTAGTTAGTTTAGTAGACTTAGAAGATTTAGTAATTTTGGAAGATTTATACGATTTAGCAGGGTTTGTAGAACTCATAGGATTTGTAGGTTTAGTAAGAGTAGATTCAGTGGTCATAGAAGAGGTGGAAGGATATAGAATGCTGGGATCATTAGCAAAAGTCACGGCGTCGGTTTGTGTTGAAGATTCCGTTTGACGACGCTCAGGCGGAATCTCTTTTAGTTTAAAGACTCAGAGAGAGGTGTGAGTTCATGTTGATTATCGTCATAATAATAACTATTGTCACCATGATTATTTGAATAGTTTTCAGAGACATAGTGAACTTGTCTATTTTGATTTTGGCGTATATTATTATTGTATTGTCTTTTACGACAGTCTTTGATGTCGTGACCAGGATATTTGCAATAACGACAGAAGATAGTAGGAGCCTGGTGCGAGGTAGGAGGCTGAGATGAAGTTGAAGGCCTGGACGGCTGATATTGAGCAGAATTTCTAGAAAGCAACTGGGAAGACGAAGGCATTGTAGCGCCATTAGATACAGTGTAAACGGGACGTTGCCTGTTAAGCACGCACTGTCTCTCGAGGTGTCCTATACGTCCACAATTACGACATTTTGGTCTTGAATCGGGGGTTCTAGAAGATTGTGCGAAATTGAACAGTTTTTCTTCTTGGATTGCTAAGTTAACTGCTTCACTCAGGGAAGAAGGGTTTCGGCATCTTAGAATGTTAGAAATGTGACTGGGGATCCCTAAAAGGAATGTGTGTAAGGCCAAGTCTTCAGTGTTAGCTATTCGCCCTTTTAACTCGGTCTTATCTATTGTGGAATGGGTAATGTCTGTTTGTAACCTAGTAAGACATGTTTCTATGCGCAAACTGTATTGTGACACGCTTTCATTCGGTTTTTGTCTACAATTTTGAAGGTCTAAAAGTAGATGTTCCCTATGTTTTGTTTCCCCGAAGGTACTTTTAAGGAATGTCTTTAGCTCAGCCCAAGAGTCGAATATTTTCAAGGAGCAGGCTGTTTCAGCTTTGCCCTCGAGTTGCGATAAAATGTATTTAAATAAAATATCGCTTTGCCCACTGGATGCAAGGTTTAATGCATTTTCACAATTACGTAAAAATGACGACAATTTATTTCTGTCACCATCAAATGGTTTTATAAACTTAGTTAGAAAGGATATTGAGGTATTTTCTCTATCTCCAGGAACTGTAAGGGTGGATACTCCGGAATGTTCTAACTTTACATTTTCATTGGCCATGATTATCTACTGATTAAAAATTTAACGTAAATAAGACAGATAACAGAGAATAAATTAAAGAATGTTTTAAAACAGCGCACTTACATAAACAACCACAGGTCCATTTGCTGATTCGGCGGTCGACGCGTTGCGCAGCGATATGTAGGTCAGTCGGCGAGGCGCCGATGATTTCGGTGAGTAATGAAGTGAAGTCGTTTCCGATTGATGATCTTCCTCGATGCTCGGTGCTGGGCAGTGAACCCACGGGCACGATGCAATAGGGATGACTCGGTGCAGATTGAAGGCAGCAACAGTGATGACTGACACGCCACAGTGTCAGAGAAACCGTAGTGGCGGCAGGATCGGAGATCAATTGTAGTCAATCAAGGTCGTCGTCAGGGGTAGGCGACCAACGAGAATAATCCCGCTTTACTTCTGACACCAATGTTACACCGGGCACAGTCTTTAATTTAAAAAAAAAACTAAGTCCTTGCACCACAATGTTTATTTGATTTATAAAAATATAATACTAACTACAATTGTCTTTCACTGTTTCAAAACTGCCACTTCACTCTAAGTTTTAATTTGGAACGCGACTGAGTGAGACCTGATCTTCAGAGTCTCCTCACTAACACCAACAGACGGGTAAAATACCGGGGTCCTGTCCTTCAGAGTCTCCTCACTGAAGGCCAACCGGCAGGCAGAAACCAGGTCCGTAGTTGGGCAGTGATTTGACAAATTAGAACAGACTGCCTAAATTTGGAAATCCGCGAGTTTTTATACGCAAATATTGCTGATCACAATATTTCATAACTAATTGGTATTGAACATTGATCATATCTTAGTCAGCAATATTGGTGTAAAATATAGGGTGTAACAGTACGTATACAGGGTGACTTTGTTATCAGTACCGAAATTTTGTCTTCACTGATGAATATGACCAACTTTTACTATGGGGGCAATACTGAAATCGAGAAAAAAAAACAGCTGTTCCATACAAAAGTTCAATTGGCGCGCGGTCAAAATGTATGGAAGAGCTGATTTTTTTTTTCTCGATGTCACTATTGCCCCCATAGTAAAAGTTGTTCATATTCATCAGTGGAGTCTTTACCCAAAATTTCGGTACTGATAACAAAGTCACCCTGTAGATGTTGCAACCGTAGCAAAGAATTTTCTCTGGTTTGAGCTGCTTTATGAATTCGGGCATTCAGCCGCCTGACAAAAACTGAGTTCCGACGAAGCCCTCGGTTTAGGGTACTTTCTAAAAAGAAGCAATAAATTTCGCGGTCTTTGGTTATCCGCAAGCTCTTACGCGGGTGACGTCACGTTGTGTAAATAAATTCTTCGTGAAATATTACGAAACCACCTTAATTTTTGGGTTCTGATATAAATATTTTTATTTATGAGGTTTCTGTCTAGGCATTATTTCACTTTCAATAGCAGTATGTCTTTTACAGCGGGCTATCAATTCGATTGTACGTTGTTTTTTTTTTGTATTTTCATTACCTCATAGACGTCCGTCGTAATCGTGCTTTGGTTTTCGTCATAAAATTTTAATAACTAGATAATACATTTCATTAATTGACGACATTAATCCAAAATCTTGATGCTTAAAAAATTCAACACTAGCAGCCCCTGCGCTTTTATCCGCGTCATGTGAGATTTGCCTATAACCTTCACCTGTTTCTAACTTATGATTATAACGCCAGAACTTATGTTAGGTACATTGCAGCTTTTTAAAAAACTTTGTGTTTTAAGGTTTTTATGCAATCCCATAGGAGAAAATTTAACTGCCTCATATTTTATTTTGACACAAACTCTTAGAGCGCTTTTAGCAGCGCAACGGTCGCGCGGCAGTCACGCTGCTGTCAAATTCATACATAAAATGACAGCAGTTAGCCCTTCACATCAAAGAGACGCGCTGCTGTCGCTCCAATGTAAAGGCACACATGGAGTGGCTTAGAAACACAAAAAACTTAAAGATTACTGACATTTTTAATGATAAAATTCGACCACCTCTGATTTTGACCCTTTTGAGTTGCGATGTTGAGGCGCGTTTTCAGAAGGGATCTTTGACGTTTAAATGACGATTTTACCAATGTCAGATAAGACTTTTCCGAATGAATAAGTATATAACAACCAATTTCAAAATTTCATTTACATAGGTGATTGCTGATAAATACTCGTAGATGACATTTTCAAATTAGTATGTGACAAATATTCATTAACTGACGTTAGGAAAATCAACACGTAGAATTGATAATCAGACAAAATTTCTCTTTTTTTTTAAATTTTGTCATTGTATTTTGGAGTATTATTTGAAAAGTCTAATAATAATATTAGTATAATAGATTTCATTATTGCGATAGCATAACACAAATCTTTATTTAATATTGACGTTTGATTCTATTAGTGTATAAATCATTAAATCCTAATATTTGACATAATTTGCTTTTAAATATCATATTTTTATATTATTTATATTACTACCTAGAATAACCAAACACAATTTATAAACTATAAAAAATATCTAGTTGTACGACGTACGTATTTCCTTTTACAACACAGGGGTACAAACAAAGTTAACAAACAAGATTCAAAATAAATATGATTAAAATACAATTAACGCGAGCCAGTTTACCTTAGCCTAGCCCGTAACACGTTGTGTCAGGTAATTAAAGTTTTCCGCTTATCACGATGCCTTCCGGCTGGTCAAACAGAAGTGTCAAACTCAAATGCCGTGAAATTGCATATAACCAACCTGCGGGTGTAGTTTAAAACAAACATTTTGAGATTTCCCCTAGACAAAGCTAAGACAAAATTGGTGATTTCATGTATTCATTGCTTGAGAAGAATTTTATAATGAAGTTTAAAAAAAGACATTGATTTTTTAAGATTTATTTAAAATTTACCTACGTAAGCAAACATTTTATTTTATGAAAGAGAACATCAAAAAATTGAAATTGTCGACGCAAAATGTAATGTAAATTTCAACGAAGTTCGAAGTTCAACGAATCAGAAGAATTTATCCATGAAAATCTCACGCTATGACGCGAGTGATTTAAAAGTAGGGCCGAGCTCATAGTGCGGTATATTAAACTAAGAAATCAAAAATCAGTTTGGTTAGAAAAAGTTAAATCAGATGATTCACAGTTAAATAATAATGTTGCAATGTACGTAGGAATAAGTGGTAGTTCCACGGAATCCCCAAGCTGGAGACGGCTGGCTGGCTGAAAGCAGTCTCTTGTCGCGGCCAGCTCTCATTAACTGACGCCTAATGACACGTCTGCTTGTTAGCGCCGACCAAGAGAGAAAAAAGACAAAAAACAACCTGAGATATGTCCACATCCACATTGAAAAGAATGTGAAAACTCCTTAGTGAAATTTTATTCAAGCTTATCCAGAGAGAAGGTGAATTAACTATTTATTAATCACCAGACTTTAAAGTGGATACATTTTAGTGAAAAAACAAAATTTAGGCGGTCTTTGAGCAGTTCCGCACTTCCTCGTAGGGTCCGAATCATCCAAACCCGAAAAAAAAGAAACGGGCGTAGTCGTTAAACTGTTCTATGATAGATACAATATAGTATTTGCACTAGATCTTGCATCCCTTAATCGGTTTCTTCATGTCACTTCCATTATTTTCATGGATCCAATCCTACATTCTCATTACTTGTTTTTTGAGGTAAAACTCGTTTTCGAATTAGTAAAAAAGTTAAATTGCCATCAGAATCGGGGCCAAGATCTGGCGCTTCTACGACCTAGAAATACTTATTCATAGTTTACGCATTAGATTCGGATCCGTCATGCAGTTCCTCAGATCATAAATTTTAATTTCTTGTTTGTTATTTTTATCGTTCGAACGTAGTGCGAAATCGATTTTAAATTACCTAGGTGGAGGAAGTGATATATTCACAAAAACCGGCCAAGAGTCGGACTCGCGCACTGAGGGTTCCGTGCCAACTTTAACTGAATAAGGGAATCAATTTACTTCTACTGAGTAAAATACCACAATATTTTGTTAACTACAAATATAACTTTGTTTTTCATAGTGTTTGTATGAAGTACAAAGTTATGTTTGCGGTTGTTGAAAATGTGCTATATCTCAAAAACTACTCGTTCGATCCCGTAACCAATTTTCGTTGAAAGTATTTATTAAGATCTACATCATAATTTTTTTCAAAATTTACACTTGCTTGGTTTAGAAATTAGATGGGGGAGACGCCCATTTTACCACTTTGGAAGCGTCTAGCTATGAAACGTTTGACTTTAAAAGAAAATTGTTTTAGAACTCTCTATGTCATTTTAAAAGACCTATCCATAGACATCCCACACGCATATGTTTGCCAAAAAAATTTTTGAAGTGAAAACTTCTTTAGCGGCGTTGAGCACTTTTGTGGGATGGGGGAAAAATGTGAAACTCGCGTCAGGACACGTGACCTGATCGAAAAACCGTAAGACGGTTGGCGAAATTATGGATGTAAGTTGATTTTTCTGAGAGATAAACTTTTTAATGTAATTTAATATAATATAAATTGTAATGTTTGTGTACGATAGCGCAATAAATAAATATTGTATTCTATAAAAATATTATATTATGATTATTATTATTATCATTATTATTATCATTATTATTATTATTATTATTATTATTATTATTATTATTATTATTATTATTATTGTTGTTGTATTCTATCACAAAAATGATAGTACTTTTATATTGATAATAAGAGCAATTCATTCAAAATTATTCCCTAACTATTCCAAAAAATCAAAAATGCACAACGTTGATATTCAAGTTTTCACTTCTGCCGGCACTCCCGGAGTGCAATTTTTTTTTTTTTTTTGGTTTTAGTTTTATGTATGGGAGCCCCCCCTTAACTGTAATTATTTTTTAATTTTTGTATTAGAATCGGTAAGCGGTTAACAAGATACATCTTCCTACCAAATATCAATTGTGTAATGCTTATAGTTA
The DNA here is from genome assembly GCA_963924145.1 of Pyrausta purpuralis. NCBI lineage: Eukaryota > Metazoa > Arthropoda > Insecta > Lepidoptera > Crambidae > Pyrausta > Pyrausta purpuralis. Next base: position 17,093,354 of record OZ001653.1, on the reverse strand, counting down.
CAGAATAAAATGGGTGTGACATACGGACGGACAGACAGACAGACAGACAGACAGACTTGACGAAACTATAAGGGTTCCGTTTTTTGCCATTCGGCTACGGAACCCTAAAAAGGGTGTTATAAACAGTCGTAACGGGGAATATTATTGTCCTTTTTATGGTGCTTGTGTGAATTTAACGAATTTACAGTTGTTTTTGCTTAGCAGTAAACTGGTTGAAATGTCTGCTGCGATAATTAAAGCATCATAAAAGTGTTCAAGATTAGACCTACAAATATAAATTGTCGAATGAGTAGCTTAGACTTAAAAGCTATTTGACCACATAGTAGCAAAATGCATGCTTTTTGTTGTAATAAATTGCAAACTATAAGTAACGGTGCACAATAGTTTTTGAGACCTTTCAATGGAAACATACGTGAAGGGTGTTTATAGATAGGTCTTTTAAAATGATATCAAGGTTATTAAAACCTTTTCTCTAAAAGTCTAACGTTTGAGAGATAGACTTTTCCAAAGTGGTGAAATAGGCTTCCCCATCTAACTTACAAACTAAGCAAACGTAAATTTTGAAAAAAATACGTGATGTAGATCTTGACAAAGACTTTCAACGAAAATTGTTTTGAACGAGATCGAACTATTTGTTTTTGAGATAGAGCACATTTTCAGTAACCGCAATCATAACTTTGTTAGTCATTCAAATACTGTGAAAAACAAAGTTATATTTGCTGTCAACAAAATATTATGGTATTTTGGCCAAGTGGAAGTAAGTGGATCTCTAATTCAGTTAACGTTGGCCGGGAACCCTTAGTGTACGAGTTCGACTCGCACTTGGCCTTTTTTTTTAATCTGTTAAGTTCGAATTCGTCCTGTGTATGGAAATACTTAATTTTCTTAGAATAAGTAAATTTCAAGTAAGACGTAATAAAATGAGAAATTACTATCAATTCGTTGGGGTCTACCTTTATTAAAGTTGTTCGATCTGTTACAACTTCCTCCTAATTATATAAACCTCCACCCTAAATTCACAGCCGAACAGGCGAAAAGTTTGAAGTAAGTTATCAACTCTAAATTTTACAATTAACCGACCGTATTCGTGGCACAAAGTTTCATACTTTGGCATAGGTGAGCACCGGCTTCTAATATGCCAGGAAATATGAGCTCTTATTTCCTGCAGAGCATTTGGGCCCAGGTTCCTAGCTTAGCGAGAATATTTTCGTACTGTATCACCGCTTTATACATAAAGTATTTGTTTAAACGACATACTCGTAGTTGTTAATTGTAGCATAAACATTTTATCAACTTTTTCAATCTCAATACCTTTCTATCTTTGCAGCATTTTAACATATTTTTTAAATTATAAAAAGGTTAAAAAAAAGATTAACCAAGATAACGTACGCAACGTGAAGGTGAATCTTTATCTGAAATTCTAGTCATTAGCCTCAGCTTAACGAATTGCTTAATTAAATCTCAAAGATCCACCTTATTTTAATGATATTCAGCTCCACTGCTCAGTTAGAATATGCCATTTTCACGTTTACGGCATAGTAAAAGCATTTTTGATACTCCATAAAACTTTATAGTTTAACGATGAAAGTTTGATTGTACAACAACCATTTATATTTTGAAACTCTCACAACTTGTTGCGTTGATTAGTTGTTAGGATGTTTATTAAAATTACAGCTACATTTTTATGTAGGCGCGAGTGCTTTGTAAGACTTCTAAGAAGCACAAATTGATTTGCGTCGTTAATATAAACTAATTATTCGAGTTAACAGAAACGGTACGGGTTTAGAACAAATTTAATCGGACGACTCGAGTATTTTACCTAGTCATTTGTGTTTTGCAGCGGCTATAAATAAAGATGAGAATAATTTTGTTGACCTCTTTTCACTTTAGATCTGGTGATTTTCTCGCTTATTTCTAAGCCGCGTCCTTTGAGGCTGGGTTGCAATGGGGCCCGCGGGTGCGATCAACTATACTTATACCTGCGTTAATAACTGTGCCACTGCCTATGTCAAGGTCCGCTAGAGACAAATTTTACTAAAATTATCTAGTTGTCAACTTTTACTTTAGCCTCTAGATGCCTATGGGATTGGCTTCGATGATCTTTTTATATATTATGATAAGTGGCGCAAGGATTACTCTATATACCAACGTATAGTTGTGTATTACGACACTAATCGCTAATAGAGACAAATGATAGGGCATGCCTGTTGATAGAAAGAGATAAATATATAACATTCGTTACGTACTGATCGCTACTGAGGGCTTATTGGCGCTAGCGCGTGACATCTCGCTATTTAGCCTAATGTCAGCCATTTCCAAATTATGGTGAAGACTAAATACGTATTTTAAGTTTTAATACTTTTAAATGAACAAACTATACTTATAAATATAATGACTCGTTTTTCTTGTCTCTAACAGTTGAGGTGTAATTGGTACTACTCCTAAACACACAGGAAAACATTTTTTATCAGAAAACGAGAAATAATTTAAGGCGCTGTTGGGACGTACAGCCTAATATAGTACATAAAGAGAAAACGTACCCAACTAATTGCACTCCGGGCAATTACCTGCCTTTCGCGTAGCCAGTTTCGAGCGCATACGACGCATCTATAATTTAAAAACATCTTAGCTTATGATACGATTACTAACTAGCTGAATCAACAAAATAAATCAAGTAAATAATCTTCATGTATTATTCGTGAGCTCTAACAAACTATAATAACATGAATGGAGCTTTAAAAATGTTTGTAATGTTTCGAAATAATATGTGTATTATTAGACCATTAAAATATTCAAGTATCCGAAATGCTATTGAAGCGTAAATCTTGGGAGTAGATCGTAAAAACTGTTCCCAAGAGCGGGGAAAGTGGCTCAGTTTCATTCGATCCGAGACGCACCATTGTCCTCACACGCACTCGGAGAAAAAAGACCAATTTCTTAGATTTCCGAAGGGCTTAGCTTCATTTCCTTTTATATCTCCCCAGATACTAAATTCGTTCAGCCAATAATAAAAAATCGTCGGGGACAGTCGGAATGGACTTGACGTAAAATTTACTCCCAATCCCCGGGCAGATTGAGCATTATAACGCACTTATAACAGCTCTCCGAAACGTTGTCCAGACGTAATTGGAGATTAAAATCAAAATCTTATCCCTGCAATCTAGAGTTCCGTTTCCAGAATGATCTTAGACTTTACGATATCTTTTTACGGGAACTGAAGCCAATTTTTAATTTATATTGTTTATAGTTAAATCAAGTAATAGTTGTTACCAACGGTTGAGTATTTTTGAGTGTGCGTGTCTTTAAACATTAACCATATGCCGGAACGGTATTTGAATGACCATTATGTTATACTATTGACTGTTTACAATCGATTACGCAACCAGGCCTAAGTTGTGTGTGTTGCTCGCGGATTCGCCGGCGTAAATGTCGGATGTCAAGAAGAAACTGTTGTATTAAAGCCTGTGCGCTATCTCGATGCATGAGCTATGTTTTTGTAAAGTTTCATCAATCAAGAAGGAGTAACAAACATTGATCCACACTTTCATCTTTACAAACATTTGTTTTTATTATATTCGTATTCGTTTGTATAATCGCTGGTAAATGACTTAATACCATTTATCTAACATCTTAACAATGAGAATATCAATGAAAAATATATTAAGAGAAAATAAAACGCCAATTATCATAAAAAAATTGATTGCGTTATACCGCGTGATTCTTTCTTTTAACTCATGCACAAGTATTTATTTCAAAGGCTTGAAGACTCAGGTCATTTTAATGAAAAACTGCAACAATATTTACAATTTTAATATTTTTTCTGAGTTATAAACCTACTTCTTCAGAAAATTTTTGATGCAAGTCTGGCCTTTAAAGTTATACAGAACAAACTGCGACGTCTTTAAAATCTTTCCATGAGTTGTCGTGGGCCCACATAAACTTTCCCGAAAGTTCCCCTACTCTATACATTTCAAGACCAAATTACCTAACTTCTCATATCCCGTAATACCGCAGAAGATCTTTAAGCTTATCAGTCCCGAGATTATTGAATAAAATTAAATGTTACAACACGCACGTGCAAAATGTTGTCTTAGGTAATACGAGAACATTTCGCCTGAGACAAATCCAGTATCATGAGATTTGAGATTATGATTAAGTCTTGAAGTATTCGTGCACTTTAGAAAAAGGTATTAAGCTCTTAGCCCAGTACACCGTAGTATAAAATATTCTTTGCATACATGCTACCGTCAAAACCCTTAACCAGTCAAAACCACTAATAAACTTTGATACTTTTTCCACTAGATACCGTTCCGTCACCGACTAATACCGTACCATGCACGGAGCGTGTCGGCACGTTCATACACATACGTTCTCGCTCACTCTCGCCTTGGCTCCATATAAAATAGAACGATGTCAATCTGCTCAGTGGACATCGTATCGGGTTTTTTTCGTGCGTGAAGCGTATCCTAGCATGTTCATGGCACGATGCAGTGGAAAAACACCTTAGTCAAATACAGACGTCAGTAAAGATTTAGGTGATATTTGTACCGAGAAAGATAATTTAATATCAGTACCTACTCATGTCATTGGAATTAAGATCATGATCTAATGAGCATGTAAAATTAAAACAGTGAGATAAACAAAAGATGCTAAAATAATATTTCGAAAAGAAACCTTGGTTTTGTTTTATGAAAGGACGAGACCGCAAGTGCAAAAGTTAGTATGAACTTGAAAATAACTACCGACCCAGTGAAATTAAACTATTAAGGCTCACCTAGAACGAGGACGTCCAAAACGATCGTGGTACAAAGTTTATATAGCGGCAGACGTTGGGGCTTTTAGCGGGCAAAGTTTTAACTGCACGGCGTTTACTCAAAATGCAAATTACAGGCTCCATACAGACAAGGTGGTGTTAGACACCCCACAGGATGTGATACACGGGACCCCAATATTAAACCACACGAACGAGCCATAAATTTCTAACCTGCCGTGTTGTACGCTGTAATTTTCAACAGGCCGTGTTTACACGTATTTAAATCTGCGACGAAGTGATTCCGTCGGTGTAAGTATGCTACTGCACGAGTTCTTTGAATTCTGGAAGGTTTTTGAATTCATAATATACTTGCAATAATTACTTTTACGAAATACGTGGTTGACTTCAAGGAAATACTAGGACATTTATACAAGTTTACCCCTTGGTTACAATAAATATAGGTACTACTGTTCGTACTCCTCCCTCGCACTTCTTCTTCTGCTAAATTTAAGAGCTATGCTCTTGTCGGTGGAGTTTTTTTTTTCATTTATGGCTATTCTGAGCCATCTCTTTGACTTCTTGGTACGACTTGACGTCTAACTTTCCCTCCCAAACGTCCCTCGCACTTTGTGTCCTCGATAAAGATCAAAATTATTAACGAAATAGTCTGATACAAAATTATCTCAACTGCATGCAACAAAATGTTACAATTTTAGACTAAATCGATTAGATAAAAATACATTGACGCTAGCCTTACCACAAAACTTAAATATGTACATATGATATTTGTTCCGACGATGGTTGCGCTGCTCTTTATATTTTCTGTTCTAAAATCTGTCAGAAATAAATTTACTAGTACTAATGATTTATGCATTATTTATGTGACAAGTCTGTAATTTTCTGTACTAATCGAGATAAAACCATCAAGTCACCAAGCAGCTTTCGAACACAGTATTTGTAGGGTATACAATACATAAAGTTCCAAAACAGTCCTTCGTCAGTCTCGTAATACTATTTCGCGTAATAACATATGATCTTAAAGTTACTAGGTATTTACTTCATTCGCTGTTCTTTATAATAGTCTGTGTATGAAACTCACGAATTATGATAATTTTAACCGTTTAAGTAAAGCCCAACTCGTCTGCGTGCTATAAACTATTTGTTAAACTATTCGCAAGGGTGAGAATAGGCGACAGATCGATTAGATGCTAGTAGAAGTGATGCAGAGCTAGAGGTCGCTTTTTTTCTGGCTATCTATCCCCACAAAGATTGAAGGAGCGTTAATAAATTATTTTCTATTATCACTTTATAGCTCTCACTAGATGCGTTGGAATAGCTTTAGGAACATTTTTGTTTTCACGTTGGCGGAAAACCATTGACAGAGAAAAAAAGTGTTAATTTTTAATTCCGTTTATATTTATACTAGCGGTCCCCCGCGACTTCGTCCGCGCGTTTTGAGTTTGCTCCCTCCCCTCCCGTCGCAGCGTCATGTTTTATATCCTAAAGCCTTTCTCGATAAATAAGCTATCCAACACAGAAATATTTATTCAAATCGGTCCAGCAGTTCCTGAGATAAGCGCGTTTAAACAAACAAACTCTTCAGCTTTATAATATATTAGCGCAAGAGCACGTTGTACTTAAGCTGCGAACATTATTTTGGTGCGGAGTTATGTTAAAACTGTGATAGCTCCTAAGATATTTATTAAAATCAATTGATATAAAGGGCAACTTGGTTCTAAATGAAATGCTCGTGATGATGAATGTATTTATTTTGATAAGAATAAATACCTGTATGTATAATACACCTCTAAAAATAATGCATCATTTTTTTCCAAATTTATCAACATAAAAAAGGTTGTAGTAAGTCAACCATAAAAGATAGACATATGCTGTCGCGGATTTTATTATAGAACTTTTGCTGAACAATCCTGTCATACATGATTTTTGTGTAACTTAAGCGGTTTCCGCAGCGTATGCAGCGGAAGCTCTCAAAAGGAATATTTTTCTCCTGTTTTCGCAACATTTTTCATTTCTGCTGTGGTCTTATGAGTCGTATCTTTATGTTATATAGCCTAAAGCCTTCCTTAATAAATGGACTATCCAACGTAACAAAAATTTTCAAATCGGGCCAGTAGTTTTTGAGATTAGCGCGTTCAAACAAACAAACAAACAAACAAACAAACAAACAAACAAACAAACAAACTCTTCAGCTTTATAATATTAGTATAGATTAATATAATTATTTTTGGCATCATAAAGTCTTTATTTTCTAAAGGTATACATCAATATTGGTTTGTTGTTTATTATATACGTTGGTGAAAAGCAATTACCCTCTGCTTTCATATTTAAATAAAATTATAAAAAAATATTTTCCTAAAGTGACGTTAGCGCCATCTCTTGATTATATAAACATCTATTGACAAGAAGCCCACGAAGTGAATGATGAAAATTTTGGGGGCGGTTTACTGGACTCTTCCCGAGCGACCCTGGGATCGAATAAGCACTTCGGCTGAATATAGTTTCGTGAATATTCAGAAACTGCACAAAGTCAGCTTTTAGTCCGGTGCCTGATATTTATCTGGTTCCAGTCATATCAGACACATATAATCGAAAAAACCGGCCAAGTGCGAGTCGGACTCGCGCACTGAGGGTTCCGTGCCAACTTTAACTGAATTAGGGAATCCACTTACTTCTACTTAGTAAAATACCACAATATTTTGTTGACTGCAATTATAACTTTGTTTTTCATAGTGTTTGTATGAAGTACAAAGTTATGCTTGCGGTTGCTGAAAATGTGCTATATCTCAAAAATTACTAGTTCGATCCCGTCCGAACCAATTTTCGTTGAAAGTATTTGGAAAGGTCTACATTATATATTTTTTTCAAGATTTACACTTGCTTGGTTTAGAAATTAGATGGGCGGGACGCCCATTTTACCTCTTTGGAAGCGTCTAGCTATGAAACGTTAGACTTTAAAGGAAAATGGTTTTAGAAACCTCTATGTCATTTTAAAAGACCTATCCAAAGACACCTTACACGCATAGGTTTGACAAAGTTTTTTTTTTTGTTTTAGTTTCATGTATGGGAGCCCCCCTTAAATGTCATTATTTTTTATTTTTTGTATAAGAATCGGTTAGCGGTTAACAGGATACATCTTTCTATCCAATTTCAATTGTGTAATGCTTATAGTTACAGAATAAAATGGCTGTGACATACGGACGGACAGACAGACAGACGAAAGACAGACAGACAGACTTGACGAAACTATAAGGGTTCCGTTTTTTGCCATTCGGCTACGGAACCCTAAAAAATTAAAGAGAAGTCAGTAGTTTGCCCCGTGTGACTGATTTTCACAATCCCAGCGCCAACTTGCTTTATGTAAACCGTGAAACTAAGAGGTTTCTGAAGTCACTTTTATCGTCTTGTCCTCCCAATAATCATCTACTTTATATTATTTATGCAGGTAAAATGTTTATTCTCCTAGTAGGTGAAAATATTACTTACTAGCTTAATTTCAAATGCGTTTAATACATGGGTGGATGGATTATATGGAGTTTATTAATAGTGATGGAAATAAAACAAAGGCGACAAAAGGGATGACAGAATTGTCTCAGGTTTTTAGTCGAGCTTTACCCGCTCGTATACCTATCTGTGTCTTGTGCAATTCACGATTTATATGTATTAAGATTTTGTTCCTGCGATAGTTTTCTTAGGTGTAGATACTAGTATTTTACTTGATTTTTAGGTAGTCTGGTTAAACTCACAATTGAACTACCACACGAAAAAAGTTCGGTAGCCTCGAGAATCGGCCTTCAGGAGCTCGTAAGTACTTACAAAATTAAGTTATCCTTTTTGGAGCACGAGCAGTCCAGTTCATCTGTTTTTAATTCAGAAATCAGACCATAATCGATGAATATCACACGCCATCTGACGCGAGTGATTAAAAAATAGGGCCCCTGGGGGCGTATTGCGATTCAACTTTAGCCGTTCAATTTCCAAGCAGCTCAATTCCAACTCAGTGTAAACGAATATTATCAATATAATAATATTATTACAAATATGCAAAATCGCAATACAAATTGCTAATTTGTCAGTAAAGCTGAGCCGCTTACCTATCAAAACTGCATCGCGATACGCGCCCAGATCGCTACGCAATTTGTTTTTTTACACCTTGCTACCTGAAAGTACATTCGTATTCTCTGCTGTAAGTATTCCAAAGAAAAGTCGTACAGAATGGGGCAAACAAAGTAACTAAACACCGAGTCTATCACAACTTTGGAAAATGATAGTGATGCGCCCTCTCGCCTTAATTATTAAAATGCGTTATTCTAAATTTAAAAGTAATTTCTTGCAAAAGGTTCTGGTGTATTTAATATTCATATTGCTTTTTACTTGCATATTTTTCGAATTTGGTTCTTTTGTTCTTATGTGAACTTTAAATACTTTTAATTGTGAGAGCTGCTTATCTTTTTGACACACACCCAATGTATATTTTCTAATAACCGATTTGATTTACATAAATTAGAGAGAGACTATTTTAACGGATAAAGGACCCACCATTGTCCATCAAAATAGTCGATATTGAAGCATAATGAATTAAAGACTTATCGATACTTGAGCAAATGCCATTGAGTATCGATATATCAGCTTGGTTTAATACTATACCTATAGACCCAACAATAATATTATTATTAGAATAGGGAGATACGGGATTGCTACCATGTACTTAATTATTTATGAACTGCCTATATTTTGGTACCGTTTCATTGTCCACAAACTCACTACCGTACACGGCGGTGAGTTTAATAAACGACTTCGAAGGAGGGTTGACCGATATGTCTGCCAATAACAACCCACCCGCTAGATCTCTTTAGTTATTCCGTGATCCATGGCGCTTGCAACAGTGCCCAAATATTAGAATAAATAAAAAATAAATAGATAAATAAATATTGGACACCAATCACATACATTGCTCTGATCCCAAAGTAAGTAGCTAATTGCACTTGTGTTATGGAAATCAGACACAACGGTGGTACCACAACACCCAGACCCAAGACAATATAGAAAATTATGATTTCTTTATTGACCCGATCGGGAATCGAACCCGGGACCTCGGACTTGAAACCAGCGTGCTAATTACATCATGAATAATAAGATAAATGGTAGTAATCCCGTAATTGACTATTGTAATGTTAGTGACGATGAAAGTTTAAGACAATATTACAATACTATAGGGTAAAACTATAAATACTATCATTTGTGTTGCTGTGTGACGATTGTATAGAATCAAACTGAGCTTCAGATGCTAGATAGGCTTAAAGATATAGTAATAAAACGGTATAGAAATTTTATATCGATAGTTCGGCAACGCCAGTCACTAGCGAAAGAATGTTAAGTACCTCTTAAGTTATCGACGACTGCGCGACAAGCTTAAAGCATTGTTGGAGTTAAATTCACTTTGGCACTTTGGTCTTTCTTTTGTACAATAACCTTGTTAAAGCGTGTTTCTTATAGCAGCTTTGACGTCAAGAAATAATGCGTATAAATGTTGATAGAAAGCGGGAGATCAGACCTTAGAAATGCAAGCAATGATTTTCTTTGAATATTATACTCGCTCTCCATAATAGTCATACTCCCAAGTTTGAGGTAAAATAACATTTCATAGAAAGTGAAAGGAAAAAAAAACCTTGTGTTTCCTAGAAGCACTTTACTGTGTTAAGATCAACAGGTATTTTCCAATAACTAATTTGCATAGCCTAACAACAGCATTTGTAGGGTTTCGTACCTCTGTGGGAAATACGTATACATATTATATCCCCCAAACGTGTGTTTACTTACAAAACAGTATTTCACTAAATTCAACTCTTAAAGTGGTTTCAAAAATGAGGTAAAGTATGCACGTAAATTAATAAGTAAGAATTTGATTTTTTAAGACTTGTGATAAATTAGTTTAAGCCAAAAGGAACTCAGCCTAATCAAAGTAACTGTGAAAACTATAGCAAAGATCAACAAATACTTTGAGATGAAAAGTATTACACATAATTTAAGGAGGTGATGCGCGACCTTTCTGATACTGTTAATAATTTGTATGGAACCCTGGACCTAGAGGCACCAGTCCAACTCACACTGCGATAGCTTTTTGTTCAATTATCAGCTGCACTGTTATAAAATATTTCTGTCAGCTTTTTAGTTAACACAAATCCTTGTTGTACACTTTCTAGAAAACATAATACATAGGTATATCTATTGTCAAAACCGGCCAAGTGCGAGTCGGACTCGCGCACTGAGGGTTCCGAGCCAACTTTAACTGAATTAGGGAATCCATTTACTTCTACTTAGTATAATACCACAATATTTTGTTGACTGCAAATATAACTTGTTTTTCATAGTGTTTGTATGAAGTACAAAGTTATGTTTGCGGTTGTTGAAAATGTGCTATATCTCAAAAACTACTCGTTCGATCCCGTCCGAACCAATTTTCGTTGAAAGTATTTATTAGGATCTACATCATCTACCTATCATCTATTTTTTTCAAAATTTACACTTGCTTGGTTTAGAAATTAGATGGGGGGGGACGCCCATTTTACCACTTTGGAAGCGTCTAGCTATGAAACATTAGACTTTAAAAGAAAATGGTTTTAGGAACCTTGATGTCATTTTAAAAGACCTATCCATAGATACCCCACACACATAGGTTTAAGTTTTTTTTTTGTTTTAGTTTCATGTATGGGAGTCCCCCCTTTAATGTCAGTATTTTTTATTTTTTGACAATCGTGTAGCGGTTAACAAGATACATCTTCCTACCAAGTTACAGAATAAAATGGCTGTGACATACGGACGGACAGGCAGACAGACAGACAGACTTGACGAAACTATAAGGGTGCCGTTTTTTACCATTCGGCTACGGAACCCTAAAAATGTTTTGAAGTGGTTAAAAAGGCAAGCACCTTATCACACGGAGCTACTAAAATCACTAGTTAAGTACCTGTTATGTACATGAGCCAAGATTTTGTGAATAAATCAATGCATCTTATCTTGGTTACAAACTCAAATTACTAAAAAGTTCTTGGAGCATTACCGCCATACTTTAAATTCTCAGAAGAGAATCGCACACGAAACGACTTATTCGATTCATTTTTTTATTTCAGACTTAGTCCAAACATTATTAAAAAAGAAATATACCCAGCAATAAAACAAAAACAATAAAAACACGTCTTAGGCTGTGTGCAGACCGAGCAATTGGCGTAATAGCATACATTTGCAGTCGAAATATACTTCACTGGTGACAACGTCTCCCAACCCGAAAACCTTTAAGGAATTTTATTTTTCTCTAAAATAATAGTTTGGCTAGAAAAGGTAGATTTTTTACAAGAGGAGATATTTCACTTAAGATATATCTGGAGCTCGGATGGAGTGAGAGAGCCAATAGTTCGTGAATGGAACCGCGGTAAACATACTTTTTCATTTAAACTGTGAGGAAATAATTTAATTTAACTATGTGATGGTAGAGTGATTAAGAGGTATTATGTACGAACAACAGCACGTTAAGGTAAACACTGCGGTGTCTTATGCCGTTGTAGTAAGGGCTAGTTTCCAACAAAAGTGGGTAACCTGATGTGCTGGCGACCGTACCTAGTTCAGCGAGAGATGAAACCTCAAGACTTTGCACAACATGTCAATTTAGTACATACAACACACGATTAGACTAATAGCACCACGGGAGAAAACAGAGCATAAAACGCGGATGATATTTATTTATTTATTTTATTAGGTTTCCAGTTAAACCAACAGTTTCATGCATTGATACAAGTCCTAAACGATAAATTATTTCTTTAAAATATACAGAAACTATTAACTGATAAACACGACATGCAAAATATTATTTTATACTACATTTTTGAGGCCTTTTGTAATATTTTGGATCGTATCATTAAACAGATCAATATGGTTGCTGTGCTGATTGACTATTTTGCAAATCCGGGGTATAACAAAGTTAGCACCTAAAACAGTACGGTGAAGTGGAGAGCATAAAGGTGCAATGGGATAATGCGGGTTGCAACGAGCCACTCTAAAACAGATTTGGTTCAAAAATTCAGAGCTATGTATTGCACTATTTACTTCTTTATGTATAAATTCAATCTCTAATAAATCAATCTATTACTTAACGGCAATATTGAAAAGTGTTTCATTCTATTAGGATATGATATTTTTTCTTATAGCAGTTTCGACCCATTGTGCGCTGTTATTCTTGTGTGTCTATACTTGTCTGAGCGAACTATAAAGCTGCGATATACATTCTTGTAAAACAGACCAATGGCTTGCATGCAAGTTACGCGTATGTGCTAGTTAAGCAGTTTCCGTCCTAGCATGGCTATATTTAACTATTGATATTCGCACGCGCAAGTTTTGGAGCCCCCACGTCCCCTCCCTCACATTGCATGCTAGTAAGCGTCACCCTACACATTCAAGTAGATGGCATGTGCAAGTAGCTGGCATGAAAGTGTGCCAGCTACAGCTTTAGTCGCTAATCGTTAGTTGATTTGGTGGTTTTATGAAATAAGGAGCTATTGTTTTATATACGAGTTTTCTCCTAAGAGTATCTCTTTCTCTCTCACACTTTTTATCTAAGCGAACATATTCAGGGATCGTTATTTATTAATGATTTGATACCAATTTTAACAATTTATACCGGTGTCAGGAAGCATTGCAAATTAAATAATTCTGCCACCGTCGATCGATTCCAGGTTACGGCGATATTATTAATGGATAGGATTTAATTTGAGTGAAAGCTTTATGCCTCCAAATGTATTTTTACTTGCTTTCACTTGATTAAATGGAATAAAAACGCTAATGAATAAAAGACAATACACGTTTGATTCAAAATATGTTTTTGTCTCAAATTTGATTTAAATTTATGATTCAAATGTTATAAAAGCTTATAAAATAACTGCTTCGATGTCCTGTTTTCCTTGACAAGTTATAACTTAAACTGTTTCTTTATGTAGTGATAATTATAATAATATTGTCTTGGGTACGTAAATATTCCCACATCGAGGTACTTAATTAGATTGTTAATGATTGCATCTGCATTCTGAATACATACTTTGCATACGATATGCCGAGTCGAATTTTGGCAGTATAAACCTATTCAGCGCTACTCTACTAGTTCAAGTTCTATTATAAAGTAGGTGTAAAAAATGAACTACATTTTAAAAAGTTATAATATGTTATCGAGCCCATGTCATAAATTAGCTTAAAAGTTTTAAGTCATCATCTTTGTTGTAACTGATTATAAGTTTATAATAATATAAAATTCATTTGAATAAAAGCAACTGTGTCAGACGAGGAATCGAACCCCGCATCTTACGCTATCCGGGCGTATGCCTACGCCACTCGGTCACGGACATATTGACAAGCCCGTTGAATTTTGCAAGTGTTTTCTATAACGCATAGGCTGTGTCAGCTGTGTGACCTCATCAATGTTGCGAGATTATTCTCACTGTTGTGTTTCAGTTTTTATAGTGACAGAACACTATAAAAACAAAAATATAATTATAATTTCTACAGCTTCTAACTTATTTAACACGGTTCGTAGGATTAAAAATACTTTGACATAGAGATATAAATAAACCCGTTCCATTTAACTACATTTTTAATATACCTCCATACAGTAGACTTGCGTTGAAATCGTTTCTACGCCATATCTTCATCTTGGTCTAATATTATGCAGCCACATATGGGTTTATGTTAAAGCTAGCAGTCTCGCTACGATAGAAGCTGAGAGCATCAGCCTTTTCCACCGTAAAGTATTTTAAGGTTCCGTATCTCAAAAGTTTAAAAAAACGTTATTGAAACATAGACATGTCCCATCTTTTGTCCTGTTCTGCGTATCTTGTGCGTACCCTGATTTCTGTTCTGTGGATAACCTTATTCCAATAAATAAATACCAGGTTAGCACCGAGGCAAGGTATTAACCTACTAATGTTGTAGAATAATACAAAGCGTAAAAAAAATGCGAGCCAAATTCAAGGGGTTTGGTTGTCAAAATGGAGTTTTTAATAGCTACAGGAAAAATTAAAAAAAATATATAGAAAAACAACATGCATTTTTAAACATTTATTTTTTCTGTATTCAAGACTCTACTCTGAACACCACCTCTAAAATTATATGCAGGGGGTAAAAAGCCAAATTTAAGAGCGTGGTTAATAGACGAGTCGAGTTCCTAGTATATAGGAAAAATAAAAATAAAATTGGGGAAAAAAATAAAAAATAGATGTTTTTCCTGTATTCAAAACTCGATTGACGACCTTGAATGTAGCTTGTACTTTTTATAGACAACATTCAATATTTATGGAGGTACTTTTCCAATTGGTTTAGTAACCTTAGTCTTGTTTTAAACCTGGTGCTAAGTTTAGGGTTACGTAGCAGAAGGTAAAAAACGAAACCTTTATAGCTCTATACCTTTATCACTTTTTTGTTACGAGGGTTTGTGTGAAAATAACCACCCAGTTACTTAAAAGTCTTAGAAAAGTTATAGGTTTGCCGCAATTAAATCTCAACACACTATCAATGTTACACAAACATCGTTGATTAATGATAATGAATTTCCAACAGCAAGTAGGTACCTCAATCGTAGATACACTTTGAACACTTTAGGAAACAAAACTCTTGATTAACTAAGTGCTACATCTTCGTAGCAACATCGTAGTAAAGAGAAGTGCTACGAGGACTACGAGAGAGCGTGCTACGTACGTGAATACAATTTCGTAGCACTGTAAGTTGTACGGTACAGTTTAATTTGAAAATTAGAAGCTTGTTATACGAAGTACTACAGCACTAAAGGAAAAGTATATAACTTTAAAAAAGTAAAAACCGACTTAAAAACCAAAATGCACTAAAAAGTCTTAAATAAACTCTTGAACATTGAAAGGAAAGGAATCCATTTTAGGGAAACAATTTCTTTTTGGAGTCGGTGCTGCGACAGGTGAGGCTGAATTTTCAAAGTGATGGCACCGACTCCAAAAAGAAATTGTTTGCCTTAAATGGGTTCCTTTCCTTTCAATGTTCAAGAGTTTATTTAGACTTTTTAGTGCATTTTGGTTTTAAAGTCGGTTTTTACTTTTTTAAAGTTAATTTTGGGGAAGTTGCACCTTATGACTCTGTTCTTTAAGAAGCTACAAGCTATCATATGTTCTGTCATTATAATTATTGAACTCCTAAGCGTTAAGGAGTTCCACCATCAGCTCAGCCCCACAAGATGTGGACTATCAGACGTAACAATACGTCAACATTAAGATTTTAGTAAAACAATACTATACGTGCCTTTAAAATTTGAGGGTTTCCCTCGATTACACCAAGAGTCCATCTTCAGATCCCAAATTGGCAACAATGGGATGAACTAGAAGGTACACCCTCTAAGTAGGTGAAAAAATTTTTCGAATCGGTTGACTAACGACTGAGATATGAGGTAACAAACATACAAAAAAAAACATACAGTTGAATTGATAACCTCCTCCTTTTTGAAGTCGGTTAAAAATAAAAAAATTTCGTAATTTATAACAGTCACAATTTATTTTCCACTCTTATTGCACACAACGCTAAAAGCAGCAATAAGTGTTGTCGAATATTTATGTATTTTTTCTTATTGGCTTACACCAAATGAAAAAATAATAACGGTGAATGGAACATTTGGCTTACTTTTTTGCTGCCATCTGCATCAATCAAACCTTCCTATCCTAAAAGAAACATATTTTGTATTATTGTACAAATAAACTATGTTTGTCATAATTTACGGTTAGCCGTTTAGCGTAAATAGTCTGCAAAGGACACTTAGATTTTAGTTTTACATCTTTATCAGGGTTATAATTCGAAAACCTGCCACATACCATTTTTTTTTCTTTTGATGTGTTTTTTTTATTTTTAAGGTATTACTCATGGTCATGATTTGGTAAGAATTAAGAAAATAAAGTAAACGACGCTTTTTCCTAGATAGTACAAACAAAACAACTCTTTCGCGGACGGTGAACGCCAATAGGCGTGATAACAATAAAATTTATATTGTGTCTGGAGTACTGTCCATAAAAGTGTTAATATGAGTTTCAGGTACATAGAAAAGTATATGTTTTACTATTTCAGATTTAAAATAAATGAAAAGTAATAAGATAGTAGGTAAGCTGTTTGATAAAACTACATGTCTTTGCTAAAAACTAAGGTGTCCTTTATAAAAGCTATAAGTGTTATCTAGGATGACCATACACAACTCAGTGTGGATTAAAAGAAAATAACGTCAAACCAACTCAAGAATGAATTGAAAAACGTTTTCCATCACCAAATTGCTTCCTCATCCAGAATTGGTACTCAATTTTTTCCCAGCATTTAGCTAAGCTTCGAGATAATACGTTATCGAGCAATAAAATTGTGCCGGCAGTTACGAGCTTGGTTGCTATTTTCATTAAGGCATTAAGTCAACCTGGGAGGGAGGCATTAATCTGTTTACGAGATATCACGTTACGTAACCAGCCTACCTGGTATTACTCTACGTTATTACAAGAATGCTCACGAACCCAATGTAGATAGTACTAATTAAATAATCATGGGTTTGCTTTGTGAAATATTCGATTATACGAACAACAGAACATCGTATTAGGTTGACTAATTATCTGAAGTAGGTACATATAGATAGGCATACTTGTTAGTTTTATAAAAATGTCGTTATATGATGCATGGTGTGAGATGCGTCTATCTAATCGTCTACTTTTTAGGTTACATCTTCACAACAAATTGAACGAAAAAAGCCGACTTACCTACCCACTGCCCACTTTATGATATACTCTCTCAGATGCATAACATTTTGTGAAAATATTATTAACCAAAAATATTACGAAACCTTTCCTTTTTGAGAAACTGATTAATTTTATTGGATAATAAAAAAATTCGATGGAACGAAAGTCTTTGTTAAAAAAGGTTTTTACAGACAATCAAAACAATCAAAAAAAATTTATTATTGAAATTCAGACAGGTTTCAAACAAAATCGAAAAAAAATGACGTGTAATTCACATAAAATTATTATCCCTTTGGAATAGAACGACAAAAGCGAGATGTCACTAGCAGCAAACTGTGTGATAAAAAGAGATGGGTAGCAGAACCATTTTTGTCAGATGTCAAACAGTTGACCGCCCCGCAGAAGCTCGCTGAAAATTTCGTGCATTTGATTTTTTATATTTAAAAGTGAAATTGTGTATATTTTAGAGAAATAATGCGTCTGAAACATGGTGACTTGATCGGTGATTGATTGTTTTGCATTACAGCGGCATAATCCCAACAATATACGACTTATATTTACCAATGCGCTTCAAATTTTAAGTACGCAGTTTGATTATTCTATTCTACAAACGTTAATTTACGTAAAAAATAAAGACAGAATAACACAGGGAATGTATATCGACGAATATTTTGTATAATGACTATGTTATTACATTTAGTTTTACACTAGAGCTGCATGTTCAATATTTTGTGTCGACTGTTTATCATGCAGTAAACTACTATATTTAACTTAGGAACATTGTTATAAATCACCTGATCGAAAGGTTATATCATTTAAAGCTACAAATGTTACTTACTTATGTTAGTTACTGACATCTTAAATCGGTTTCGTTTGACAGCTTTTACTTGTCCTTCTATTCCGATGGGAATATTAATTTTATGGTAATTCATCCCCTTACATCCAAACGTTTTAGGATCGTTGAGTGTCAGCACGTCCAAGTCATGTACATGTTTTTCTTTTTTGTTCTTTCAATGGAAACGTTTGAGCGCAGCAAAAGCGGAGAACAATACACGAAAATGGAGAAAAAGCTATCCCTGCAAATGTACCTGTGTTACCGGCTCCGTCAGTCACACTGCGAGACTAACAGCTAATCTCGTTCCGGAGGAGCGCAGAAATAAGATACCCCAGTTATAACACTACAAAAAACCAAACTCGGTTAGAAAATCGTTTTGATTGTATGGCAATCGATACGATTATGAAATTTTACCCTTTGAGTTTTAAATTTTTACCGACTTCAAAAAATTCAAGTATGCGATGTCGTCAGAATTGTATAAAATGTTAGTATGTTGATCTATTATGGCTTCCTAACACGCGTTAAAAAGTGTATGTATGTTCGCATATTAGTGTCTTAAGATTTTTCTAAAACTAGAAGTCATAGCGAGATGACTCTTGTTTAATTCAATCTGTTATAGTTCAACTAAGGGTACAGTGCATGTTTTATCAAAATCGATCCAGTAGTTTTTAATTATGAGTAATAACAAAAAACCTTGAAATTAAAACAAAAAAATTTACTGCCTTCAAATAACGCCTTCGTCTTTTATACAAGAGATACAAATTCTTTTGGAGTCGGTGCATAATATCAAGCTTTCCTCACTAACAGTCTTAATCATAAAATTATTATCCCTTTGGAAGAATATTAATTTTATGGTCTTAATACATCATGCATCGACTCCAAAAGAATTTGTTTTTCATGAATAGAAGACGATTTTAGGATGCGAATACAAAACTTGATGTGTGATTTTTTCGTTTTTTCTATAATGAATGATGAATGAATTAATGAATATTATTACATGCATATTAATATTCATACCATTATAGTATTGTTATGATATTATACTCGTAATATTGATAATATGTCTAACACTGAGTTGAAATTGAACTGCCTGGACAATAAACGGATTAAGTTGGATCGCAATAACCTTGATTGAAATATTTACTTTTAGACATCATTTCCATCAAGGTAAATGCGACTAAACCTGTAGGTTACCTTTAAGGTTGTTTGTCAATTAAATATTTAAACTCAAGCACCGACTCTAAAATAATTTGTTGCTTGTAAATAGAGGTCGAATGCGTTATTTTAAGCCTTTCACACAGTTTTTTGAAGTCGGGTTTATATTTTTTTATTTCATGAACTAAAAAAAAACAATGACCTCGCTATAGCTTCTCGTTTTCAAAAAATCCGTGGACAAACATACAAACACACATACACTTACGACATTTTGCGTCTTTCTGTGTATATATGTATGTATGTGTGATATGATATATATATGTGATATTCCAACAATATCACATACATACTCATTGGATTTGGACCTTCTTTTTTTTAGTCGGTTAAAAGAGTTAGTGTTAAGGTTGCTTGGAAAAAGAGCTATTTTAAGACTGAACACATGTACCGCTTGTTTATGAATACCTCTTTACACAAGCAAAACTGCACAAATTGCATCGTAATAAACTTGCGTCTAGTTATGTGCCCAATCAACGCAAGCATTTCACCGAAGTAAGAAAAACAGTATTTTCTAAGACAAACCCTCTGTAACGAAAACAATAAAAGCATCTACACACTGGCCCGAAAAGGTTTATCTTCGACTAATGCGGGAGAGCAGCGTTTACGGGCGCGTTCACAATGGCTTCAAAGGCAAAGATGGTAAGTGCGCATGTTCGGCGCACCACCGAACGCCCGGCTCAAGTAGCACTCCAGTCTGCGTACGGTAACCACGCGCGCGGCGCTCTATCGCGGCTCCCGCGTCCACGCCGCATCGCACGATGTAAACACTTTTTTTTTAATTTAAAATCAGTGCAAAGGAAGTGACACAAACAGCCAGTGATAAAGTTCGCAAAAAGTTCAGGACCCAGTGCGGAATTTCTCTTATCAAACGGTAAACAAAAGTTTTAAATTTCACCGCTACCGATTCACGAATTTTAATCTTTTATAAGCGCTCCCAAGTAAATAATAAAATGAGTCAAGGCAATAACCATTACCCAAATATTTTACGGGCGACTTTACAAAGTCACAAAATGGAACTAAAGATTACTTTTAATGTGTACTGCCAACATTAATCAGAACTCTTATCACGCGACCTAGCTTTTTATAGCTCCATGACTCTTAATGTAGGCGTCTTTGTCTCCATTTTTGTCAAAATTACTGACACGCATGATATATTTTGCTCTCTTTTGGGAATAATTAATAAAATGCTTTGTACCAGTTCCAGGCTATTGGCATAGTTTTGCGTTATAGCTTTTCTTTAATCATTTTATTGAGCCAAATCATTGCCAGAAAACTTTTTAATTGCGTTCGTAAATTCCTTAGCTTTTATGTACATTAGTTAATATTTCCAGTGTTTATTGCAAAGTTAACGATCCTTGTTTTGGTGCTGCTTTTTATTGACTTGTTTTGTAGAAATTATTAATAATAATTTACTATTATTATATTATTCAGATTTACATTGACCTACTTGAAAAATATGTTAATTATGCTTTACTTCTTATTATTTAAGTTTTTAAAAAGCTTTAGGCTGGTTTATTGGTATTTTCACATTAATGACAGAATATTTCGTGACGGCAATTCAATGACGATAGGTTAGGTTACCACAGTAATAATCACTAAAGTGTGTTAAGGCCTTAGTATTTCTATTCATAACTGATCGATAGGCATAACACGTGTTCAGTGACGATAATACGATTACTATCGTTTAATGACAATACAAAATAAATAAAAAATATTTCAATCTTTCAGTTACTCGAAAAATTATTAATTGTCCACTAACAACCTTCTTTAACCCTTTAATAACAGTACATTTTTCATTGATTATAGTCATAAGACAAGGTGTTTAAGTTGAAGTTATGGTGGCTATTATATTTTCGCTGTCTGAATGAGTCTTAAGGTATTAGTGCAAGAATATTTATGACAGTTTTCCTCTACCTTTGGTTCGGCCCAATTTTCCAATTCGAGGAAGATTTTTTCTATCATATTGCATATTCTTGAAATGAAGTACGGCACAGCTGTCGTTTAACTGTATGTATAGGTGTTAATTAGATCGCTCATGCATGTATTGCCTCTGTTGCTCCGCGAACTTGACTAACAACCGTGAGTCATTGGACAGTTAATATTAACTAACAGTTGAAATTCGGCGCTCAATTATAGCAGGTGACGGCACAGGTTAAGTACCTACCATACTAACTACCATTGCCTGGTCAACCATCTTGAATGATGTATTTAGAGTTTAGTATTAGCTTGATAGTTGATTGCTATCGACCATATTTCAAAGGCTTAATTATATCATGAAAATAAAAAACCTTAATTCGTTAAATGCCTAACCATTTCAGCGGTGCCCTACTCGTTTTTTTCTAACGTCATCTTTTGCATACAAAGCACTCGAATCCGATTGTTTTTCCACCAGCGAGCTGTATGCCGACCTCTCGGGCCCGAGTGTGCATGTTTTTTAAAATTATTATAGCCCAAAATTAAATATTATTTACGTTATTTTATTTTTTTTCCTGGGTTAATCTTCGTAGTTTTTTGAAGGCAGTCATAGTGTCAAAATATGAATTGATCATTCTAACAAATTAAACAATTAGATTTTTAATGACTAGGGGCCGATTTTTAATAGTTAGATAAAACTTATCAGACTGATAAAATATAAAGCGACAGATTTAAAAAAATGACAGTTACGTATGATTGCTGTCAATTAGGTGACGTTTCCAAATTAGCCATATTGTATTTTGTTCGACGAATATTTCTTTGAAAAATCAGCCCTTAAACAATAAAAAGATAGTCTCAAATGACTTACTTATGTATTTCACATTATGATGCCATAACTTGAAATATTAAACAGACCTTTGAAAGCGTAACTTTTTGACAGTGAACAAACAGTGCCTCCATCAACGATTCGTGGTGTTAACTAACCAATTAGTCTGAGTCAGTTGGAGCTTCTAGTGGCAACTTTGAAGCCTTTGAAAGATTAACTACACCTATTGGCGCGGTATTTGGCCAAAGACGAAGATGTAGAACTCGATCAAAGTAAATCAGAACACGAAGTAATTTAAACGTAAAATTAATAAGCTAAACGCTTTTAGCTATTTCGTAATGAGCAGGAAGTATAAGACTTAGAGTGTGTTCCTACTATGTCGTGACAGTTATAATGTATCTTTTTGGGCGACTATCATAACGTACAAATGTACGAGAAATGAATGACGGTAAATCATTTCGTCTTACGGCTGAATGGAAATGCGCCCTTTGAGTACATAACCAATATCGTGGTTCTGGGTAGAGTGAAAAGAGCTGAAAGTGTATTGGCGATTTAAAGATCTACTCTTTTCTTCTCCGCCTAACTCTACGTAAGTGGAAAGGCACCCTTACTACTATAAAGTTCTTAAACGGTTATCGTGGAAGTAATAGAGTAATAATTAAAATGAAAACCTAAAGTACCTTATATCGAAAAAGGGTATTTTTTTGTACATACGATAATTATAAATAGCCACATGGCAAAAGCTCTTATTCAAAATATGCCTATTCGAATGAATTTTTTGATCATCGTAAAATATTCCAATCTAAAACCACCTATAGATACATAGAAATAAAATGGCCAATCAACACAAAATGGCTACCATGACTGTTCTAGTATTGTATTTTAGATGCATTTTTTGTGTAAAAACAAAGCTCTTTCATTTACCACAGATTGTCGTGACATTCTGTTGAAAGCACACATTCAGTTTAAAAATACATGGTTGCAGGCAGAATATTGACACTATGGTTTTCTGGTTTATTAAAAAGCTTTTAGAAATCCAACATTTGAACTAAGAAAATAGGAAGAAAAAGAAATACCTTATCAGAAGCTGCTAGACTACGGCCTGTTTCACAATGTCTGGATAAGTTTCCGTTAGCATTATTTGTCCACTATAGTTAACTTTGCTATTTCGTCAATTTTAGTGATGTAGCCCAATAAAATCGAACCGATGTTTTTCGTACAAAGTAATTGATTAGTGTCCATTAAAAATATATATATTGTTCGTGTATTTTAATCCTTAACCAAACTTAAAGCATAAACAAATCATTTTATTTTAACCTTTTTGACTGATCGGTCTGTCGAAAACAGTTAAAAAGCAATAGTGAAACGAAAACAAGAATGCAGTCACGTTTTTTATATGTTTTATTTTATTGTTATTTATTTCTTCATTTATTATGAAATAAACAGGAAACTTAAAACGAACACTAAAAAATATATTGTAATAAACCATGAAGGTTGGTCCACAATGCAATGTTGTGAGTCAGCCTAATAACAGTAGTTTAACAATAATCATATTTCTATTCTTTTTAATTATTTTAGCAAAGTAAAAAATAAACGAGAAAAAAACAGGTAGGTGCACTCACTGACTGTTAGTCAACAACACAAAGTGTTATTTTAGTTTTGATTTAATATTTTTAGCATTTAAGTCATCCTTTAAGGTAGATAGATGGTAGTTTGTTTATAAAACGAGGCACCAAATACTTTACGGTACGCCGGCCGTACAAATTACGCGTTTGCAATGTGCGTAAGCGACCTTGGGCCATTGCTCGTGTGAGTACCGGCTGATCAATTTTGTCGTGATGCTTAGGATTGAAGAACTATCGATAAATAGCCTAGGTATTTATCGATAGCGGTAGTATTTTTACGCCGTTTTCATCAACAGCTAAAGTGTTTGATCATTTGGCCATTCGGACGTATACGAATTTTGGTCGATTTGGTTTTGTCAATTACAGTAGTTCGAGTTTCGTTCCATGCATATTTTTGATGGTTCTATAAGAAAATAATATAACAAATCATTAGTGGTGGATCTATATTTAATAAGGCATTGTTTTGTTGTATTTTCACAACAATATGAATATTTTATACTATTATTTTAGTAAAATAATATTTTATTTCTTGGAATATAGTATGCATGAAACTGAAGAATGTGTCTTGTCAAAAAAAAAACAGCAATTATCATACATAACATCATAGAGGTAGAAAAAATACTCTACCTTATGCATAAAATATACTATACTGTATACGAAATGACTTTCCATATTTCAATTATTCGTTGGTTAGTGCTTTCGTCAATATTGAAAGAGGCCCCTATAGTATGATAATTTATTATTCAAAACGAACGTTACAAAGCTGTGCGTCTCGACGAGTGATGCTTTAACAAAGTAATATTTAATTAGTATGATTGGTTGATGATGCTTAAATGCGTTCAGTTTACTTTTTTGTTTTGAGTCGTGCAATAAAGCATATAATTGCCCGCTATAAAACTTTTTTTTTACTAAAATTAGTTATGGTACACCATTATTCATTTAACCGTTATTTATTTACCGCTTTAGAATGTTTTTAACACTCACAGTGTCATACTTTATATTCATAAAGATGAAATAAGAAACCAAAAATTTACGCACGGGCGGGACTTGAACCAGCAACCTTTTGGCCCGGTTTGCCAAAAGGTTGCTGGTTCAAGTCCCGCCCGTGCGTAAATTTTTGGTTTCTTATTTCATCTTTACGTTATAACTCTGTAAGTGCCCTCTGAAATCACTACCTGAATGACGTTTGTTATGTGTGATTTGTAGAATATCATAAAGGTTATTTTGTTTTATTACAATTTTATTATATTAAGTTGAACTCTTTATGTTGATAGAGAGTGACGTTTGTTGTGATCTTGAGAAGGATCTTCCGCAAGTCACGTCCCCCGAGGCCGCGGATTGTGGTCCCTCAGTAAAGGGAACGCATAAATACACAAAATGGTAGTCGGGTTATACGCACACTTAGCTTAGATGATTTTGATGAACACGCGTTGGAGATAAACTGTAAATTATCTCGCATTTCAAATGTGTTTTAATGTTGAGCTCATCATTTGTTCGCGCTTGACCTTATTTTTTTTTATAAAACCCACAGGTTTACATAATATTGAAACTTTGAGTATGTATGTGATAGCATCGCCTAGCCTATACTGTCCTACTGCTGGGCAAAGCCCTCCCCCTAAACTATTTTACGTGTCGCTGTCAGCAGAAAGATGGCAGATCCGCCTTTTGAACGACGTCCTTCAGAAGGTAGCCAGTGGGTGATGATCTTGGACCATTTCTTAGACACATACACATAATAGGCTTTTTACCAACGTTTTCGTTGATGCCGTTGCTTCTGCTGATGCGGCTTCTATGCCGCACTTTGGACGGATCGTGGTGTTGCGAATCCGATCTGTTCTTTTCATCCCCAAAACGCTTCTATAGCCCTTTGGCAAACCCCAAGTTTCGACTTGTCTTTTTGTCGTTACTCCTACATGCTTTAAATTTAAATAAGTATATTACATTCTTTAAAAATACAGAGTGGCCAAAAGAGTATCTGATATTAGTTTGTTCAATTAAACGAAAAGTATAATTAATTTAGTTTAATTCTTCTTTTTGATTACTAGAATATGAAATGGAAAATTAATCCAATTACACAAAGCTTTCCAAATGATGACCGTTATGCAGATGGCAATCTCATTATCTAGAAAGAAGATTAGTGATTACATACGGACTCGTACTTTTTCGATATTGCTGCCATTTCTAATGAGTTGTTTCAATCGCGTTCGATTTGACAAATTCTTCTTACAAAACTTAATTCCAAGGTATCTCTTGACTATTTTGTAATGAGTGTTTGTTAATTCGGAGCTCCTGAGAAACCAATTGATGTCACCTCTCCTCGACTCCACCTTGTTACATAATAATGATTATTTTCCTGATTAAATTAATTGATTTAACGCCCTGTCTTGTTGGAGCCACGTTATTGAGTTGTAACCGTAACCTCCTACAACTTTGGGCCCGAAAAGTTTGCAGCATATAACTATATCTGTCACTGTTAACATTGAAACGGTTAGCGTCGCCGATGTTCATGAAAACAAGAATTGATTTTATGCCTTAAGCAGCCATATATGTCCCGTTGTGTGAGCACTAGAAAATTGATTTTAGCCCGCGTGGCTATTTCTCTGTGCGTATGTGACTACCTTAAAAGTAAGGTTTATGATAATTATTCGTCAAATATAAGGCAATCGTGACAAAATATCATGACAAAAATAGCAGCAACCTATGTGTCAGTGATTTGCCACGAAGTTTAATTACACAATATTTTTTGATTTATTGAATATTCAAATACCCGATACTCTTTTTGGACACCTTGTACAAGGATTAAAAAGACTAAGGTAAAAGATTGGCTAATAAACTAATTACTTCCAAGTTACTCTTACTTAATCTATTTTGAAACCAATCTACGTGGTGTTTTTATACATTTTAACTAATGAAGTATGAAATAAAATAATTGATTTGTTAAACAAACTGTCATCGTCATACGTAAGAAATTTAAACATAAAAAACTCAATCACTTTTATTTGTCAGCTTTTATAAATCATCATCATCTAATTTATGAGCTAGGCTCTTGTCGGTGGACTTCTTTTCATTCTTATCGCTCTTCCGCTATTCTCTTGACCTCTTGGTACTTTTGGTAACTTTTGCTTAATTTGGTAAACAAAAAAAGCTTGTCATGGCATAGTGATTGAATAAATCAATTCCATAAGCGCCAAGGTAACTGGGTCTCCGTAATTGGGTTAGGAAATACTACGTATGAAAAGAGGCAGGTGTACTCTAAATAGCTCGTAGGGGGAATTGAACCTTTTGATCTATTTGGCTATTTTAAACAAAATATATCCATTTGAAAATGCTTTTAATAGTAACGCAGCTACGAAAAGCAACTTAGCCTTTAGCTCAAAGGCAGGCATCAAAATGTCCATCTTAGAAAATTCTACAAAAGAAATGCTTATTAAACGGCCCCGGTTTTGCCCAGGTATACAACAGTTGTATGCGAAAGGTAAACGAAATATCTAGTTAGATTTTTTTCGGCATACTTGCCTTGCAATCAAGGCACGTCGGAAGTTTCGACATAGTTCCCTGTAATACCACCAGGTGGCGCTCGAAAAATGCCGTAACAAAATTAGTGTTTTCGTGTATTTATTGATCGAGAATAAGTTTCGAATGAAGCTTAAAAATTACAAATATTTTTTAAGATTTATTAAACATACAAGCTACATAAGTTAAAATGATATTTGATGAATTAGAAAATCATAAAATTGAAATTGTCTACGCGAAATGTCAAAATGTTGCATCAGACTTCGCCCGCAGGCTAGTAACTCTATTTTATACGCAAAAAACAACGCCTTTATCTTTCTTAAATTCAAAAAAACTTGTAAGGTGTATAATATAAGCATAAAAATAAGAATAAAAGACTATTTATAAGTAACAGTCAGTAGCAATGTACTAAAGAAACACGGAACCTTATTTAGCAATAGACAGTCATCAGTCCAAAACTTTGAAACAGCACGGACTGTTCAGCTGTTCAAATTTAAACTGGAATCGACATGACATTTCAATGCGCATTGAGAGACATTATCGTACTTTGCATTGACAAGTACTATCTTGCGGCAAATTCTCTGAGAGTGTGTCACTGGTTCGCTGAAGTGATTGAGTGGTTGGAGTTGGAGCACGATAGAGCTTGTTTCTTGCTAGGCTGTAGCGGAACATTTTTATATTCATAAAGATGAAATAAGAAACCAAAAATTTGCGCACGGGCGGGACTTGAACCAGCAACCTTTTGGCAAACCGGGCCAAACGCTCTTACCAATTGAGCTACCGTGCTGTCAGTCCGACCCTGCGAAATTTGTGGTTTCTTATGAAAACGTCGATTGCGTGACGCTTAGCGCCATCTAGCCGTCTGTTTATGAAACAGATGGCCCAAGCAGTTATTCTTTACAGAATAAATTCAACTTGGAAATTGATGTCGCTTCGCTATCTAATGTTTTTAGAATGTTTTTAACACTCACAGTGTCATATTTTTATATTCATAAAGATGAAATAAGAAACCAAAAATTTGCGCACGGGCGGGACTTGAACCAGCAACCTTTTGGCAAACCGGGCCAAACGCTCTTACCAATTGAGCTACCGTGCTGTCAGTCCGACCCTGCGAAATTTGTGGTTTCTTATGAAAACGTCGATTGCGTGACGCTTAGCGCCATCTAGCCGTCTGTTTATGAAACAGATGGCCCAAGCAGTTATTCTTTACAGAATAAATTCAACTTGGAAATTGATGTCGCTTCGCTATCTAATGTTTTTAGAATGTTTTTAACACTCACAGTGTCATATTTTTATATTCATAAAGATGAAATAAGAAACCAAAAATTTGCGCACGGGCGGGACTTGAACCAGCAACCTTTTGGCAAACCGGGCCAAACGCTCTTACCAATTGAGCTACCGTGCTGTCAGTCCGACCCTGCGAAATTTGTGGTTTCTTATGAAAACGTCGATTGCGTGACGCTTAGCGCCATCTAGCCGTCTGTTTATGAAACAGATGGCCCAAGCAGTTATTCTTTACAGAATAAATTCAACTTGGAAATTGATGTCGCTTCGCTATCTAATGTTTTTAGAATGTTTTTAACACTCACAGTGTCATATTTTTATATTCATAAAGATGAAATAAGAAACCAAAAATTTGCGCACGGGCGGGACTTGAACCAGCAACCTTTTGGCAAACCGGGCCAAACGCTCTTACCAATTGAGCTACCGTGCTGTCAGTCCGACCCTGCGAAATTTGTGGTTTCTTATGAAAACGTCGATTGCGTGACGCTTAGCGCCATCTAGCCGTCTGTTTATGAAACAGATGGCCCAAGCAGTTATTCTTTACAGAATAAATTCAACTTGGAAATTGATGTCGCTTCGCTATCTAATGTTTTTAGAATGTTTTTAACACTCACAGTGTCATATTTTTATATTCATAAAGATGAAATAAGAAACCAAAAATTTGCGCACGGGCGGGACTTGAACCAGCAACCTTTTGGCAAACCGGGCCAAACGCTCTTACCAATTGAGCTACCGTGCTGTCAGTCCGACCCTGCGAAATTTGTGGTTTCTTATGAAAACGTCGATTGCGTGACGCTTAGCGCCATCTAGCCGTCTGTTTATGAAACAGATGGCCCAAGCAGTTATTCTTTACAGAATAAATTCAACTTGGAAATTGATGTCGCTTCGCTATCTAATGTTTTTAGAATGTTTTTAACACTCACAGTGTCATATTTTTATATTCATAAAGATGAAATTTATATTATTGATATGAAATTTATTTATATTATTTATATTCATAAAGATGAAATAAGATGGTTTCTTATTTCATCTTTATGAATATAAAAATATGACACTGTGAGTGTTAAAAACATTCTAAAAACATCGGAACATTTTTCTTAAAATCCCTGTATGTCTGAAATTGTTTGAAGTACTGCACAAGATACTTATAGAAGTTTTTTGGAACTTTGATGCCAAATCTAAAATATTTGGTTAAAAATCTTCTTCTACCTAAGAGATTTCGGCATATAGAATAATATTCTGATTTTTCGGAACAATACATAACAAATCCTTTGCTAGGTTTAAAGGTTAAGAAATGGTTGTATAGCCATTCTATCTTTACTATAATAAATACATAAGGATTGAATTTCAGGTATGACTTTATATTTCACAATCTAAATTGTCGCAACAATTATCGTTGGTAAATGGTTGATTTTTTTTAAAACATATTTTTCAATATAAATAGAAGTTAATACTTTAAAAACTAATTGGAAAGGAACTTATTTTTACCCTAATCTGATAGTTATTTTAGTTAACATAATATTGAGGCTTCCAATTCCACATGAAATTGCTTGTATGGAATTCAAAATCGAATCTTTGGTATCAAAATCGAAGCGGCATTTCTTCAAGCTTAATACACATTTACAGGACTTTATAAGTTTCGCAAGTTGGAAATGCCCAGCGCATTTCCAACTCAAAATAATACCCAGAAGATCTCTTTAGCAACTAAAAAGAAACAAACCAAACATATTACAGGTATTATTAAAATTTATCATTAAATAAATAAATAAATATCCTTTGGACATTCCCACACATCGCCATCTAGCCCCAAAGTAAGCTACTCAAAGCTTGTGTTATGGGTGCCAGACAACGGATATAATACTTAAATACTTTTTTTTTTGTAAATACATACATGATATACATAGAAAACACCTAGACCAATACAAACAGACATGTTCATGCACACAAATGTTTGTATTGTGCGGGGATCGAACCCGCACCCGCTGCGTAGTAGGCGATTTCTCGACCACTACACCAGACGGGTCATTGTTAATAAGATATAGTTAAATAGCATAAAAAACAAGGTATCAAAAAAAAATGGTCGGTAGGCATTAGCAATTTGTGGGCTTATATCAAACTGAGCATTGGTATCGCGTCTCGCGAAAACCCCTCAAGGGAACGATCGTCTCGTTGCAACGAATCGACCGGTGTCTTGGCGCTGCATCGTATAATAATTCTACTTCATGTTTTAGTATCGGTCTATCGAGACCGATAGCGCGTGGAACTTTAATAACTCTCACTTGAAGTTTTAAAAAATAGTAGGATTTTGTACATAGTTTAATTTGTCTCTCCACCTAGGGTCAAATTATCCCAAATATTTCCAAATAAAATATTTTTGATAAAAAAGTGGAGTAGTATACATAATAGTTTACTATTCATGTTTATTTATTCTATGTGAAAAGGCGCCTATTCATCGACGTCTGCTTACCAACTTATGTAAATACACAAGGCAAGCTAAAAACTATTCAAGATACATAGTGCAAACATTTTCAAGGATTTACTAAATAAGGTTAATTAGTACTTAGTTTTTATACTTAGAAAGACGTTTATACTACATACTTCTTAACTACTAATAACATTTCCTAAAAATATTCGCCTATTAGAAACTCTATTGCTACCAGAGCACCAAAGATGCGTCAAAAGAAGTGCAGGGACTACTTATTAATACGTAATAGATACTTAGTCTCGTCCCGTTTTAAAGAATAAGCAAAGTTTTAGAAATTACAACGAGTATTTCCTTCCCGGGTTTTGTTACGTCCCCAACGTGATACTCCCAGAGTTTCTGCTGAAGGACAAGACATTTGCATTACAGAAATATTGCAAACGATGTTAACAATGTTTCCCCTGTTAGACCTTTTTTTGCCCGGGATGTGAACGACTATGGAATATTTTATTTTGTCTCGTCCTTGATCCTATTATTGATGTTTGTCTACCATTATCTCTTTTACTTGATGCAAATTTTATTATGAAGGATAATTAACGAGTACCTATTTGTAATACGGGCAGACACTGGGATGCTTATGATTAACCTTCATACAAAAATTAGTACGTATTAGTAGTACCTAAGGAGTAAGACATTTTTCACACCAGACTCTCTTTACTATCCCAAAATTACAAAAATGACTGACATCATTTGTTCACATACTTATTTAAACTGTCAAAAAGCTAACTTCAAGTTTTACTTTGGTAATTAAGACCTTTTACACACTGCGAATTTCAGCAGCGATGCTAACGCGCGTTAGCACCGATGCATTCGCAAAATGTTAACCTTTACACACTGCGCTACTTTTAACATCGATACAGTCGCGGTGCTAACGCGCGTTAGCATCGATACTGTCGCGATGCAGAAGCTGGAAATTGACAAATTTTGTACTAAATTTTGACGACTGCATTGATGCTAAATTAAATCTGAGGCTCTATATTTTTGAACTAGCGGTCCCCCGCGACTTCGTCCGCGCGTTTTGAGTTTGCTCCCTCCCCTCCCGTCGCAGCGTCATGTTTTATATCCTAAAGCCTTTCTCAATAAATAAGCTATCTAACACAGAAATATTTTTTCAAATCGGTTCAGCAGTTCCTGAGATAAGCGCGTTCAAACCAACAAACTCTTCAGCTTTATAATATAATTAGCGCAAGCGCCCGTTGTACCTAAGCTGCGAACATTATTTTGGTGCGGAGTTATGTTAAAACTGTGATAGCTCCTAAAATATTTATTGAAATCAAATGATATAAAAGGCAACTTTGTTCTAAATGAAATGCTCGTGATGATGAATGTATTTATTTTGATAAGAATAACCTGTGTGTATAATACACCTCTAAAAATGATGCATTATTTTTTTACACATTTATTAACATACAAAAAAGGTTGTAGTAAGTCAACCATAAAAGATAGACCTATGCTGTCGCGGACTTTATTATAGAACTTTTAATGTTGAACAATCTTGTCATACATGATTTTTGTGTAACTTTAGCGGTTTCCGCAGCGTACGCAGCGGAAGCTCTCAAAAGGAATATCTTTCTCCCGTTTTCGCAACATTTTTCATTGCTGCTGTGGTCTTGTGAGTCGTATCTTTATGTTATATAGCTTCCTTCCTCGATAAATGGACTATCCAACATAAAAATAATTTTTCAAATCGGGCCAGTAGTTTCTGAGATTAGCGCGTTCAAACAAACAAACAAACAAACTCTTCAGCTTTATAATATTAGTATAGATTATTCTCTTGATTATGGCGTGTGATTTTTGTTCGAAAACAAATTAAATATCAATGAATCTTATAATATCTTATACTTGAAATATAGAAGTTCTCCCAAAATTCAATAATCTTTTTTTATCACTCCCGTGTAAAATAATTCTTATTTTTATTGGAAAATCGGACATTAATCAGTTAATACCACACGCCATTTTGACGCGAGTGATTTAAAAATCATTGCGTTAGTCGAAATGCTGAAGCGCGTTTTCAAAACGCGCGACTGCATCTTTGCTAAAAGTCGCAGTGTGTCTATTCAATTCATATTGTTGACATTGTATGAATTATAATCATTAAATTATTATCCCGGGGATAGCACTTCTACGATTATAATCTAGCAAGCCCAAGAAATTGACAAATTTGACAGACAAATCATGCTGAACTTCAACACCACAATAAATGAAAGTATTTTTACTATATTTTATGAAAATAAAATGAATCGAATAAGTACAATTTTTGAAATTACAACGCCTTAAAAAATCTTACGGTAGGTAAATCTTTAAAAAAAACATTTTTGTATTAAATAAGCTATTTCTTTTGACTAGCCTATTAGGTCTTGGAATTTAAGCGGTATTTAAAAATGGCAGATTTGAATTTCTGAAGACTGCGTATTTGTAACGGCCGTCTTATTAAATATTTACTTAACTTTTTCTTCTTTCTTTTATAAGTTATTATTTGTGATTAATATTTTAATTTAGTGCATAAAATATTTTTATGTACAGTAATACTCTTATAATACTTACTAAAAATAAGACCACTTAAATACTTAAATAAAATTACTGGCCCGACTGATAGATACCTAAGCTTTATTTTCGTAGGTACTTAGGATATTTGTTGCTTCATATTTCCCATTAACGAGAAGATTTATGAGAAGTTGCCCGAAATGAAATAAATTATCGTTAGAAGACAGTGAAATATTTGAAATTCTTTACTAAAGGCGTTTGTTACATTGAAGTAGGTTTCTATTACATAATACTAGTAGCTCCCCGCGATTTTATCCGCGTCACGTGAGATTTGCTATAAAAACCTTCAGCCCGTTTAAATTTGCACACTTCATCTTAGATTGGTTTTATATACTGTATCTCGGATGAAGATAATTAATAAAAAGTTTGTTATTTTCATGTTTGAAAAGAGTTGCTTGTGAGTGAAATGAAACGTAAAAGTACCTACAAACACATTTTAGATTTCATTATTATTCATACGTGAGTAAGCTTAAAGGTTAAGGTAGAACATTTTAATAGGTTATCTATTTAGTAATGTCATAAATAAATAAACGCCAAAGAGGTACGACACACTGATTGTCTGGTTTCGAAATAAGGAATGTTCTTTCTCGATGGGGGATGGGGGGGGGGGGGGGCGTCTCCCATAAATACTTAATACATACATCATCCATGACTTAGTTACAAAATATGTTCGTGTTCATCACACAAACATCTGCCGCTTGCGGGATCCGAAACGTGTCGTGTTATTTAAGTCAACTCATCATTTCCAGTTTTTATTTCTAGATTGGACTCCTAGTACATTGGCGCCACAGAGCTGTGTTCTGGGTTATCTGTGTAGGTAGATAAGTAGTTCATCTAGCTGTAGAATAGCTCTTTCGCTAAACAGGCAATAGGTGGTCTTCTGCGCAGTTCTATAGGTAGATTCAAGGTATATTAATGATTATGATGATAGATGAGCTGCTCCTAGGTCACCCAGGATAGCAACGTTAGAAAGGTAGGTAGGTGGTGTGGACCTTTCAGTATAATGATTCTTTTGTATGTTAAAAAAAATGTAGGTAATATATTTGTGTGCTCCTGGTTTAAGTGCTTTCAGTGCTGTGTCCATGTTGTCAGCCACTGTAATGCAGGTCACTGATGCCGAGGTTTTTCTTTCGTATTTCTCATGATTTATCGCTGATCCATCGCAAGCGGCTTTCTCTAATGTTATCTTGTTCCTTATTTTGTAGATATATATCATGTTTTTTCGTTAAAATCTACGCCATTATGTCATAGCCGGTCTTACCGAAGTTGAAACCTTCTCTCTTACTTTAAATAGCAATCAAGGGACACAGAGGACGCCTGGTGACTTCTACAAAAGCTAAACGATGTCTAAGGGATGGTTAAGATCATTGTAGACATAAACATCAGTTGGTATCATCGACTCGATGATATTTTGGGCAGTTTAACTAAGGCAGTGAGATGTAATAAAGGAATGTGTTGCAGCTGAAACTTGCATCGCCTTCAAAGTTACGCTCCGTGTAAGAAAATGAGAAAATGCAAAACTAAGAAAATACAAGGACGCACCCCCGTGCGTCCTTGTATTTACTTAGTTACGTAGTCTGACAATAACAATAAAAAATATTCGATAAAGGGGTAACATCCATTGTTTTGTATCCACCAACACACGCCACGGGCCGCCCATCGCGTCGTGCGTCTCTCCGTTCTTGATCGCATGGTATTTTCAAACCAAGAGATCTCTTAATTATTTGAATTTTTCAAAATTAAAAAAAAAATGTATTTATTTGGAAAAGGATCAATATCATGTTCACGAAAATACCATGGAAAAAAATACATTGCAGTAAATCAATTGTACCCTAATAAATGTTATAGTGATCACACCTTAACAGATATGTATAATATGTTGTTGCGGATTTTTCTGTAGAACTGTTAAATGCAAACATTTATGCCATATATCATATTGGTGTAACTCTTACAGTTATTGCAGCGTACGCAAAAATATCTTGAAAATTACAGATTCCTTCCGGCTTCATTAATACTTATCGTCATATTTTTATTATAAAAATACATATCTTTATGAAATAGTCTATATGTTATCGCAATATATAAGCTAAATTTTTGTTAATTAATATTATAATTATTTAGTAGTTTTTGTAGGAAGAAATAACAAACATACATTCATCCTCACAAACTCTTGCGTTTATAATACTAGTAGAATATGTTGTTGCAAAATACTCGTACATGAATGTATTTTACAATACATTTTAACATTATGTATTGTTTATGATAAGATAGGCAAATCGACGCACTCTTGATCAAGCATACCTCAGAATCGATAACAAATTATTTAGCTAAAATAAGCATAAAATAGTTCCGCACTGAGTCCTCTTTTACAATTACCCTTACCCTTTTATTTTCCAGGCGTTTGTGATTGTGCACAGCTGAAGACAATAAGAATGCGGCGGCCGGACTTATTGGGCTAGTTCTGAACTGTGTCAGTGACTGTTATGTGAAGTGTTGTGCGCACTATGTGATTGGACATATACACAATGTGGGCGGCGGAGCTGAGCTGCTTTTTCATTTTGTTCGGTGAGTCAATATTTTTTGTATCGCTCGCGGATTTAAGGGATTACTCGTGTATGTTTTAAATTTTTCATCTGTATACTGCACTTGTAAGAAAACCTTTTAGGGACGATTTTTCAAACGTAAGATAAAACCGAATTGACTGATTAATTAAAAAGCGAAATATTTTAAAATTATATTTACATAAATTATTGCCGACGAAAGTGCGACGTTTCGGAACTACTATTACTTGGACAAAAAAATTATCTATTGAGAAATAATTTAAGTGCCTAATTTGATAATATGTGAGATCTTGTCGTGTAAATGACGGTTTAAAATCGGTAATTATTCAGTCGGATAGGTCTTATCTGACGGTGGTTAAATCGGCCCTGAATAATTATAAAATATCAGATTTTAAAATATCATTTATCAAATGATTTATGACAAACAAGTGACGGTTTCAAATTAGGCGTATTGTATTTTATTCGAATAATATTCTATATTTGACGATGTGACAGTCAGGCTTAATTTACATCGGAATTTCTTATATGACCGAAATGGTCATCCATCCAAACATAAACGCGCCCTAGGTTGCTTAAATTCCGTAATCACAACCAAAGCGCTGCCACCACTGCGCTACGATCACCCCTTATGTGGTTTTAAAAAGTAGTTTTAACGAAGCAGAGTTCTGAGTCCTTATACTTCTTTCAGATTTTATTAAGTCCCTTAGGTAACATTTAGGCAAAAAGATTGATAAATGTGGCTTTATTTTGTTGCCATGTCTAAATAATATAATTTAAATATATCACAGCGCTTTCGTTAAAAGTTTAAATCACGGAACGATCCACATTTTTTCATGTCATGCAAAATGGACAGAGAAATAAAACAGCGAATCTCACGCCGTGCTGTTAATTTTGTTTCGACGGAGTTTGTAGTAGGGAGGATTCGACATTTTTATAAATCTTTTTCCATTTACAGATTTCATATTACTTACATTCCTTTGACATGTATTTAAAGTTTTCGATGTGTAATGTGTAGAGATTGGATGATCAGATGCATAATTACCTAAAGTTGAGGTGTTGGCTATAATGGAAAGCAGTTTTGAATCGGAAAAATCTCGGGGTTGTGAGATTGACATTTTCAGTTTTATTTTTTTTACTATGGAGTCAAATCTGGTGTAGGTATTTTTACTAAGTTAAGGGTTTAGCTAATATGGAAGCGATCCCGATTTTGCTATGTTATCAAAATCAGGTATTCTACTATGTGTATATGTACTCTCCACTCAACATACTCATAAATTGATGAGGGGCTTAAAATTTTCGTCAAATGAGCTCGTTACACATTGACAGTACGTAAACCCAGAGAACTGTTTTTAAAAAAAACTGGCCTTGTTTCTGACTAGTATCGCATTTCCAAATTTTTGGAGATCCCACGATTTATACTTCAATTTTTTTTTGAAGAAGCCGCCTCTGTATGTCTTAGCCAAAAATTAACTTTTGGTGATATGCATCCGATTATCCGCTCACAAGTAATGTGGCTCTTTGAACACTTCATTAGAGACATTTTAGTTGAATAATTTATCTTTTCGCAATAAAAGTGATAAGTAGGTATATTTTCAGCTCAAATCAACGAAAAGTAACGTAACAATAATTCCACTTCACAAAAAAGATATGATTCCAAGCGTTTGTTACCAAATTGATTGAAACATAAAATTGCTATCGTAAATGAAATCGGCAAACCGAATGAAACACATCCGTGTTCAAGATATTATACAGTTATGAACATATCATCAATCGGTTCACTCATATTACAATGGAAAGTAATATTTAGGATAAAAACATATTGTTTGATTTTAGGTGAACAATAGAGAAAGCAGTCATGGCCTTAACGCGATTTGGTTTCAAATTCAAACAAATGAAACCCTTTTATCTCAGCAACAACAGAAATTTCCTTTTCAATAGGCTGACTCATAATGAAATATTTACAAAATTTCTGGGCTAATGCCGAAAAAAGGGGGAATAAAAAATAACTGGACGTGACGGGAAACAAAGCACGTTTTTATCGTTGAAAAGAATCTGGCCGATGGAAGCGGATTCGGATAGCATCGGGCTGGCTCGGCCACGCTCGGCAGCTACGTGGACTCAAAATGGCTATTTGTGAAAAATACAGGATGGAATAAACTCGGGTAAATTCTCATAAGCACGTCATAATATGCTAAAACATTTACGTTTGCACTTATGCTAAAATTTAGGGAAAAAACATTGTTACTACAAGTATCGGTAACTAAACAGATAATATCAAGTTATTCGTTTTCTTAAAATTCAGTTAAACCGCGTACTAACATAAATAAGTTACATACAATTTTTGAAGATTGCACAATTCAGTTCACGATATCTTAGACAAAACAGACCTATTTTGTAATGCTATATAGATCTTAAGTACAACATAATTTTAGATATAATACTAATAACTACTAATGATGGAACTTTATTTATTACACCTTAATGCACAAAATTAGTACAAAAAGTACACTTAACGCTTTATGGCGTTCTATATCAGTCATATATTAGGGCACAAGACTGTTCAAAGGTAATAAATTATAATGTTAACAATGCCTGTACCAAACCGTACTCGTCATGTTAGTAAGTAGTGTTCAAAGAAACATTACATGACGTCATATTCAAAGCGATTGCGTGTCTTGTACTTGACTCAGTAAAACGAAGGTGAACATGTGCGTTTAGAATAATTCATTGTAATATTCTTGTGGACATAATCACTGGTTTGTATATTTCACTTACAATCGTTTATTCATCATCATCACCATTTTTAGGATATTGGACTTCCACCACTATACTCTGATTTTTAATTAAATTGATTTTTGTTACCATTTAAGAAAAAATATTGATAAATGCATGCGGCCATATTTATACGAGAATATTGCTATTGCAAAGGAAAGTACCAATTTCTTACTCTTTACAAAAACTTTTAAGTATTACGTTTATTTAAAGCTTTATGTAAAGTTAACATATATTATTTACCCTAAAGAGTAAAATTACATTATTGAAAATAGCGCGAAAAGTGACTTTTAGCAGCGATGCAGTCGCAATGCAGCATCAATGCAGTCGCAAAATGTCAACCTTTACACACTTGCGCTACTTTTAGCATCGGATACAGTCACGATGCTAACATATGTTAGCATCGATACAGTCGCGATGCAGAAACTGGACCTGGACAAATTATGTACTGTGTATGTACTGGCGACAGCATCGATACTAACGCGCATTAACATCGATGTCGTCGCGCTTCTGCATCGATGCTAAAGTGCAACTGCATCGATGCTGCATCACAACTGCATCGCGGCTGCATTGATGCTAAAAGTTGCAGTGTGAAAGGGGTCTAATCGCTACTCACCTAAGTGAGATTGTGTGAGTTTGTCAAGTAATATCAAAAACTAATCTCCTCACAAATAAATGGCTCACGTACATGATACTTGATGTAGTGTACGATTACTAGTTTAATTAGTCACTAATCTGACTCTATGTTTGGTGGCAGCACTTAGATCGTTGCGGTAAATTGGTGCTTAGTATTGTTTATAGATCCTTAACGTCAAGTACTAATTAACATAGACGGCATTACATATTCAACGTACATAGGTTGGATCATTGATATACGAGTATTTGTAGGCATTGATTTATACTGTTCCTAACCAAGCCTGTATTAAATAATATACCTCTATGACCCTATACACACTGCGACTGTTATAAACGATGCAGTCGCAATGCTAACGCACGTTAGCATCGATGCAGTCGCAAAATGTCAACCTTTACACACTGGGCTACTTTTAGCATCAACACAGTCGCGATGCAGAAGCTGGAAATTGTCAAATTATATACTGAATTTTGGCAACTGCATCGACACTAATGCGCATTAGCATCGATGCAGTCGCGCTTCAGCATCGATGCTAACGCGTGACTGCATCGATGCTAAATCTGTTTATTGCATGAGTAATCTGTTTATAGCATCACTTAAGCGCTTTTTATGAACGCGCGACTGGATTATATGCTAAAAGTCGCAGTCTGTAAGGGGTCTAAGATATTACACTTAAATTTAATTTCTATTCTTTGTGTTTTGGAAGATTGATTGTTGCCAATTTTTTATTGATTGCAGAATAAAGATCAAATAGATTAAAAAAACATTACTTAACACTAACCCAAAGGTAGTACTTATTTTTTAACTTCATGTAAGTTAAATGTCGTCACTGACCTTTTGTATATTTCATTTTGAATACCCTATTGACCTTTGCATTCAATTCCACAAAATAGAATTCGCTCGAACACAAAGCCTCAAGGATGGTTTATAATTTATGATAACCCAATCGCAAATTTAGTTGTTCTATCTAGCTTCCAGTGAATGGAAAACATATTTATCAACGTGATATTGATACATTTTCGTCTCTGTAGAGTTTAGTTGGCTTGAAATTCCGGATCGCGCATAACGTTAAATTTACCGATAAACCATAAACAAACGTTACATTGCACCAGTATCTACCTCGTATGTTTTTTATTTATTCATCATTCTCAAATTATCAATCATACCTAATTTCAAAGTATAAATCCGTTTTTGGTAGATCTTACCTCTTGCACACTGTGCAGCAACGATGTAATCGCGATGCAGCATCGATGTTGTTGCAAATGGTTTACCTTTACACACTGCGTTTCTTTTAGCATCAGTACAGTTGCGACGGTGTCGCGCGTTAGTATCGATGCAGTCGCCATGTAGAAGCTGGCTATTGACAAGTGTGTTTATTTGATTGGCAGCTGTATCGATACTTATGCGCGTCAGCATCGATGCAAAACTTAGTTCATTGCTGGTGTCTCGATGCTGTCGCGCGTTTCTAAGTGTGTAAGGGGCCTTATTCACATAGTTTCCATTATAATGTT
Source organism: Pyrausta purpuralis (assembly GCA_963924145.1). Lineage (NCBI taxonomy): Eukaryota > Metazoa > Arthropoda > Insecta > Lepidoptera > Crambidae > Pyrausta > Pyrausta purpuralis. The sequence goes on along the minus strand of OZ001653.1, from coordinate 17,052,106 downwards.
CAACATTTTTTTTCTTGTTATCTATTGGTTATGAGAAGTATTCTAATTTTTTTCATAATCATTTGTAATAGAGTGTTAGGTTTAGATTGTAAAATTATAATATTATTTGTAACCAACAATTTTAATTTCCAATATTATAGTAAATTTAAAAAAAATGACAATATTATAAAATTATTGTAAAGTAAAAAATGAAATATCTTGTGGGCGCGTGAAAATCTAAGCGAAAATACTTACATGTGTATACTTACAGTAAACTGAAACTCGCAATATTTATATCTGGCATATGTTCAACCTGTTAATTATCTGAAATAGAGAAAATCTGACAAGATACTGTCACTTGACGACCTCCGTGGTGTAGTGGCTAAGCACGCTGGTTTCAAGGCGTTGCCGCTCTGAGGTCCCGGGTTCGATTCCCGGTCGGGTCAATATAGAAATCATAATTTTCTATATTGTCTTGGGTCTGGGTGTTGTGGTACCACCGTTGTGTCTGATTTCCATAACACAAGTGCAATTAGCTACTTACTTTGGGAACAGAGCAATGTATGTGATTGGTGTCCAATATTTATTTATTTACTTATTGATGTTTCATTAATTACACATTTAGAAATACAACTTTATTTTTTCATTTGTATTTCCAAAGTATTTGTTTTTTAGCAACACAGTCTCAACCAAATACAACATACTGCAAAATAGCACTAAAAAACTTTATTTTATTCTTCGAGTGTACACTACACCTTTCAAATCCGTTAATTTTATATCCGTTAGCTTACACAAACACTACTTAAGCATCATTGTACACACATTAACGTACAGTAACGCTCTTGTAGCGTCTTAACATGGCGGTTCTAACTCCTATTTCGCTACTATAGTGCTATTGTAGAACTTGTACCGTTACACAAGTGCCTGTTTTGGGGCTAGAGTAGTGCTTTATCAGTTTATACGGCTGTTCTATGGCTATTCTGAGAAGTTCATGCAGTAGTCAATAAACCTTAGCAGCCACTTTAAAGCTTCTTATAGCGCTTATGTGCTAGTTAGGTACACAAACACTTAATAAATAAACAAGACTGGTATTATTAAAAACTCTGTTTAAATAAATCATGCTTAAATTTATCTTCAGTGACAGCGTTACTAGAGTAAAAAATAATTATTTGTTTATTAAATTCATTGGATCGCTCGAATAATTATATTGGACAGCATAGAAGTGTAATGCCACCAACTATAACTACCTACCCATTTATGTGACATGTGTTTTTATACAAACCGAGTATAATGATTCTTTTAGCCATTTTCTGAGTTCTCTAATTTGAGAAAAAAAACTGCTATTCCATACGCTTTAATCACATTGTATGGAACAGCTTTTTTTCACATCTTGACTAGTAGCCTTGGACTTTGTCGAGAAGTAAAAGCTGTTCATTTTCATAAGTGGGATCTTTCTAAAAAAACTTTTTGCCCTGATGGGAAAACCACCCTGTAAAAGTGCTCCTTCACATTAAGTCGCAAGCAGCGAATCGCAAGGTCTCTTTTTATAGACTACACTATCACGTACACCAAAATTTTGAAAGAAGAACACTTATAGGGCACTAACTAAGGTCCAAATTCGCTTGCAGGTGTATCAGCCGGCGGCGGAGGCTGGGAGCCGCTGGGGCAGCCGTACTTCGACAACAGCACGAAGCGCGAAGCCACCGCCGCCGTCGGGCAGCCTGCGTATTTGCACTGTCGGGTCAGGAACCTCGCTGATAGAGCCGTAAGTTGACTTCATTACAAATAACTGAAATATCACTGGTAGCCTTCCTAACTACCCTGCCAGGTCAGGAAACTCACTGATAGGGTCGTAAGTTGACATGATAATCTAAAAACTCACTGACAGCCTTCCTACCTGCACTGCCGGGTCGGGAACCTCGCTGATAGAGCCGTAAGTTGAAATTATTAAAAAAAGATAAAAAAAAAATAAAACCCTTCAAAAAACGAACTAAAAATCTTATAATTAATTTGTTTCTCCTAAACAGAAGGCAAATAATTTAAGCTTGGAAGTATAACAAAAAGCTTTTTAGTTAATTTTTTAAGGGGGTTCAATTTATTTATAAAGACTTTTGGTTACTACTCCTATCTTAAAAAAACACTGAATCGATTTTGATAAAACTTACACTGTTTTCGTCGTTGAAATAGACCTAATTTAATTTAAAACATCAGACTATGACTTCTCGTTTTTGAGAAATTCTTGGCGAAATATTTAGGCATAGACACAAACGAAATTCAGCACACGTGTTTGGAAGCCTTACTAGATCAACATACTCAAAAATTATCAAATTCCAATGATATCATATTTAAGTTGATTATCTCCTTTTTTGAATTTAGTAAAAATTGACTGGCAGTTTGCCTCCCTGCACTGTCAGGTCAGAATAGGTCAGTAAATTGATATCTTTTCAGTTACTACAAAATAAATTTACCATTTCAACGCATAGTAACCAAGCCCATATCGACTGCTTTTCCTTTTTTATACGATATGCAACAATTGATTTTTTAAGATATCTAAGGTTTTTGTACTTGACTATGAAATGATCGAATCATTATTACTCATTTTGAATCTGGGGCACGGGAGTGCCCCGCCAAGACGAGCTAAGTTTAGCGCATTTTACAGTCACTTTATGCTTAAAGTAATAGTTTCAGCAATAAGCCGTTGAAATTCGGTAGGTAAGTGTGTCCTATTGACTGCTTTACAATTCTAATACAAGAAAAGGCTTCTCGTATTTGAAACTAACAAAACATTTCTTGTTGTTCTTAAATAATCTCTATTGATCTTATTTTATTATAATTAACAACGTAAATTAGTTTGAACGAGATCGAACTGGAAGTTTTTGAGATATAGCACATTTTTAACGGCCACAAATATTATAACTTTGTCTTTTATACAAATACTATGAAAAAAAAAATACATTAATTTGCAGTCAACAAAACATTGTGCTATTTTGGCTTTTGGCTAAGTGAAGTAAGGGGGGGGGGGGGGATTCATTCTGTTAAAGTTGGTACGAAACCTTCAATGCGCGAGTTGACTTGCACTTGGCCGCTTTTTTTATTCCTAAAGAGTGGTGCACAAAATCATCTAACTATATAGCGTTTCGGTGTACCTAGCAAAAATATTAGCATACTATTTTAGTATCAAAAACATGGTGATGGTTGCGCCAAAAGAAAACTAAAATATAGCTTAAAAAATTACACAGCATCTAGTTCTTTACTCTTTTTTTATAAAAAAAAGTATCTGTTATGCTATTAAGCGTCGTATAGTTTAGATATCCAGAGGGAAAACGATGCCAGCATTTTGGGCACATTACCATTCCTGGGCAGCGCTGGTGGTGATGTTTTATGTTTTATAAATTTATCTTCTTTAATTAAATTGTTATGTTCATATTTAATTTATTCAGTTACTAGTTTTCAGATTATATAGCTTATAAGTAAATGTAAATATAAAGAATATTTACATTTATTAATGAAATAAAATAGTTTAATACTTAAAAGAGAAAGTTAAATTCGAATAACATAAGTAAAAATGCTTTCCGAACTACTAATGAAATCAGGATTTACGTGTTACTTAGTTAAATTTTCATTCAATGACACTGAAGTACTCGTGCATTCGTAAAATATTATAAGTAGGTAATATTAGGTACAAAGGAATTGAAAAATCACCAAGCTGCGCCTAAAACAATTACCAAAACAGATTTCGAAAAATCTCTCAAATACCTCCAACAGAAAAATCTCTCATATTTATTTACTAGTGATGATCCAAACTTTATAACTGACAGTCTGATTCAGGAACTCACCGACTCATTACGCGAAGGTACAACCTCTGTTGTAATTCCAAAAAGTAAGCGTATAATTAAACCATGGATCACAAAAGGCGTACTAAGATGTATAAAAAACCGCAATAAACTCCAGAAAGAAAGTCGTAATGACCCGTTTAATGAGATAAAAAAAATCACATATTTGCGCTATAGAAATCATTGCAATAACTTAATTAAAAAACTAAAAAGAGAATACGAAAAAAACTTAATTGAAATTTCCATCAATAATAATAAACTCTTATGGAAAAATATTAAAACGTTAACATTTACAAACAAATCTAAAAATGCAAACATTGAATTATCTAATTTAAAATCAACTCCCACGGACTCCGCAAACCTGATAAATAAATATTTTGCTAACATTGGCCATCGACTAGCTCAGGACATTCACACCACTCTCAATAAAGATAAACAATATGAATATCTTAAGTCACTTCATAGTCAAACCCAATCTTTTGTATTATTAGACACAGATGACGTAGAAATAAACAATATAATTATGAACTTAAAATCTGACAGCTCACCGGGCTGGGACAACATTAGCACCAAATACATAAAACATATAAAAAACGAAATTATACCTATCGTCACACACATCACAAACCTTTGTTTCAAAAAAGGCATATTTCCAAATTCTTTAAAAAAATCAATAATAACTCCTATCTACAAAAGTGGAGACAAAAGTAACATAGATAATTATAGGCCTATCTCAGTTCTCCCTGTTTTGGCTAAAATTATAGAAAAAATTCTGAACTCTAGATTACTTAATTACCTTGCTGATCATAACGTATTATCCCCGTATCAATTTGGGTTTAGACGCGGAGTTTGTACAGAAGATGCAGTTACAAATATAACCACTTTTATTACTAAACAACTTGATAAGGGGACGAAGTGCATGTCGGTCTTTTTAGATCTTAAAAAGGCTTTCGATACAGTGCATATACCCATCGTTATAGAAAAATTAGAAAGAATTGGTATTAGGAACACACAGTTGTCTATCTTTAAAGATTATTTGTCAAATAGAAAACAAAAAGTTAAATTGGATAAATTTGTTAGTGATGACGTTGATGTGTCTTGCGGGGTGCCTCAGGGAAGCGTCCTGGGCCCCACCCTATTCCTTATTTACATCAACGACTTGTGTAACATGTCTATCAAACATGCTAAAATATTTTCATACGCTGATGATACAGCAATCGTATTTACTGGTTCCGATTGGCAAAACACAAAACTCAATGCTGAAAAGGGAATGATCCACATTGCATCTTGGCTAAAAAATAACCTTCTTACCCTAAATACGACCAAAACAAATTACATTTGCTACGGTATATATAATAATTCTCAACCAAATTACGACATTAAATTAAAAATTCATGAGTGTTCTTATCTTGATAATGTAGACTGCAAATGTCCAATCATAGATAAAGTGCGAAGCGTGAAATATTTGGGTGTGATTCTGGATCAGAGGTTATCATGGTATCCACAAATTGAACATCTCGTGAGTAGAATTCGCAAATTTAAATGGATATTTAAGAGCCTGAGACATATTGTGCCCCGGAAACCGCCTGAAGACACCGGTTCGTCCAAAAATATCTTAAATAATATCTACATTTCTCTTGTCCAGTCCATTATAACCTACTGCATCCCAATTTGGGGTGGAGCTTTAAAAACACGCTTTCTTGAGGTCGAAAGGGCACAGCGCAATCTTCTTAAAATTATGTACTTTAAAAATCGCTTATTTTCAACACAGACCCTTCATTTATTTAGTAAAACAATGTCTGTACGGAAACTATATATTATGCACGTGATTTTAAGAAAACATAAAACTTTAACTTTCGATTCCACGGATAGAGATAAAAGACGGAAAGTAAATGTAGCACTGATTCCTGTTGTCAAAACCAAATTTGCAAGCATCCAGTTTGAAAAGCGGTCAGCCTATTTATATAATAAAATTAACAAAGTTTTAAACATATATCATAAAACCTCCTATGAATGTAAATCTGTCCTAATAAAGTGGTTGCAAGCGTTAAACTATGACGAAACTGAGAATATATTAGAGTACCCAACGTGAAAATATCCCTAATTGTAAATAACAATAACCCTTACAATATTATTGCTAACTTAACTTCCTTTTTTATGTTACAAATCATTACCTTCTTTAATCATGAAGTAAGCATAATCCTATTCAATATATATTTATTTAAATAATACAAAATACGTACCACTACTAAACATTATTAATATAACATATATTTTTATTTACTCAACAAAACACACACTTACTAAATATTATATACTATACATATATACACATATTTTACATCTACAGTACCAACACAACACATCGTACCATAATAAAATAACATCCTATAGATAAGAAAGAGCGGAGTCTCCTGGCACAGGCATTGTATGCTTAAAAGGAGGCCCCTGCCACTAGTTAAAACTTTTATAATGTATTTTTAAAGAAATAAATATTTTTGTATTTTTTTGTATTTTGTAAAGGTCATACAGAATAGTCCGGTCCGGTTCCGGTCGGTATATACTTGAGAGTGCAGCTCACGTACCGACCAGGCTTATTTCCTACATTCAACCTGGAGGATTTCGCAGCATTTTCTCAAAAACTCCTGAGGGATCTCTCCCGTTAGAAATGGAAGGCATTATGTCATACATTGATGATACGAAAACGCTACCTCCTACGGGATAAGCGATACCGCTCGTAGTATCGCATCCGTCACAACCACTTACAGAGGCTTCCGACTATAATGGACAAGTAACAAGAATGTAACTGATGTTTCTATGTGCCCAGAGACTACAAAGCGTTGGCATTCAGTCGGCGAAAAATAATCTAAAATAATGTATAAAGTTTTAAGAGTTGTAATCGTGGTTGGACGTACATAATAAATAAATAAAAAATACGCAATTTTCAGTTATAAAAGTTTTCTATCACGGACAATAGCTCTTACACATGTCAACGTGTGGCAGGTTTAAGGCTTTTAAATTTTAACAATCCGATAATAATTCATAAAATGGTACTCATTTTTGTCGGTTATCTGACAATGTAGCGTAAAACACGAGGAAAATAAGATACTACACTGACAATACCAAAGCTTTGTCCAAAAATTCTATGTTTTTGCGTACAAATATATCCACGTAGGTAATGTTTGTAGTGGAGTTCCATTCAAATTTTATTCTTGCTGAAATTCCAACAAAAAAGTTTGGTACAACGTTATCTTTTAAACAAAAAAATCGTGTTTTTTTTTACAAAATTGGTAAGTAAATTCTGTGTAATCTTTTGAACAATACTAAAACACAATTCCGTGAAATTAAGATATAAAGCATGATAGGCATATTTTTAGATAGCAAAAAAGTCGTAAAGGTTGGCCTTTTAACGGAGCACTATTCACGAGCTACCTTTTATGCGGTTTCCGATGTGAGCCGCGACTGAATAGTGCCCAAATTGTGCTGAAGGGTTGACTCATTCCTTAAATTGCTCCGATTCACTTCAGTTGGCAAAAGTTCACTTACGTTTAGACGAACTATTTCGAGAGTCGGTGCAGAAATGCGGCGATAATTTACTGTTCTCATCATCTGGATTCATAATAATATTACTACTTTTTCGTACTTGGTTGATAAATAGAGTTTCATTTCAATAAGTTACCTACTTATAAGCTAATTGAATGAAAAGCTTTTGTTTGGTCAAAACAGAATATAGTAACTACAAGGATGGCTTACCAACAATAAAACAAGATGGCCCTCCGAGTACTTTACAAGGAAGAGATATCGAACTTGTCTCACTGACTTCTTCTTTTTTTTTCTCACATATGTACCATTAGTATTATTAGTATTATTATTATGCGTATGTTATATGTGTATGTTTATTATTCCATAATTATGTTTAAGTAGTATGTATGTTTATTTTTTGTTTAAACACCTATCGTAGTTTCAATCAAGCTCTCACTTTTGCCCTTCTATCACTTCCTTCTCGCCGCCAGCAATTATATAGATATTCTTTGTATAGACCTATGGTAGAGAATGCTTTTAGCATTATGTCCGCCATATGTTCCATTTGTTTGTGCATGAAGTGTTTTAAATAAATAAAAAAATGAAAAACAAAAAACAATTGTAATATCAACAAATTTAAATTTAGGTTTTTTAACACTTTATCTTTATAATCAATTTATATTTTATTATTTATATATAATGATTTAACTAACCATTTTGTTTGATGTATCCCGGATGGAGCTTTACCGCAGCCCACTAAATTATTTACTGAGTAATAATGTAGGACACTGCCCTGAAGAGGGCACGTATATTTTATGAATTCATTGAAATAAAAATAAGGTTACCCACCATTTATTTTCGATATCAATTTAATAAAAAATTAAGTTGATTGCAATCTAATCAAATGCTCGGTATCTAAGCGGTATGAAATATTGAAGCCATTAGACATATCAAAAAAAGTTTGCGATCACTTTGAAAAGTCAAAATCTTTTTTGGTACTATAAACGATATCATAACATTTTTTTTGTATAAATAGAGAAAACACACAACAAATACGTTTTCTTTGTGATCCTTACCTTTTTAAAATGTGTATACACTTGCAGCCTGCGTATTTAGTATACACATAGTCTTATAAATACGCAAGCTTATAAATTATTACTGATATTGACGGTTTCTGGGCTTATTTCTAAGCCTGAGAAAGAGACCACATTTATTCAATTCTTGTGAGCTCAGCTTTTCAAATTTAGAAACCGCCTGGAGCCGTCATTTCAATTGTTGAATAAAAGTAATACCAACCCCTATTACTAACAGTAAATTTAATCAATTTCAATGTCAAATCTTAAGAAATGAGACACTGGAAAAATAAAACGTTAAGTATTATGGAGAGTATCTGATTCTTATGCGAATAATTTACATAACACAATCTTGCATAAGTAGTGTCAATACCATTTCATCCCCGACCGCAATGAGTCCAATCCCGCTTGATCTAGGTCTGACCCATAAAAACTTCGGCCGGGAGAAAGAATGGTTTGGGGAATATCCAGTTTGTTCTGTACCCCGCCATGCTTAAACCGTGCAGCGAAGAAAGTTTAAAATCCTTAGCGAATCGTGGCGAATACAAAATTCGAATGAGATTCCCCCCATGCAGTCGTATTAAATGCAAGACTGAAATGCGCTGCAATCACTTTGTAGTAACGATTTGCTTGAATATTATTCAAAATTTTTATTTTAATCGAATATTGGTTTTAAGCTAAATTTAAATTTACTAGAATATTCAATGGTAGATTATAATAAGTTAGTTTGTTAATGTCAAAGCTTTTGCCTGTTGTGCTTTGAATTATATATTGCCTCGGGTTTTCGGTACCACTGTTGTGTCTGATTTCCATAACACAAGTGCATTGGCTAATTACTTTGTGATCGTAGAAATGTATGTGATGGGTGTCCAGTTTTTTTTATTATTATTTTAGTAATGTTACTTTCAATAGTACCTAAGTTTATTTTACTAAAAATTCAAGTATCAAGGTTGAAGCAAATCTAACTATCCGGCATGGGAACAGCACCAACCAGGCCTCAACCATACGGAAGCACGTTACGGGAAGGGAACAGCAACGCCTGGGATGGGATCGGCACCGGATATCGAACGTCTCGCCTCGAATCGTGTTTGCTACAAATTATGACAGTTCTTCTTGTGAAAGACAGCCTGTTTGACAGGGTCGTCAACTAGCGGGCGACGCGCCGTAGGCGCGTAACAACGCATGCGCCGCTGGTCGAGAGTGGGTCCCGAGTTAGTCTCGATCCGAAGTGGTGACGTTACAAAGTTAATAGATGTGCGTTGAAGTATGGAGTTTCATACAAATAATTCTGAACGCATCGAGTTGATACGGTGCTGTCACCGTGACGGGTTGATTAGTGGGCTTGGACCTTTGATAGTGGTTACCACAACTTTGTCAACACATATATCGGATGTCCTCCTATGATTTTTACCATCAAACTAATCATTGTGTGCCATCTTATGGTTCAGTACAAGTATTTCCCAAGATAAAACTCATCATAATCAGTACTTCCAACACTACGGTCAAGAGCTTGAAAGACCATTAGAAGCATTATCCATTGGCGTATTATTGCAGCCAACACAATCAGTCTTGGTACTAACTGATTGATGAATAAGCTAATATTGATTCACGGCGTGTGTCTGGCAGACAATGAAGATACATTAGTAGCGACTGAACGGCTTAACTTCTGACAATCCTGATTGTTCGTGTTCTAACTAACTTCGGGGAAACTTGCAACTTTGCACACGTTGTAGTCCGGAGGTCTGAGTGTACCCAAAAAATTTTGCTATTTATATTTTTTTTGATAGCAAGGCTACATAAATAAGTAAATACTTCTATAGTTTTCGGATCCCAAGGTAGTTGCTGATTCACTCAAAATTCCGTGTGTAAACAAACGTGTTTATTTAAGAGGATTCTTTTTAATCAGCTGTTCTCAAGGATTTCTATATTTATGTGTGTAGTATTATTGGAATTTTAAAATATGTGAGTTTGTTGATCTAGTAAGACTTCCAAGCACGTGTGTTGAATTTCGTAAGTGTATGTATGTTTGTCCACAAATTTCTCGAAAACACGAAGTCATAGCAAAATGATTCCTAGTTCAATCAGGTATATTTTAACTAAGGGTACAGTGTACATATCATCGAAATCGGTTCAGTAGTTTTTCGAGATATGAATAATAACTAAAAATCATCAAATAAAAAAACACTTTCAAAAAACTTACTAAAATAACTTATTTGTCTTCTATTTAGGAGAAACAAATTCTCTTAGAGTCGGTGCATAATATCTAGCTTACGTACTCCAACAGTCAACAGTCTACGCACATCATTCAAAGATTCCAAAATATTTTTTTGTTTCTCCTAACTAAATAGAAAACCAATGCGTTGATATGTTGGTTTATTTTTCATGGTCATACTCGTCGTCATTATTTATACATTACCAGCCGTAGAACATCCATTACTGAACGAGCATAGGCCTCTTCCATGGGTTTCTATAGAGACAGGTTGCGAGCAGTCCGCAACCAGTATGATCATGATCGAGCGAACCTGATACCTGATACGGTGATAAACTTACCCAATATTAAATAAGATTATCTCTTCCCAGGTATCCTGGATACGTAAACGCGACCTCCACATACTGACAGTGGGTGTCCACACATACAGCAGCGACGCTCGGTTTGCGGCGCTCCATGCGGACGGTTCTGATGAATGGACGCTTAGGGTTGCGCCTGCGCAGCCGAGAGACTCCGGCGCTTATGAGTGCCAAGTGTCAACTGAGCCGAAGATCAGCCTGTCGTTTCGACTGACGGTTGTTGGTGGGTATTTATCTCTTGTCTTTTGACGATAAATGGTTTGACTGCTAGAAAATGATAAGTGGCGTGTTGTCCACCATTCGTAAGAAATTTGGTTTTGAAGAAAAGAATAAATAAATAAATAATTGTTAGAGAGTGTTTAACCTAGATGTGACGGGAAAATTATGTTCTTGGAATACTTAAGTTACTTCAAACCTTCATGAAACTATTACACTGACACAAATTGTGATTAGGTACATGATATTTCTTTGCAAATAGCAAATAAAAAAAATAAGAAAAGCATATAAAAACCAAATATCGTATTTGTTTGTAAAAATCAAAACTATAAATAGTGAGCTGCTAGTTTAACTTATTTTTTAATTCCATAAACAAAGGTGGGCTTTAAAAAGGCCAGTGGGTAGCAGTGTCTCGGTTAAAAATAGCTTTTAGCCTTCTTCGATTAATGAATCTAGTATTTTTTAATTTAATCCTTATTTACGGCCCCAACAATACGTAGTGACCATTATAAATTATATAAAGGTAATTAGACTGTTTCAAACTATAAAGTAGTAGAATCTATTTAAAAATATATATGAATACTATAAAGTTCTACAGTTTTTCAATAATTTAGGCACATATTCTAGATACACCTTTTAATATGTACCACCTGAGAAGCGGAGCGTGATAGCTAAATTTGATAAATGCTATAACATTTTGTAGTTATAGTATTGAGCTCGGTGTTCATGAACAGTAATCTAAAACAATACCCCAGCTATCGAACATACACAATGTACGTCTAAGACGGAGTTTCAATGTGTTCTCATAAATTGTTTGAAGTTAAGCCCCAGAGAGCTCTCTCTAAAACTATAGCCATTCGGAAAACTAGCTCTCGTGAGCGAGGGTAAATTATATGGAAATGATAGATACGCCGAGAGCCGCTTACAAACACTGAACTATTGACGCGGCAACATGCAGGTTAAGCTTTTGTGCCAAAAACTTTAAACACAAAACATTTTTAAGCTTTTGCTATGTAATCGAATATGAAACCTAGTCAGATCTTTGAAACAGTGCTCATATCAAATCGTTAAATAATGAGTTGGATATTCGAGCCTCGAAAAGCGAATTCCTTACTGTGCAATAACTTCACTGATAAAATGATGCATATGTATTTGACCAATGATAACATAAAACGAACTTGTTTGTTAAACGGAATACGAGCGGCTTCCCGTGGATTAACTCGCGTGAATATCGAATCGCACTAAATATAGTTGAAAAATATAGCCTGAATAGTCCAAGATAAGAACTATAATTATTTAAACGCTCACGCTTAATAAACACATCCCTGAGGAATTAAATTGAATTCAATCCATTCAGTAGTTTTTGTAAGTAAAAAAATCATTTACATAAATTTTGTCGTTTTAAGGATGGATATACATCCTTAAAATGGATGGATATATGTTTGTTACTCCTTCACGAGAAAATACGGAATATGTTTAGATGGAACTTTCCAAAATATAGCTTATACATAAGAATATCACATATTATTATGATGTTATAGCCTTATTAAAGTATTAACAATGATATTTTGTTAGATATGATAATTCCACGGGTGAAGCCGCACGAAACAAATAGTTTATAACATTAGTAGAATTATTAGGGAATAAGTTAAAGAAATTTTCTGTACCAGTGCCAGTTCTCAGTACACTTGGTCGTAACGTTTATTTGTGGATGTCATTGTTTTCTGCTGCCACGATATTTCGTTGTTTGGGAATCGGCATGTCCTACTTTCGTCTAACGCGGAATAAATTCTTATAACAAACTTTATGTAGGTCAGTATATTTATGCTCGTCGCTTGTGTAATGACAAAAAACTACATTGTTTCGAACATCCCAAAATAACTAAACAAACGTTATCGTTCCTTATAATGAAATATTTATGTGCTTTCAATTATGAACTCCGTAGCAACACAAAAATTGTTTCATGTAACATATCATGGATCATTTTTTGAAATGAAAAGAGTTGAGCAAACTTAGTCGGTACTCGTTAATTCAAGCTTTTTGAATACAGATTATTGCCGTTTTTAACAAATAAACGAGAAACAGGTACTTTATATGTCACCTAATTATTATGATTTTTAACGTTCACTCGTAATTAGAAATACTTCTGCAAAGATTTAACGATTTCACTAGTTATTCAGGAGAAAAAGTGATGGTTTTATAAATAGACGTATTAACATAATATGTACTTGTAAAAAGCAACTGTGTCAGACAAGGAATCGAACTCTGTGTCTTACGCTATCTAAGCATATACCACTCGGCCACCGACACATTGGCAAGCCTGATGAATTTTGATAGTGCTTAATGCGTAGGCTGCGTGATGACTTGATGACATCAATGTTGCGGAACAAAATAAGATTAAACATTAGTTTTTAAAAAAAAAAATACGTGTGGCACTCCGAGACTGCCGCGGTAAAGCTATTGCATAGAATTTTTTATCAACTTATGGATTTTTTAATATTTTTTTTATTAATACAACCAATGCCACCTAATGGTTTCTGAACTAAAGAGACAAGCGTGATATTTCAAAAAGTCAAGGTAAGTTTTGCTATTCATCGATAGATGGAAACACGTATTATCACCGCTGTGCCGGTCGGAGTGGGGGTGTTAGGTTATTTTCGTTCCAGAATTTCTGGATTCGGTCTCCACGCTCAAGGCCCGCGATAGAAGCTATGCAATAGCTTAAGAATATATAAAAACTTCAAAAGTCCAGTAGCTCCAAAATGGATGATTTCGGATAGCACATTATAGCCTCAAAATTGTCGCAGCAGATAAGCTGATCGCTCTTAAAAGTATCCGGTCGAATTACCAATAACCCTGTACATTGCTCTCCAAAATAATACAATTTTACAGTGTATTTATTATTTACAGTGTCAAAAGCGGAGATCCTGTCCGGGCCAGAGTTGTTCGTCAGGGCGGGCTCCGATATCAATCTCACGTGTGTGGCCAAGTACGCTCCGGACCCGCCGAGGTGAGGATTATAGCCAGAAGTGGACATATCGACTGGCTATGAGAGTAGAGGCTGGCAAACGATCAGACAAAACTTTTAAAATTTTGTATGACACGCTGCAGAACGTTTCAATGTAATGTCGTCATAAGCAGTAAACTCATTACAACTAATTAACTATGCAGAAAACTTAAGTGTAAGTTTTATGAAACTCTCTGTAAAATCACCGCATAAATTAACTAGATCCTCGTTTTTGTTATAATTGAGTCAAAATTGTCATTCAATTCATCCAGTTAGGCCTATCTGCGATTTTACGTCACTATATTGCTTCCATGATAGCATGGCCATTTTTATACATTCACAGGGACTTGCGTTGTCTATTTAACATAGCAGTGGCGCAGTGGTTAGAGGGTCACACTATAAAATGACGGCTGCGCCAGAGGTACCGAGTTCGGTATTAGTGTCGGGCAAAAAATATGCTCCTGGGTTTGTCTGTTTAGTAATTCTCATGGCAGCCCGAAGTTTAGAAGATGCTGATGTTTGACCCTCGTGCCTCGGAGAGTACGTAAAGCTGGTCCTGCGCCTGGTCTCTCTCCAGTCGGTCAGATTGCTGTTCCATCGAGCTATGAGAGTGAAATGAATAGAGACTGTAACCTGTGTCGCACGAATATTATTACGATTCACATATTATTATTATTATATTGCACAAGTATGTGCTTGTGCAATATAAGCTGGGACATACTATTATATTAGTTCTTCAAGTGTTTGAACGACTCATGGTTGATTTTACCAACGTTAGATAAGACTTATCGGACTGAATAAGTATAAAACGATCGATTTTAAAATGACATTTCTGATTAATAGATGACGTTTTCGAATTAGACGTTTTGTTTTATATTCGAGGAATATTTCTTCTCTGACATTGGTGAAATCGGGCCTAAGTGTCGATTATACTACCGTCAGATAAAGATTATTCATCGAATATTAAACGCCTAGTTTGATCAGCGATTGCCGCTTGTCTAGATTTCGAGGAGTTATTGTTTTCAATAGCTCTTGACTATATTTTGGATGATTTCCATAGTGTTTTTTATCCACTGAACAAAAATCACCAACATCCTATACGTGTAGTGCCCCAACTACCTACTACTTACATAGATACACATAACTTTGAAGATTTATAGCCGCAGGGTGAATACGAAACTAGCATTTATGTTAATGACGTCATGCCTGCCGATTCAATTGTTAACGACGTCATGCCTGTATTTTAGAAATACTGAATTTCAGCGCTTAGTAACATTTGGCAGCGCTGCCAAATAAACTGCTAGGACACCCCTGACCTGCTAGTATCTGTTTATTCCGGTCAAATGCGATGCACACAGGTTACGTATAGCATTGCCGAGAGCCAGACAACGGAGCATTTATAATTTATTACTATTCAAAGCATATTATTAAGTTTTAAAAATCATGGTGTTCAGAATTAAAATCTCTGAAAATACAGCCACACTGCCGCCTCAGTTACAATTTGACATGGCTTTAAACACGAAATACAAATATCAGTAAATGCTACAAGGAACAAATGCTACCCTGCTCGACTCACCGTGACCAAGGCTGTTGCAACACAGCTGACTAACAGCTAACACGGTACGGTAAGGTATACAATAGACTACGTTTCCACTCTGTCCATAACGAAGCTAAGATAACCACATTTCCACATTGATGCCGCATATTTATACGCGCAATCGAGTTCTAATGAGCTTCGCTCGAGATTTGACCTGCCTTCCTCTTTGCTCTGTGGTTAGAACCAGCTAGCTTTGTCACTCGATAGTCCACTATCGATAATATATCGATTGTTCCAGCGATAGTAGAGGGAAAGCTAATGGCAGTAGTATTGATACTAATGATAGGTCAATTAGTTCAATACGATGAATACACAAATACTATCGATACTATTAATAGTATTAGATCTGAATATTACTAACTTTATACCATTGATAGTTTTGTACTATCGCTACAGCATCAAAAATTAGCACTTCGAGATAGTATTGACGACCCGTCTGGTGTAGTGGTCGAGAAATCGCCTACTACGCAGCAGCGGGTTGCGGATTCGATCCCCGCACAATACAAACATTTGTGTGCATGAACATGTCTATTTGTATTGGTCTGGGTATTTTCTGGGTATGTATTTACAAACAAAAAGTATTTAAGTATTATATCCGTTGTCTGGCACCCATAACACAAGCTTTGAGTAGCTTACTTTGGGTCTTGATGGCGATGTGTGGGAATGTCCAAAGGTTATTTATTTATTTTTGTTGCGTGTCGATAACTGAGTTATCGATAGTAAACATGATTTATGTGGTCAACTATCGGTATGTAGTCAAACTATCGATAGTTCGGCATCGCTACACATTGCAGACGGTTCATTTATCTGCATCGTACACTGCGGACCGGGCTGCGGTAAAAAGCCGATTACGAGGTTAAAACGTGTTTTTAAATGTTATTTTACTTGAAATAATGAACGAAAGCTGAAATAATATAAAATATACATTAAAATGTATTTTAACCGACTTCAAACAAAGGAAGGTTCACAATTCGATCTGTATGATTGTATGTATGTTTGTCCGCAAATATCCCGCGGTAGGCTGGACCGATTTTAATGAGATTTTCACTTAAGTATTTGTTATACTGAGGAGAGAGTTAAAGTAACTATTTAATTTCAATCCAGTACATTGTAACTTAAACAATAACTAAAAAAGACGATAAAACTTTATTGCATTAAAATTGATCGATATTTAATAATACATTAAAAGGACTAAACCACTTTTTACCAAGACGACATTCTGTATAACACTTAACTTTGTTTAGGATTTTTATCATAGAATAACGCCAGATTCATTCAAAAGTAACAATAACAATTCTGATAGCAGTGGCGTGATGCACAGTCACACAAGCATATTTAAATTAAAAGAAAATAACTTGACCGACAAAGTAATGAGATTTCAAAGGCACTACAAACACGATAACAACGGCACACTTGAAAACGTCTTCATGTGGGAAGACAGAAAACATTTCACGGCACGTGATCACATGTTTTAAACATTTCAAGTTACTTGTTACACGTTTCCGACACGGGAAAAGAGACAGCGTGAAATAAAAACGTTTGTAACGAGATAGCTGTTCGAGACGTATCGTATTAGGAATTGAATTAATTAAACAAGACGAGCTGTTTTGTTATTTATTCGCTCGTTTCGGGCTTTCACATCACTGACGGAAAAGAATGGCCACTCCAAAATCTCATTATGGAAACTTTACAAGAGGTTCTCGCGATCCAATCTATATACGAGTATATAAAAATGAATTGCTGTTCGTTAGTCTCACTAAAACTCGAGAACGGCTGAACGGATTTATATTATCTTACTCTTGAAATATTCATGGAGGTCTAGGGAAGGTTTAAAAGGCGAGAAAAAAACGAAAAACGCGCGGACGAAGTCGCCGGGGACCACTAGTTTCAAATAAAACTCACTAAGTGCGCCTTCACATTAGAGCGACAGATGCGCGACAGTCGCGCGGCAACAGTGGCCGCCCATAATACATTAACAACAGCGGCGATGCTTCCGTAAAAATGCAGGTACAGGTATAATTAATAACCTCCTTTTTTGAAGTCAGTTAAAAAAGGGACATTTCTCTGGTTGTTCACGTAGGGTGGACTTGGCGACATATTTGGGTCACGGAACGTGACGTGAGTGTAATGAGACCATTCTGCTCTGAGGGGCTGTTAGTGCCTAGAAAATGGTATAATAGCAGGTTTAAGTACCTACTTTACCTTTTTCGAGGAGTACGCCTAAGTATTTACCTACTTAGCTTTGATTTAGAGACTGAGTTAGAACTTACTGACCTCTGCTTGATACTTCTATCAAGCAGAGGTCAGTCTCTTCAGAGCGAAACATACTGTTCTTGTATTTTTATTCACCCTATTCTTTTTATAATAATAATTTACGCTTCATTTATAATTGTGCATTGTAAAATAAGATTTCGTCGAACTTGTTATTTGAAAATCATTTATCTTTTTTCATAGTTTTGGAATTTCTTATGTCAATGAAAATTTAATAAAATTCGCGGAATTTTTGCTTCATCTTTAATTTTAAGACTTGAAATGAATATCGTATAGATCACTTGAAACGTAGATGCAGTGGTAACGACGTTTTTAATGAGACAGGACTATCGACACAAAAGATCTAATTAAGCTGACAAGCAGGGCTTGGAAACCGGTATTTTTCTGAACCGGTTTAACGAAAATATAGGTGGAACTTTTTGAAAAGGTTATGATCCTTTAAACCGGTTTTTAAACCGGTTCGCAAAAATATGGGTATTTTTCATTAACCGGTTAAACTTTTCGTTCAGCCAGGACAACCACCTCAACTTCGTTAAGATCGGCGTGCGGTGAGCGCATTGACGTTTGTTTTTATTCAATAAAACGTATTTTGTTGATATATCCGATCAGATACGTACAGTGGTATTTCTTCAAATTATTTTTGTAACTTTTAATTATAATATTAAACAATATAACGGCAATAGAAATATTTCTGAAGCATCTGATAATTAGTTTATCATCTTTTGAAGTAAATTCGATCTAAAAACAAGTCGCGTTGCGATCGTCGCGAGCGGCTACGAATTAACCGGTTTATTTAGGTTCACAGTATCGCTCTTATTTGGTTCCGCTCCGGAACGGAATTTTACGATAAAACCGGTTTAACCGTTATAATACCGGTAAATCTTGAACCGGTTTCAAGCCCTGTGACAAGCACCATCCGAGATTAAAATCAGTTGACCTCATATTTGAACTAGAAATGTATTTTTAATAGTTCATAGTGCAGGCGTAGCGCTGAATAGGGGACCAGTCTTTCAGGTCCGCCTGTATAATGGAAGTGTGTTATCGTGTACCCATTCACACCCGCCGCACCTATACATTTAGGCATCCATAAACATGATAAGCTCATTTTCAGATAAAAGGGTCGACTGGGGTCCCTAAGTGAGGCATTCTTTGACTATCACCGTTTAATGGGGCCCTGTGTCTGAGATCTCTCGGCTGGGACCTTCAATTTGAATATTGATAGGATGATACGCCTCGTGTGTCGAGATGACATTTTTTATTCAGGTCAACCCATACATAAGTTATGTCTCAGGCGTATAAAGGTTATAAAATAATGTTATATTAGGTCCCTGCAATAGCGCTCTATAAATCCAAATTTATTACCTATTGATGTTTGCAGTCTGTAACAGCGTTCAAAAAATGTAGGCATTGTTTCATATCAAGCATGTTTACTTAACCATTAAGTAACGTCATCGACGTATCTGGTCTCATCTGGAAGGTCATAACGAGGTAACGCGATCGTTATTATTTAAACTGGATAATCAAATATCAGTTTATTTTTAAATAGAACAATAGTTTTGTATTTTGCAATTAACATTTATAAATCGATTGCGGTTCCATTACGAATGGTAGTGCCAAATGCAGACAGTGTTGGGATCCCGTTCGTGGTAATGTACGTTTGGAAGAGTTAGAGTTCGATTTCACTGCATTATTCGGCGGTTCATACAGCTCGCAGCTCGTATTAAAAGCATTCTTGCCATTACTGGAGACGCTTGCTGAATACTAATATAAGTTATATGAGAAGGATTTATTTATGACGGTACATGCGTTGCCATTCATCAGAGGTTTTTCGATATTTTGGGTAAGGAAATCTGTTTAGGATTTTTTTCCTAATGACTGGAACAACATTTCTTGTTCATCAGCATCTTAATAATGCGCTCTCAGGCTTTTAGACATTAGGTACCCAGCCAGCTACCCAACGGCTAGTGCATTGCAGATAAAAAAGTATAGGTATTTATCGCGTCAGGCTTTTCACACGTTGCTTAAGTGTAAGACCTATTACACACTATGACTTTCAACAGCGATGCGATCGATGCTAACGCGTTTCTGCATCGCTGCTAACGCGTGACTGCATGAATGATAAATTAAATCTGTTCATAGCGTGAGTTGCGATGCTGAAGCGCTTTTTCAAAACGCGCGACTGCAGCGATGCTAGAAAATCCATAGAGGACTAGTGCTGCTAAGCCGCTGCGGTGGCGAAGTCGTTGCCGCTGCGGCATATTATGTAAACAGTCAGGTTTATAAAAAATGGGTGATCAAATACACCGGCCATCGCGGCACCCCGGCGCGCTATCACTGCGTTATGTGTAAAAACAGCCTTCTTCAATATTATATTGTGCCAGTGTTGTTATTAGTAGTTATCAGTTGTGCCCTCTTGTTTAAAATATTGTTTTAGTTCTATGTATAAGCTCCTTTATTCCTATTTACTGACTGAAAAGTGAAATTTGTCTGGAAACCTTGAATGTACTAATTTAAAATATATGAGGTAGTAACAAATATATGTACTATTTTATTTATTTATTTTATTTAATCATTTATTCCAGGCAACAAAGGCCCAGACAATAGATACCTTGAAGACTAACATACTTATAATAATATTTAAAAATTCTAATATTATATTTTCCAAAGCTTCATCTACTGGTACCGAGGCGAGCAGGTAGTGAACTACGCGCAACGCGGCGGCATCAGCGTGGAGACGGAACAGCGCACGCGCACCAGCCGACTGCTGATCGCGCGCGCCGCGCCGCACGACTCCGGGAACTATACGTGCGCGCCGAGTAGCTCCGGTGAGCAATGTGTATACTACATTAAGGTACTTGAGTGAAAAGCAGCAGCGCGGCATTAGTGTGGAGACGGAGGACAACTCCGGAAACTATACTATCCGTGTGCGCCTAGCAGCTACGGTAAGCAATATACTTAGGGACATTTTATGAAAAAAATGCTGAACATTCATCATTTTCCCGGCGTTAATCCCAGTTTCGTGCGATGACGCCCGTGTTCAGTCTTCCTAATTCTATACACACACTTATAACACTTTGCACGGTCTTGGGCATCCTCTGTGCACAGTTGATTAGCACACATACCATCTTTCACAACGTTAATCCAGCACTTTTTGGGTCTACCCTTTCTGCCGGGGCCCGGCGGAGGCGACATGGCTAGACATTTGTTACTTACGTACTCTGCCTCGGTGGCGCAGCGGTAGGAGGGTCGCACTTTAAAGCGATGGCTGTGCCAGAGTCCCGGGTTTGATCCCCGGGTCGGGCCAAAATATAAACCTGAGTTTTTCTTTTCGGAAATTCTTAGGGTAGCCCGGAGTTTAAAAGTTTGCGGTGTTTCACCCCCGTGCCTCGGAATAGCACGTAAAGCCGTTGGTCCGGCGTCTTGACACGACCGGAGAGTTCAGATTTGAAACAGACAGATTGCTGTCACATCGGGCTATGAGAGTGAAAGGAATAGAGAGTGCACCTGTGTTTGCGCACACACTAGTGCACTATAATATGTCCCGCGCAGTCGGTTAGTCGTTGTGACTGGCCACCGTAGTCGAAATCGGCTAGGGGTACTATTACTTACGTAGCTCGCCGTTTCTGAAAAATGTGACCGTACCAGCGAAGGCGACTTTCCTGCAGCTTGTCCGCTATGTCAAGAACATGCAGGCTGCCTTGGCTGATCTTTTCGCGTGACTCCGCACATCCACCGCAGCATGTTCATCTCCGTGACATACAATTCCTGCTTGTTTCACTCAAGTACTTAAGAACATTTTATGAAAAATAATTGCTGAACATTATCTATAGGAAACTGTTTCTTTTTAAGTTTGGATATGTATATTTTTATAAATAAACTTTGTTCACGCTATTACCTCTTACCGAAGTCTCCCAGACACGACACTTTGATGGAATGTAGCATATTCTACCTTCAGTAGGATATTCAGTGCGTGAAAAGCTTGAATTTTCAGACCGACTTCAGACTAACTAATTTCAATTATGTTGCTTGCATACTCATGAAATCCTCTTCGAAAGTGAAAAAGTAAACAAATGTACCTACGTACTACATCTAATTACTAGTAAACAAGGAAACTGTCAAAAATTGTAGGTTTCCCATTTCAGTTACTAAGTCAAAATTATAACCTCATTATATAATTTTCTTTTTCCACCTGTATAATTTACCAAATTAGCATCTTGACCTGCTTTAAAAGATATTAAAACAGTAATGTTAATTATTGGCTATCGTAAATCACTTTTTACGGCTGTGAAATAGTTTCGTGGGCGGAAATCAATAAAAACCTCGTCAAATAAGCTTTTTAAGTAAACTTAAACACACTACACAGCTTTATTAGGAAAAAATTATTTCAACGTTTTCATGGAACGCCAGTATCAAATGAAACTTTTAGTGTTCATAATATGAAGCTTGTATCTTATTTATATTTCTTGCTGATTTCTATAGTAACTACAAAGAAAGTTAAAGAATTAACAATGGCTGCGTTTCCACCAAGTGAGCAGCTCTAGATTCAATTAAATATATATTTATCATTTAGTTACAGGTTTACAACAATTGTAGAAACAAATTTTTCTTTTTGTAACGCAATTGAATGAATGATATTTAGTTAAATGTGTGCTCACTCAGTCCTCACAAGCGGTCAGCCATATCTTCATGTTCGAGTCATTCAATTTTATTTTTTTTGTTACACCTCTCTTTAATTAAAGCCTGTAATTTCAGATCGTCAAGTTTCGTATTAAAACATTTACTATTAATTTATTGTGCTCACTCCATCCACACGCTATTGTATCTCTATGAACTAACTATAGATTCGCATTCCATCGTTTACATTGTGTGAATTGTTGGCTAGAAATAGGACTATTCAGCTAAAAACAAACCACTTTTACTGTGCGTTCATGAGTAAAATGGATGCCTGGTGCTCACTCCGTCCAATTTTTTTTGTACAAAAATAAAATTAATATATCTGACCGTTCACATTTGTCAGAAACCATACATGACTGGTCAAATACGGTCTAATCAATTTAACCATGCGTGATGAACCGTAAACATAATTTCCTGACTGTTTTCGCAAAAAAAAACACATTTTGAGTTTTGATTACCTATTACGACTATTATTGTTTTTTGTAATTATGGTTGAAATAAGATGTAAAGAACGGTGTTTCACGGACCTGCGCGAAAGTCACGTCACCTACCGAATTCGACCAATCGCGTACGCACAACCGAAAAAGTAATAAAATATTACTGAATCAATATGAATGAATATTACCATTTATGACCGTTGATGACCGTTTTTGACTATTAAATGGTCATTTTTAACACTAGCTCTATAGCTGAATGGTAGAATACGGTCATTAGGAAAGAACTAGAACAGAAAAGAAGTTAAGAATTAGAACGTGTGTGACACTGACTGTCATTTGAGTTTTAATTGACAAGTGATTTTCGGTCAATGTGCGTGATTTTTATCGGTTATGGCTAAACAAAAGAAGATACGCCGTTCGATTTTTAGGTATGTTGGAAATTCTGATTTTTAATTGGAATTACAAAATAATTGTTAATTTCTTGCGGGACTTTGTGAAATAAGGAAAATAAACATGTGGGTAAGATATGACCTTAGCCCGTTGGAGCTAAGCGTTTTGAAGGAATTATACGTCTATTGCCTGTTTATGTCAACATTAAATAACTTTCTTTTGAATACAAGGTATTTTTCCTGACATTTCTATGTATTGCATACTTATAACACTTCAACAAAAGAACCTCCTTATTTTGAATTCGGTATAAATAAACGTAATTTAAATTTATTTACAAGAATTATATGTAGCGACAAAAAAGGTAGTCTTTACCCAGGCACAGGGATTATTTCCTACATTTATTTTTCAGGGTTATTAGTATTTTTTCTGATCTCTGTTGATGAGGAATGAAACAAGGCATTATCCAAAACCTAAATCTATATGTGGTATATACGTGTGGTACTTCGATTGCGAGTTTAACTTATTTACCTAAAAATCAAGAAAAATGAAAGAATGTAGATACATGTAAAAAAACTATAGCACGGCCAAAAACTAAACATATAGAAATCGGGACTCTGAGATAGTATTTTTGTACAAAAAAATATTAAATATTATGTATATATATCTAGCCAATTCATACAATCATACAATGTTAACGATGGAATGCGAATCTATAGTAGGTTCATAGAGATACAATAGCGTGTGGATGGAGTGAGCACAAGAAATTTATAGTAAATGTTTTAATACGAAACTTGACGATCTGAAATTACAGGCACCAAATAAAGAGAGGTGTGAAAAAAAGAGCATTGAATGACTCGACCAACTTTTTTCAGTATGAAGATATGGCTGACCACTTGTGACGACTGAGTGAGCACACATTTAACTAAACATCTTTCATTCAATCGCATAACAAAAAGAAAACCTTGTTTCTACAATTGGTTTAAACCTGTAACTAAATGATAAATATACATTTAATTGAAGCTGGAGCTGCTCCCTGGGTGGAAACGCAGACATTAACAATGACAATTACTTATTAATTAATGAATACAATATTTTACTGCATTTTTTTTGTAAGTTCCCAATATTTATCCGTAAAATAGTCAATCAATTGTTATCACTGTCGATTTCGTGTCGTTGGGGCGTCTTTGATTTCTATAAAATACAAACATTTTATTACACAAACTAGCGGCCCCCGCGACTACGTCCGTGCATTTTGAGTTTGCTCCCTCCGCTTCCGTCAAAACGTGATGTTCTATAGCCTTCTTCGTTAAAAGCTATCCAACACAAAACTATTTTTTCAAATCAGTCCAGTAGTTCAATCAAACAATCTCTTCAGCTTATATTACAAGGTTATGGTAAAATGGTGTATTTTAATTGGTCAGTTGATCAATATAGGGTGTGACTAGCAAATTAAACGTTTGTGGCCTAATATCATGGTCAATTCGCTGTAGCCACCTATGAGGTTTTTGAGTTTCTCAGTGTCGAATATACACAGCTCGGAGTCAGCAAGTTGGTGGTGATAATACCCCGTGCCTCAGAAAGCATGTAAACCTCTTGTTTCTTGGCTTGATTTCTCTCCGGTCATCTCGACTTCTGTCTCACAGAAATTAATTAGAGTGAAAGAACAGAGAGTGCACTTGTGTACTGCGAAAACCTCTATAATATCTCCGGCACTATAACATCTCCGGCACTATAACATCTCCTACATACCTAGCATATCTATTTTTCGAGTCGCCGCCATTACCGGTAAAATCGGTAGGAGAAATTGTTGTGATACCCAATCCAGACCTCACTTTATGACCTGTTTATTTACTTCTGACGTATAATTCGAGTTACTTTATTCCAACAGAATCAGCGTCAGTGATAGTTCACGTGCTGAGCGGCGAGCGGCCAGCCGCGATGCAAAGTTCCGGATCCACCCCCCCGCGCCTCGACCGCGCCATCCTAGCCGCCGTCGCCACTGTATCCACCGTCACCAGCCCCAAGCCGTGGCTGCTACTCACCATACCACTCATAGCACAATACATCTCAGTACTCACACTACTACTCATAATTGTTTTCGCCAACACCATCAGCGAAACCATCCTCGCCACGAGATGACCATTCAACACAATGAATGGTTCTCAAATGTAAACTAAAACTTGTACAGTGTAAACATGTGTTTGTAATTGAATGAGTTTAATGTATTTAATACAACGACGATAGGTTAAATCTTCCTGTGAGGTAAATCTAAGGTGATCAAAATCATTAGAGTACCGTCAATTTTAGATTATGTTTTTAGAAAAATATAACGTGTTTACCCTTTTCTCCTTGGGATTGTTTGCTATCTATCTATAGAAATGACTTAAAGGAGATTAGTGAGCGCATTTACAAGGAGCTGTTATAAGATTATCCGTGACTGACTTCTCTTTGTTTTTCCAGCTAACTTCGCCCGCGTCGTCTTAATCCCGTGCCGAGATTAAGAGCGAATCGATTTTGTTATTCCTATCCGGACTGAAGCAAGATTCAATCCGAGAAAGGGGCTTAGCTGTGTGTTATGTATCTGAGCCTACACTTGCTCTCTTTACTGCATTATTTGCTTTCCATCTATCTGCACAAACATACTCCCAGGTGCACCGTAGTCCAACCTCGTTACCGATCCCTTCTGATCTTGCTGCATCGTAAAACGAATCTTTTAACATTATACCTCTTACTACAAGCGTGATAAAGCACACATCGTTGAGGTAAGTAAAATACTCTACTTAAGAATATTAGGTATTTGGGTTATGTTTACGTCTCGCATCAATCTAATGGCATTCGACGTTCCCGACGAAAAGCAGGGGAAGGAAAAAACGACATACCTTGTTTCTTTACAAAGTTATGTGACGTTCGGTTGAGCTGCGTAATCTCCCTAATAAATCATCTCCGTTTGACCTCACATTATTTATTTTTTATTTGGTGTCAATGTGATTTATATCGTGTTGGCGAAGATTCTTGGTAAAATTTTTCTTGTGAAAAGTAAAAGCGCAAAGTTGATGAGAAAATCCGTGGTTCACCGCCTCGCTTGTGGCCTGGCAGTAAACACTCGTTTTTTAACACGTGAGCCAAATTTTCAGCTAGGCTATCGAGTGGATTCGATGGCACAGGCAATAAAGCGAGACTTTATCTTGCAAATTTCTAAATTTTACTTCTACTTTACAACTTAGCATAAATCGATTGCTGAACTTTTGAATAGGAAACCTAGAAACAATAACATTTCCAGTCCATTTGCCAAACCAAACTGAACGGAGAACGTTTAGTAATGATCCCATGGAAATATTCTATCGCTCATTTAGTTTGACATAGTTTTTGTTATGTCCAATTCAGCCTTGTTTCATCACAAGTCTCATGTTTGTGTAATACACATTTACGAGTTTCTAAGCAAACAAACAAGATAAAAGGGTAAACATAGGCTCTGTTGGCTGTTTTAAAGAAGCGTTAGCAAATACGATCACTATTTTCAACGTCGATTGATTTCGCTAACAACTATAGCTATTTAACAACCTTGTCGAAGACAAGTAAATTAAATAATGTTATCTACTTTCTTTAGAATATTAAAGTATTTACGTAATAAGATATTTAAATATAAAATGTAACTAAAAGTGTAGCCGTAAGGAAAAATAGATTACCTACTGTAAATATTAAAGTGAAATGTAAATATTTTCGATGTAAATAAATAGATAATTTGAAAATATTATTTATAAACCTTGGCAGCCAAAATACATTCCATGTATTCCAAAAACTCAGTTATGATTTCATAAATCTACGGTTAAATTTTACAAGTAGTTAACGAAAGGGTTGTGTAATAAGCTATCAGAATGTAGATATATTTAAAATATGTTACTTACGATTTATAAAAATACAAATAGTAATAAAATAATTGAGAGGACTAAGTTAAGAGTTTTATTTATTACAAAGTCTGACCAGTTAGTATTACTACAACCAAGTGCAATAAAATAAATTATGTCGGAAGAAAGCCAATATAAGATGTGCATATTTATTATTTTTAGAGTGAACTATGTTTAGTTTGCTTTTATCTAGACATTTAAGTGATAACTTAAACACCACTTAACCATTTAACACAAAGTTACTCCGATGCGATAAACTCATAGACAGAACGTTAAAATGCGGTTTTAGGAACGAGTCAAAAGAAGGTTGAATTGCCACGAATGAAGGGTAAGCAAACGTTTCTAAATGAAAGAAAAAGAGAGAAAGCGTTGTATTTTCTGCCTATCTCACTGCGAGCACATAGCGACATGTATTTGGACTGAGGGAATTTTATATATGATGAGGGCCGCTTCACGTCCGGAATAATTTATCAAAACAAACTACATTGTATTCGGTTTTATCACAGCTGAAAGCAATCGAGACCTGTTTCCCTATTTTTTTTTAAGAAATAAGGCATTTACAGTTTTTATTCAGATTGTGCAGTCGCCATCACATCAAGTGGATAATCATCCACTTTTGTTGCAAACTACCCCTTATTACAACTGCATAAGGTACCGCAGTGTTTACCTTGATATGCTGTTGTCCGTCCCTACTAAAGGTTTGTCAGAGGTAAGTAATAAATTAAAC
Organism: Pyrausta purpuralis; assembly: GCA_963924145.1. Classification (NCBI taxonomy): domain Eukaryota; kingdom Metazoa; phylum Arthropoda; class Insecta; order Lepidoptera; family Crambidae; genus Pyrausta; species Pyrausta purpuralis. The sequence continues at coordinate 17,023,907 of OZ001653.1, read as the reverse complement.
CTTAAATAATACTATATGTACTTTGCGTAATTATTTTAAAATATTTTTTTTACTTACATAGATAGCCCAAACAAATATAATTACATGTATTTTACTGGCTATTTATTACGAATTGCAGTCTCTTGAATAAGTACAAAATATTTAATCTTTTCAGATAAATCATGACTCAAACAACTTATTTTAAAGTTTATAAACTTTATGATCAAGATCATACCCCCCTGTCCTATATTTTTCGCAACCCTTGTGTCAAGACACAGGGGTTGCGAAAAAATCTATATGAAACATATTAAAACTGATTATAAAATAAGATTACTAAGTCATGATACGAAGTTAGATCATCAACCCAATCGGCTAAGTTAATAATAGGTAATACACATTCAGTCACAAAGCTTATAGCTATTTTGAGATGCGAATAATATTAAAAGCCTATGCATACACAAACTACGGAATTAAGCTCGGTCGTCTGTGCCCAATGGATAGGCCCAGACATGGTTTATTTAAGGCCCGGTTATGGGATCGATAGTTAGGTAACTCAACTTATATTTAAATGTCGTTACCAGCGGTAAAATATTTACGATTGTGTGTGTTACATACCTTAACAAAGTGTCAGAATGGCTATTTTAATAACAATTTAGTTTTATTCTGTTATTTATAACACACAAAATCGTAAATATTAAATCGATGGCAACGACACTTAACCATTAGTTAACTTTCGATCACGATACCGGGCCTTCGTGGTGTTTCAGGGATTTTCATTGATGAAACCCTGAATATATTACTCGAATTACATATTCTGTCTATGTAGGACCTTAGTGAACTTTATATGTCATGTGTTTAGTATACCTAAATAAATCTAACTAAGTTAATACTAATTTAATTATTATTATTCCAAATTAAAGGTAGTAACCCGCATTAGATTTTAAGGTTGTTGATCGGTATGCCGATTTAGTTTTGATAATAAATCGATCCCTACGTTCTAAATATACAACATTGTAGTGTTTACCCACCCGCATTCGTCAAATACCACCTACCTTTACTTATCTTATTGCTATAAGCTAAGCGGATTTGAAACAATCCATTGTTTTTCTTTGTTACATGCATTGCATTAGTGAACTAACATACACATTTTTCTACACCAGAATACCAGGCTCCCAGTCTCCGGCAGCCCGCTATTCCTAACTTTGGTAGCGGTCACGGTAACGGCGGGGCAGGGAGTACTAAGAATCCCCGGAGGCGATCGCGCTGCCACTCCAGACGACAACTGGCCCTGGTAGAGAGACGACCTTGTAAAGATCAGAGAAATCAAACTGTATGCAGACCGCTTGAGATCGGTAGGTGTGGGAACAGTTGCAGAACTAAGTTCAGCAGTGGACGTCCTTTGGCTGATAATGATGATAATGCATTGCATTGCCTTAACACATTTTCAAGAGTAGTAATTTTATTGTTTATTTATGTCAGTTTGGTTAAAATTTGCCTTTAACTTTTGTAAGCACCTAAAGCTAGCAAGCTTTCTATAAAAAATATACGAGACGAGACGCTAAGCGGACATCTAACAAGTTTCGCCGGCGAAGCGCATTTGGAATACTCGTATCGTATCCAAAATTTCAAATTGTAAAAAGCCAAATGTATATTGCAATTGGCGTAAAATTCTTCAGCGGTATATTTTTCTAGCCCGGAATTTTCGTTTATATATGTCATGTTCGGCCGATTTTCCCCTGGGTAGAGAAAGTTACGGTCACGTTTTGGGAATGTATTTTTACTATTCGCTTTGTGACCTCTCGACATTGGAGCCTTTCTCGCCAAATTGGAAAAATCTTTCGGGTTGAATTCACAACAAACTTTTGTGTAAACACTTATATCTATCGCCAGCTTTCACATAAATGAAAACATTATCCAAATGGTATTTTCGTAGGAAGCTCGGCTATAGCGCTGAAACTATTTGAAAACAAAATATTTATTTTGTAAGGGTTCTATTATTACGTGTTACACGTGGATATCATCATAAACAATGTGTATATTATTTTAATAGTAGGAAATTGTACGGTGTTAATAACATTCCAAACTTTCAAGATTGCTACACCATGAAAATTTGCCAAGTAAGTATTCATAATTCGTAACACCTAATTAGCTCCGTATGTATGCACCAGTATTTACTACCACCTCAAATATTATTCATATAAAACTAGTCCGAACTCAACATGTCTGAAAGGCCATTCTTTCCCATATAACAAAGAATCACAAAACAATAGACGCCTACTTATCTAACAAACACAAACACTCATTGCGGGGGTTGACATAATATAAGTGCCGTGAGACATATAGAATGTAAGGCAAGTTAGATCCCTCGGGAGAAGGAACATCTATTTCGTTAGTTCCGCGGCGTCACGGCGGGCATCATTTGTCATGAGCCCTATTGAGCGACGGATGTTGACCGCCTGCCTATTATCTCTAGGGTATTTTCATAACCCACAAAAGACATATCTGCCCGGACTATACCGTCCTATAACTTTCGCGTTGTAAGCTAGAGAGATCGCTTTATCCTGACATCCATATGACTATAAATTGCGTAATCCATACGGACCCTGTTGTCATTTTTTATTACGCTATTGTTCGTGCATGCTATGTTTGTAAAACAACCTACTATTGTCATTTTAGATGCCATCTGTACGTTCATTTATTGCCGTTGATAGAAACGAGTAGACAACGCGTATTTGATTAAATGCACAAGAGTGTCGATTTTAGGTTAAACTCTTTTTTTATTATCATTATCATCCAGTGATGATCCTTACAAAATCCGTTATGAAATCAAAATACCTACCGTTCGATTTTCTAATTATAACATTGGCCTAGAATTTAGGCCCGTTACACCTACTGTAGGCACTATAATTAAGGCGAAACAAGGAGGTATACTAACCAATTTTGTAAAATCATTTTCAACTTTCTTCTTCGAATTTCATTATTCGTACCAATCCATGTGATTATTGGAATTTCAACCAAATATAGAAAAAAGGGGTCACACAAATAAATGCGGTGTCACATTAAAACATGCATGGATATAATGTTATTGAAGGATTTCATCTCTTTATTTTATATTTAAACTGCATTAAAATTGCGTGTTTCGAAAGATCTAACGTCTACTACGTCGAGGCAGCGGTGACGTTGTTTTATTTAAAGTTGATTCTTTAATATTATTTACTTAATTCTTATTAACTACTAATATAATATCAAACCTCTATCCTCTATTATAAAAAAACATTAGGATTCTGCTTTATCTGTGATGAACATTAGGTATGTAACATGTTCAAAAAACCGGCCAAGTGCGAGTCGGACTCGCGCACTGAGGGTTTCGTGCAACTTTAACTGAATATGGGAATCCATTTACTTCTACTCAGTATAATACCACAATATTTTGTTGACTGCAAATATGACTTTGTTTTTCATAGAGTTTGTATGAAGTACAAAGTTATGTTTGCGGTTGTTGAAAATGTGCTTTATCTCAAAAACTACTGGTTCGATCCCGTCCGAACCAATTTTTATTGAAAGTATTTATTAAGATCTACATCATTTTTTTTTCAAAATTTACACTTGCTTGGTTTAGAAATTAGATGGGGGGGACGCACATTTTACCACTTTGGAAGCGTCTAGCTATGAAACGTTAGACTTTAAGAAAATGGTTTTAGAAACCTTGATGTCATTTCAAAAGAGCTATCCATAGATACCCCACACACATAGGTTTGAGTAAAAAAATTTTTTTTGGTTTTAGTTTCATGTATGGGAGCCCCCCCTTAAATGGCATTATTTTTTTATTTTTGTATGAGAATCGGTAAGCGGTTTATAAGACACATCTTCCTACCAAATTTCAATTGTGTGATGCTTATAGTTACAGAATAAAATGGCTGTGACATACGGACGGACAGACAGACAGGCTTGACGAAACTATAAGGGTTCCGTTTTTTGCCATTCGGCTACGGAACCCTAAAAAGTTAGGGATCCGTATAAAAACTTCAATAATGTAAACACACATCCGTGTGTAAGGAAAGTCTTTATATTGTGAATGTTGCCTTAACTATTGATAATAGAGTAAAGTTATATACATCAGTTTTATAAAAGACATCAAAATCTACAATAAAGTTTGCAATACATATGACTAACTTTTCAGTTTTGTCACAGCCCTTTTTTTTAAGTTTAAACATGCAATTTTAAGCTATAGATTTAGTCCCTCGGTATTAATCCTTATCCAAATAAATTATATCATATTCAATGATATTTCAGTACCTGTTAATTACTTTTTGAATTATTCAAATCGAGTATACCGTCATGAGAATAATAATTTTTGCATAGCGCTCGCCCTAAGTCCCTTTAATGTCTTGATGTCTCACGCTAAAGCTCGACATTTTCAGAATAACTTGATTGACCTAGCTACCTTCTAGCTACCTAGCTAGGGAAGTTGAATGACCTGAAAAAAGTGGCTGTTACCTGTGAAATATGCTGCTGCGATATCGATATCAGTTATTCAATCTTTACTTGGTTGCTCTGACTCTTAGGCACGGTAATATTATCTATACAGTCTTACAAACGGGCGAAACGCGAGCTATACCTACGCGCCTCGATTTCAGCACGCGTTCGGCACGCAGACAGTCGCGACTGTGCCACAGTTACGAACGGACCGTGTCATGTTTTCTTAACAATAGCCGCGCGATTTATTTCTCAAAAAATAAGGTAACATTTTAATATGACGAATAGGATATATGTATTTATTGCATGAATTTTTATGAAGAATGATTAATGTTGTATGAACTTTATATTACAATGACGATTTTTTATAATTTAAAATTTAATAATAAAACATTCCGTACGTCTCAGTCGAAGCGCAAAGATTTCAAGGTACCAAATTTATAAGACCGATTTGTCATTTAAACATCAAAATGTTTTTGAATTAAATCTACAAATCAAAAAACAACACGCATTTTTATTGAATACTACCTTTCAATCCACAAAATATTTTATTTGTTCATATAAAAAACTATATTTACAATCACAAAACTAAATGGAAACATAAAGTAGACAAATGTAATTAAAATGCTGGAGGCGGACAGGCAGCCCTATCGCACGTTTAGATACCGCGCGGCTGTAGGTATTTATTTCAAAGAATCGGCCGAGTTAAAATACTGTATAGATAACATTACCGTGTCTTAGGGCCTTTAGGTCAATAGAAAGTGCAAGCAAGATAGACTCAAGTTAATAACACGCCGACTGTTACTACTACTATTTTGATACTATATATTTTGATAGGTAGAGTAAAAAGGTGAAAAGATTTTTTGAATGAATATGTTTATCTCAATTAAGATCTGATTTGAATAATAACTCCAAAATAATTCTCATAGCTTAAGTGGATGGTATATAAAAATATATTTTAATAGGTAGAGTAAAAAGCTGAAGAGATTTTTTGAATGAACATGGTTATCTCAATTAAGATCTGATTTGAAAAATTACTACAAAATATTTCTCATAGCTTAAGTGGGTTCGTATGACGCGCGATTGCGCTAGCCGCTATACAATAAAATTATTATTTGCTAAAAAAAAACCAATAAAATTAATTATATTAGAGTGAGACTAGAATATCGCATGCCACATGCGAATGCTTGCCTGCACATCAACATGCGAATACTTGCTTGTTTGCTAACTTTATGCCGTTAGTACAACAACGCTCAGAAAACTACATCATACGCAGCGCCATGCTTCGCAAACGAGGCGGCCATTAGTATTGCGCTTACTCCCACACGATTTGGACTCGTAACATTTTTATTCAGATGTGCCTCTCACATAAATTAGGCTCAGTCAGGGCTGCCAGTCGTGCGGTCTAATTATAAGCAGTATATTTTAGACCACCAATGAAAATGGGGTATAATAATATCTGGAGCGGGCTAAGTATTCTCTGAATAAATATAAAAGATGAAATCTACTTACGCTAGATGCTTTGAATCCTATAAACTGACGCAAAATTTAAAATTCTAACGTTCTGTATCTGTAGTGATTTGTGTCAACTTTAGGTAACATACAGAAAATTGTATGTTTATACCGTGTGTCTAGTCGGTGCTAGCTGGTCACTAGGTTTGATTTTGTGTAAAATCAGCTTTTTACCGTTTATCAGTGTTATCTATCAGTTTATCAGTGTTAATAAAGTACAGACGATAAAATAGAAAACAAAAAAATCTCAAAACATTTTCAACAAAGATTATCAGGTTCCAAGTTTCAAAAGAATTAGTTAACTTTCAACGTTTGATTGATAATTTTACACACACGTTAGTCCATTGCATCATAGATCTCGTTAATAAAGAATGAAAGTACGTCATCACCACCATCATCATTTTCAGCCAAAGGACGTCCACAGCTGAACATTTTCTACGATTTTTCACGGCAACCAAGCGGTCTGCATCCAGTTTGTTCCTGCGATCTTTACAAAATCGTCTGTCCATCTTGTCGGTGGCTATCCTACGCTGCGTTGTGGGTCGAAAGGTCAAAGGGACAGTTTCGACTCGCTGGTTGTACAAAGGTTTAATACTTTTCGTAAAGACCTAAAAAGTCCTTACCGTTTTTCTTTAATCTAAAAATATTTCATTTATACGAAGCTTTTATAATGATACAGAGAATCTGCGATCTAACTTTTATTTTTATTACGGACGTTGCAGAATCATATTACGTGTAGAGAGAAAAAAATACTATGTAACTTCATTTGTTAGATGGCACTTTATCATATATTCATACAGGATCTAACGAAACCTAAGGCTTAATAAAAATGAAGAAATAAAATTAACTTTTAAAAAAAAGTAAAAACTGACTTCAAAACCAAAATGCACTAAAAAGTCTTAAATAAACTCTTGACCATTAAAAGGAGAGGAACCCATTTTAGGCAAACAATTTCTTTTGGAGTCGGTGTCATAACTTTGACCATCAAGCATAAACTATCACAGCACCGACTCCACAAAGAAATTGTTTGCCTAAAATGGGTTCCTCTCCTTTTAGTAGTCAAGAGTTTATTTAGAGAGAGTAGAGTTTAAGATTTTTTTGTGCATTTTGGTTTTGAAGTCGTTTTTTTTAAAGTAATTTTTTTGTTACATACGATTTAGTTTAATGTACTAAATGCAAGGCTTAAGGCGTCGTTGAGCATTTCGTGACACTTAGTATATATCATATTGTTTCCCAACGCACCAATGGCGAAGTTTCCGCATTGAGTTCTGATGATCTGAGTGACAAGTTGGCAACAAATTGTTTAGGTATCCTTATTAATATGTATCTGCAAAAACTTATTCGTAATAATTTTTCGCTCCGTTCAGTTTTGCCACAACCTAAAGAAAGTTTTAAGATATTTTATATTCATAAAGATGAAATAAGAAACCAAAAATTTGCGCACGGGCGGGACTTGAACCAGCAACCTTTTGGCAGACCGGGCCAAACGCTCTTACCAATTGAGCTACCGTGCTGTCAGTCCGACCCTGCGAAATTTGTGGTTTCTTATGAAAACGTCAATTGCGTGACGCTTAGCGCCATCTAGCCGTCTGTTTATGAAACAGATGGCCCAAGCAGTTATTCTTTACAGAATAAATTCAACTTGGAAATTGATGTCGCTTCGCTATCTAATGCTTTAGAATGTTTTTAACAATCACAGTGTCATATTTTATATTCATAAAGATGAAATAAGAAACCAAAAATTTGCGCACGGGTGGGACTTGAACCAGCAACCTTTTGGCAGACCGTGCCAAACGCTCTTACCAATTGAGCTACCGTGCTGTCAGTCCGACCCTGCGAAATTTGTGGTTTCTTATGAAAACGTCAATTGCGTGACGCTTAGCGCCATCTAGCCGTCTGTTTATGAAACAGATGGCCCAAGCAGTTATTCTTTACAGAATAAATTCAACTTGGAAATTGATGTCGCTTCGCTATCTAATGCTTTAGAATGTTTTTAACACTCACAGTGTCATATTTTATATTCATAAAGATGAAATAAGAAACCAAAAATTTGCGCACGGGCGGGACTTGAACCAGCAACCTTTTGGCAGACCTTTTGCGTTTTGAGCGTCACGCAATTGACGTTTTCATAAGAAACCACAAATTTCGCAGGGTCGGACTGACAGCACGGTAGCTCAATTGGTAAGAGCGTTTGGCCCGGTCTGCCAAAAGGTTGCTGGTTCAAGTCCCGCCCGTGCGCAAATTTTTGGTTTCTTATTTCATCTTTATGAATATAAAATATGACACTGTGAGTGTTAAAAACATTCTAAAGCATTAGATAGCGAAGCGACATCAATTTCCAAGTTGAATTTATTCTGTAAAGAATAACTGCTTGGGCCATCTGTTTCATAAACAGACGGCTAGATGGCGCTAAGCGTCACGCAATTGACGTTTTCATAAGAAACCACAAATTTCGCAGGGTTGGACTGACAGCACGGTAGCTCAATTGGTAAGAGCGTTTGGCCCGGTCTGCCAAAAGGTTGCTGGTTCAAGTCCCGCCCGTGCGCAAATTTTTGGTTTCTTATTTCATCTTTATGAATATAAAATATGACACTGTGAGTGTTGAAAACATTCTAAAGCATGAGATAGCGAAGCGACATCAATTTCCAAGTTGAATTTATTCTGTAAAGAATAACTGCTTGGGCCATCTGTTTCATAAACAGACGGCTAGATGGCGCTAAGCGTCACGCAATTGACGTTTTCATAAGAAACCACAAATTTCGCAGGGTCGGACTGACAGCACGGTAGCTCAATTGGTAAGAGCGTTTGGCCCGGTCTGCCAAAAGGTTGCTGGTTCAAGTCCCGCCCGTGCGCAAATTTTTGGTTTCTTATTTCATCTTTATGAATATAAAATATGACACTGTGAGTGTTAAAAACATTCTAAAGCATTAGATAGCGAAGCGACATCATGTTCCAAGTTGAATTTATTCTGTAAAGAATAACTGCTTGGGCCATCTGTTTTATAAACAGACGGCCAGATGGCGCTAAGCGTCACGCAATTGACGTTTTCATAAGAAACCACAAATTTCGCAGGGTCGGACTGACAGCACGGTAGCTCAATTGGTAAGAGCGTTTGGCCCGGTCTGCCAAAAGGTTACTGGTTCAAGTCCCGCCCGTGCGCAAATTTTTGGTCTCTTATTTCATCTTTATGAATATAAAATATGACACTGTGAGTGTTAAAATCATTCTAAAGCAAGTTTTAAGATATTTCAGTTTCATGCAAGTGACCTCCTTAGAGAGATCAAAAATGATATACTCTATGTTTGAAACAGCTCTATAAAAGCTCGAGACTCAGTGTCTTGTTTGTTGGATTCAAATTAAAAACGAATAGGGCTGTCCTAACATTTAATACGAATAATCCTATTGTAAGCACTACTCCCATTAGCATGAAAAGGCCGTTTCGACCGCGGGCCGGGGACAGGGTTCCCATTCTCATGAAGTTCGCATTCGTAAAAATTTTATAGATCGAATGTTAAAATCTTTCTTAAATTTCGTTTTTTAAGTAAAAACTGTTTTCGCTTTCTCATGGAGACGATTTTAATGCAAACGATCGGACTAGGGGCGCTTGGTTATTTTTATCTTTTGTCACCCATTTCCATACAAAAAGTGCGAGTCGGACTCGCACACTAAGAGTGCCAACTTTAACTGAATAAGAGATTAAAATTTACACATTTGCTTAGTTTAAAAGTAAGATGGGGGGGACACCCATTTTACCACTTTGGAAGCGTCTATCTCTCAAACGTTTGACTCTTAGAGAATATGGTTTACGAACCTTGATGTCATTTTAAAAGACCTATCCATAGACACACGCATAGGTTTTTTACTTACGGACGGACAGACAGACAGAGACAGGTAAGAAAACGGAACCCTAACAAGGCGTTTTGTCATTGCAATTGTTCAAGATAAAATTGGACAGGTAACCGAATATTAACTGACTGAATAAAGAAAAATAGTTATCAATATCAGAACAAAAAATAAAGATAAATAAATAAGGTAAAAGACAAATAGCACATACATCGTTATCCCGCAAATTAAAAAACGTTTTTTTTTTCGACCACGTCGATTAATGTGCATTGGTTAGTTTAACACATGTAAACTACATGAGAATCGGGGCTCTGACCCTCAGGGCGTGCGAGTAACTTTTTATTTCTTACTACCCCTCATAAATTAAACTGAATGTCCGGCGAATAATTCACTTCTGTTCCCTAAGTCTAGCCACTTGTTTCAATATTTACACAAATCCGATTATAGTGGACCTCAAGTGGTGGCTCAAGATTAACTTTATATGCATACTTCACGGTTGAAAGTAATATAATTAATTTCTATTATTATAAAATGAATCTATATTTCCTTTGATCACGGCATTTTATTTGTTGTGTTTGTTATTGACAGGCGAAGGTTCTTATGAAAAAAAAAGTCCTGCACGTGCGCAAAAAAAAGATTGTTTTCCTATTTCAACTATAACAATAAATAAATTAATTTTTTATCGATTTTCATGATTTTTACTTTGTCAGATTCGTCACTTGGCATTGTGAAACGTAAGGCTCGGTGTGGCATACACTCCATCAAGTTTCACATACCTCTTCTATCTCGAAACTAAAAAACAGATCTAGATAGAAGTTTGAACTTGAATTGACTCAGGTTTCCAATGATCAGGTGGTCCCAATTCCAAACATCAGATGGTCAATATTATTACACGGCAAGCGTCTTGTGAATGGCTTTCAGACACAGAACATTTGCCATACATTAAAGACCCTTTACATACTGCTAACGCGCGTTAGCATCGATACAATCGCGATGCAGAAGCTGGAAATTTTAAATTATGTTCTGAATTTAGAATCGACTAACGCGCGTTAGCAGCGATGCAGTTGCGCTTCTGCATCGATGCTAACTTAAATCTGTTCATTTCGTGAGTTGCGATGCTGAAGCGCATTTTCAAATCGCGCGACTGCATGTATTCTAAAAGTCGCAGTGTGTAAGAGGTCAAATATATCGCCTGTGAAAATCATCGTGATGCTTTTAGGGAAAATCTTAATCTTTTAATAAAAGTATATTATGACGGTTTACAATATGACAAATGGGCTTGATTTAGTGTAGTTTGTCACTAGGAGCAATTCCGGTAAAAATATATTCTTTGCCTTGCTCACTCGACCGATCCCTCGCCTACCAACACCGTTGCGTGTCATGCTCGGAGCGTCTCGTACGTAATAATACCTCCCAAAAATAAAGGTCAGTGGTACTATTATGTCCACTACTCCACATGGCCTGATAATCACGTAATTCGATCATAATTTGGAACTTTACTACCAACTAGTGCGCTCCAGTGCCAGACCATATTTAAGTACAAAATAATCGCGTTCTCCTTCCATAAACATAATTGGACGGGACACGACGAAACAAGCTGTAATGTAATTGGTTTCTTTCTTTGGGACCAAGTGATATCAAACAGGTCTGTGGCTTCATTTTTCTTCTTAAGTTTTTCTCCAGTGTATTGAAGGACGACATTTATTGATGTATTCTGAATGAAGCCCTAAAAACAAAAAATATGACTTTCATCAAAATGTATTGATAAGTACATTCCGATCCCCCTGTATCCCGTGATGATTCAAGATACATTTATTGGGAAATATCGACTATAAATAAACGATAGAGGTTACTATTACAATAACTGCATTATCTTCAACATTTATTTTAATACAACTAACAAATGTGTAGCAATTCATAATATTGTTGTCTTAGTATGAGCCTGTGTGTTACTATTACTAGGTGCTTTTAGAAAACCTATGCCAAGAAGAAAATGTTTAGCAAATACGACGACAAGATTTTGCCGTAAGTATTCCTTGAAATTTGGATTTCGATTAAGAAACTGTTTGTATAAGTTGATGACAAGATGCGTCAATTTATGGCGCGCGTAATTTGTTCGAGGTGTCAGTTCTATACGCTAGTTATAATAGCTCAATGGTATGAAAATCCATAAAACATTATACTGAATTCATAAAGCACAGAAAAGAGTAAAAGTAAAACCGCAGGTAGGTACATATCAACCTTTTGATAGATGCACGTGCAAAATATTTTCAGTTATTACATAATGGCATCAATTAGATAATACTATAATAATGGAAACTTACAACTTCAGAGGCCAATCATAAAATAAATCTTATTTGAGTTACCCCAAAGTTTTTGAATAACTTACAAGGTAGGCAATCGAATTGAAACTGTGTCTCGATTATTTGTCTTCAACTCTCAACACTGGTCCTTGTGAAAGTGAAATAAGGTTTTACTTTAAGTCTGATCAATTGTTTCTTACTTTTATTAGTTTTAAAACTGTTAAGAAGACCATGTTAATTGTTACTTATTGTCTATATCGGTGATGGCAGCTAATATTTTTTAAAACGTTTATCGCTATGTGTATCATTTTTAATACATACTGAACAAACTCTTAAAAATCTTGCAGGACTTAGCGCTAAGCGTGTTAAATAATGGCCTTTATTTATTTATGTTATTTTACTCTTTTGACTGATTCAAGATGTCTGAACCGCTGTACCAATGACCCCTTACACACTACGACTTTAAGCATCGATGCAGTCACGCGTTATGAAAACGCACTACAGCATTGCGACTCGCGCAATGAACTGATTTAATTTAGCATCGATGCTGTCGCCAAATTTCAGTACATAATTAGACAATTTCCAGTTTCTGCATCGCGATTGTATCAATACTAACGCATGTTAGCATCGCTACTGAATCGATGCTAAAAGTAACGCTATGTGTAAAGGTTGACATTTTGCGACTGCATATAACGCGCGTTAGCATCGCGAATGCGCGCTGCTAAAAGCCTCAGTGTGTACAGAGTCAATGATATAAGAAAGATCTTGGAGCCCAATTTTTGAATCACTTGAGTTGAATATGGCGTGTGATTTTCGTTAGGAAACAATTAAAAAATCTAAGAAAATCACGCAAAATACAGACGTGAGTATTCACAAAATTGTGTTATTTTTTTTTAAATTACTTCCGTGTGGACTTAAACTGATGAAAATCATTTTAAGTCCCCACGTCATCACACGCCATATTGACGCGAAAGATTAAAAATAATGGGCTTAGGGCTAAGAGCATTTTGAAGCAAAAAAGTATCACATCTCAACTTCCTGACTCATCATAAATGACTATAATGAGGCAGTCTTTGTCACAGGCTGCTTGTACAATATTGTTAATGTAATTTAGGTTAGTATCTCTCAAATTCCTAACTTAAGTATCTTCCAAAAGGCATTGTGAAAAATGATTTAAAAACCTTAGTCCTTATACTAATTTAAATTAAAAATTCGGAAAAGCTAGAGATCCAATACCAATTACCACTTAGCAGACTCAGGCGTTTTAAAATTCTTTTGTGCAACACCTTTATCATATTTAAAAAGGATGAAAGATAAAAGTAATGAGATCCTATCGGATTTCTCAATCTTCTATTACGGCATGAACAATCCGCTGTTTGATGGTGGCTAGAGTGAGAGAGATTATAGACAGCGCGCCGAAGATTGCCCGTAAAACTTTTAACGGTCACACTAAATTACAATCGGGCCGGAATAAGTTCGACCTATTTAATTTATAACGATTGCCTGGGATCGATCTTGATGTATGCCTGCAAACAAACAGAACAGGCTAAATCACTTTGCTCGCTTTAGTTTTCGTCTGATTAAGTCATCATCGGTTCGGACAACCATTTTATTCAAAACCAATCAAGTCATTTTTTAAAAAAGTTTTGAGACAAGTTCACTTTCTAAGATAACATTAGCATTGAGCACATACATTCCGAAATCCCCATTCAAGGTTGTATGGATTTTCGTTGAATTCTTATTTGTATCGTCTTAAGCGGCATCACAGTGATGGGAAAAGTTATAAGTAGGCTGAGGATTGAGAACTTTGGAAATAACTCACGAAGGCGATGCGAGCCGAGTTTGTACCCATCTGTTAGAAGTGCACGGATTTATTCAGGTCGTATGTCTTAAGTCCATAAAAACGAAAAACATTTTATTGAATGTATTTTGAGCTGAGACACATGAGCTTTCATTGTCATTATTCTACGCGCCAATTCCAAATTTGAGAAAATAATTTTGAATTTTTAGTTCTATGTATGCAACCCCCCTCCCCCCTCAAATGTCATTATTTTTTTACTTTTTGTATGAAATTCGTAAAGCGGTAACCAGAATACACCTACCTATTGAGTTTCATCTGAATAATGCTAATAATTTCAGAAAAAAGTGTTGGTGACATACGGATGGACAGACAAACAGACAGACAGACTTGACAAAACTATAAGGGTTTCCGATTTTTGACATTCGGCTACTGAACCCTAAAAACAATCCAAAAAAATACATTCAACTTTAATTCCTTCTGTTCAGCAAATGTTCGCAAACACACTTCGACTCAAGTACTGTTACTGCTGCATTTTATGTAAAATTATGCGTTTTATTGCCCGTTTCTAGTCCTATTTACATAATAAACGGGTGCTCAAGGAAGCGTTCTGATATAGACGACTATTAAATTCATCCTCAAGCAAGCGAACTGACGACTTTTCATCAGACAAATTCAGATGTCTTTTTTGTGCTGAAGATACTTATTCTACCCTCGTCTGAAGCGTAGGAGCCTCCATGCTGATTGCCGTTTCGTGTTTTCTGCAAAGTCCTCAAACAAAAAGTAAACATTTCTTCGACCCAATTGTTGTCTAACAAGATTTGGTGTGACGATTTTATCTAATTTGAACTGAATTTTCTTTGTCCATATTTTTGTTAGCGCGTCTGTTGTTTCAAAAAGTTTTCCCTTTCTCGTTCAAGCACAAGTAATGTAGAGCGAAGTCATATTGGGTGTTGCGTTGCATCTCCGAAGTGTTGGGTTTGTACTTTGTTTTAAATTAACCTTTTTCATCCCACAGCTGGGCAAAGGTCTCCCCCAACTCCTTTCATTGGTCTCTGAGAGCAGCCAATGACACCCAATCTCCCGCAAAGCTGATCAAGTTATCACACCTCCTCTTTATAGGTCTACCTCTTTTTGGGTTTGTCCATCCGACATATATTATCTTTTACACGCATATACCGACATCGCAACGTATTTTGTATGACATTAAGACCACTTACACACTGCGAGGTTTAGAATCGATGCAGTCGCGCGTTTTGAATTCGTGCTTCCGCATTCAGCATCGCAACTCACGCAATGAATCCAGTCGCCAAAATTTAGTACATAATTTGACAATTTCCAGCTTTAGCATCGCGACTGCATCGCTGCTAAAAGTTGCAGTGTGTAAAGGGTCTTAGATTTTTATATGTAAAACAATGAAATGCACCGGTCCGAGTCACATAAATGAAGTTCCCCCCAGGGGCCCTATTTTTGAATCACTCGCTTCGAAATGGCGAGTGATTTTCGTTGGACAACGAGTTTTTTTCTATGACTTTTAATTCATCTCCGAACGAAAATCACTCGCCATCTTGAAGCGAGTGATTCAAAAATAGATCTCCAGATCCATGTCAATTTTAGTAGTCACCAATAAAAACTTGATTAATGGATACGTGATTTTATTTCTATGAAATAAAAGACAATAAATGAAATGAATTAACCTGTGTATCAAAAGAGTAGTCATGATCTTAAAACTTAAACAAAATAGAAGTACTAGGAGTGCATAAGTTCATAAGAGGTTTTGAAACCTCTTTGTCACCTATCTAACAAAATGTTTCTAAAAGTCCAAGAGTGCAGGATTGAAAAAGAAGTTAACAAAACTTTGCGAAAAGACATTATGCTGTTAGGCCCTTTCACGCGACTTTTAGCATCGATGCGGTTGCAATTTAACGCGCGTAAGCATCGATGCAGTCGCAAAATGTCAACCTTTACACATTGCGCTACTTTTAGCGTCGATGATGTCGAGCCTCTGCATCGATGCTAACGCGCGACTGCATCGACGCAAAATTAAATCTGTTCATTGCGTGAGTCGCATTGCTGAAGCGCGTTTTCAAAACGCGCGTCTGCGTCAGCGGGTCAGGGGTCATAGACGCAAGTTTGTGGTGGGATGCCACAAAAATCGCCTCGATTGTATGCAATTTTCGTGAAAATAACATGTCGTGATAATTTTTATGTAAAAAAACCTGCCAATATATATATTTTTAAACTAATATCACAATGTATGTGACGTGACTGTTACATTTTTAAAGCTCGAAGAACCAAGAACATTTGTTAATTGTATTCAGGCAAGCGATTATGTTACCAACTGTACTTTGAATAGGACCTCGTGGACCCGTTGAGAACTCATGTATGAGCATTAAAATATAACTTAATTTTTTTCATGGACCTGTTGGGAAAAGCACACCAAAATAATCGTGAAATTTTGGGAACACACCAAAACAAATAGTAATACATATATACCTTCATCTGACGGCACTGGATGTTAAGCGTAGGTCTCTGAAGTAATTATTTCGAAGTTAATTTTGACATAATTGTATATTCATAAAGATGAAATAAGAAACCAAAAATTTGCGCACGGGCGGGACTTGAACCAGCAACCTTTTGGCTGTGTATTCATAAGAGACCACAAATTTCACCAGGTCGGACTGACAGCACGGTAGCTCAATTGGTAAGAGCGTTTGGCCCGGTCAGCCAAAAGGTTGCTGGTTCAAGTCCCGCCCGTGCGCAAATTTTTGGTTTCTTATTTCATCTTTATGAATATAAAATATGACACTGTGAGTGTTAAAAACATTCTAAACCATAATTGTATAACTTGCAATACCCGACAAGGTCATTAAGTATACAAAAGCCCTCAAGATAATTTAAGACCTGTGTGACATTAATGGCAATAATCATTTTGGCTTTGAGATCGCGATCGGACTTACAGCGATTCAGGTAATTAAATAACATAAGGATAGTACGTTAACAAATCAACAAACGCCCCAAGCGAACTCCTGCATTTGAACGCTGCACGAAGTTTTTTGATGTCTGAACCAATCGGACAGAGTTGGAGCCGACTTGGTCTTTGGTCGGTAATAAGGTATTCGTTCAATATCCACAGTCACATCGCAATTTATACCACGGAACGAGCCATTTCAAAGTATTCGACGTGAAAAGTTTTAGAAATATCTTATGCTGCACTCTTATGAGACTCGTAAGTATACTTTTCTAAGCAAAATGTCTGGACACATACCTACCTATGTTTACAGGTTTTAAGAAGTTGCATGACTCATCACGAATATTTATTTTCTAGCGGTCCCCGCGACTGCGTCCAAACGTTTTGAGTTTGCTCCCTCCAATCCCGTTGCAGAGTAATGTTACTCAAAAAATAAGCTCTCTTATCCAATACAAAATATTTTTTCAAATCGGCCCAGTCGTTCCTAAGACAAACGCGCTCAAAAAAAACAAATTCTTCATCTTTATAATATTAGTATAGATAATATAATATTAAATTATAATATAGTATTGTCGCAGTCACTCCCGGCTAGTGTGGACAAAGGGTGTTTAAAAGGTACTAATATTCGAATGAAATAAAGAAATCCGGGTATAGCATTTGGCAACAAAAGTTTATTCAAATTTGCTATTACACATCTACCTTTTAACACCTTTAAACAAATCAAATTCAAAACTTAATAGCTCAGAATACAGTAGAGACTAGGTTAGGTTCTAATTTAGTTATCAATATCTATACTATTACAAATCTTAATGTTCACAAATTTCTAATTAAATAAAGATAAACCACCAATTTAAGTGTTTAATTACCTAAATAAATTCCAAAATTTATCCTCAAAGGGATTCCTAAATTATGCCTAAATTGTTAGCTAAATTATCCCACTTTTCCTAAGTTAAAGTAAATACAAGAAAACCAACCTTGGATTTCATCGGAGGTTAATATTTCAAATCTTTGTTGCATCAAACTACAAACAATTCTGCAACATTACCCCAAAATTTCACCGATACCGATCCATCCTCAAAACAGCAGACAAGAAGCAAATCAATCCATAAGGAAGTTCTGACTTCAAAAATTAATCCAAATGAGGTCTTAGTAAGGTCTAAGTAAGGTCACTGGAAAGAATTTACAAAAGGTTAGTTCAACGCACAAACCAAAGTAAAAGTTAAAAAAACACTAACTTTTCATAATAAATATTTACCTGAGGTTACAACATGATCACCAAATTGTGACTGTTCAACTTACAGACACATATCAAAAGCAAAACCTAGAAATAAAAGAAAGTTCTAGTTAACAACCAATTTTTTTTTCTAAGTGAGGGTGGTTATACTTTTCATCACCCTATTTATGAAATCTATAATAAACCAATTTAATACCTGCAAAAGCTGGCTCGCCATATAATTTCTGAATTGATTACTAAACATTTATGCTAATTATTCTATTTGAGACCTGAAATGATAAAAATTACAACTCTCAATACAATATGCCCAGATGTAGGTAGGCTACATTTTCTTTACAAGGATTTCCAAAGGAGTTTCTCAACATACTTACCATTTTTCCAGTCATTTATATCAAATCATTTTCGAAATTAATTCATCCAAATTGACATGTTGGCGGCGTCTGAAACGATAAAAAGAACCATGTGCTCAGACTCTAAGAAATGTCTCGCAACAAACAAAAATCAACGCAAACCTTTCTGCAGATTAACAGACTTACCAGGAATAACTATCAAACTACAAAATAATTTGGGGCGTGCCCCATATTCAAATATCTAATTTTCATTTTCCACACACGTTCCACTCCGACGCACGACCAACAGTGCGGAACCGGAAAAAAAGCAGCTGTCACACTTGACAAATGTCAGTGTCATCATATCTATGCCAAAATATGGACTGGAGTCCTACATCCATTTAGCTTTTCGTTTCACGCGAACTTATATAAAAATATACAACGTTACAGTATAACATTTTTGTATAAATTGGCATGACTGTGATGACCTGCCGCAGGGCAAAAGCCTAATAACCCTTTGAAACCATAACACAGTGTAACGACACAAGAATTTTTTTTAGAAAAGTACGAGGGTCAAACTGAAAGTTCTTAGAAAATCAAAAACTGATTACATTAGCCAGTTATTAGTTTTATTATATCTTTTCAAAATATTGTCCATTGACGTCAATACACCGCTGCATGCGATGGAACCACTGGGAAAAGCACTTTGCCCACTCGTCCTTAGGGGTCTCTTCAATGGCATCGCGATACGCAGCCACCGCTTCTTCAGCATTCATAAACCGCTTTCCTTTAAGTTTTTCTTTAATTTTTGGAAATAAATAAAAATCACAAGGCGCGAGGTCGGGGCTATACGGCGGGTGACCCAGTAATTCAACGTTTGATGTCGCCAAATAGTCGATCGTTCGCTTGGCGGTGTGCGACGAGGCGTTGTCGTGGTGAAGGAGGATCCTACTGCGAGGTCGTTTCTCTCGAACTTTTTCCAAGACAAGTGGCAAACAATTGGTAGTGTACCATTCTGCAGAAACTGTTTTTTGATCCTCTAACACAATTGTTGCGAAATGACCTATCCTTCCAAAGAACGAGGCCACCATTTTTTTCCCGCACTTCGATCTCTCTTCACTTTAGTTGGCAACTCCTCGAAAGGAAACACCCACTGAGCAGATTGTCTTTTGGTTTCAGGATCATAACAGTAAATCCAGCTTTCGTCACCTGTTAGTATGTTGAACACAGCATTTGAGTCACCTCCGTTAAATCTTTCAATCATTTTACGGCACCAATCCACACGATGGAGTTTTTGAGCCTTAGTCAAATTATGAGGTATCCACCGGGCGCAAAGCTTCCTGACCGCTAAATGTTCGTGGAGGATTTTGTGCACTTGACTCATACCGATGCCTAAGCTTGTCCGAATCTGCTGATAGGTCACTCTTTTGTCAGTCTCTATCATACGCCGCACAACACAGATGTTATTTTCAGTCGTCGCCGTAGAAAGCCGTCCCTCACGTACATCATCAGTGAGATTAGTGCGACCACGTTTAAACTCATTAAACCAGTTGTAAACAGTCGCACGAGATGGGGCTTCATCGTGAAAGGCCAATCGTAGTCTATTATAACTTTCTTGTTGACTTAAATGACATCGAAAGTCATAAAAAATCATTGCACGAAAATTTTCTCGTGTTAAATTCATGTTGACGTGACACAGACAATTTTCAATTTGCCGCCAAATCTTAAAACAAATGACAAATGAATGAAATATATACTCAGTAATATTGGCAAAGAGTTCTATTTTCAAATTTTAGAATATTTTTTTTATTATATTGTTTATAAGTGGCCAGTTCTAAGAACTTTCAGTTTGACCCTCGTATCATCCAAAAATATCGTAGACTCAGTCTAGAGCACTGAGCTGAATATAGGCCAATTTGTCATTGAAATGCGACGATGTGTCGATACGGGAACGGTGTTCCGCTGTAGGCAATGCTTTATGGCTAAAAACTACACAGCTGAACGAATGTATATTTTTAAACCCGAAAAGTAATGTGGAATTCCTAAAATGGTTAGTTTCATCGAAATGAAATATTTCAAGTGCAGTGAACGGGCGGGCAACGTTAAAAGTTAGTGATATTTTTGCCGATTCCAAACGAAAAGTTATTTGAAATAAAAATAAAAAATATACGAAAAACCAAGACTAAAGTTTACTGTCAGTAGTTAAGGTAACATCAATACATAATTATATAATTTTGAGGCTGAATACAGTTGCAATACGTAGTCCTATTTATCTCATAGACCAAAGTTCCAAGCAAACTTATAACTATGTGGTTCCTTCTACATACAGACAATATTGTAATTTATATCACTGGGCCACTATTTTGAATTATTCGCGTTAAAATGCCGTTTGATATTTGTCCGATTTTTTAATGAAAATTAGTATAATTCCACATGGGATTGAATTAAAAAAATCACTTAATTTTATGAGTACTAACGCCGACATTTTGCGTGATTGCTATTAAATTTTAATAAATTTTCTAAAAAAAATCACACGCGACATTCAAAAATCGGGCCCTTCCTGTTCTGGGTCTTATCCTTTTATCCAAAGGCGCAAAGCTTTAAAATTAAATGCCGCAAATTATAAATCTCCTGAAAAAATAACGCCATTTACTTAAAATTGGTTGTTATAAAAGTTCTTATTTATTATTTTATTAATTACCGTGTTGTTAGGAAGGAATATTGACGTAACTTTAGCTATAGACACTTGTCAGTGTAATTAGAAGAATTTCCATTATTTAATTTAGGCAGTCTTATCGCTACAGTGCTTACTTCCAGACTTGTAAAGTCATGGTGCACCAAAATGTACCGTAGAAATAGGGAAACAATTTTTCGTCGGGTGCTAGGGTCCATTTGTCATCGCGAACCATATTTTATCTGGACCCTGCGTTTCTCGAACTTATAGCACGATATCATCCGTTGAAGTTTATCCTATTATTGAGTAAAATGCAGCCAGACTCGAACTAGAAACCTGCACCTGAAGAATTTACTAGAGGTACAAGGTATTCCTATTAATACCTCTATTATAAATAGGTGTGTAAATATGTATACCTATTTTATTTTATTAGGAAAACACTACAGTATCTTAAGACTAGATTAAACACTAGATAAATAACTTTGAACCATTTACGTGTTTCCACATATAAATACTAAGTATGGCTTGTGAGTACATATTACGGTAAGTTATAAAAATAACAAGCGAAATGGGTTAAAACTTCACAAAGTAAACGAAGTATGAGATACGTCCAGTCAGTGCAGTCAGTCCAACATACCTATATTTAAATATGTTTTATTTAAGAGTACTTGTTATCTTTATCTTTATTTATGGATATTCACACAGGTTATTTACAGGATAATTAGGGCAATATTCAATACTATTTCAATAATTATGACGCTTATAGGAGCTATCAATAGCCCTCATAGCAAAACTATTGATAGTGTAGAAGCTCAATATTAAATGCAGTATATCGATATATGTCACAATAAAGTGTCGATGTTATCGAACATAGATACTATTGCGAAGGAATACTGAAAAAAGATTTGATAGTATCGATAATATTAAAGTTTTGTCCTCTCGATAGTACACATAGTGGATATTCCAAGACAAACTATCGATACCGATAGAGATTTGAATTCTAGAGGCGAGTCGGCTCTTTTGAATTCACATCTCTATAGTAATTGCTGTAAGCCTGTAACACAATCAGGCAGAAGGTTTAAATCTCCCAACTCCGCATGCAACTTGAACAATTATGCACCCATTACTATTCAAATGGATGCATGATTAGGAAACAATCTGTCAGGTTGTGAGTAATTTGTCATCGGGCACCGTTCATTATGCGGCCTTCGTACTGACTCCCGCGGGTCGCGTTGGAGCTCTAATTTGGTTAACACAATGGACCAGGGGGATATTCTCGTGCAATTCGTACACGAAAAAATTTCACCGATAGAATTTTCTTTGACGAAGAAGAATAGTAGATTGTAATACAAGGGGAGAAAGTGACCCATTTTACTCGAGATGTTTTTGGCGCTCGAACGGAGTGAGAGCGCTAATTATTTGAGAGTGAAATGGGTGCTTTCACCCAAGTTAAACATACTATTTTTCATTTCGACTGTGAGGAAAAATAAATATATTTAACTATGTACCTAATTGTGATGAAAGGATGAGATATAACGTTGTTTGGCGGGAGATGAAACGTCAAGTTTTTTACATAAAACACACGATAAGAAGGACAGTAACGGCACGGAAGACAACAGAGTACATTAAACGCGGACGATATCAAATATTTCAAATCAGTGTTAAAAATATCGATCGATTTTATGCTTACAGACAATAATAATAGTAAAAGAACGCAACCCTAACCTTGTCACCAAAACAACCATAGGTTTTGTCGAATTCCAGGTTTAATTTTACCTCACGAGATAGTGCTATGAGTGACAGCTAAAGGTGGGAGTGAGTAAGAAGATTAATTGAAGGAGAGATGGCGCTCACACTTCCACGAACTGCTGAATAAGCAACATAAAGAGGTGCATCCACCTGTCCTCCCTCCTAACCAAGGACTAGTGCCACCGATAACGCCCGAAGAAGTCTTTAATAGTCTTCGTCGCATGAAGAATCGGAAAGCTGTCGGCGCCGATGGAGTCCCCATCGAGGCCTGGAAGGCGATGAGTTCTCGTGGTGTGGACATCTTAACCTACCTTTTCAACCGCATACTCCTCACCGGTAAAATTCCAAACCAATGGAGGCTGTGTATTATTATTCCAGTTTACAAGGGCAAGGGGTCGGTACAGGAGTGCGGCAACTACCGCGGTATAAAGGTCATGTCGCACACCATGAAGCTTTTTGAGCGGATTGTAGACTCTCGGATCCGGCAGGAGTGCACTGTCTCGGAGTGTCAATATGGGTTTCGCCCTGGGAACGGTACCATGGACCCTATTTTTGCCTTAAGAACCGTCATGGAGAAATACAGATCGAAGAACACGCCTCTGCATCTATTATTTCTTGACATGCAGAAGGCCTTTGACTGTGTTCCTCGTGTGATGATCTGGTGGGCACTGAGGTCTAGATGGGTTCCAGAGGCCTATGTTGACATCATTCTGGACATGTACTGCAATTCCGATTCTGTGGTTCGGACTGCAGTTGGTGACTCCAGTCCCTTCCCCATCACCGTTGGTGTACACCAGGGTTCCGTCCTTAGTCCGTTTCTGTTTAGTGTGATATTGGACGTATTGTCAGACAGCATCAGAGACTCGCATGAGCAGCCTCCGTGGTTGTTGATGTATGCTGATGATATCGCACTGGTGGACGCGGACAGGGGACGATTGGTTAAACGTGTAAATGCGTGGAAAGAGTCGCTAGAAAACGGCGGCCTAACACTAAACGTGGCGAAGACTGAGTACTTGGCATGCAACTCCACAGACCCCACGTCCGTTCGCATAGGCGGAGACATGGTCGAGCGCACGGACCAATTTAAATACTTGGGATCTGTACTTCACGCGTCTGGTGACATCGATTACGACGTCAAGGCACGCATTGCTGCTGCGTGGGCAAAGTGGCGTGAGGTAACTGGTGTTATTTGTGACCCCAAAATGCCGGTTAAGTTGAAGGGACTGGTCTATAAGACCATCATTAGACCCGTCCTTTTGTACGGTAGTGAAGCGTGGCCGGTGCTTGAGCGACACAAGCAGGAACTGCGTGTCACGGAGATGAACATGCTGCGATGGATGTGCGGAGTCACGCAAAAAGATCGCATTAGAAACTCCCGCATCCGCGGCAGCCTGCATGTTCGTGACATAGCGGACAAGTTGCAGGAGAGTCGCCTTCGCTGGTACCGTCACGTTTTGCGGAAACCGGCGAGCTACGTGGGTAACAAATGTCTAGCCATGCCGCATCCGCCAGGCCCCGGCAGAAGGGGCAGACCCAAAAAGTGCTGGCTTGATGTCGTGAAAGACGATACGCGTGCCAATCAACTGTCCACAGAGGATGCCCAAGACCGTGCAAAGTGGAGACGGAAAAGTAGGAAGGCGGACCCCGGGCGTCACCGCACGCAACTGGGATTAACGCCGGGATGATGATGATGATGATGATGATGAGTAAGAAGATTAATGAACAACAAAATCGCGGGTAGTTGCCTCCGCCTGTTTTATAGTCTGTGCAATATTCGACGTAACTAAAAAAATATATCGTAAAAGACAAACAATGTGTCACAAATTCACAAAGATGAAATAAGAAACCAAAACTTTGCGCACGGGCGGGACTTGAACCAGCAACCTTTTGGCAAACCGGGCCAAACGCTCTTACCAATTGAGCTACCGTGCTGTTAGTCCGACCCTGCGAAATTTGTGGTTTCTTATGAAAACGTCAATTGCGTGACGCTTAGCGCCATCTAGCCGTCTGTTTATGAAACAGATGGCCCAAGCAGTTATTCTTTACAGAATAAATTCAACTTGGAAATTGATGTCGCTTCGCTATCTAATATTAAATCATTAAATGTGTCACAATTTAAAATGAAAAATAAAGTGTCACTGTGTATGGCGGTCAACCGAATATTTTATTTGTAGATTTCAAATTGTTAAAAATTAGACTAATTGTATATTTTTAAAATCAGTGACCATAATAACACACGCTTTTAATGTTTAGCTCATCTTAAAAACATGGAAAGCTTGTTTATTTTATTAATATGAAGTGACTCAATTATCTTTAACTCCATGTCTGATCGTAGCAATTAAAACTAAACGTGTCAATATTAGAAAGACATTCCAATTTTGCCCAAGTCATAATGATGACTTTGTCAATAAAATACATAAAATTATTATTCCTTTGGAATAGAACGACAAAAGCGAGATGTCACTGGCAGCAAACTGTGTGATAAAAAGAGATGGGAGATGCGAAGTAGCAGAACCGTTTTTAGCAGATGTCAGTCAGTTCGGAAGCCTTATAGAAGTTCGCTGAAAATTTCTCTCATTTGAGTTTTTGAAAATTTATGTGAAATTATGTACATTTTGTAGAAATATTTATTTCGAAACATGGTGACTTGATCGGTGATTGATTGGTGTTCATTTCAGCGGAATAACCCAACTAATAATCATACAACAGGGAAAATTAGTCCAAATCGAAGCCTCTTAATATACGACTTATATTTATCAATGCGCTTATAATTTAAAGTACGCAGTTTGATTATCCTATTCTGCAAACGTTAATTTACGTAAAAAGTAAAGACAATAACACAGGGAATGTATATACGAATATTTTATATACTGAAATAATATTTAGTTTTACACTAGAGCTGCATGTTCAATATTTTGTTTCGGCTGTTTATCATGCAGTAAACTAATATGTTTATCTTAGGAACATTGTTTTTAATCACCGGATCGAAAGGTTATCGCATTTAAAGCTACAAATGTTACTTACTTATGTTAGTTACTGACATCTTAAATCGATTTCGGTTGACAGCTTTTACTTGTCCTTCTATTCCGATAGGAATATTAATTTTATGATAAAAAACCGGCCAAGTGCGAGTCGGACTCGCGCACTGAGGGTTCCGTGCCAACTTTAACTGAATTTGGGAATCCACTTACTTCCACTTAGTAAAATCCACAATATTTTGTGGACAACAAATATAACTTTGTTTTTCATAGTGTTTGTATGAAGAACAAAGTTATGTTTGCGGTTGTTGAAAATGTGCTATATCTCAAAAACTTCTCGTTCGATTCCGTCCAAACTAATTTTCGTTGAAAGTTTTTTGTTAGGATCTACATTATATATTTTTTTCAAAATTTAAACTCGCTTAGTTTAGAAGATGGGGGGACGCCCATTTTACCACTTTGGAAGCGTCTAGCTATAAAACGTTAGACTTTAAAAGAAAATGGTTTTAGAAACCTCAGTGTCATTTTAAAAGACCTATCTATAGACAGCCCACACGTATAGGTTTGACAAAAAAAATTTTTTTAAGTTTTAGTTTCATGTATGGGAGCCCCCCCTTAAATGTCATATTTTTTGTTTTTTGTATGAGAATCGTAAAGCGATTAACAGGATACATACTCCTACAAAATTTCAACAGTGTGGTGCTTATAGTTACAGAATAAAATGGCTGTTACATTCGGACGGACAGACAGACAGACAGACAGACAGACTTGACGAAACTATAAGGGTTCCGTTTTTTGCCATTCGGCTACGGAACCCTAATACAACGCGTTTGATGATTCAGCCCTTTCAAATAATTTTATTTTATAAAATATGGTATACCAACAGCATGTATAGACAACATTAATTAGAAATAATCAGGTAGGTATAAGAAATAATAATTATTAGACCAAAAGAGGTATAAATAAAGTAAATCGGAGCAGCTTAGTAAAAGAAGAAAGGTAACTTGGAAAATGTCATACCAATTTTAGGTGTAAAATTACTTACATATTAAAGAAAACTTGTGACTGGTCACACACACAACACCTTGAAAAAAAGTATGTTGTAGAAAACATGTGCTATTCTATACCATAATGTTTACTGCACACAGAGTGACGAATATCTAGTCCATAAAATATAAGTACGAGTTAATACGAGTACATTTCTATCCAACCGCACAGTGTATTGTTTCGAGCGTGCATAGTTGGATTTTATGGAACCTGGTTTTAAACTGCGTACTTATTAGAACTGTTGTGTAAATATTATGAAAAGTTTATATAAATATTTTAAATAAACTCAAAATTTCAAATTAGCTATCGCATTTGTCACGTCACAAGTATGTGCGTATTTTCAGTAGTATATTTTAGTACTAACAGACGTCTTTCTATAAAAGTTTTCATAACTAGTGTAAGTTTGTTTGGCATTGTGAAAGTTACGTGTGTACTCAACTAAGATAGGGGCGTACTTCGCTAATAGAGAAGTTATGAACAAGCAAAGGTGTAACTTCATTTGATTCTACTCATGCCACAATTCCGTCGTAAGTGAAGAAGGCAGTGATAGGGTCAAACTCATTAGTGTACCTATGTTTTGAACTCATCAAACGGAAAACTGTAGGTTCAAACTTTGATTTTCGAACTTACTGCTAAAACGTTAGTACGCAAGGTGTGTACGTGTCATACCCAATATTTTATTTACCATAAAATATACATCACCTACACATCAATGTCGTTATCACCTTTTTTGCTTATAAAAGTGTTTCCAAAAGTAAAGATCTGAAAGTAGTTTTCTTTTACTTGCATACTCCTCAAACAACTCGCTTTAGTGATGAAATAGGAAACCAAAAATTATAAGAGACCACAACTTTCGCAAGGTTGGAATGACAGCACGGTAGCTCAATTGGTAGAGCGTTTGGCCCGGTCAGCCAAGGGGTTGCTGGTTCAAGTCCCGCCCGTGTGCTAATTTTTGGTTTCTTATTTCATCTTTATGAATATAAAATATGACACTGTGAGTGTTAAAAACATTCTAAATCATTGCTGTAGTGAACTAACTTCTTCTCGTGTGATGATCACACTATCTAATCTAAGGTCGCAAGATTCGCTTGTAACTTAAGCCTAAGTCTCTTTCAAAAACCTCATGAAAATTTCCTATGCTTGTATAATTCAGATTTCGTGCAGGAATATTTCAATAGATTATCAATATGCTCACGTGCAAAGGATGATATAAAAGCGCTAGTAATTAAGTGTCTCTCTGACTTAAGGTGTGTGTGTTTTGGTGTAAGAAAACTGTAAATCCATAAGCAATTTCAGAAGGACTATAGAAGAGACTAGCAGATAAAAACAGCATTTAAATAAACATTTTTAGCAAGATACTTTATAAAGCACATACTTTTCAATTACTTGAAAACTGTTTGTAGCTACTTAGCAAAACGTAAACACGTTGAGACGCAAATAAAGGCATTTGTCAACACACTTCCGACGGAGTTGGGTAAAAAGACATTTTAAAGTTAAATTAGTTCAAAGTTGGCCCGTTTCGATTGCTCGCCCTCTCTTTCCCGTGTTTGTTGAATTGTATGAGAAAGGGTAATCTAAGTCTGTAATGTATAATAGATCTAGATTCCAATTTATACGTGATGTGCTTATGACTTTTATAACATTCTGATCCATAATGGCAAAAATGGACCCTTTAAAATATCCACATTTTCGTCATTCCAAAAATTTAGGTACCATCCGGGCCCATAATTCAACCATTTACAATTTACGGTGAAATAATGAAACGTTCTGGTAATGCGGAAAACAAATCGACCGAAACCTACTCAATTGAGACTGAAAACATTTCCTACTGCAAAATACTAGATATTATGAGCGGAAACTGAAATCAGCGCACCAAGTTTGCGCCGGAATGGTCTCGTTCTAATGAAATGCACATCACTGTTGAAATAATTTCACAATGGGAGCCGAACATCGATATCGGGTCCATGCCAATCGCACGCCGAAAGCAACCTCACTTAGATTTATCTGGCCCGTTATTGCACATTCCCGGCAAATGTGCGCCGCGTATGCACTCCCGCTGCAGGCCGCTGCGACAGAACGACCGTATTTCAACCATACAGTACCTCGTTAGCGACTGCTAAAAATATTAAGAACAGAACAGCAACTGGTTACTGGGAAGCAAATTGCTTTTGGGTTACATAAAAAAACAATGTTAAATGAGAGTTTTAGAGTGACATGTAACGTAAACCTGAAAATGGACGACTTCGTAAAGATCGCGCTAGATTAGCGTTGCCAAACCATCGATAAATCTAAGTATTGCCCTATTAATAGTGACCCATATACATGTTAAAAATATCGATTACACCGATTATTATAGATACTATCATCGAAACCAGAGTTGGTACTATTCATAGCGCATAAATGCAATAATCAGCTTTGATATTAGAGTATTGACTATACTTTGATGCTGTAACAAAAGCTTAACGAAGCCGTAAACCTCGTTTTCAGTGCATAAAGAGACAAATTTTATTTTTAGGCATTAAAATTACCAACTATTTATTACCTGCAATGTTTACGCTTTGACTTACAAGATCCCTCTAACGCATCATTTCCCAGGTATAGTTTCATATAGGAAAATTATAGTATAAATGGAGGAAATACGTGGTTTTCTGCTTCGTTAAGCCTTTTGTTTTACCCTGTATACTATCGTTATAGTTTTTTTCTGTTTTGATGGTATTGTACCAAACTGACCTACCAATAGTGTCGTCCCAAACTGACATAGATGTATCGATGTACTATAGATAGTGGACTTACAAACGGGATCACTACACTGGATACAGACCGATTACAAAATTTCAGATCGCTGTGGAAATTCAAGGGGATGGCCTATGTTCAGCAGTTTACGTCCTGCGGCTGATAAAGATGATAATGTAATTGATTAAGTTACGCTCTCTTCAAAAGGAACTCTTAAACTAGTTTTTATTCATCAAGGTTTAATACCTTTCAATATTAACAAAATGAATTATTAACTGACTATTCACCGCACTTCCTTAAGTTTAGTCGCAAAAGTTAAATGAGACTGAAGATTGCGTTTGTGGACTTCATTTCCCTTTTCTAAAGTACCTACAATCGGAATCCGGACAAAATTCAACTTTACTTACTAAACTGCTGCTGTTTGGCTCATGATTGAATAAATAAACAATGCTCGATATTTGACCACAATCTCACTCAGTATACATTACTATCGATTATTTAATATTATTGATCGAAGAGTTTGTTTGTTTAAACGTGCTAATTCAGGAACTACTGGACCGATTTGAAAAATTATTTTCGTCGATAACTTATTTATCGAGGAAAGCTTTAGGCTATAAAACATCTCGCTGCGACGGGAGGAGAGGAAGCATCTGAAAATGCGTGGACGCAGTAATAATATAAGTCACTTTGGTAACACGTGACTATTCGTTTTTAAGAAGTCCAAACTATGGAAAGTCTCAAGAATACATTATTGGAGAATATGTAAAGTATACTAAGAAACAACTCCAGAAATTAACTGAATCAACTCTTTAAGTACAATTTAAAGATTTTGAAGGTCCTTGGAAAAAGTGATCTCTTTTACAGCTTTTCTTCAATACACGAAACCTTACACAAAGATTGCGAGAAGTATAAGATTCCGCCAGAGATTATCCTTCATATTTAAATAACAAACTTTAACCAGGGGCCTAAAGATAAGTCGTGCGCTTTGTTGGAATGTTGGAAACAATCTCCGCTTTTTCTTGCTTATATAAACACGTCTCTTTTCTTGTTTTGCGACCTAAATAATAATTCAATATAATCTAACTTTAAAGTGAATCGAATATTTAAAAGAAAAACAATTTAAAACGTGTACATATAATAATACATTTTTTGCATAATTCAAAGTACCAATACAACACATTCGATTGAACTTGCAATAAAAGGAAAAGTGATAAATCAATAAATATTTTATCATATTACAATTCGACTTTTTTCAACAAACATCGACAAATTTAATAAGCACTAACGTATAAAGTAAAGGACAGATAACGCAAATGAAAACTTATTCAGACAAAGTGAAACATGGCCTTTGAGTACAAGAATATATATATCAGCAAGCATGTAATCAGAGCTCAAAAAAGATTGCTAGTTTAAGCTGTTCCATTATATTCTGTTAAGTTTTAAAATAAAAAGACATTTAAATAGCACATTCACAAAATGGGCGAGCGAAATGTTGTGTTCCACTTTTGGTTTCCTGTTGACCCAAATCTATTTGGCAGTATTGCTCTAAAGAAACCTTGGAGACAATTCTTAGCGAAAATACCGGCAAATCTAAGTCTTCGGGATGACGGACGTTGACAAGTTAAGCTACCCACTTCCCGTTTTCGTTCTCGTCGATTGCCTAAGCTGACTAGAGATGTTTCCTTGACTTGTTTAGTTTATATCGTGTATGGGACGGCTCTGAGTTCTACTTTGCAAAACCGCCAAACAGTTGAACAATAGATAAATAGGAGTGAATAACTGTTACTTCTTAATCCCTATCATAAAATAGAATTGAACTACAACCACGATAACTGTATCAACTGAATGGGAATAAAGATAAAAATAAGTGTAAAAAAAGCTTAGCTACTTTCACTCGAGTCAATATGACGAGTGATTTTCATTCGGAAATCAATTAAAAATCAAAGAAAATAACGTGAAATTTACAAGTAATAAAAAAAAGTTATTTTTTATTTACTTTAGTGTGGACTTTATCCGGTTTTCGTTTGAAAACTGAACATTAATCAGATCAAGTTACTCGCCATACTTACGCGAATATTTCAAAATAGAGCTAAGTGAATAACGTTACGAACGCATAAAGCTAAATGTTTGTAGGACAACAAATAGCAGAAAATGTTATTTTTTACTCGTAGTTGTGTAGCGAGCGTCTTTGACGTCTTTGGACCAAAGAGAAACTGTTGGAAGAGTAACAGAAATTAAAACTAAACATTTATTTATACTGTAAGATTTGCTTTTATCTTCATACAATGACAATTTAAACCCTATATTTTCATTATTTGTTATTTCGTGTCTAGGCCCTTAAAACCAAGACGCGTGAATAATGCCGATAGCGCGATGACGCGTGATAAGCTTTACCCGATAATTTTAAGATATGCTATTCTTCTCAAAATAATCATATATTTCCATATACCTCTAATTTTGTATTCTTTTGTAATTTTTTTTTGTTACGTTACTTATGAAAAGAACAAATCATTTTGTATGGACAAGATCCGGTTTCGGTCTGAAAATGTAATTGCATTTACTAAATACGTTTAATAAGGTACATAAAACTATTATATTATATTAAATAATGTGGCATTTAACCATAGTAAGATTTATTGCTTGAGACAAGAGAAAAGTATGATAAATTTTGCGTATGGACAAATTATGATGTCGAAATGGTCATTTTAAATGCTTTTTACCTTAAAACACTTCGGCAAGTCCGAAGTCGACAAACGGGCTCTGAGTTGAATGAAAAATACTCCCTGTGTAATTTATTAGTTGTAAAATCTTAAACTGTACAATCATAAATTGCAATGTGCGAGGAACGGAGAACAAGCGACGGCGTTGGAGGACATTTACTCAAATTTATGAGTCGCAGTGCGCAATATAAATTCTTGCGTGGTTCTCCGACGATGAGCTGCGAAAAATATACAAACTAGGCGCGGCTGTAAAGAAACTTGACCAGTGTGTTTATCAACACGCCACTTTACCACTGTATTCCGACCGAATGAGGGAAAATGACTCATTCTGTTAAGTTGTAGGCCCAACACGATCGGTTTATTAAGCAATATTTTTCGATCTGTCATAACATTTAATGGAATCTACTGACACTTCCATGACTGCGTAATGGTACATACGTGGATTTTTCTTTTCCAAACATATTGATGCCCAAAAATATCTACAGTATTTCGTATGAATACAGTTAAAGCTAATTCTAAACCACATTTATCTATTACGAAGTATATCTAAATAAATAAAAACCCTACATGGGTGTTTGATTTAAATGTTCCCGCTGATTTTACATAACCAATTTTTTATTCATTTATACACAGACGTCAGACGAAAAAAGACACTTGTTTGTTCCACTAAATTGTGATTACAGTATTCATGATAAAATTTATGACTTTCGCAATGGGATTTCGTGAATAATTTTATAAGCTTTGTACTTTTTAATTAATTTCTCTAACGAGAAATATAAATTGAAAAATCTAGGTTTATGCCTACCTATTATACTCAAATGCGGATTAAAACCATAGCTGTACTGACAAGCACAAAACATTGTTTCAAAAAACCGGCCAAGTGCGAGTCGAACTCGCGTACTGAGGGTCCCGTGCCAACTTTAACTGATTTAAGGAATTCAGTTAGCTAAAATACCACAATATTTTGTTGACAGCAAATATAACTTTGTTTTTCATAGTGTTTGTGTGAAGAACAAAGTTATGTTTGCGGTTGTTGAAAATGAGCTATATCTCAAAAACTACTAATTCGATCTCGTTAAACCAATTTTCGTTGAAAGTATTTGTTAAGATCTACATAACGTATTTTTTTCAAAATTAACACTCGTTTAGTTTAGAATTTAGATGGGGGGGGGGGCGCCCATTTTACCACTTTGGAAGCGTGTATCTCTCAAACGTTGAACTTTAAAAGGAAATGATTTTAGGAACCTGTATGTCATTTTAAAAGACCTATCTATAGATACCCCACACGCAAAGGTTTGAGTAAAAACTTTTTTTTTGGTTTTAGTTTCAAATATCATTATTGGGAGCCCCCATTAAATATTATTATTTTTTATTTTTTGTATAAGAATCTTTAAGCGGTTAACAGGATACACTTTCCTACCAAATTTCAATAGTATGATGCTTATAGGTACAGAATAAAATGGATGTGACATACGGACGGACAGACAAACAGACAGACTTGACGAAACTATAAGGGTCCGTTTTTTGCCATTCGGCTACGGAACCCTAAAAATATAATGTGTATAATCTACACAAAGAAAGCAATTAAACTTGTCGCCTGGAGATCGAAGTTATGTCGATAACATTATCGTTCCGAGTTCGAATTGCGATGTTGCTTTGCCAGTTAAGCACTACTGCTTTTGAATGGATTAGCAAATATTTTGCATCCCTGCATTATATTTAAAAATAGCATGCAAACATTTATTATTATATTACATTTAATTAAATCTATAATGAAATGAGAATGATTTTACAAATGTCAAATCCTTATTCTATTAATTACAAACAAGTCAAATTTACCATATAGTATTTTTATTAATAATGTTGTCATTTATTCCTATTATTATTAAATCCAGTAATGTCAAGTTAAACTAAGTAATAATTGTTCAAAATATAATAATTGTTCCTAGCTATTCATAAACTCTTGAAACGAATAAAATGCACGGTCTACCAGCCATTCATATAAACTTTTTTTAAATTGGTTAATAGGTTTGTCTTTAATATATACACACATACAAAAGAAGTTTTTTTTTAATTTGTGCACTTTTTGGTATAAAATCAAGTACTAGCCGGTTGTAATTTCTAGTACAGCGTGCATATAAATCTTTAGCCTGTGTAAAATGATTGGGGTTTTGTTTAACAAATTTTGCAGCCTCAAATATATACAGGCAGGGCAATGATAGTATATTAAATAATTTAAAAAATGGCTTGCATGATTCATCTGGTTCTAAATCGCAGATGGCCCTTATACACTTTTTTTGCGCTACAAATTCTTTACGCATATCAGTGCAGTTTCCCCACACAATTAACCCGTAACGTAGAACCGACTCTATATACGCATAATAGGCTGTAAGTGCTGTTGCTCTTGTAGCTGCTCTTGCTAATTTATGCAAAACAAATGAAAATCTGTTAATTATATTTTCTACATGTTGCTTCCAGTCTAATCTATTATCAATTTGTATACCTAAAAATCTAGTACTATTTGCATGTTTAATCACTTGTCCTTGATGATGGATGTTGAAATTTTGTACAGTATTATTAAAATTAATGTAGCATGTTTTGTCAATATTTGTAATTAAGTTATTTGATCTAAGCCAGGTGACAACTAACTTTAGTGTTCTATTGACTTCATTTTCATGTTCAAATATTCCTTTTTTATTGTTTGCTGTCACAATCACTGATATATCGTCTGCAAAAAGTATGCTTTTATGCTCAATATAGTTTGGGAAATCATTGATATAAATGAGGAATAGTAGGGGACCTAAAATACTGCCTTGTGGGACTCCAGACTTATTGATTTTATATTATGATTGATATGCTCGAATAATTTTGTTTTTCCCGTCAATTTGCGTAATTTCTACTAATTGCATTCGGTTATGTAAATACGTCATGATCCAACTTAAGGCTTCACCTCTGATACCGCAATTTTCTATTTTTTTTAGAAGCTGTTTATGTGACACAAAATCAAATGCCTTTGACATATCAAAAAAAATAACGGTTACATAATTATCGTTATTTATGCTTTGAAGTATATTATTAACAAGGTCAAAAGCTGCTAAGGCTGTTATTTTTATTGTTTTGAAACCCATACTGACTGTTATTTCGAACGTTATACTTTTCGAAAAATGCTATAAGTTTATTATAAATAACCTTTTCATATACTTTAAATAAAATAGGTATGAGTGTGATTGGTCGATAGTTGTTTAAATCCGACATTGATCCTATCTTTTTATACAAAGGCTTTACTATCGAATGCTTGAGGCTGTCAGGGAAAGTACCAGATACCATTGACATATTGATCAGAAAGGCTAATATCACGCTTACCTGTTCTTCGCACGCTTTTATCACTTTGGTGCATACTTGGTCATATCCTTCGGAATTCGTATTATTTAGTAACATAATTATCTTTTGTACGTAATCTTTGTCAACAGGAGTAAGATAGATTGAATTATTTAATGTCTTCATATTTTTATTAGAATAAGTGTCAATATTATTATTTAAATATGTCAGATTAATGAAAAAGTCATTAAATATTGTCGCTATTTCTAAAGGATTTCTAATTACATTATTATTAATTTCAATTTTATCAATGTGGTTATATATTAGATGTACCACACGATTCATTTTTTATTACCGTCCACGATGCTTTACAGATATTTTTACTATTTAGAACAAATTTCTTATTAGTATTTTGTTTTGCTTTAAATATACACTTTTTAAAAGTTTGGAGTAGTTCTGATATTTGTGTTTACTGTCGTGGTTCTTTTTGGAGTAATCACAAATACGCACAGGTTTTTATAATACCCTTCGTTAGCCATGATAGGTGGGGTTTTGTATTTATTTTTGTTTTAATATTAGGAAATTAGAGTTTGTATAATAAGCAAAACCATTCATAAAACCTATTGAAAGCGATGTTTGCGTCTGATTCGTTTAATATGTTAAGGAAGTATAAACTGTGTAAATAGTTTTGAAACTTTTTTATGTTTTCAGGAGAGTAACATTTCCTAAAGGAAAATATATTCTTAGGTAGGGTTGTTGCCGACTTAACATTAAAACACAGTAACTGAGCTGTGTTATGGTCGGATAAACCCAGAAAAAGCAACGATCCAATGGCACCCTTTATATTACTTATGACATGATCTAAACATGATGCATTCCTAGTAGCCTCTGTTATGTGTTGTTTCATATTATAGTTCGTTAAAACGTCAGTCAAGTGCCTAGTAAAGTTATTTTCTTTCAGTATGTTAATATTAATATCCCCAACGACTAGTAATCTTAGCTTGCTATATTTTTGTAAATATAAGTAAAGTAGGCGTTCCAAATTATCGATAAACTGATCGATGTGTCGCTATTTTGTGCCGAGCAGGATCGATATACACAAACAATCAACAAATTGTGTATAGGAATAGTTATTGAGCAGCACTCAAAATGAAAGTTGACTGACAATTGTTTAAAAATCTGTATTTTGTTGTAAGCAATTCCTCTTTTAACCAGAATGCATGTCCCTCCCCTTTTTTATTTCGTGAATAATGTGCAGCTAGTTCGTAGTCAATTATATGTATATTTTCTCCTCGCCATATAATGTCAAGTGCAATTTTGTTTAAGATTCAATACTCGTGATGATAACTATGTTTATTTCGATATGAATAAATACCCGTGCGCATCAAATACCTTCAAAATTTATAAACATATAAAAGTTTGAAGTGAGTAAACCATATCTCCATATCGACCATATCACAATCTCGTTATATATGATATTTAGGTATCTGAAACGGTTTACGCTGCGTACGCAACGAAAGCTCTCAAAAGGAATATTTTCCTACCATTTTTGCAACATTTATAATTGTTGTTTTGCTCTTTTTAGTCGTATCGTGATGTTTTATAGCCTAAAGCCTCCATCCATAAATAAGCTATCCAACAGAAAAAAAATATATTTTCAAATCGGTTTTTTAGTTTCTGAGATTAGCGCGTTTGTTTGAACAAACAAACAAACTCTGCAGCTTTATAATATTAGTACAGATAATTATAATGCTAGCAGTCCCCGCGACTACGTCCACGTGTTTTGAGTTTTGCCTTTCTTGATAATTAAAACTATCCAACAAAAATTATTCTTCAAATCGGTCCAGTAGTTCCTGAGATTAGCGCGTTCAAACAAACTCTTCAGCTTTACAATATACGAGTAAGTATAAATCATAACATGAATTGTAATATTAATATCAATGTAGTATTATTATGTATATTATAAATTGATAATATTCGTTTACACTGAGTGCGAATCGAACTGCCTGGATCTT
The DNA here is from genome assembly GCA_963924145.1 of Pyrausta purpuralis. NCBI lineage: Eukaryota > Metazoa > Arthropoda > Insecta > Lepidoptera > Crambidae > Pyrausta > Pyrausta purpuralis. The sequence continues at coordinate 16,986,228 of OZ001653.1, read as the reverse complement.
GAACGTATTAAGCAAGATCGCAATGCCCCCTGATGGCATTATTGCTCTTCACCCATGTATGTACTTACCCTGTTATAAAGCTCTGCTACAAGTGCTTTCTACATAGACACCACAGGATTTCAAGGCTAAATAACTCTCGTTTCAAAAAAGTATCAATCTCGATGGTGAAATGGATTCCTTTTCCGAAAAGAGATTACTTCGGTCTCGTGATTTCGAAAAGAAAGTGGAGTAGCACTTTCATCACAAAACTATTTCAAGAAAGAGTGTATAATACGCATCGATGAACGCGATTAGGTACACGGCATTGTTGGAGGCAATAGATAATCTGTGTCAAATATCCTCGATGACAGACAGGTGAAACCGAGGCGGAATTCGGAAATATTCACTACGCGTTGAAATTGAATACCCGTACGTCAGATTTACTGGTTCATCACAGACAACTGACTAACATAGGTTTTCCATTTAAAAACCCGAAAAAAAATGATACAGACACGGTAGGGTACAAATAATGGTACCTACCTAATAGACACGTTTGACAATTAGTGTTAATTTCACTTCTATCTATAAGGAACAATAATAAGAATTAAAAATATTGAAAATAAAATAGCATAAACTGTTTAATTATTATACTTATTTTAAATGTTTTCCTTCTTATGTATTTTTATTGTATTTATTAATGTATGTAGTGTGATCGCGCCTTTTTCTGTGTTCAATTTGTTTTTGCGTTGAGATTTTGTTGTTTTTGCCTGTTTTCTTATTTCATTTGTTTTTTTTTTGTAAAAAATACTATTTGTATCAAAGAGTATGTATAGAACATACCCCTCTTGCTATCCTGATTAACATACAATTACATTTAAAGTTCATTCATAAAGTATTTTATCTTGTGACATCCAGATATGGACGCACCTAAGGCTAGTGTGCTAATAATATTTTTTAATATTTATTTCATTATAATTATTGTAAAACTGTTGTTTTCTTAATCCTTCAAGCGTATGTGAACGAAACACAAAAGAAATTCTATTGTTATGCGGTCTCATGCGACCGTTCGAGTGTTGTAGCGAAAAGAACAATAATAAATAAAATATTGTAGTACTTAGCTTTTATTTATTGGAATATTTTTAAGTTTATTTTTTAAATAATTGATCCTTCTATATGGTTTTTATAAGAATTGGTAATTGATTAAAGATTAGTATGCAACGACACATTGGGCTATTTCAGTTTATTCTATGAAAGGGTTACGTAAAGGTACTAAATTCATTTTGCGTCTGAGGTTTTAATCGAATAGCGTCAGGGGTATTTCCGAACAAATATGTATTCTTTTTAAATATGTAAACACGGTAATGTAAGAATTTTCCCACGGATGAAAATTAAAATACGAGTTCATAAAAACTTTTTTGCGATACGAACAGGTTAGACGCATCACAATTAAGGCCCCACATAGTAATGTGAGCCACCTGAATAGCCATGCGAACGCATATCTATACTAATATTATAAAGCTGAAGAGTTTGTTTGTTTGTTTGTTTGAACGCGCTAATCTCAAAAACTACTGGCCCGATTTGAAAAATTATTTTTACGTTGGATAGTCCATTTATCGAGGAAGGTTTTAGGCTATATAACATAAAGATACGACTCATAAGAACACAGCAGAAATGAAAAATGTTGCGAAAACGGGAGAAAGATATTCCTTTTGAGAGCTTCCGCTGCGTACGCTGCGGAAACCGCTTAAGTTACACAAAAATCATGTATGACAGGATTGTTCAACATTAAGATTTCTATAATAAAGTCCGCGACAGCATATGTCTATCTTTTATGGTTGACTTACTACAACCTTTTTTATGTTAATAAATTTGTAAAAAAATGATGCATTATTTTTAGAGGTGTATTCTACACACAGGTATTTATTCTTATCAAAATAAATACATTCATCATCACGAGCATTTCATTTAGAACAAAGTTGCTCTTTATATCATTTGATTTCAATAAATATCTTAGGAGCTATCACAGTTTTAACATAACTCCGCACCAAAATAATATTCGCAGCTTAAGTACAACGTGCGGTTGCGCTAATATATTATAAAAAGCTTAAGAGTTTGTTTGTTTGAACGCGCTTATCTCAGGAACTGCTGGACCGATTTGAAAAAATATTTCTGTGTTGGATAGCTTATTTATCGAGAAAGGCTTTAGGATATAAAACATCATGCTGCGAAGGGAGGGGAGGGAGCAAACTCAAAACGCGCGGACGAAGTCGCGGGGGACCGCTAGTGCTTAATATGCAGACAGAGCAGCCTACTTGAAAGAATTCGTTTTAGGACACATTTTAACATTTGTAATTAAAATTATGGTGTATATCAAGGTTTCGATCAAATATGTTAACATCGCTTTTTAGGGTTCCGTAGCGGAATGGCAAAAAACGGAACCCTTATAGTTTCGTCAAGTCTGTCTGTCTGTCTATCTGTCTGTCTGTCCGTCCGTATATCACAGCCATTTTTTTCTGTAACTATAAGCAACACACTGTTAAAATTTGGTAGGAAGATGTATCCTGTTAACCGCTTTACGATTCTCATACAAAAAATAAAAAATAATGACGTTTAAGGGGGGCTCCCATATCCTCCATCCTCCCCCCCCCCCCCATCTAACTTCTAAACTAAGCGAGTGTAAATTTGTGAAAAAAATAAATGATGTAGATCTCAACAAATACTTTCAACGAAAATTGGTTCGGACGGGATCGAACGAGAAGTTTTTGAGATATAGCACATTTTCAATAACCGCAAACATAACTTTGTTCTTTATACAAACACTATGAAAAACAAAGTTATATTTGCTGTCAACAAAATATTGTGGTATTTTACTAAATGGATTCCCTATTTTAGTTAAAGTTGGCACGGAACCCTCAGTGCGCGAGTCCGAATCGCACTTGGCCGGTTTTTTCTTGAATTTTTAGTTTATTTGTTATTGGTATTTCACATATATTAAATTAGTCACTATTCTATTTGACATTACATTATTTACATCCAAATATTTACGAGTAAGATATTGTTGAAGGTATATTAGCCGATTTTAACCTAACTCTTTTCTTTTACCCACTTCAAAAAAGGAGTTAGGTATTCAATTTGACCTGTATGTATGTGATATCGTCTGAATAAGAAAACAAATGTATGTTGATTTATTCATCCATTTTAGGCAAAATATATCTTTTTGAAGTCGGTGCCATCACTTTGACCATCAAGCATCAACTATCAGTGCACGGACTTCAAACAGATTTTTTTTTGCCTAAAATAGCTCTGTTTTCTTACAAGGTTCAAGAGTCTATTTCAGACGTTATATTGCTTTTTCAAAGTCAAATCAAGTCAAAAATAATTTATTCAATTTAGGACACAAAATGCCACTTATGAACGTCAATAATTAGTGTAATATCAATAAATTATGGTCCGTATGGGGCTAGGACATGTCTCCTTATCTTTTGGGCCCAACTAGTGCTTCGAGACAAGACACAGACAATTTGGCAAGTGCTGAGAAGAAACGCCGGAACAAATTTAGTCACCACTAGCTGCCTCAAAAATGATAAAAATTGAAATGACACCGAACTGATGTACCTACCGTACATCAGTTCGGTGCAGGCTGGACTGTCCATACATTCTCGTCATTAAGATAGTCTTGAATTTTATAATACCCCTTCGACATTAGGGTAATTTTGACATGCAACTTAAATTTATGAATAGGTAGTTCGATAACATTATTAGGTATATTGTTGAAAAATTTGACACAATTTCCCAGAAAATGCATTCATTGTTTTGGCTAACCTGAAGTTTGGAATGACAAGTTTGTTTTTATTTCGTGTGTAATACGAATGTATGCCACTTTTTTTTCATGCAAAAATCGATTTTTTTGCGTACGTACATGTATGCTGATAACATGTTCATGATATTATCAAATATGTATTGAGAAGCGACAGTAAGGATGTTAATTTCCTTAAAGAATTCTCTCAGGGATTCGCGGGGACTAAGTTTTTAAATGGCACGAATAGCTCTTTTCTGTAAAATAAAGATGGTATCGATGTCCGCAGCACAACCCCACAAGAGAAGACCATAAGACATTTTACTATGAACTCACTGAATATAACTAAAATACACAAGCCTTGCTGTTTCAACATTAGTCAAATGTCTAATTTTTCTAACCGTAAAGGCAGCTGAAGCGAGTCTACCAGCCAGAGCGTCAACACTGCAATTTCGAATCCAATGTAATGCCCAGAAAAACAGTGGAGTTTGATAGTTCTAATTTTTCGCCGTTGAGTAGAATTTCTGTGGTAGCTTGCTTCACGTTAGGCATGGTGAATTTAATACATTTAGTCTTTTTTGTAATAAGAAGCAAGTTATTGCTTGTGAACCAATTTAATACATTAGAGAGAGCTCTGCTCACATTGTAAAATGATTCTTCGCCTCTTCTTGATTTGAAGATTAAAGAAGTATCATCAGCAAACAGAACTATCTCACAGGAGTCCTTGGAATAAAAAGGAAGGTCATTAATATAGATCAAAAACAGCAAAGGTCCCAATATTGAGCCCTGGGGTACTCCCATTTGAAGCGGGGCACCTGAGGAGTTAATGCCATTAACGTTTACTGTTTGAAGTCTGCCTGAGAGGTAAGAATTCAACAGTTTTGACGCATTATTAGATACACCGTAATGTTCTAGCTTAATAATGAGTGTTTGATGATCGACACAATCAAATGCCTTCGATAAGTCACAGAAGACACCTATCTCATCATGTTTATCTTCATAGGCATCCAAAATGTGTTTGACGAGTGCTACCCCAGTATCTGTTGTATTTCTACCTTAGGAGAAACCAAACTGTTTCTCATGCAGTAATTTGTTAAATTTAAAATGAGAGAGCAATTGATTAAATATTACTTTTTCAAAAATTTTGCTTAATGCAGGTAGAATGAAAATTGGCCTGAAGTTGCTTGGATCACTTTTTTCTCCTGACTTAAATAAAGGTATAATCTTACTATATTTCATTAAAGTAGGAAATTGACCTTGATCAATACATTTGTTAAATATATATGATAAGTGAAATGCACGAGAGGTATAATGGGTTTTATTGTGTCAGTCGATATTCACCATATATCCTCAGTCTTTTTTTGTTTTAATTCCTTGAAAGTTTTTACAATCGTTAAAGGGTTAATATGAGTGAAATCAAATGAGGAGTTACACCTGTCAACACACGATACCAGCAGTGATTTCGCATGCAGAGCGCACGAATTAAGTTTTTTTGTGGTTTCGATAGGTATATTACAGAAGTACTTCTTGAAGGCACCTGCATTATCAGATTTAAAATTTTTATTATTAATTTTTAATGTAAACGTGTGATCACGTGGTTTATTTTTACAAGTTTCTTTGTTTATAATATTCCAAGTCTCTTTAATTTTATTATTGGATTTATTAATTTTATCACTTAATTTTGTTTTTGGATTCATTAACTTTGGTTTTGAAGTCGGTTTTAATTTTTTTTAAGTTATTTTTTTTTCGTCACATAATTTTATTAACGTGGGATGAAGGTCATCTTCTCCAGTGCTTTATTTAAAACATAGTTTTATTATTATTTTGTACACTTCTTTTACAGTTGCAGGTCGCAGTAACATGGGGTTCACTGAAGGCGAAACTACTAAGCAGTTTTAGTTTTTCCTATAGCAGCGAAGATTTTATAGGAAGCTTAGGTACTTCTGTAACGCTTCATTTAATTTTATTACCGAAGATATAGCGATTATAAAAAGTAAGGTAGTATTTTACAAAGCAAAGTTTTCATGTTGCAGATAAAAAAACTTTATAAACATATTACCACGAGTGACCGTCTTCAAATTATTTACCTTTTCATTTAAACAACATGTCCTCCATTAAAAGTAATTTAAGTTTCAATATGCGTCTACCTATTCAATTGAACCATTTGTTACGCGGCATCTATACTTCTTAGTTGTATGTGCTGTATACCTTCGAATTCTCTTCGCGATAAATTGAATGATGTATTATACGGTTACTTCGGATTTCGCTGCGTGCTCGACGTTATGAGGCAAGTTTGGAATTGATACAATTTTGCACGTTTGACTGATTCCTTAATAGGATGGTAATAAAGCGTTAAGGGAGACAAGCGTTAATGTACTGTTATTAGTCATTGTTCTTATTCTTTTTTGTCGATCTCCGTGGTGTAGTGGTGTAGTGGGTTTCAAGGCATCGCCATAATCGTGCATATATTTTTTTACATTATCTCGGGTCAGGACCTCTTTTTTTGAATCACTTGTGTCAAGATGGCGTGTGATATTAATTCATTAATGTCCGATTTTCTAATGAAAATTTGTAAAATTCCATACGGGAGTGACAGAAAACTGAATTTTGTGAGTACGTCTATATTTCGCGTGTTTTTCATTCATTTTTAATTCGTTTTCGAGAAAATCTTACGTCATATTCTTGCAAGTGATTCATAAATAGGGCCTGGGTTGTTTAATACCACCGATGTTTCTAATTTCCACAACACAGTGTATCGAGCCTAAGTTCCATAAATTCAATTTTAAGTTCTCATACATTTATACTTATAATTAGCTTCATGACCTACCTAGAATTTGAATGAATAGCACAATGCTCTATCTATATACTCTATACTATTAGTTTAGCAGGTGAGACCTAGTGAATATACTTGTTATTAAATTTTCAACGATAAAGACTTAAGTACTGGGTACTTTATTTTTATACTTATCTGCCGTATGACGAAACCGTTCTTTGAGATCCATTTAAAATACACTTTAAAATTCTGTCGATGTACTCGTCGGAGATATAACTCGCAAATAAGTTTTCAACAACAAGAAATTTAAGTGGCAATTCCAATCCTTCATTTCAAACTGAATAATCAAATACGAAATTACGAAATCAAAAGCAATTATACGAATATTCTTATAACAGAATTCACAAAAACCATTTGGAGTTGAGTTTCGGAGCGAATTAATTCAATTTTGCGAGGTTCACGCCGGTGACCTGGTATTTGTTGGGATAAAGAGAAAGACTCATACAACTCGTTGGATTACCTGGTGCAGGTGGAACAACTCTCAAATTGAGTATTAATATATTTCAGAACAGTGGGAATGCAGGGGTTTTATGCTGCGTACCGATCGCGCTGGCCACAAATTGGTGACCACCTTAACCACAAATATAATATAATGTTACTTTAATAGAATATAACGTTATTTAACGATATAAATTATATTTACGTACTTATAGATAGATAGATAACTCTTTATTGCACATAACATACATTGATTTACAAATTCGTTTTAAGAAAATGTGCAATTTAGGCGGTCTTATCGCTATAAGTGATCTCTTCTAGACAACCTTTGGGTGAAGAAATAATAAGTTTTATAGGATTTTTTTTTTGTGCATAAAAGAAAATTAAGATCTGTATAAGTGAAATTTAAATATATCTGTATAATAAAATAAATTATATAAAAAATAAATACAAATAAATAATAATATTAGTAATAATAAACATATTTAAAAACATAACAGATTAATATATCTATACCAACACAATAATAATTATACATAATAATATATACACAAACCAATATAAAATGAAAGGAAAATAACTGAGACATAAGAGTAGATAGAATTATTTAATCTTATCTTTTTTAATATCATCAACACTATTGGCAATAGAGGTCGCCCTAAAAATACTTCCATTTCATTTCCGATTATTTCATTTTTGATTTCCAGAATTAAAAATAAAAATGTTAAAATTGTTTATTCACTATATGTATATTACCACTCTGTAACACTGTAAATTAAGTCCAGTTGACAAACTTTAACACTCAATTCAAATGAAGATGCGTAACCTAGAAACGATAACGTTCCAACACAATAATTTAACCCCGCGATCAACAGAATTATCTTTTATTACGACAGCACCCCTTAACATCAAATAGTCATATTTACTCACATAAAGAAGATGACAGAGATGAAGGCGGAGGCGGCGAGGGACCGAAAAAACCGCTATGAATAAATTACCTACGTACCTAAAAAGGAATAAGCTATCTAATTTAAAAGTCACCCTTTTTCCGTTAACGCACTCATTCTCAATCAGTCTTCGCGAAAAGGACGGGAACGCGGTCCAACCACTCTGTGATTGAGTGTTCCTGTGTCTGCTGGAATAATGGAAAATGAATTACTGTAGCAACAACCATTAATGTGTGAGTAGGAAAGTAAGGTTTTTTGTCATTCTCAAAAAGGTGCGACCAAGGTGATAATAAGATGGCTGTCTCATTCTCTCAATGAGAGTGGTGAAACTGGTAGTGCACTTGAGCACTATATGTATACAATGTTCCGCGCCTATGGCTAATTTAAGTTAAGATCGTGGTCGGGTACGATCAGAGGGGTTACTCATCTCAGGATCGTGTGAGCATAATAAAGTTAGATATACATAAAAGATTGTCATGACAAAAAAAAAATTTTGCTCTTTCGCTCCATCTAAGGCTAAGTACTCACGGCGTGGTTTTCACCCGCGCCCGCCGCGGCCGCGGGAGAGCGGTTTTATTCCAACACTCACGGTCTGTCAGTATGCCTGTCTGTCTGTCTGTCCGTCCGTATGACACAGCCATTTGATTCTGTAACTATAAGCATCACACTGTTAGAATTTGGTAGGAAGATGTATCCTGTTAACGGCTTTGTATTGACGACTTGAGAGAAAGTGGCAAATATATAGATATTATTTGTTTTACGGAGCACAACATGTCGAATGAAGACATTGGTTTATTGAACATTCCTAATTTTATTCTGGCATCCCACTATTCTCGCAATAAACGTAGAGGCGGAGCTTGTATTTTAGTGAGACGTAATCTGAAATACACTATCCTGACCACTGTGCATAGGTACTGTATTCCTAATGTTATTGAATGCTGAGCTATAAAATTGATTGAACATAATGTAGTAATTCTCTGCGTCTATAGAATCCCTAGGAAAAATAAATTTTATCTTAATATATTCTTAAATAACCTCAATGACATCTTATCTCTCTTGACATCTAACAATCCTAATAAAATATTTGTTTGCGGTGACTTTAATATAAACCTTCTTATAAGAAATAAATGGACACTAAAATTTCTCAATCTAATTTCCGGCTTTAATTTAAAACCTTCTATCAATGAACCCACAAGACCGAGAAGTGGGACGTGTATTGATAACATACTTCACAATGTTAGGAATGCTAAACCCCATCTTGTAGAACTTGGTCTATCTGATCACAAAGCACAGATCCTAGACTTTCCCGTAAAAAAAGTATGCATAATTAATCATTGGTTCTCGTTTAAGCGTGACTACTCTACAGAAAACCTCGCAAAATTTAGACACTGTATCGAACAGCTCACTTTTAGTGAAGTCTTCGAGACCAATGATGCCAATAGCTCTTTTGATGCTTTCTATAACTTGTTCAAAATGTTTTACGATCTATGCTTCCCGATAATAAAAGTAAAAAATCTAGTTAAAATCCGCCCCAAATGGCTATCTAAGGGTATCAAAAAGTGTAGTAAAATTAAGCGCCATCTTCTCTGGAAGTATAGACTGTCCAAAAACCCAAATGACAGGGCAAGGTTTAAAAACTACGAAAATAGGTATAATAGAATCATTAAATTGACGCAAAAATCACAGAATAACTACTATATTTTACATTCAAGAAATAAGTCTAAAGCAACTTGGAATATAATTAATAGCAATAAACAAAATTTTCCAAAAGAAAACATTACTAAACTCATAGTAAATGACAAAGAAATCGGAGATCCCAAACAGATAGCAGAATATTTTAATAACTACTACATAGATGTAAATAAGCCCCAAAATTTTAAAATGCCCCAATCATTCCAGAAACACTATCCAAATTCATTTTTCTTGGCCCCAACTGATCCATCTGATATATGTCATATTATCAAACAGTTAAAAAATACCAAGAGCACAGGGTACGATGACATCTGCGTATTAGCTTTAAAATATGTTTGTGACGTTATAGCACCCATACTATGTCATATTATAAACCTATGCTTTGAACAAGGAGCATTTCCTACACCCCTTAAGACTACAATTATTAAACCTCTATATAAAAAGGACGACAAATGCAACATGAAGAACTACAGGCCGATAGCTTTAATTCCTGTTATCTCTAAAATATTTGAAAAGATATTATGTAATAATCTATATAATTATTTTGAAATGAATGGGTTATTCTCAAGAGAACAAAAAGGGTTCCGTAAAAACATGTCTATTAACTTAGCAATTTACGATTTTTTACGTTTAATATACCCCAGAGTAGACAATAGACAACCCGTTTATGCCCTTTTCATGGATATGTCTAAAGCTTTTGATTGCGTAGACCACATGATTCTATTAAGAAAATTAGAGGCGTATGGTATTAGAGGCAATACTTTGGACTTACTCAGGTCTTACTTGAGTGATAGAACACAGATTACATCAATAAGCAGGATATGTACCAAATCAAAACAAGAAACACATTTTCACTCAACTCCCAGAACAGTTACGTTCGGTGTACCTCAGGGAAGTGTACTGGGCCCATTCCTCTTCTTGGTGTATATAAATGATATCCCAACGTCAGTAGATGATCAAATGATATTGTTTGCTGACGACTGTACTATTGTATTCACCAATAAAAATGTTATAAACAATAGTTTGACCTCTGTTAACACATGGTTACAGAATAATAATCTAGTATTAAACATTGACAAAACTAAAATAATAGAATTTAGACAAAGAACCAACCAAACAATAACCACACCCGTTCAGCTCAGCGGTAAAGATATAAATTCTATCATGACTACAAAATTTCTAGGTATGCACATTGACAGTAATCTAAAGTGGGAAAATCACATAGACTTTATTACTAAAGTAGTCTCTCAGGCGTCATACAGCCTGTTCCATCTTTCAAAAAAAGTAAGTCTGCCTGCTTTGCTCACATCCTACCATGGCTCTGTTGCACCAAGACTAAGATATGGAATTATATTTTGGGGTAATGCCACAAATTGGAAAAAAGTTTTCAAAGTTCAAAAAAAGTGCATTCGTGCTATGTGTGGCTTGAAAAGAAGTGATAGTTGCAAAACCTATTTTCAAAATTTAAAACTATTGACTATGCCTTGCCTGTACATTTTAGAAGTAGCCGTTTTTATCAGACAAAATCCAAACATTTTTGAAACGTTTTGTGGACTCCGTAACCGCACTAAATTGCAATTTGTGGATCGTATTCTTTGTAAAACTGCACTTTGCAATAAAAGTTTCTTTGCAATGGCACCAAAAATCTATAGCAGTATCCCTGACTACATTAAAGAATGCAATGCTTATGACACATTTAAAAAGAGGCTAACGACATTTCTAATTGATCATTCCTTTTATTCAATTGATGAATTTCTACAATTGAAATATTAATTTAGATTGTTAGGTACTGATTTCTGCCTGATTGTCCAAAATACTATGGTTTGACATTTTCGTTACCAATTGTAATAAGTATCTAATTTGACATAACTTGAACCTTGTGTATTTGACTAGCCTTAACTTTCTTTGACATTGTGTATTTAATTTATTTTATTTTATTTTTTATTTTACCTATTTGTATGCCAGTATGGCTGATCACAGCATGTACCTTTTTTCACCTTATCTGTAATAACACCATATTTACCTGTGTTTCACAAATATAATTGATTTGATTTGATTTGATTTGATTTGATTTACGATTCTTACACAAAAAACAAAAGGTATTTAAGGGGTGGCTCCCATACACTGACAATTTGACGACCCGTCTGGTGTAGTGGTCGAGAAATCGCCTACTACGCAGCGGGTTGCGGGTTCGATCCCCGCACAATACAAGCTTTTGTGTGCATGAACATGTCTGTTTGTATTGGTCTGGGTGTTGTCTATGTTATATCATATATGTATTTACAAACAACAATAAGTATTATATCAGTTGTCTAGGACCCATAACACAAGCTTTGAGTAGCTTACTTTGGGACTAGATGGCGATGTGTGGGAATGTCCAAAGGATATATTTATTTATACATGAAACTAAAATCAAAAATATTTTTAGACAAACCTATGCTTGTGGGGACAAACCTATGGATAGGTCTTTTAAAATAAAATAGAGTTTCCGAAAAAAAGTTTTCTTTAAAAGTCTAACGTTTGCGAGATATACGCTTCCAAATGGTAAAATGGGCGCCCTTTAACTTCTAAACTAAGCGAGTGTAAATAATTTTGAAAAAAAAATATAAGGTAGATCTTAACAAACACTTTCAACTAAAATTGGTTTGGACGGGATCGAACTAGTAGTTTTTGAGATAAAGCACATTTTCAACAATCGCAAGCATAACTTTTTTTCATACAAACACTATGAAAACAAATTTATTTTGCTGTCAATAAAATATTGAGGTATTTTAGCTTAGTGGAAGTAACTGGATTCCCTAATTCCGCTGGAAGTAACTGAACCCTCAGTGAGCGAGTCCGACTCATACTTACCCGAAGGCTCTGCTCGTACAGTCTCTGGTTCCGCCCATTATCGACTACGCCGACGTTTGCTGCACAAATGTCTCCCAAGATCTCCTCAGTAAAATGGACCTGCTCCTCAACAATTGTATAAGATTTATGTTCGGTCTACGTAAATTTGACCATTAACCCCTAGTTCGCAACCAATTAGGCTGGCTCCCCATTCGGCAGCGTAGGCACATTCGGACACTTTGCATGCTGTACTCCATTCTCTTCGATTCTTACTCTCCGTCCTATCTTAAAGATAAATTCTCATACCTCCACTCTTCTCATGACCGGTCCCTTCGCTCTACCAGCTCTCTTCAACTATTCACTCCCCGTCACACTTCTGGCTTTATGTCCAATTCCTTAACTATCACAGCCATTCGACTTTGGAATGGGCTTCCAAAAAGTGTCCAAACATCTACCTCGAAATTTACCTTCAAAAAGGCATTGCGAACACTATTCACTGACCCGTCTCATTGACATTTATTTTACTATGTGTACCATATTATGTATATTTAAATGATGTGTATGTATTATATAATAAATGTATTATTTCATTATTTTTATACAATCGTATGTATGTTTATCATCGTATTATAGTTATCTCTATCGCTATTCTCTTCTCTTTTATTGCCTCTATAACTTTACTTGCACCGCCTGTATATATATTTTTCCCTGTCCTGACCTATGGTTGACTGCTAGATAATGCTTTTGGCATTAAGTCCGCCATATGTACCTATAATTTTATGTTGTGTGAATGAAGTTTTTAAATAAATAAATAAATAAAATACTTTTTGCATACAAATCCGCATTGTACAGAGGCCGCGGGCCCACAACCGCGGCGAGTGCGGTGTGGCAACCGCGCCGTGAGTTCTTAGCCTAAGTATTTTTTATTCAAACCGTAAGGGGTGTTCAGAAAAGAATTCTAAATATGAAAATGCGCGCGTCGCTAAAAGTTAAACATTACGAAACAAAAGAACTTACGAAAAAGAATCCTCGTCGCTGTGACAGTAGCGCAGCGGTAATTAGGTCAAGCGCGAGCCTCGACACTGCTCTCTGGGCCGCTGTGCCCTCTTAATGAACTGCTCTAACGAAACAAGCTTTTTTTAGCCAGCCTATGTACTGGGATATTTTAAAAAAATATATATGGGTTTTCTCTTGTCTCAAGACTATACGAGACGAGGCATAGACAAGGACGACGATGAAGCGAATTTACCCACAAGAAGCCTGTTCACTCTTTTTATAAATCTAAAATGAATCCAACCACAAATACAAGCATTAAACTAAGAGTCATGTATGAGTATGGGATTATATATATGCATGAAATCAATATTATAAAAGTTAAAGATTACTTCTGTTAAAATTGATCCTTAGTTTAGATGGAGACCTGGTGTTATGTATTACAGATTGTCTCAATCCAGAACAAGCACCAGTCTTTACAAAAGTAAAACTGTAACCACCATTAATATGACTTGTGCTGACTGTACAAATAATGTAATACTTTTTGTGAAGAAATACATGTTTTATTATTTATAACATCCAAATCTTAATAACTAAAATCGTGGATGGTTGAACATGTAATGACAAATCAAAACATCTTCTTTTTTCAATGCACGATATAACTTAAATAAACCATTGCTCTTCCAACTGAGCTCAATTAGAAGAACGATGATAATCTATACTAATATTATAAAGCTGAAGAGTTTGTTTGTTTGTTTGTTTGTTTGTTTGTTTGTTTGTTTGTTTGAACGCGCTAATCTCAAAAACTACTGGCCCGATTTGAAAATTTTTTTTTACGTTGGATAGTCCATTTATTGAGGAAGGCTTAAGGCTATATAACATAAAGATACGACTCATAAGACCACAGCAGAAATGAAAAATGTTGCGAAAACGGGAGAAAGATATTCCTTTTGAGAGCTTCCGCTGCATACGCTGCGGAAACCGCTTAAGTTACACAAAAATCATGTATGACAGGATTGTTCAGCATTAAGAGTTCTATAATAAAGTCCGCGACAGCATATGTCTATCTTTTATGGTTGACTTACTACAACCTTTTTTATGTTCATAAATTTGTAAAAAAATAATGCATTATTTTAAGAGGTGTATTATACACACAGGTATTTATTCTTATCAAAATAAATACATTCATCATCACGAGCATTTCATTTAGAACCAAGTTGCCCTTTATATCATTTGATTCCAATAAATATCTTAGGAGCTATCACAGTTTTAACATAACTCCGCACCAAAATAATGTTCGCAGCTTAAGTACAACGTGCGCTTGCGCTAATATATTATAAAGCTGAAGAGTTTGTTTGTTTGAACGCGCTTATCTCAGGAACTGCTGGACCGATTTGAAAAAATATTTCTGTGTCCAACACAGCTTATTTATCGAGAAAGGCTTTAGGATATAAAACATGACGCTGCGACGGGAGGGGAGGGAGCAAACTCAAAACGCGCGGACGTTGTCGCGGGGGACGTATTTTATATGGAAAGTTAAAAGCTGAACATTACAAACGGGCTGTATCCCTTCTGCATTGTACGAAAAAATGACGTTCAAATAATAAACGGTGCTAAATTTGAACTTGAAGAATTTGAACCTTTACATACCTATTATTGTGGGTGTGGCTCTACGCACCGCAACTTAGATTCTTTCGAACTTTGCGAATCTAACTTTTAGTTGTGTGGCCAGTAAGTTTAATTAGAGGCATCGCGCTTGGCTGCCTGATAATCTCGCAAAATCCATTTGTGATTAAACAAGTCTGAGTAAGTGGGGGAAGTATGCTTTAAAAGCTTGTGGAAAAATGGTGTACTAAAAACTGAATACAGCTTTTTAAACAAATACCTACTAAGTATCTATGAGTGTGTGGTATGGTTGGTATTATTATTAGATATAACAATTATGGTTACCTTACAACTACTCCACAAGAATCGGTCTCTATGGTTTTATTTTATTGAACTCTATATACAGTAAAGATACAAAATATTTCTGATGATGGTAATCTTAGAAAACTCTGGACCGATTGTTTTTGTATTGAATAGCTCATTTATAGAGGAGAGTTTTTAGCCATAAAACATCACGATACGGCTTATAAGAGCAAAGCAACAATGAAATTTTGCTAAAACTGGACTTCGAGAGCTTCCGTTGCTTACGCAACGTAAACCATTTAAGATACATAAAAATCTTGTATTGTTCCACTTTAAAAGTTCTACAATAAAGTCTGCGACAGCATTACGAGGGTCAAACTGAAAGTTCTTAGAACTGGCCACTTATAAACAATATAATAAAAAAAAAACTAAAATTTGAAAATAGAACTCTTTGCCAATATTACTGAGTATATATTTCATTCATTTGTCATTTGTTTTACGATTTGGCGGCAAATTGAAAATTGTCTGTGTCACGTCAACATGTATTTAACACGAGAAAATTTTCGTGCAATGATTTTTTATGACTTTCGATGTCATTTAAGTCAACAAGAAAGTTATGATAGACTACGATTGGCCTTTCACGATGAAGCCCCATTTCGTGCGACTGTTTACAACTGGTTTAATGAGTTTAAACGTGGTCGCATTAATCTCACTGATGATGTACGTGAGGGACGGCCTTCTACGGCGACGACTGAAAATAACATCTGTGTTGTGCGGCGTATGATAGAGACTGACAAAAGAGTGACCTATCAGCAGATTCGGACAAGCTTAGGCATCGGTATGAGTCAAGTGCACAAAATCCTCCACGAACATTTAGCGGTCAGGAAGCTTTGCGCCCGGTGGATACCTCATAATTTGACTAAGGCTCAAAAACTCCATCGTGTGGATTGGTGCCGTAAAATGATTGAAAGATTTAACGGAGGTGACTCAAATGCTGTGTTCGACATACTAACAGGTGACGAAAGCTGGATTTACTGTTATGATCCTGAAACCAAAAGACAATCTGCTCAGTGGGTGTTTCCTTTCGAGGAGTTGCCAACTAAAGTGAAGAGAGATCGAAGTGCGGGGAAAAAAATGGTGGCCTCGTTCTTTGGAAGGATAGGTTATTTCGCAACAATTGTGTTAGAGGATCAAAAAACAGTTTCTGCAGAATGGTACACTACCAATTGTTTGCCACTTGTCTTGGAAAAAGTTCGAGAGAAACGACCTCGCAGTAGGATCCTCCTTCACCACGACAACGCCTCGTCGCACACCGCCAAGCGAACGATCGACTATTTGGCGACATCAAACGTTGAATTACTGGGTCACCCGCCGTATAGCCCCGACCTCGCGCCTTGTAATTTTTATTTATTTCCAAAAATTAAAGAAAAACTTAAAGGAAAGCGGTTTATGAATGCTGAAGAAGCGGTGGCTGCGTATCGCGATGCCATTGAAGAGACCCCTAAGGACGAGTGGGCAAAGTGCTTTTCCCAGTGGTTCCATGGCATGCAGCGGTGTATTGACGTCAATGGACAATGTTTTGAAAAGATATAATAAAACTAATAACTGGCTAATGTAATCAGTTTTTGATTTTCTAAGAACTTTCAGTTTGACCCTCGTATTCTATGTGATATGGTTAACTTACTACAAACTTTTTTATGTTCATTTATTTGATAAAAAAATATGTACTTTCAAAGGTGTTTTGATGCACACCGGTATTTATTCTTATCAAAATAAACATATTCATTATGACAAACATTAACTTTCAACAAAATGTCTCTTTATATCACTTGATTTCAATAAATATCTTAGAAGCTATACAGTTTTAGAATAACTCCGTACCAAAATAATGCTCGAAGCTTAAGAAAAACACGCGCTTGCGCTAAGCTCTAAGGTTTTTGGCCTCGTACTTACAATAAAAAAATGTGTTTTGCGTTGAAATATTTTACGGGAACCCGAAATTTACGCGGGCGATCGCTAGTAGTATTTTATACGACGAATGCTTTATTATCTGACTATTGAACAATTGACTTTGAATAGCTTAAATTAGCATAGTAAGTATCCACTTACTGGTAATACCTAAGTTATCTGAAAGAAATGCGCATCGATATACCCATGGCAACTGCAAGGCATGCTTTCCCTGAAAAGTAACGGAGTTTTCATTGGTTCAAAATTAACTTGATGTTAATAGAGTGTGAATGCAATTTGTCTGTCATCGTGTCAATCTCAGTGGTTCCCTCGATTTCTTGGAAGATGTTTAATCGAACTTTCCACCTAAACTTCGTATATCTGGACAATGATATGCAAAAGGATGTCAAATAAAATTTTGGTTATTTCGAGATAAACGTTTTTGATTTTCAAGGTCGTCACTTTTTCACACAATACAAGTAGATGTGCTTGTAGCAGCTTGTATCCTATCTGTTGACATTTAATGGATTTTAATTAACATTTTATTTATGACATGTAAGAATTTATATTAAAATGCAATTATGAACCTACTATTATTGATTATGTAGAATAAGTTAAACATGAGCACTATTAAGTTTTGACATCATCGAAATACCATGTTTTATGCAAATAAATGATGATGATTCTGATAGATAAATACAATCAAAACACTAAATCATTTTTGCTTATATAGGCTATCGTTGCAAATATTTTCTAAAAAATATAAGGTACTTTAAATCCTTTTAGCAAAACTCTTTTATGAATCACATTAGTATTAGTTCTATGGTCAAATAGTTTCAACAACATGGTGTTCTTTATTTAATTGTTTATTTATGTTATTTATTATTCGTTTTTTACCGACTTTAAAAAAGGAGGTAGTCAATTCAATGTGTATGTATGTGATATTGTTGGTATTTGATAATATTTGAGTATGTTGATCTAGAAAGGCTTCCTAACACGTATGCATAATTTCGTAAGTGTATGTATGTTTGCATAGTTGTATGTTTGTTCACAAATTTCTCGAAATCAAGAAGCCATAGCGAAATTGTTCTTTATCAATTCGATTATATATTTCAACTTAGGGTACAGTTATCCATATTTTTGATCACTTGACACCCTTTTGCATATCAGTGTCCTCTGTGGTACTTTCCTACGTCAGTGATTTATGATTGAATATTATGTTTTTCTTGTAATTGAAATTCGATTTTGCCATGTTGGGTGTAGTGTTTTTTTTTAAAATGGAGCCTTATAAATTACAATATTTTTTAAGATTAATTAAAGATATAGCTCAGTCGTCAAAAATTCTTTAAGTCAGTTAAAGAATTTTCGGTGCAGGAAAAAGTCAGAAAATTGAAATTGACTACGTGAAATGTCAAAATTTTTGCATCAGACTTACGCCCGCTGGTCATATGGCATTGAGTTCTAAACATTTCCAACAAACAGGCGACATGATCGAGCCAACCGAGTCCGCAAATCACCCATTAACAACCACTTCCAACTTGTTTTGAGTACTGAGATTGAGAACGCAATTCGACTGGGCTCCATATTGCTGTTCTATCAGCTTCTATCTATACCAAAGAGCGGTAGGTAAGTCAAATAATGTACAAGTTCAAGGAGCTCTATTTTTCAATCACTTAAAATACAACTAGACGGGAGTGGTAACAAACATAATTTCTTTTTAAAATTACTTTGGTATTGATTTCTTCCGATTTTAGTTGGAAAATTGAAATTTTATCAAAGCAAATCACACGCCATATTGACACGAGTGATTAAAAAATAGGGATCAAGGTGTCTGATAATACTCAATATTTTTATCACGTATAAATGCTAATTCTGTGGTTAAGAATGATTTTAACACTCACAGTGTCATATTTTGTAATCATAAAGATGAAATAAGAAACCAAAAATTTTCGCACGGGTGGGACTTGAACCAGCAACTTCTCGGCTAACCGGGCCGAACGCTCTACCAATTGTGCTGTCGTGCTGTCTGTCCAACCCACTTTGAGTTGTCAATAGAATGAGTTGTCAATAGAAATATTCATTTTTGAACATAATTAAGGGTGTACGCGTTTTATATCAACATTACACTTTTAAGATTTTTTTCTATTAATGAACCGAAAGTTGTTGATATAACCAGCTCTAGCATATCCTAAAATAGAAAATCACTTCCGCAGTGGAATTTCGCTGAAACCCCATGAGCGCATTGTATAAAATTATATTCGGCAATAGTGTTAACCTTTATAACGCGACTAAGAAAAACATGTACATTACAACATATCACCATATCAACTTACAATAGACGAGTAAATGAAAGGAAAAGGTCGGACAAAGCTTTTAAGTCCGTATCTTTAGCTCACAATTCAAAGCATATCACTGACCCAACACGTATCGTATCGGACCCAATCCGGAAAATATTTGTAAAAAGATCCAAGGAAGACGTCAATGTCTAACAATATTGGCTTAGAATTTCCCATTGAAGCGAATTTGTTGAAATAATACTGCTGATAAGATCAGATGGTAAAACTTTTTCTGGGCGTGTGATAACGCCGGGTCTGTCGGAAAACACTTCGGGTACGTGACCTAACACTTTAATCCTTCGGGAGCTCCATTGATATATTGTAGTAGGGGAGTGTGCGAGACCTATCCGACCTAACCATTCTTGCAATGCGTGTAAATCTTACCTCTTGTGAGAATTAACGTTCATTATAGGCGTTCGGAAAGTAAATGATGGGCTCACAGTTCAGGTTAAACTATTTACTAACAATACTAACTGCCTATTAAAGTTAAAAATTGCAATGTTTCTAACTTTAATGGGCACTTTAATGAATGAATTGAATGTAGGTATAATACATTAAATACCTATAAATTAAGTCTATGATCATCTATGATCATGTTGCGAAAAAGATATAAGTAAATATTGCATATCTCCACCAAAATATTTTATATCTAATTTTCAAGTAATCATGGCTACAAAGGTTATCAGTTTTTTTCCAATCCCACCGAGCTAATTCGCTTTGTACTTAATAAAGTTAGTATAAATCTAAAAGAAAGAATGTGGTATTGGAATGGTGGTGGTATCTGACTGGAATCAAGCCTTAAATTTTAAAGTATATCCGGATCTTTTATTTACTTATATCCTACCTCATTTGTCTAAACAGAGTCTGCTTATATTCACTGGACCATGTTCATTGCTTGCGGGCATTATTTACCTACGTAGGTGTGTTCTATATACGAGTAGTATCGACAAGGACGAATTAAACCGGTTTCCACGAATGTACTCCCTGATTTATAGCACCACGATGAATAGGCATTCAACTGGGATATGTTGGGGAAGCGGCTCTAAATATATATCTTATTGAAATCCCCAGCGTCACGTCACTTGCCGAGAGCGCTTTGTTTTCTAGGTGAGGTGCAAACAAGCGTTTGTTCTTAGAGTACGGACGATCGGTGCTTCAGAATCTCTAAGGCAGCTTGGGGTGCCTACCTACTATGAGTAAACTGTTACATCAGTTTGCAGCCAAAGATTTGACCTTAAAAACTTCCCGTTGGGCAGAAGACAGTTCTTTATGAGTATTTATGATGATTTGTAACTGTTAGTAATTGCTCGTTTCTTACATTGTTATTAAATACACAGATAAGACTCGACGCAATCTATCTGATCAATTTGTCTTTTAATCATATTTTTTTACAAATAGACAACAATAATGACGGGAATGGTTAGTGGGATTTGATTGAGGAATCACACTAAAAAAAAAGAAAGGTTTTTCGGCCTTCTCTCCTTTACTAAAGGAAGGAGGGAAGGCCGAAAAGCTATTTTATTTACTTTATTGTATCTACATTACTTTTCAATAACCACATCAATTAGAATATACACACTTATAGTACACGTTTTTAAACTAGGGCTTTATTGTGTGATTGTTTTCTCAATCACATAATATGTGGATAAAGTTGTTGGTTGTGCAATAATGTTAAACATTATATAAGGATTACTAATTTATCCCTCAAGCGTATGTGAACGAGACACAATGCAAATTCTATTGTTATGCGGTTGCCTGCAACCGCTCGGGTGTTGAAGCATTAAGAGGATTTTACAAATTTTTTGTGACCCAAAAAAATTAAAATTAAATTGGGCTCAGATTCTTATAATTAAAAAAAATATTTTATCAATAGTCAAAGAAAAGCCTGTCATGCGATTCAATTCTGTTTGCCGGCCGCTTCCCAACTTTTTCAACAACTCGAAACTCTAAGCAAGTATGAAACGGCGGTATCCGGTCTAATCCCCATAAAGGCGTTAAAGCTGTTTACAGTCTCTCCTCGAACAGTTTTGTAATCCCGGCGGCTGTTTGGCCTTCCTTGAATACGAATCGGGTAAAGGGTGAAGGTGTATTATTGGTCAGGCAGATTTCCGTCTACGTGACCAGGTAGCCTAATACAGCGGATTGGAAGTGTTTCCATGCTAGTACGTTTTGTTAGCGGCCTTTAGGGACAACCTCTGGAGTAAGGTGCCGCTCATATTTAATAAAGTATGGGCAGCATACGGTAAGGTTATTTGGTTTGCCCTTTTTACCTAGAACCTCTAGGAGATCTAGTTAAGGATTACTATCCGAGACTATTTTCTGAGAGTTCTTGTATTTCCATATTGGCGGATTCAAGCACGGCGAACGCATTTGTACATATTATGTGCTAGTCAGTGTTTTTTTACAAGTATTTTTACTTGGAAAAAAAATACACATCTACATCAATCATCATCATCACAACACTTCACAATATCTATAATGACCAAGATACATAATAGCTCAACAGGTTAAGTTTCTACAAATGTAACTATATATATTTCAAAATAATTTGGATTTAAAACATTTGATTTGTAAAGCAGTTTTAGTTCAAAGAAATCAATCCTAATTTACCTCTAGAATCGTATTTCTCGTAACACAATTAATATTCGTTACATCTAATGGCGAAAGAAGTTATCCTTGAATTGAATTTAATAAAGGGCCTTTCTAATTAAATGTATTATTCAAGAGATAAAATTTCGATTAGCCATTACTTACACTAAATTGCTATTTCGACGAGCCACTATTTATTGCCTAACATTTCAAAAACAGTTTTCTCGTACAAAACTTTCTCTACAGCTGCGGAAATTAAACCACTAATTAACAGGTAAAAGTATTACCCCAAACCGCTAATTAAGTCTTCGAGTTTAATAACTTTGCACTATTACACGGAAAATATTTCATTTTATTTCGAGAGCGCCTGTGGACGAGCGTATATATCTTAACGTCTCCAAACTAGTCCATTGCAAGCCATTGAATAAGTTAACGCGAGAATGTCGCCGAAGACTAAGGATCTTCTCAGAATTTTCTGCAAATATGTATATTACGCCGGCGCCGGCAACTGTTGGTACGAGAATATATACCGAGAGACCAACCTGTACAAAATGTACACAATAATATCATTTTCTATTTACACTATTATGATATTCCTCGAGAACCTAGCGGCCCTTTTTGGTGACTTTCCTGAAGTGGAAAAGAATTCAGCGGCGATGTTTTTCGCCATTCACAACATCGTGCTCACTAAAATGTTGCTGTTGCTATACCACAAGGAGTCGATAAGGAAATTGAATTACGAGATGGCCACGGTGGGAGAAAAATTGGAGGAGGAAAGTAATATGAAAACGCAGTATCTGAAATTGAGAGTTGGTATCATTTTGTATGTGATATCTGTGTACTTGTCACTGATCGCGTATGGGGTGGAGAGTACGCGTCGGGTGTTGGTGGAGGGTGGGTATTTCAGCCGAAGTATTAACAGGCGAAATTGCGCCGAAACTGGCAGGTTGTGGAAACGACACGTGCAATTTCGCCGGCAAAGAACAAAGCAAAGTGCACTTTAGGAGATCGTTAGGTGTAAACTATTTATGGTCTTCCAGATTAGGGTTGCTTTACTTACCTGTTTTTCTGTTTTACCTGATTTTCAGGCCGAAACGAATTGAATAAAATTTTGTACATACATTGCCAAAACAAAATTATTCCTACTGGGTCTTAGCTCTATAAAACTCTTTAAATGTTTTAGGTGCGCCGTTTTACACCGTGGTCACATACTTGCCATTTTATGAAGACACGTCAACGATCGCGTCATTTTTCCGGGTGTTTTTCTACATCACATGGCTTTACATGATGCTACCAATGATGTCAGCCGACTGCATGCCGATTGCCCATCTTATTGCTATGACGCACAAGTTTATTACTCTTTGTCGTCATTTTGAAAGAATTAGAGAAGATTTTGACAACAATATTACAACGAAAAAGAAAAATGCCCTTTTCACACTCAAGGAAGGTTGTTTAGAGGGAATTTTTATGCACCAAAAACTGATATAGTAAGCTCAATTTTCTACCTTATTAGTATTTTGTCTGAAAAGAACAGAGGTCTTTGCCATCCTTTGGTCAACTTGATCCTACGGCATTGTCATACTCAAGCCTCTAGAAAAGGACGATGTGTAAACAAAAAATATAGCAGACATTTGGTATACGTAGTTACATGCAGGTAGATTTTCATTTCTTATTTGCAGATTATTTTTATGGCATATTAAACCAAAACAAAAAATAGTTTAATACAATGTGCACTTGCACTATTGTACCCAAGTTCCTTTGATGTTGCAGTTTGCTGGACAGATTATTTTTAATGAAACAAAATTTACTGTGCCTTTTAAATAGATAGACAGTCCAAAAGTTTTGTCGCATCGTCTGTTATTACAACAGTTTTGTCGTATTAGCTTGTAAGCTGAGTCGACACTAAAAGCTTTAGTTAAGTAAGGTAGCTGTTTGCTCTCACGACCGATTGCGTCAATATTCACTTCTCTGGCAGGGGTTAAAGACCACCGTAAGGATGACGAAAGGTCTGGCTACTTAACTAATTAGCCCCCCGCTAATATTAAGTTATTTAGTTCGCCAACTCAAATAACATTTTAACATGTTTATCATTTAGCTTGGCGGATGAAATACACCGTGTTTTCGGGATAATAATGTCACTCCAAGTTTGTGAAAGTTCAGCTGTCGCGGTCTTGCTTTTGCTACGTTTAGCTGTGAGTATTCTCAACTTTGATAATATTCAGCTCTTATCTTGTAGTATGAGAAATAAGGAGGTAAGTGAAAATTCACCTCAACATGAAAATAGTTTACACTCAGAGCTAGTTGATACGTTATGTAGGACTCGCACATAGTCCTAAATAACGTATCAAGTCAAAAATCTTCTTTAATATTGATTTAACAATCTTATTTCATCTCAATTTTATCTAAAAAATTATAACTACTGCGTAAAAGAATTGCATATACTAATAAATATGTACGATTACATTTTTTTCAGCTATCTCCTCATTTAGACTTGACAAATGCCTTCATGACTTATACTTTTGTTGGGTCTTTGTTCTTGCTTTTGGCTCTGAATCTCTGGAACGCTGGAGAAATCACTTATCAGGTGAGTAAATAGATATATTGTACTGTGTGAAATCCTACTCGTATAGCGATACTTTCGCTATTCTTTTCACTAGCATTTCAAACGAATATTTGATTCTGAAATTAACGCGAATACTACTTTTTTACGGATATATTTCGCGCACATAGATCCGTAAGACCCCTTACACACTGCGACTTTTAGCATCAATGCAGCCGACCGAGTTTAGAAAACGCGCTTTAGCATCGCGACTCACGCAATGAATTGATTGAATTTAGCAACGATGCAGTCGCACGTTAGCATCGATGCAGAAACGCGACTGCATCGACGCTAAAAGTAGTGCAAGTGTGTCAAGGTTGCGATTTTGCGTCTGCTTCGATGCTGCTGTGTCCATAGGGTGTAAGACGCCTAACACACTGCGACTTTTAGCAGCAATGCAGTCGCAAACTGTCAACCTTGCAGAATCTGGAAATTGACAAATTATGTACTGTGTTTTGGCGACTGCATCGATACTAACGTATTTCATAAAATTAAATCCGTTTATTGCGTGAGTTTCGATGATGAAGCGCGTTTTTAAAACACGTGGCTGCATCAATACTAAAAGTCGCAGTGTGTAAGGGGTCTAAAAGATAGAAAGTTAAGACAGTGGCATAATGAGTAAGATCATAAAACTATTTATTCATTTGCGCAGGCTTCTCTCCTGTCTAACGCGATGTTTAACTGTGGCTGGCATCTAAGTGACATCGAGAAGAAACCTCACTGTGATATCAGGCGATTGGTGCTTATTGCGAGTGCCCAGGCGCAGAAACCTCTCATATTGAAGGCATTTGGTATTCAGGACCTTTCATATGAGACTTTTGTTTCTGTTAGTAGCCCTCTTTTCTGAGTGGTACTCTTATTATGATTATTGACATTTGACATAGATAAATACTTAAATAAATTATAGTTTAAAAAAACTAAAAAAACACGCTTTTATAGCTAATCGAACTAAAAAGTGGAAAATATTTTTTAATTACAAAGAGTTAGAGAACTTACAAGAAGTTAGAGAATTCAGAGTAAAAAGCGTGGGGTGCTTGATATATTAAATGTTGCACTTTAAAAGCGTGTTTTTTTAGTTTTTTAAAACTATAATTTATTTTTCATTTTTTAGTTCGATGTTTCAATTAATTATTTGCGAAGATGCGACACGCGATAGCTCTACTTTCTTACTCCCTTACAGAGGATTCACAAAAGAATTTATTAATCCTGGTGGTCCTGATAAGTATATTGAGAAACTGTTATTAAATTATTGCATTGTCATCGATCCTTGATACGTGTGAAAAGTTTCAAATTAATCAAACTTTTGGAAATCGGTCAAATTTACGCTCAAAGATTCCATTACATACATACATACATAGATACAAACCAAGCTAATAATAAAAAAAGCGTGGTAAAAATATGTAATCTCACCGACAACAGCACATATAACACGCAACTCTTTTTTGAAGATGTTACTAGAATTAATTGATTTATTTGTAGACTGATATGCTGGTAACTGCTCTAAATTTAAATGATATTTAAACCGGAATGTTTACTGTTACTTACTTGAAAACTGGAAAAACAACTGCGTGTTGAGTTGATCGGCTCAATTTACTTTTATTCGGGCTTAAAATCGATTTCCCCGGAGAGACATCAATTTGCTAATCAAATTATCTGCAGCGCTTGATGAAATTTAAAAGAAATTACTTTGTTTTAAATTCCGTAATGACATATTTATTTTCAGGTGGCAAGAATGACATACTCGGTATTCGCAGTTTTTTATCAAAGAGGTGAATGAATCATCAAAGTTTATTAAAAACCATAATTATTGTTGCGTGATATTTTTGAAATCACTCGATAGAAACAAGTGCACAGTGTTCGTTTCCTACATAAATATAATTTGTACATAATCTAAAGTCTTTTAATTGTATGAATATTAGGAGAACATACTATCCCCTACACGATAAATGAAGGTGATATAATGCCAATAACTTTGAGAGTTGAGTAAAATAAAATAAAAAACATTATCTTACACGTCAGTACCCTGTGAGCTTACCTCTAGGTTAAAATATCATTCTGATCTTGACAAATACAAATATTAAGCGTTGACATTCTAAAACTGTGTTGGTTTGATAATCCTGACATGCGCAAGTAAGCCTTAAGGATTCAATCATTGTATCTAACTCGTTCTACACACGCACATTACACACACAATAACGCACCGTACCGCTGTGTAAGCGAGTGAAAATCGTCGCTCGTCTCAGAGTTTCATTCCCTTGGAACTATCCGATAAATCCCTTACGCTTCCTTTATTTTAAATGACGCCCTAAATTATGCCGATGAAAGGGAATTCACTCTCGGCATTTACGACATAACGTATATGTGACTAGTTTAAAGGCTTACTAAAGGATTCCGTGAAACTTACGCCGTTTCATTATTTCATTGAAGGTTAATTGAAGAACATACGAGATGATGTGTCTCGTAAGCAGGCAACATTTGAATTTAGCAAACATAAATATATAAAACCCTATAAATGTACATGTATAAGAAATGTTTTAACGAATTTGGCAATAATCTAAAACATTTCACTTAATATTATGGCATGGCTGTTTATAATACTGTGACGGGTGACGAAACGTAGTATCGCTTTTTCCATAGTTCCAGGTAAAACTTTTTATGTACGAGAATAGATAAACTTTCAATATGATTTAAGTAAATGTAAATATCAATATCTACACCGCTTTTGAGCCCTTTGCTCTCTAGTTTGTTGCTCAGTAAGTCGTGTGTTTATGATGTTAGAGTTGCTTTTAGAAGAAAGGACGAAAGGAATTAAATCCGCAGGATTCAATATCGTTTTTATTAACAAAGTTCGTGAGCACCTGCCGACTGCTATCACCCACTTCTTGATGATCCCACTTGGAACTTTCCATTCCCATTTTAATTTCTAATGGCCCGGGTTTTAGCCAATAAACTCTGGGGTATTATTGCTCGGTTGTGAGCCCCTGGACCTGCCAAATTATCACTCACTTATGCTGGTTTATTATTTTTAATAATCAACAAAAACAACAGGTATAAATATGTATGTCTCGATACCTTTGTCACTTTATTTTTTTTTTGTAGAGATTGTGCAGTTGATTGAAGCTATGTTATGTTGATTTGTTCTAGATGCTATCTTTGTATTGTTACGTAGCCCTTTCAGTGGTGAGTTCATAAAATCATTAGTAGATTCATTTACTTTATCCATTTCTTTATGCCTTCATCTAAGTCATGGCGCATAGTCATTGGAACTTGTTAGACTGGATGCTTAAAATTTTGTTAGTTGCGTAAAAGCAATATTTTCATTTCCTAAATAAACAAAACTCTCAAGGTACGTTGATAAATTGCCGTAAAAAGCCATAATAATAACGGAAAACTACTCTCCATAATGGTTCCTGTGACAAAACCATCGCTATTTAATAAATACAACTAAATCCAGTTTTGTAGATGTGATACTGTTGTCTTATAAATACAGCCTAAATAGTTTTCCATACGGTGATATTAAAGGTTTTTATATGACAAGTCTTGTCAAGTATGGTTACTTAACATATCTTTTAAAGACTCTTAATAAATACTCTTTACTATTTTCCCAAGACGGAGAGCTTTTATTCCGGAGGCATAGCTCGTTAACAATCATCGATTGTGCCGGTTTTAATAACCACAGTTTCACACGGCAACATGAAAGTCCTTAGTTAGGCTAACAAGCCTACGAAGACGCCATAAATTTTGGAAGACAACAGAAATTTAATATCGGCGGGAAAGATGTAATTTTACGTTAAAGTTCCGCAATAGATAGCCAAGTTCGCCTCATTGGAACCGCTTCAGATAGAGTTATTGAGAGCTACTTTCGCCCCTAAATCAATACGCTTTGAGGGAACAATACCAATGAGTTAGGTTGCCATCTCAATTTACATTATAACTTTGGATAATGTTAAAGGTTGTGTAAAGAACACAAAGCATGGCAAGTAGGCCAATTATGCCGGCTTTTTTCATGCAAATAAAGATAAATGTAATAAAAAGTAAACCTTAATAAAACTTCAAATAAAAGCTGGAGAAGTTCTTACAGGATATTATAGCAAGTCTATAAACATTATCTGTGAGAGTGGTTCCACTAATGTTTCTGATTTACATAACCACTTGTATTACTTAGCTACTTACTCGTACTTTGCGATCATAACAATGTATGTGATCGGTGTCGAATATTAACATAAACATGATCTGAGATGTTCAAAGTATAACATTTAATTTAAAAAAAAATGTAAAAGATCACTTGCCTGTAATACGTGTTTTACGGTCTGTTTTAAATTTGTCCTAATAAGTTTTGGTTAGCGTTATCTGTCCAATACTTCATATGAAATGACGTTTCATATTTGAAAATTTTAATTACGAGTATACGTTGGTAAGAGCTTATAAAAGCAGGCCGTATTATATTATATACGTACCATTTTTTTAACATACATAATATTTAAAACAATGTTAAAGTCTAGTATAAATATACTTATTACTTATAGTTCACTATCGATAGTCTATCGAAAAGCCTATCTTTACTTGATCAAACACCATAGTTAGCAAGAATATATCGAGAGTCCTGTCGATAGCTGAAGTGTCGATACTATAGTCAAACCACCGATAGTTTAGCAATGCTACTTTAATCAGTAAAGTGTAAAATCCTACTCTCTTGTATCCCATATAAACGTAGTGTGAAATGGATATTTGTACTGCGAAATGTCAAAGTCAAAAATAATTTATTAAATTTAGGACACAAAATGTCATTTATAAACGGCAATAATCAATTAATATCAATAAATTATGGCCCATATGGGGCTTGAACATGTCTCTTTATATTTTAATGAAATTATATTACCCAGGGCCGCCTCTTCGTTCAGCATGCCAAACTAGTTAAGTCTAGAAAGTTTGTTTTTAATGAATTGCTGATGAGGCATTTTAGGCTCGAACCAGAGATATTAATTCTGAAACTGACGGCCTTCAAAGTTCAAAAAGGGCCAGAATTCATCAAAGATTTCTAATAAATAAGAAATCAAAATTGAGAAATCCAGTCCGTGCGCAACATTTCCTTTTTATCTACCTTGTCACAACCAATCAGTCAATCAATAATTGATTTATTCATTAACCAGGGTGTCATATGATATAAGATACTAAATTATTATATTTCTACGTCAACCCACACCGCCATCCTCTTTAAAAAACAGGCCAAATGCGACTCGGACTCGTACACTCAGGGTTCCGTTCCAACTTTACGTGAATTAGAGATCCACTTACTTCCATTTAGCCAAAATACCACAATATTTTGTTGACAGAAAATATAACTTTGTTTTTCATAGTATTTGTATGTAACAAAGCTATGTTTGCGGTTATTGAAAATGTGCGCTACCTCAAAAACTACTAGTTTGATTTCGTTCAAACCTATTTTCGTTGAAAATATTTGTCAAGATCTACATCATGTATATTTTTTTTCAAAATTTACACTTGCTTAGTGTAAAAGTTAGATGAGGGATGCTCATTTCACCACTTTGGAAGCGTCTGTCTCTCAAACCTTACACTTTTAGAGAAAACGGTCGTGGGAACCGCGATGTATTTTTTTTTAGATTTTAGCGTTTTAGTTTTATGTTTGCCCCCCCCCCCCCCCTTAACATCATTATTTTTTGTATGAGAAGCGTAAATTGATTAAAAAGATACATCTACCTACTAAGTTTCAACTGTGTAATACTAACAGTTTCAGGATAAAAATATGCTAAAATGGCTTTGATTTACGGACGGAGAGACAGACAAACAGACAGACTTGCAAAACTATTAGGGTTCCGTTTTTTGCCATTCGGATACGGATCCCTAAAGATTGTATAATTTAACAAGAAGAGAGAGATAATTTGTTGCTTTACCGATTCAGCCGTAGCTGTTACTTTAATACCCACCTATAGTTTATGTTATCTCTATTTAAGGCTGTTAAAGTTAGCTGTTTACCCTCCTTTCTGTACCATTTTCTTTTACGATTCGTTAAGGCTTTGAGATCCCAATAACACTGAAAGTGCGTAAATCATTAGCAATTTGGCGATTACCTCCTCATGCACGCTGTGGTCACTCGCACTCGTTTAATTATATGTGTGGACTAGCGGTCCCCGCGACTTCGTCCGCGCGTTTTGAGTTTGCTCTCTCCCCTCCCGTCGCAACGTGATGTTTAATATCCTAAAGCCTTTCTCAATAAATAAGCTATCTAACACAGAAATATTTTTTCAAATCGGTTCAGCAGTTCCTGAAATAAGCGCGTTCAAACCAACAAACTCTTCAGCTTTATAATATAACTAGCGGTCCCCCGCGACTTCGTCCGCGCGTTTTGAGTTTGCTCCCTCCCCTCCCGTCGCAGCGTGATATTTTATACTCTAAAGCCTTTCTCAATAAATAAGCTATCTAACACAGAAATATTTTTTCAAATCGGTTCAGCAGTTCCTGAGATAAGCGCATTCAAACAAACTCTTCAGCTTTATAATATTTCTAGCGGTCCCCCGCGACTTCGTCCGCGCGTTTTGAGTTTGCTCCCTCCCCTCCCGTCGCAGCGTGATGTTTTATATCCTAAAGCCTTTCTCAATAAATAAGATATCTAACACAGAAATATTTTTTCAAAACGGTTCAGCAGTTCCTGAGATAAGCGCGTTCAGACCAACAAACTCTTCAGCTTTATAATAAAATTAGCGCAAGCGCACGTTGTACTTAAGCTGCGAACATTATTTTGGTGCGGAGTTATGTTAAAACTGTGATAGCTCCTAAGATATTTATTGGAATCAAATGATATAAAGGGCAACTTTGTTCTAAATGAAATGCTCGTGATGATGAATGTATTTATTTTGATAAGAATAAATACCTGTGTGTATAATACACCTCTAAAAATGATGCATTATTTTTTTACAAATTTATAAACTTAAAAAAGGTTGTAGTAAGTCAACCATAAAAGATAGACTTATGCTGTCGCAGACTTTATTATAGAACTCTTGATGCTGAACAATCCTGTCATACATGATTTTTGTGTAACTTTAGCGGTTTCCGCAGCGTACGCAGCGGAAGCTCTCAAAAGGAATAACATTTTTCATTGCTGCTGTGGTCTTGTGAGTCGTATCTTTATGTTATATAGCTTAAAGCCTTCGTCGATGAATGGACTATCCAACATAAAAATAATTTTTCAAATCGGGCCAGTAGTTTCTGAGATTAGCGCGTTCAAACAAACAAACAAACAAACTCTTCAGCTTTATAATATTATAGTATAGATTAGCGCAAGTGCACGTTGTACTTAAGCTGCGAACATTATTTTGGTGCGGAGTTATGTTAAAACTGTGATAGCTCCTAGGATATTTATTGAATTTAAATGATATAAAGGGCAACTTTGTTCTACATGAAATGCTCGTGATGATAAATGTGTTTATTTTGATAAGAATAAATACCTGTGTGTATAATACACGTCTAAAAATAATTAGCGCGTTCAAACAAACAAACAAACTCTTCAGCTTTATAATATTAGTATAGATATAACATTTTAGCTACGATTTTCTCTAGATCTAACTATGGAAATAAAAATTAAAACATACGATATTTGTAATTATCATAAAACAATTGTAAAACGTTCTTCTTCTTGAAGTAGGTTCTGTGAAATATCTCAGTCGTATGTAAAAATTAATAATAAAACGTTATTTTTAACTACCTACTTCAATTAATCAGTAAAAAAACTTACTGTGCATTATAAAAAGACTTCATAAGGATCATACATTATTGCATTATTGTTAAAAAATATTAAATAATTAAAATCGTAGTTAAACATTAACATTGTACATAATATACATGGCAAACGTATTACGTAACTCACGAAACAGATTTGATTTTAGTTGGGTTCATTACACGAAATTAATATGGTGTACGTCTAATTTACTCCCACTAATTGATTACTTCATAAATCATATTACGAGTAGCAGATACGATGAATATCATGATTTTACCTCAGACTTTATGTGGCGAAGTGAAAATAACTAATTTATGTCTAGGAAAATTATGTTAAAACAAAATACTACCTGTTTTCTTCTACATCATTGCTTGCCTCGCAGTATCCGAAGGAAATCTTGTTACAAATGTGATGATTTTTGTATTTAGATTCAATCAGTAGCCCTGTTGTGTTATGATTTTAGAATTTATATCGATATATTTACACATCTCGGAACATTTCTGGATAATTTAAGTTTTAATATTACTTTAAAGACACCGTAATACTAGGTATTAAATTCCATCATATCCGCCTACGCATTTAGTAAACACCTGTAGAAATAAAAGCATAATAAATCTTTTGATCGTATGATTTATTTTTAATATTTTGTTTTCACTGTAATTCATTTTTAAATAATTAGAGATAATTATGTTACATATTACAATTTTAAAATGCATTAATAAATAATTGTCATAAGAAGTACATCAGTTGGCTTCTCCCGGCTGATAAAAATAGAAACGGAAGTTGTGTATAGCATCTTTGTTTAATTTATTTGGAGTATTTCATATTATTTGTTATTATCCTAAAATATATTTAGATAGCTTGGTTAAGTCCTGTATTTTAAAGATAGGCAGTAAAATAATGGTCAATTTAAAATACTTACTGGCCATTTCCGGCAGCGTGCCGCCCATAACGATCGTTAAAATGGCGGGAGATTTTGGCGGGAATTATTGGCGGGAAATCGTGTATATAAAATGGCGGCACGCGGTTGGAAGGGCAGTCTTTTTCGATCGCTTGAATGGGCAAGTGGTAACTCTGTGCGTGCGACTACAAGTGTAAACTAGTATAATAAAAGTGTAATCTCTAGTTTAATTGTATTGTAATAAACAGTTATAAGTGAATTGTTGGAGTTTTTATCATCTCAGAAGAGGGAGTCACCAAAAATAAAAGGTACGTAATGAGTGATTTATTGTTTTATTCGGAATGTGATTATTCATGTTTTATGAGTAACTGTACCTTTTGAACACGCCCACGTGTTTTTCCTTTTTTTGAAATTTACTGCTTATCACAGCCCATTCGTTTTACTTAAACTTTGATGAAGAGATAAGTAGGGGGCGTTCTAGGTGTGCTTGCTGACTTGCTGGCAGGACCTTGCTGGCTTGTTAGGTGAGCCACCTAGGCGTCGGAGGACTATGTATGTCCACACGTAAGGGGCGTTCTAGGTGTGCTTGCTGACTTGCTGGCAGGACCTTGCTGGCTTGTTAGGTGAGACACCTAGGCGTCGGAGGACTATGTATGTCCACACGTAGGGGGCGTTCTAGGTGTGCTTGCTGACTTGCTGGCAGGACCTTGCTGGCTTGTTAGGTGAGACACCTAGGCGTCGGAGGACTATGTATGTCCACACGTAAGGGGCGTTTTAGGTGTGCTTGCTGACTTGCTGGCAGTACCTTGCTGGCTTGTTAGGTGAGACACCTAGGCGTCGGAGGACTATGTATGTCCACACGTAGGGGGCGTTCTAGGTGTGCTTGCTGACTTGCTGGCAGGACCTTGCTGGCTTGTTAGGTGAGCCACCTAGGCGTCGGAGGACTATGTATGTCCACACGTAAGGGGCGTTCTAGGTGTGCTTGCTGACTTGCTGGCAGGACCTTGCTGGCTTGTTAAGTGAGCCACCTAGGCGTCGGAGGACTATGTATGTCCACACGTAGGGGGCGCTCTAGGTGTGCTTGTCGACTTGCTGGCGAGACGTTGCTGGCTTGTAAGATGAGCCACCTAGGCGTCGGAGGACTATGTATGTCCAAACGTAGGGGGCGTTCTGGGTGTGCGTGTTGACTTGATTGCGAGATCTGGCTGGCTTGTTAGATGAGCCACCTAGGCGTCTGAGGACTATGAATGTCCACAAGTAGA
Organism: Pyrausta purpuralis; assembly: GCA_963924145.1. NCBI lineage: Eukaryota > Metazoa > Arthropoda > Insecta > Lepidoptera > Crambidae > Pyrausta > Pyrausta purpuralis. Next base: position 16,951,441 of record OZ001653.1, on the reverse strand, counting down.
GGGCGCACTAGGCGTGCTTACTGACTTTCTAGCGAGGCCTTGCTGGTTTGTTAGGTGAGACGCCTAGGCGTCTGAGGACTATGAATGTCCACACGTAGAGGGCGTGCTAGGCGTGCTTACTGACTTGCTGGCGAGACCTTGCTGGCTTGTTAGGTGAGCCGCCTAGCGCCGGAGGACTATGTATGTCCACACTTGGGGGTCGCTATAGACGTGCTTGCCAACATACTGGCGGGACCTTGCTGGTTTGTTGGGTAAGGCGTCTAGGCATAGGAGCACTATGTATGCCCACGAAAAAAGCTTATCACAAGAATGAATTCATTATCTTAAAGGACTTGATTCAGTTTAAATTATTTTACTTGCTTGAAATGTATTTGGTTTAGAAGATCTCTTCAAGCGAACTAGCAGGACTTTATAAAAAAAAAAAAAAAAACCTTGTGAGTGCATTCTATTGTGTGTATGATGTCATTTTAGATATTGAAACCTAAGACATTGTTAAAATTGAGATTGATACTTGATTTCGATTGAAGGTTTGAATATCCAGAAACATGACCCCTAGTATTTCGCTGTTAGGATGTCTTAGATTTTTTTTTTTATTAATATTTAGTAAATTGTAATAAATATACATCTGTTATTGAAATTCATAATGCTTAAGAATATGCTACATTTATGCTAGTATATGATTAACATAGATGAAACTTTTGATCTGACGGTTACATGTGTGGACAGTTTATGTCGATGATGTTGTGGATTACAGGAGACTTTACGATGACGTCTGATGAAGATGAAGCTGGTACTCCACCGGCTACACCTCCCAGGCGACGACTCAAGAGGACTGAACGAAAGAGCCGTCCGCCGTCGGTAAAAAGCAATGCTGAGCAAAAGCATCGACCCAAGAAACGAAAACGGAGGCGATCACCTTCATCCTCATCATCCACTTCAAGTGAGGAAGCGGTGCCACGGAAATTTCGCAAAACCGCAAGTAGATTATCAACTAAGGATGTTCTGCAATTAGTTAAGACATTAACGGGAGAATATTCTCGTACTTCCTTTAATAATTTAAACAATGTTGTCCCCGATTTCGACCCGTCAAATAGGGCTCAAACCATCGAGAATTGGCTACGAAAAGTCAACGAATGCGCCATTATATATGGCTGGGATGAAAAGCAAGTAGTTTATTTTTCCCTACAAAAATTAGTAGGATTGGCTAAGAGATGGTTTGAGGTCTTGCCGACCGTTGTTTATACTTGGAATGAATGGCAAGAGAAGCTCCGTAAGGCTTTTCCTAGTGAAGAGAATTACGGAAAATTGCTCGAAGAAATGTTGAATCGCACATCTCGTAACGACGAAAGTCTCCGTGACTATTTTTATGACAAATTAGGATTACTAAATAGATGCGAAATAACTGGTAAAAAGGCCATTGACTGTATAGTTTACGGGATAAGTGATAGGGCAATTAGGAACGGAGCACAGGCACTAAATAGCTCGGAACCCGAAGACTTGCTTAGTTTTCTTTCCTCTCAAAAACCTTTCCCCTTCAACAATAGTAGGGTGCGTGAACGAGTAACTTCAAGATTTAATGAATCAAATACCACAAACGCAAGTAACAGTTCTAAAGCTATTGTGTGCTTCAACTGTCACGCAAAGGGTCACCCCTATTTCAAATGCTCTAAACCTATTACCAAGTGCAGAAAATGCAATCGAGTTGGACACGATCTTGATTCTTGTAAATTATCACCTCTTGCTTCATTTAGTACTAGTCGTAATGAGAACGAGTCCGAGAAAAAGACATTGAAAATAGATTCATACAGTAACAAAAATGACAAATTCTTCAAAAACGTATTGGCAAATGATGAACCCCTTACCGCTTACATAGATTTCGGTAGCGAATGTACCCTCATACGTAAAAGTGACGCGGAATCATTAAAATTACCACAGAATTTTGAGAAAGTACCAGTAGTTAAGGGATTTGGTCAATCATCAGTTGTACCAATTTATAAGTCAACAATTCACATTAATATTGATGATGTTGGAGCTGATATTGAAGTATTAGTTGTCGATGACAAATACATGCAAACCTCACTGATAATTGGCCAAAACTTTACCGAGCTACCCTTCATCACTGTCTTGAAAAACAGTTCTAAGCTAATATTTTATAATAGCCCAAGTAACGATCTCTTAGAAAACAATGAACATATTTTAAAACTTTATGTTACTAATACAATAGAAATTAACAAAACCTGCATCGTTCCGGTCCATGCTAATCACTCTTTCAATGGTGACGTCATTATCGATGGGTATAATACGGCTCAACCGGGGGTAGAGTGCCGCGTACTATCTGGGGCCTTTAGTATTAGTAACGGTAAAGGCCAAGTTGTTGTCACCAACCTGTCGCCTAAATCAATAACCCTAAAAGAGAATATGTTGATAGCTAGGTCTATACCTTTCACAGAACGACCAGTATGTCATGTTAATCGCATAGTCAAAGAAGTAGCAAGTTTAGATCCTTTGGATAAAACGGAGATTAAAACAGGGCCGGGACTAGAATCTGACCAGTTAAATAGACTTTATTCTTTATTGCAAAACTATCGTGACTGTTTCGCTACCAATCTGGGAGAAATAGGTCAAGCGGTTGATGTCGAAATGAAAATAGAGCTAGTAGATAATAAGCCTATAGTTTACCGTCCTTATCGCCTGTCACATTATGAGCGTGAACAAGTGCGAGAGACAATAGATGAATTGATGCAAAATGACATTATTCAGGAATCAAAATCAGACTATTCGAGTCCTATCTTAATGGTTAAAAAAAAAAAACGGGCGAACACAGACTGTGTGTAGATTTCCGAGCCCTAAATAATAAAACCATTAAAGATAGATTCCCTTTACCACTTATAGATGACCAAATATCTAATCTTAGTGGCAACCAATTCTTCACTACCCTAGATCTTGCGTCAGGGTACTATCAGATCCCTATGGCCAAAGAAAGTATGCATCTCACAGGATTCGTGACGCCTGATGGGCATTACGAATTCAAAAGGATGCCTTTTGGTCTCGCCAACGCACCAGCTGTGTTTCAAAGAATGATCAACAAAATTCTTGGTAACAGAAGATTTGAATATGCCCTGGCCTATCTAGATGACATACTTATTCCTGCAAAAAGTATTGACGAGATGTTTGAACGATTAGGAGATATATTAAAGCTTCTCAGAGAATACGGGTTGACTTTAAAACTGGCAAAGTGTCGTTTTTTTGAAACAACTGTAAGTTATCTCGGGTACGATATATCTTCTGTAGGTATCACACCTGGTGAAGCAAAAGTGTTGGCAGTCAAGGAATTTCCCCAGCCACAAAACGTTCATGAAATCCGTCAATTTCTAGGTTTAACAGGATATTTTAGAAAATTTGTTCAAGGATACGGGGAAATTGCTCGACCACTAACTGCACTGCTCAGAAAAGAGGCTAAATGGCAGTGGGCTGAAACTGAAAATCGTGCCTTCACACTCTTAAAGGATAGACTTATTTCCCGGCCCGTTCTCGCATTGTATGACCCCACTCTTGAAACAGAGCTACACACTGATGCCAGTTCGTTGGGCATAGGAGGCATCCTGATGCAGTGGCAAAAAGATGCAAGGGTGTTGAAGCCTGTTGCATATTTTAGCCGCCAGACAAGCCCAGAGGAAAAACATCTACACTCCTATGAATTAGAGACGCTGGCTGTCGTGTGTGCCTTAAAAAAAGTTTAGAGTGTACTTGTTAGGGCTTCAGTTTAAGGTATTCACCGACTGTGCTGCCCTACGAACAACTTTGACTAAAAGAGACCTTGTTCCTCGGATAGCTCGTTGGTGGTTGCAAATAGGTGAATACTCATTTGATATTGAATATCGACCTGGAGTTCAGATGTCTCATGTAGATGCTTTGAGCAGAAACACAACACTGACAGGACAATCCGAAGATAACCCTTCCGTTAGCATTTACAGTATTGAAAAAGATAACTGGTTTTTGTCCCTCCAAATCGCTGACCCAGACATATCACGTATCATTAAAATTTTAAAACCAGACGATGATAGTGAATGTCGAGATATCCGCAAAAATTATACAATAAAAAAATCATTCAGTTTATAGGAAATGTGAAGATGACAAATTGCGGTTAGTAGTTCCACGAAGTGCTAGGTGGCAAATATGTCGCGCTAATCACGATGAGATCGGTCATCACGGGTACGCTAAAACGCTTGAAAGAATACAAGAACAATTTTGGTTCCCAAAACTCAGGAAATTCGTAAAGAAATATGTAGGAGCTTGCTTGGAATGTGCTTACAATAAAGACAATGCCTCAAAACAAAAGTCTGGGTACTTATATCCAATAGAAAAGGTAAATATACCTTTTCACACTATTCACATCGACCATTTAGGACCGTTTGTCAAAAGTAAAGATAATAATACGCACATCCTTACTATTGTAGATGCCTTTACAAAATACGTTTTTGTGAAACCTGTAAAAGACTTAAAAACCAAGACCACAGTAAAGACCCTTGAAAAGATATTTTATGACTTCGGAGTTCCAGCTAGAATAGTGTCTGACCGTGGGACTAGTTTTACTTCTGCAGCTTTTAAGATTTTTTGTGATTCTCAGGGAATAAAACACGTTTTAAACGCAGTCGCTTGTCCTAGGGCTAATGGTCAAGCCGAAAGGTATAACCAAACTATCTTGAACGCATTGGCAACACAAAATGCTTTTTGCCACGAGCGGGACTGGGACAAGTGCCTGGGTAAGATTCAGTGGGGCATTAACAACACAGTTAATGCTTCTACACAAAAATCTGCGACAGAAGCTTTGTTCGGAGTAAAAATGCGCGATACTTTAACAAATAAACTTGGCGTCGAGCCTCCAACCAGTTGCAGTAATTCAAATTTACAAGAGATCAGAGAAAATGTCACTGATAATATTCATAAACAGCAAGCTAAAACTAAAGAACGATATGATGCACACCGGGTTCCAGCTGTTAAATATCAAATGGGTGATCTAGTAAAAATTTCGAGAAATAATTTTGATAACAATAACAAAAGCACAAAGCTTCTGTCAAGGTTTGTTGGGCCATATAGAATCACTGAGATATTGGGTAACGATAGGTACAGAATAGCTGATGTTCCGGGATTCATAAAGAAGGGTAAACCATATAAAACTGTTATTGCAGCCGATAGAATGCGTCCTTGGATTCACATTAAGGCTCTTGAAATGGATAAAAGTGATATGAGTAGTTCTAGTAGCTCAGAGAGTGATTAAATATATATAACATTTAGTTTTATATGGTCTTGATATCTATAAGTTCTGCTTTAGTGAATTATGAATTAATCATTAACATTAATAAAATCACTTCAATTTAGCCTATGATATATTAAATTGATGATTTTAGAATTTAATTATTTAGGATGATTATGTTTGTGTGATGCCAGGAGGCACCACAAGGTCGGATGGCCGAATGTTATGATTTTAGAATTTATATCGATATATTTACACATCTCGGAACATTTCTGGATAATTTAAGTTTTAATATTACTTTAAAGACACCGTAATACTAGGTATTAAATTCCATCATATCCGCCTACGCATTTAGTAAACACCTGTAGAAATAAAAGCATAATAAATCTTTTGATCGTATGATTTATTTTTAATATTTTGTTTTCACTGTAATTCATTTTTAAATAATTAGAGATAATTATGTTACATATTACAATTTTAAAATGCATTAATAAATAATTGTCATAAGAAGTACATCAGTTGGCTTCTCCCGGCTGATAAAAATAGAAACGGAAGTTGTGTATAGCATCTTTGTTTAATTTATTTGGAGTATTTCATATTATTTGTTATTATCCTAAAATATATTTAGATAGCTTGGTTAAGTCCTGTATTTTAAAGATAGGCAGTAAAATAATGGTCAATTTAAAATACTTACTGGCCATTTCCGGCAGCGTGCCGCCCATAACGATCGTTAAAATGGCGGGAGATTTTGGCGGGAATTATTGGCGGGAAATCGTGTATATAAAATGGCGGCACGCGGTTGGAAGGGCAGTCTTTTTCGATCGCTTGAATGGGCAAGTGGTAACTCTGTGCGTGCGACTACAAGTGTAAACTAGTATAATAAAAGTGTAATCTCTAGTTTAATTGTATTGTAATAAACAGTTATAAGTGAATTGTTGGAGTTTTTATCAGTTGTAATCTTAACTCATTATAATAACAGTTGACGTTATTTATGTAAAAACGAGTATTGTTACTTTATCGAATAACGTTATCGCTATCGCTATTTAAAAATGGCAACACTGGCTGCCTCTTCCCTTCTTATTTTCTGACTTGCGGAGTGCACTCGAAAGGCGAGCCAGTCTAGTGCTGTCCGCCGAAGCGAAAGGTTGAGGGAAGGAACCTATGTTAAATTGTAGTTATAATTATTAATGTGGCTAGAGGTAGTGATTTGTATCATAGATAAGTGTGTTGATGGAATAAAGAACTTTATAAACTCAACCGAGTTTGATTCACGACACGTCGGAAGTGGAAGAGGAAACCTTCAGCTCACAAAGGGTATGTATGTACTATTATTGTTAAATGATAAGAGCAAGTAATATTATTTAATAAAATTTTCTTGAAGATAACGCCATAAATACCACGATAGGATAGCATTGGTTGGGATAATATTCTGCTGCGGTTGAACTGTAGCAATATTATCCTGATTTAATCGTGTTAACTTTCCAACTGATCGTTTGGTCAAGGCTACTCCTTGATAATGATCTGAGGTGATTAATACGAGTATGCTCATAAGCAAAGTAGGTAGGTAACAAATTGTCGGGCTAGCCCTAGGTTGTTCTTAATATGAACTGGGTCTATGCTAACTCGACGCAGTCGTGCTAAGCTATCATCAAATCATTTGGGCAAGGCTACCCTTTGCTAATGGTATGTGAAAGCTAAATGCGCGATTTATTAAATTGGGTCAACTACGTAGGCATGTTTAACAAAATATTATATATTTTTTTTCTCATAATTATCGGGGTAGTGTTAGGTTGCATTGGTTGGGATAATATTTTGCTGCGGTTAAGCTGTTGCACTATTATCCTGACTAAATTGTGTTACGTTTCTAACTGGCCATTTGGTCAAGGCTACTCCTTGATAATGTTCAGTGGATACGAGACACGAGTACGTGCAACTAAATAGCTAAATATAATAAATGACCTCAGTAGTTCCTTCATCCTAATAGGAAATACGAAAAGAAATAGGTATTAAATATTATCATGTCACTGCCTATTGTAGGTAGCTATGTTTAGTTGATTGAGAATAACCGTTTAACCTGCAACTGTTCTAGGGCTAATATTTTTGTGTTTATAAATAATTATACCTACAATAAATAAATAAAACTTTATTTCAGACTTTGCATTCATAATTTGTTAAGAGACTTATAAACTATGTTAGTGAGTTCAACAATTGTGTGTTTTTAATCAATTGTGTTAAATTTCAACCAATTCAATCCAATTTAATTACGTTTGTTATATGACTTGAATTGAGTGCCCTTTAGGGTATATAATTTGTACACCCATTGATTATATAAGTGAGTTAAATAATACTGAGTTTTTTATATTTATTAAACTGAGTTCAATTTAAACCAACTCAAGTAAATTAAATTAGAATCATTTTACTTTTACTTCAATTCCATTTGATATGACTTGATATAAAGGCTTTTTAGGTAAATGACTTATTGCCAATTCAACCCAATTAAAATTCATATACATTTTTATTTTAAATTCGAATTCATTCAATATATAACTTGAAATAAAGGCCATAGTGTCAGATTTTACAAAGTAGTTTTAGCGGCCAGGTGTGTCGCGTGGACCAAATGTGTCCTTAAGTAGCGGCCAGGTCTGTCGCATAGGCCAAGTGTGTCCTTATGTAGCGACCAGGTGTGTCGCATGGACCAAGTGTGTCCTCAAATAGCGGCCAGGTGTGTCGCGTGGACCAAGTGTGTCCTTAAATAGCGGCCAGGTGTGTCGCGTGGACCAAGTGTGTCCTCAAATAGCGGCCAGGTGTGTCGCGTGGACCAAGTGTGTCCTCAAATAGCGGCCAGGTGTGTCGCGTGGACCAAGTGTGTCCTCAAATAGCGGCCAGGTGTGTCGCGTGGACCAAGTGTGTCCTTAGGTAGCGGCCAAGAGTGTCGCTTGGGCCTAGTGTGTCCATAGTTCTGTACATTTAATTATTCAAAAGCAGCAGAAGTGACCAAGTCAGTCAATCAATCAAAAAAAAAAAGTGTAATACATGTACATTAGTTATGTACATGTAAGTTATGTATAGTAGCTATGTATTTTCCTCGATTAGATCGGGCCATTTGTGCCATGAAAGAGCTATGTATGTTTTACAAAAGGTCAAGTCTAACTGTGAATTCTTTTACTGGAAATTTTCATTAGCAACAGTCATGTGAGCCATATAGGCGCTCTTACTTGCGTTCAGGATTATTTGCAACATTATTCCTTTACTAAAATTATGCTCTAATAAATGAATAGACTCCATAGTAATTAGATTTAAAGATATTTATTCTCATAAATACATACAGTTCATTTACAAAGATAATTATTGAAACCATAACTTAGTAAATAAATACCATATCCAAAATATGATTTTGTAGATAACAACACTAATGCTGGTATTCTTATTCTTCCGAGGTGATGAGACTGAAGAGCACGAGACCAAACTAGGCTGGTTGGGCCTAAAAAGACGAAAGAGCTCGCGATCGAGGTTGAGGACATCGACATCTTCTAAAGGAAGTCAAAAATCAAAAAGTACCCTTTCGGCGTCACCAACGCTCGAAACCGTCGAGTCACCTGAAATTACCGTTTCACACAATCCGAAGTGACTGTTTGGCTCCGATCACAAAAAGAAAAAAGAACAACTACTATGTTTTAATTGTAATATATTCATTCATTGAATAAGTCCTTGTACACACAATTCTGATATTTTTCGCAGAGGTTTATCTTGATTCCCGTCGTTTTAAAACCATTGCAGCGTTCGTGGTCGCGGGTAGGCTAGGATGTTATTTATCCAAAAGAAAATAATATCATCACTTCTTCTTAGTAGAATGGGTTATTTTGTTGCGATTGAGTACAGAATTTTGAATATATGTACAGTCCGACAGCACATCAAATTACCCACTTTTGTTGCAAACTTAACCTTATTGCAATTGCATAAGATACCGCACGTTTTACCTTTACGTGCTGTTTTCCGTAAAACTGATAATTTTGGTAAATGTATAATCGCTCCCACAGACCTAATATACTAAGTTGACTTTGCGAAAAATACCGCGAATTTATCACGATCATGAGAAAAATATACCTATTGAAACACGATGTCAGTAAATTCTTACTTGAATTAACGTTGTGACTTAATTATTTCAAAACAAAGATTTAATTAATTCATTGACGCGGTGATTTTATTGTCGGCTAACTTAAACGCCATTAAAGTCGCGTAACGCGTTATAATGCAGTTCGTTTACATTCATAGAAAATACCCTTACTTCCTCTACATAAATTGTTCTGTCGTTTTAACCATACTAGAACTATAAAGGGTAGCAGATTCCGTTGCAATTTTGATAGCGCAGTTAACCGCCAAACTTGTAAGACATAAAATGTATATAAAAAGTTTATAAATTATCATTTATTTAATGAAAGAAATACACAGAAGATAAATAATTAATTACAAACTTAACATCGCTCGCTACATGTAAGTAAAACAATTTTATAGGTAAGTTTTACCTGTTAATAAACTGTGGAGTAATTACATTAATTTTGGGACAGATGGTCCTAAACTTATACATATTAATATTAATTTATGACTTCTATAAATATTTAGGAATCAAATAACTTACTACATATTTCTGTAATATTGCACAAACAATAAAAAAATAAATAATTGAAATTATACATCAATAACGAGCTTCGGTAGGTATACTTTACTTATTAAATAACCTTCTTATAAGTATTCCTGACTAGTAGACAGTCAGTTATACATAAATTAATGTATCCTCAATGTCTACATAAATTTGTTTTAAATGACATTGTTTATCTATAAATCATTACTCCGACAATTTGTAAAAACATTTGTTTTGTAATATTATTTTTATACTTATTGTCTTTTAGCACTTTTATTATATACGTCTGTCTAGTTTTCGCTCAATCTAGTACTTACGTAAGAGACGAAAGGCATTGTCGCGGTACAGGGTGCCCTTAAAGAATAATATATTTTTTGTTAGGAAAAATAAAATCATATGCGGGCCAGTTTTCAAAAAAAATGAGTCCTCTTTCTATGTTATTGTTTGATGCTCTGTTAAAATATTATCACTTAAAACGAGGTGACCTTACATAATATACTAATCATTGACTTCAAAAGAAATATATTTTCATATATGAATTTTATATTGACGCCACACACGACGTTTGCTCTGCAATATGCTTGGGTTTGGAATAACTAAAGACGCGTTGTAATACATTTAAATGGGGACTAGGGACGTCTATACGCCAAAACGTAAATAGGAGACCGTGATCTCATAGGTCAATTAATAAATAATTATGCACAAAGGCTTTATTTCAAAACTGGTTTTTATTCTAGTTCCCCACTTTGATATTTTTCTGTATTCTTGGCAATATCATGCCGTTTATTATTATTTTTTACATGTTACAGCATAATATCGTTGAGTTTACTTTGCTGAGTAAATTGTATTTGTAGTAGGGCTTAATTATTAATGTCATTTGACTATTAAATCTAACCTCAATTCTATTTAAATTATTTGTATAATGATTAATAAAGTGAAGTAAGTAGTCGTTCCTACTACTAAATAAAAACCACATCTTCATGTACTGTTCGTATATAATTAACAAATATGTATTAATATGGGCCCTAAAATATTGAATTTTTCTCATACGGACACACATAATATTAGGGAAAGTTAAACTACAAAGTAATATTTTATGGTAACAATAAATTGAAAGATCATAAGAGATTATATAAGTCACTCAGATAATATAATAATAATAATGATCCCTTAAATGACTGTATCTCTGTAAACAGTCTTTATAAGAGATTGAGATTCCATTCAATTGCAATAAAAAACAAACAACGAGTTATTAATAATATACATAATAGCTTAATTCTACTTGTATGACTTTAAGTGCTAAGATTCATAACTTTCATTACTGATATGTGCCACGCAAATTACGAAATTTAACTTTTAAAAAAAAGTTATCTAAGTAGCTTCAATAATTCTTGATTATGTTCTCCCCGATTGACAAGTGACGTTTATTATGGATGCTTTACTGATTTTCTTAATATCTATCTCAATACATAGGTTTATATCCTAATACATTACTTAATATGAAAAATTCAAATCATGAGACTGTGTTTCAGAAAGAAACTTTATTGTTTTCTCCTTATTATTTTATTTACTTTATACATATTATCATTATACAAATTGTGAACTATTATCATATTGCTGAATGCACCGTTCAGTCATTCCTTTAAGTCATTCAAAAATTGAATTAGATGCTAGAAAATGACGATAATAGAAATTAAAGACTCGAAAACATATTGTAATGGAGTATAATGATGTTATTTGTAGAAACGAGGTATTAATTTGACAACCTCCGTGGTGTAGTGGCTAGGCACGCTTGTTTCAAGGCGTCGCCGCTCTTAGTTCCCGGGTTCGATTCCCGGTCGGGTCAATATAGATATCAAAATTTTCTATATTGTCTTGGGTCTGGGTGTTGTGGTACCAACTTTGTGTCTGATTTTCATAACACTGAACAATGTATGTGATTGGTGTCCAATAATTTGTTTTTTACTTACTTGACTGATATATTACTTTCTAAATCAACTGTTGTTTATGTAGATAAAGTCTCTTTAAAGTTAGGATCTTAAAACTACAAAAAGTTACCAATAAATTTCATTCATTCATCAATTTAAAAGTCAATTAAGTTAAAGATTCTTTCCATTTTGTTATCTTTAAATCAGATTATTTTTTTAAATTTCTATTAAATATATAAGAACATAATAGATTGTTAATAAATAAAATGGCTTCGATAAATGACCCTTTGTCATTCATAGACAGGAGTAAAAAAAAAACATTAGTTTCATTAATAATTACGATTGCGATCATAATTATAATAACATAACCATACTTAACCTTTTAGCCTTTAAAACGAAATAACCATGAAATTATAGGTACATAATAGGTTATGAACCCGGTAACATAAAAGATATAAGATGTATAAAATGTTCGTTGCCGCAAGTCTTACAAGACACTGGATTAATACTTCACCCTTGATAAAGCATAATCAATCTAAAGATTCAATAGATCAATCGATATTGGTCAAGAAAACCAAAAAAAATTTAAAATGATAAAAAGTACTAGAAATGTGATAATTGCTATTAATAAGAATATTTTGTAATTATGTATTACTGAGTGAGCTCAACAGTATAATTGTAGCATAACCTTTATTTCTTGTTAGACTTAAATGCCGAATGTGATGATTTTATAATGTGTACTCAACAGCTTAATTTTGGCATAATCTTTATTGCTTGTAATATGATAAATGTAGTATGCTGTAGTAGTATTGATATAAATGCGCCATTGTAAATATTTTATAAAATGCACCAGGAGGTGCATTAGGTCGGATGGCCGAATGTGATGATTTTTGTATTTAGATTCAATCAGTAGCCCTGTTGTAATCTTAACTCATTATAATAACAGTTGACGTTATTTATGTAAAAACGAGTATTGTTACTTTATCGAATAACGTTATCGCTATCGCTATTTAAAAATGGCAACACTGGCTGCCTCTTCCCTTCTTATTTTCTGACTTGCGGAGTGCACTCGAAAGGCGAGCCAGTCTAGTGCTGTCCGCCGAAGCGAAAGGTTGAGGGAAGGAACCTATGTTAAATTGTAGTTATAATTATTAATGTGGCTAGAGGTAGTGATTTGTATCATAGATAAGTGTGTTGATGGAATAAAGAACTTTATAAACTCAACCGAGTTTGATTCACGACACAAATATTAGGTATGTTTTATGATAATTATTCTTTTAGGTATAACAGAACATTCTTCTTAAATAAATAAACAAAATATTTTAATAATATCCATGACCCTAGATTAAAAGAAATGCAATGTAAATTAAAATGGACATCGTTAATACAACATCAATTATCAATACATCCAGGGCAATCTAAATAGACCATATTTATGATAGCCAAATTATTTATGGATTTCGATGTTTTTAAAAAAAAACTTTTGTTAGTCTTAGTTTTAACTAGCTCATATTTTTTTTGGGTAAATCAAATTTATAAGGATCGTAATGCGATACAAAGAAAAACGGCATAACACTTTAAAATGTGGAGGAATTGTTTGTTCGAAAACTCACAAAATCTCGAAAACTACGAAATCTCGGCTAACATATTTGGATAGATCTGGATATAAGGTTTCCAAAACAAAATTTTGGACGTCACTGTTTGGGCCAACCTGTATAATTAAGTTTTTGAAGTCGTTGTATTTCTGTAAAGTAGAATACAATGCTAAAAGCCGAGTCAGACGAATGTAAGAAATATAATGTGAAATAGAACGAATATAGTTTTTTATTATTATTTCTTGCTTTTCCTTTAGTTCGACTGTTTGAACGAGCTAATCCCCAACGCGACTGGATAGATTGAAATGAAATTTTGTATTGTGGTAGCATATTATTATTTGTATTCAACGTTTTGAACACTTTAGATCCCGTAAATCCCGTGGGATGGTTTAAATTAATTGACCGATGTTAAAAAACTGTCATTTCGAATTTCAGAACTAAACACACCACAACACAAATGTAACTTTACGAACCATAGGGTGCGTACCAATTGCAACCACGGTCGCACGGTTCGTCTTCTTTTTAGTACAAACAAATTCTTTTGAATTTGGTGCATCATTTCAAGTTTACCTACACCAACAGTCTACACGTCATGCACAAACTCCAAAAGTACACTTTTGTTAAAGTCCAATGTCCCTTCTAAGCCATCCTCTCCAAACTGAATGGTAGTAGGTGGATACGTGCAAAAAAATCACAGAACTAGCATATATGATAAGTTTAGAAGTAAAACTATCACGACTATTATTTAAGTAAACAAAATTATAGAGCTGTTGTCCACAAACATAAGGCAAAATATTTATTTCGCAAAAATATAAGTTTTCGCTTATTGCTTTTCCACCAGAACGCGTTAAGATATGAAACTGAATCTGTAATTAAAATATATTTATTTTATTGTCTATCTTAGCTGTAAAAAATGCAAATTATGAGTCGTGGCAATAAAAGATTGACCCGGTTTAGTCTCATAATTTCGGATATTTTGTTATTCTACGGTTATATGTATGTTCGGGCGTCCGACTCGATCTTGACCGGTTTAAAAAAAACGATAATGCCAACTTAGTCTGCCTGTGACCATGGATGATGTGACGGTGTAAAGACTGTTTAATTGAAGAAATAAAAAAAAACACGCGTACGAATCAGCTATTCGTTAATACAATCGTCAGTTTAAACCACGCAACAGAACTGTATTTGAAACCGTTAAAATGCCTTATGAATTGAAATCCCATTTCACGCGAAAAATATAGCAAAGGGCAGTGCTCATTCATTTTTAAAGCCTACCAGTAAAAATTTGCTTGTGAAATCTGACGTCACATTAGCACAGTTTATGGGAGGTTTAACGGCAAGCACCTACAGCTCGTTAACCTTCCTATCATTGGGGGATAAATTTCCCGTGACGTCACGAAAGCACCCACCTTTTCCCGATTAAACAGATTTATTCACAAATCAGCCTAATTGCAGCTGGATACAGCTTAATTTACAACGACAAGCGGCATAAAGTATCGCTGTTCAAATTAAATTGTAACGTGGAAACTGTTTGGACTATTACGTTTTGCTTATTCATCATTAAGGGCGTAATAGACTACTGCTGTTTTCGTTTAACTGTTCTTAATTCTAAAACAGCACTTGTAATTGCAGGTGTTTTTGTGTACAATATGAAGTGTTATATATTGTGAAATGCTTACTATTAATCCCTCAAGCGTATGTGAACGAGACACAATGCAAATTCTATTGTTATGCGGTTGCCTGCAACCGCTCGGGTGTTGAAGCATTAAATAAGATGCAAAATTTTGTATAAACAGTATTTCAGGATCAATATTCAGTTAAATACAATTGATTAAAACAGACGACCCAACCAAATAATGACGTAATATAAGGAAACCAAATACATCTCCATGGAAGCAGAAAAAGTACGTAATCTATATGACAAATAGAAGGACTATTCCCAGGGATCGTGAGATATGGGTGTCATTAATTTAAAACAAAGTATTCGGTCCAAGAAAGATCCCAAATGGATAAGCGTACATTGATGAACGTTCATTTGATAGATGGAGGACACTTTCAAAATGGTTTTGTATCACGTAAATATGTATATTCGTTTTGGGAAATCCTTTGGTCATTTGAGTTATGCGTTTTGATAATTCATTTTAGGATTAACATAATATCGACGTAATGAAATTTTTTTAAGGGTTGAAATTTAAAATTTTATCACTTCGCATTTACACTGTGCAATAAATAAAAAAATAAAAAATTCTATGTCTGTAATTACTTTCATAGTTACTTTTGTGGTGTTTAGCTTGCAAAGGAAATTTAACCTGTTTTCAACTTCTTATTTAAGTTTCCGAATCAAACTTCTCGTCACAGTACCGATTCGTTGTTCCTCTACTTGTTAAAAGGAAATTAAAGTAGACAGTCATTTCATTTTGAGGTTTTGTCTATACAAGTGAACCCTTGCAAGCGTTAACAACATTTCACTATAACCAATTCTGTGGCTAATAGTTTATTGAATTTTCATGTTTTAGAAGTTTATTAACTGAAATACATTTTAGCTTTATTGTTTAATTTGGTAATTGAAATTCTCAATTAAGATATCTATGTAGATACTGGGTAATGTTTATTTTGTGGTAAATATCGTTAGGATGTATTTCTGTTGCGAACGGATATCTTCTAGACGTCCACGCAAATTTAGCTATCCTGACCGCAATTAAACTGTTGATGGGTCACTAAGTATTCCGTGAATTGTACTGAATTTATCGGAAATTAGGATATAGGATATAGCACCACCACGATCACTAAACAAATCTATACATTTGTATAGTATCTAAAGTATTGTAGTCTCTGGTAAAATTAACGATGATATCCAATAAAAAGTTATGTGAAATTTCAATTTCCTGCAGTGTACCTGTACGTGTGTTTTTTTCTGGGCCTTTAAAATATTGCAGGTAAATTCTATTATAACATTTATAAAACGTATTTTAAAAATTAAGAACAAGTTAATCGAGCTTCGTTTTCGTTTAATAATGAGGGCCCAATATACCAGTGAATGTGACGGGGCTAAAACCAGGTTGGTAGGGCTGTGTCGTGAAGTGTGTCGATTTATTTAGTTTTCATTTCTTACATTACACAAAAAAACTGATGATCAAGTCGTCTATAATAATGCTTTCTCTAAAAATCCTGAAAAAACTTTTTTTCATCATTCAACCTCTGTTCCACAATAATATTTATGTTTAAAAAAGAGAGATATTAAAACCTGCTAGCATCCATAAAAATATGTTAACATATTTGTTTAGCCATATTTCATACCATATTTGGTATAATGGCAATTATTACGTACTCTAAATTTACTTAGATAGTTTCGAAGTCAAATTAATTTGCTGAAGCCATTTAGCCAGCCTTATATATTTGATTCGATTAATTTGAGTTGTTTACTTTGGTCCCTTCTGTTTACCGGGCTGTTGTTTGTGTTTTCTCTCGTATAGATGATGAAACTAAATAAATACGAGTAAATATAGTTACTTTTAGTGCTACTGTATCAATGTTAGGAAAAGATTTGAAAATACACTACGCGTATTCAAATATACGTTCAAACACAGAACATACCCTTACGAGATATGGACAGAAAAATGAAGATGATCTACTTCACAGAATAAGTACGTTAATTACCAAAAATATATTTTCAAAACTGTATTATTAGTAACAAAAAAATTAACAAGTCGTAACTATTGAATTGCTTAAATAATTTTGAATAGCATATTGTCATTTTTTATCGATAAAAAGTTTTAACCGTAAAAAAATAGCTTCGACACATCACCACGCAATCTCCAGTGGATCGCGCGGCAAATTCGCCGGTCGTAACGACTTGGCCCCTTGCCAATTGGTCACTGAAAACTACACCCAAATTATTGATTATAACGGACAACTTCGATGTACATATGTGGCTTAAGGGATTAGAGTGACTTGCCCATTTTGGGATAAATGGACTTCGCTAATTTATTAGTGTGAACGTTTAAACGGATGTTGATATCCTGAGTGGCTGGAGGGCGCGCATCGATTTAAATTAATTTTACTGTGTTTGTACGTAGTAAATTACTATGAGTAAACAATAAAAGTAATTGTACAATCAAACAAAGGTATCAAATGAAACTATACCACTTGTATCTGTTTAACAAGCTTATTGACACATGAAGAACCAGCCCATTGTTTCACAACCTAGTTCTGCATCAAACGTAGAATCTTTGTATCGTGTAGGTTTCATGTAGCCATTAATTAGCCGTGTTAACTCTCTATTAATGTTAATTGTCTTCATTATTCAACTCGTAGTTAACATGTGCCTAATCAATTAAATAAAGCAATCATATAAATGTTTATATGATTGCTTTATTTAATTGATAGCCTGGAACTTAAAAGTTGACTAACCAAATAATAAACTCTGACACAGCGAAGTTAAAAACGGAACGTAAAAAACACTAAAACCAAAAGTTTGCTATATGAGGACTGGCAGCTTACGTAAATATCCATCTTAGTATAAGTTATTTTAATTGAATATTTAACTTCGTTATTTTCAGCAGGATGTCTAGTTATATTCTTGTATCAAGAATGAACCAAAGCCCTTGTGGGTCGGTACTTCATTAAATAATTGATATGATAATTCTGTAAAACTGAAAAGTCATATTTTTGTGAAGACCTCCTCGCTTGTAAAGGTTATTTAAACATTCAAAAAGCAGTCGTAACCATGTATTTAGTAGGTTCCATAAATATTTCGTGAAGTGCCTCATTTAGAGTAATGCTTCTATTTTAGTATTTTAAATAAATAGAGCTTGCATACAAGAAAAAGCAATGATTTTGTAATATTATCACTCGTACCTCACAATTTTTAAATTCGAGCGTTTATCTTAAAGAAATGTGGTATGTTTTCGAACACAAATAACTGTATACTCCAGCTGATAGCATAAAAAGTAAGTATTATTATAACGATAGCTGCGATATCGTTTGCCGCGCTTACAATAATGGGATTGTTGGCATGTGCCAAGCAACTCTGACTAAAGTCGAGCCTTTAGTCGGTTTCTTGGTCTAAAAGCAAAAACGCACTGATAATAACTGTGTTCGTTAATTGGATGAGCAGTCGGATGGATTACTGCTTACAGCTAGTGCTTAATTTGGTTTTTAATCGATTTAAAAAAATGAAGTTCTCAGTTTGTTATATTGAGAAAAAGTTTTAGTAACTATTCCAGTTCAATCAGGTGCATTGTTATTTAAACAATAACTTAAAACTCCAAAAATAGTTGTTTTCACATAAATTGAAATGCCTCCAAAAAACACTAAAGGACGCAGCACACTGGATGCGGTCTGCGGTCCGATCCGTATAATAATTACCGAATGCTTGCAATTATGTATAGACCGCAGACCGCAATCAGTGTGTCAAATTCTTTAAATAAAAAAAATAACGCTAATAGGAGAAACAAGCTCATTTGAAGTCGGTGGATGATATCAACTCTAACAAACAGCAGCTGTTTTTTTAAGCATGTTAAATTATTTAATGCTATTTTATTTTAACCTATTTCATTTGAGTATTGTTAAAAAGTGACTATAGTTACCAACCATAGGCCTAAGTTTCGCAAAGGTTTACAAGGGGGCTTTTAAGTACCAATAAATAAAATTAAAAGATTTCATAATAAAATTAGTGCATGTGTTTCATCCTTAAGGCGTGTGTGACGAAAATAATACATTTTTAAACGTCACTGCATTGATCATTCTAAAATCTAAGACCACAAAAACCAAAGTGGTAGGTGGTAGGGCAATCACTGTAATATTTTAAAAAGAGTTGTTGGAAAACTAAGCTCTATATTTGATCTGACCTCGTTCAAACTTTGACAGGCGAGTATTTAGCTAACACCGGAGCATTGAACGCTGGACTGAATTGGCACCGGGCTAATTGAATGCAGCGGGAAAAACCAATCCTATATTTTTGTTGTGGCGACCAATATTGGACCAAAAGTCTATGCGTTGCATCATTTAGATTTGGCCTGCGTCAACCTGAAGTGAAATTGTGTAAAGCAATCGTTTTCATTTGACAGTTCAAAACGTACGGTATGAGCTGTCAAACGTTTTGTTCTTTGCCGTTTGACAGATCATACCGTACGTTTTGAACTGTCAAATAAATACGATTGCTTTACACAATTCATTTGTCATTTGACAGTAGCTATTCATTTGACAATTGAAAACGTACGATATGATCTGCCAAACGCTTTGTTCTTTGCCATTTGACATATCATACAGTACGTTTTGAACTGTCAAATAAATACGATTGCTATACACAGTTTCACATCTGGGGTGGAATTGTGTAAACCAATTGTATTCATTTGACAGTTTATAACGTACAATATGATCTGTCAAACGCTTTGATCTTCGCCGTTTGACAGACCATACCGTACGTTTTGAACTGTCAAATGAATACGATTGCTTTACGCAATTCCACCTCTGTATATAAATGCATATGAAAGAACTTGTCCGTTGGACTTTGGACTGAATTGCATTGCGGTTACGATGTTATTTTAATGCAACTTTATGATCATTCACACTTTAAAACCTGTATTATATATTTATTTCATTTAAGCTATTTGGGGATTATTTTTGATTTGCAAAGTGGTTGGCATGTTTGATAAAAGGTACGTTCGCGATCCGTCAAACCCACTGATCTTTAACGGGTATAATTATTTAGACGTCTTCGAAGTCCGAAGGACCCCAAATTGAATAGGACTTCCTAATTGATTGGTTTCGCATTGACCGCCGACCCAATGCAATTTGCACAGTTAACGTTTCAGTTGAATCATTAGGTAAGTATTTTGAAACGGGCGGAATTTAATAGAATATTAAAATGTAAGTTTTGCCATTCAATAATACTTACGGCCTGTTTCACAATGTCTGAATAAGTTCCTAGTATCTTTATCTCCTACTTCTACTGCAGTACTACCTTCATTTTTTGGTTATTGTTCTTATTTCTCGATAGAGAAGCAGGCTTCTTACTATCAAACATTCTAACTAAATACCCTTTGACCATGATTTGTTAAGTTTTTTATTGGCTGATCATTTTAATCGCAAATGAAAAGCCAAATAGAATCGGAACAAAAGCTAACCAAATTAAACTAGTAACTCAAATAAAGGCCCTCGGGTTTTCTGTATAAGACGACGATTCAATTAAATAATTATTTAAATTCAACACGAACAAACTGCGAAGATAAACCGGCGGCCGTGTATAAAATAAAAACAATGTGGCGGTAAAAGGTGGCTAAATTGGGTACTAGTTTCCCGGCATAAAAAAATAAAAAAGGCGCAAACAAAAAATTCACTTTGAAGTGAAAGTCAGCAAAGCGAGTTGATTACCTACTTTTACGGCATTTCGAAAGACCCTCGTCACTCCTTTGCCTGTTTGTTGTATATTCAAGGATGCAAATGATCGTGCTTGGGGCTACAATTACGCGAAAAATCAAATATTGTTTTAATAGGTTAATGCTTCAACACCCGAGCGGTTGCAGGCAACCGCATAACAATAGAATTTGCATTGTGTCTCCTTCACATAAGCTTGAGGGATTAAAATGCCCCTTTAATTTTTGAGTTCAGTATTACTCATATTATGATTTTATATGATAGCATTAGTTTGGATTTAGTAATAAACTATCATACGAATTTTCTATTGTATAATAATAACTAGGTACACAACGCGCGCGAATTGCTGTTCAATCTTTTTCGTCAAAAGAAAAAGAATTTCAATTAATATTATAATATACTTCAAATTTGTTTAAAATAATTTCATCGCCATGCCTCTTCTTTCATTCTTCATGCTTTTCCTTACCTGAATGTTGTCTGGAAGAAATTGCTACAAGCAATAAGACCGCCTAAATTGTACTTATAGCGAATATCAAAGATACTATCCTGTGTTATTATGTTTATGGTGTGCAATAAAGTATTTTTATTATTATTATTATTAAATAAAGATATGAAGCTAGATCCGAATACTGATGATACCTACCTATCACCAGTTCTTCTTACATCAAGGATAGTAAAGGCGATTAAATGCACCGGATTTTACTACTTAGAGCAATCGATCACAGCGGCCAGTAATACCAAAATGTATATTATGACACTAAATTATATGATTGCAAATGTCGAGCTCCGTTAACTCAAAATTAAATTAGTCGATTTATTGCGTTTGACATTTGATGTGACTACGCAAGAACCAACTCAGTTCTTCCAAAATCACCCAGCTTCTTTATTTCAATAAGCATAGAGCCCTAAATCGTCCACAACTGAACTTGTCAGGCAGGTCAAGAATTTATTATCATCCGTCGCCATAAAGACTGAAATTACCCCATCCTAACCGTTTAAATGTGTTTTACATTCCACAACAATCTTCTCGCCAATTTCGACGAGCGAATTTCCTCGCAGATCCACTTCGCTTCAAAGTTCTAAAAACTTTTCCATTAGGACTTTGGGCACAACTTCCCACTTAAAATTCTTACTTAATCGCGAACAAAATATTCCTTTCCTTGGACTCCGGCGTATATTATTTAATTATGCAGAAAATATTAACTTCTTTCCGTAATCCCTCTTTGTTAATTCACTTCGTCAGGTGAACAGCTCAATAACAGTTGCTGTATTGAAATTACTTTGTTTTGACAACTTCTATGTAGACCCTTTGCACACTGCGACTTTAAGCAGCGATGCAATCTTGATGCAGCATCGATGTAGTCGCAAAATGTCAACACACTTGCGCCACTTTTAGCATCGATATAGTTGCAACGGTAACGCGTGTTAGTTGCGATGCAGTCGCAATGCAGAAGCTGGACATAGCCAATTTTTTACTGTGTATTAATGACTTCATCTATACTAACGTGCGACAGCATCGATGTAAAATTAAACCTTCTCACTGCGTTAGTTGAGATACTGCCGCGCGTTTGTAAAACGGCGAACCTGCGGCACCAACACACAATTGCCCCGAAGCTGTGGCAGGGTCTATGTTGAGACGTGTATAAGTGTTTTTTTTTTAAATAAATAAATTTATTTTGTTTCATACATGGCTCCGATCCCAAGTAGCTAAAGCACTTGTGTTATGGATATCGAAAACAACGGTGGTACCACAACACCCAGACCCGAGACAATATAGAAAATATCGTTTTCTTTATTTATTTATTTATTTATTTATTTATTTATTGGGACAACAACAGCATATAACTTAAAATAATTACAAGAGGAAATAACTTAATTAGCCAATTACAGTTGACCACGAATTACTTAAATAAGGAACAGTGACGGTGGACATGACGATGGAGCAAGCAGGTACAGTACAGGCCGCCAAACCGCCACGCGATACCAGTACGGGCGGATAAACGATGATTACAGCTAAATTGATTTCGTCGTTCGAATATTAATGAAGCTAATTCTTTCTAGTATCATAAAAAAAATATATATATTTGTGCATACCGAACAAACTTCATAACAGTAAATGTTTGTAACTCTGTACCGGTATCGCGAACCAACTCGACGGACCGTAGGTAGGTACATTATGTATCCACCCAACTCAGTAAGTTCTATCGGAACTGATCGCGTGCCAGATCGGGGCCGATGCACAACTGAATGACTCATTTCCTTGCAAATTGACAACTTTAAGGGTACGCGGCCGCATTCCAACAAGACCAGACCTGCGACCAGCCTAATTTAGTCGGTGAAATAAGGTTCCAGCAATAAGTACACTAAAATAAAATAAGAAATTTAAAGAAATTTAAACAGGCTCCAGTAATAAGTACACTAAAATAAAATAAGAAATTTAAACAGGATTTCACAGCCAGAATTACGATAGGAAAACATACAACAAGTTTCTATGTATTAATAAATACAATATAGTACTTATTCAATAAGAGCTTGATTACCCTTGAGGAGTGTTATGTGTATCAGTTAAAATATAAAAGATAAAAAAGACATTTTAAAGTTATGTTTAGTAGTGTTTGTAATGCGAGACAGATAAATAACAAGTACAAGCCATACCCTCAGCTATAAATGCCTACTCGGTTTTACTGTGATTCATGAGAATGAAGAATAATACACAAGCTAACAGGTTTATGCTTAGGTAATTTATTGCTTAAGAAAAATAATAATTTTATGACTAAATGACTTAATCTTTATATATCATTGGAACTACTGAACCGATTTCGAAAAATCATCTGATGGCAAGCTGCGGTATCCGTGATTAATTATGATAACGTACAAAATATACAGGAGTAGAAATGTGAGTTTGAGTTATGAATACAATAACCTACAAGAACAATTACAAGCGCACTGGGCTAAGTGCCTCATTATGGGTACTATGTTAAAATCTATTTATTTATCAAGCAGTAATTCCCTAATCCTTTTCTTAAAGCTGTGCCTATTCTCAGCAAAAATATCAACTTCACTAAAAGTTTTAGAGTAATTATGGACAAGTCGGGTTATGACATTGTTTCGGCTGTAATTAGTCGCATGATGTGGTATATGGAACAAAGTTGTATGTCGTGTTCTTTTTTTGGGTACATTAAATACGAAATTAGCAAGCAGCTCAGGACAGTCAATGCGATTATTTAATATATCATGTAATAACCCCATGTCCATTAATGATCGCCGTTCATTTAAAGTCAGCATCTTGTACATGCGACAGTTGTCTTTATAATCTAAACTTGAACGCTTGCTTTTGTAATTTAAATGTGATATGAATTTCTTTTGAATTCTTTCGATATTATTAATATGTTTTTCATAATATGGGCACCAGATTTGCGAAGCATATTCAAATAAACATCGTACGTATGCAAAATAGTCAATTTTTAAACTAATTATACTATTGAACGGTTGACACGTTCGCATTACGAAGCCCAGATTACGAAAAGATTTACTAATGATGGCCTCAATGTGGTCGCGCATCGACATCTCTGAATCCAACAAAACTCCCAGATCACGCACGACTCTTGCCCTCTCAATAACAGTGCCATTAAATTTATAAGAGAATAATATGGGTTGTTTCTTACGCGTAAAAGAAATGCATTGGCATTTATTGATACTTAAAGTAATGTTATTTAGCTGGTAATAGTTAAATAATGCGTCAAGGTCTTGTTGTAATAGTATGCTATCATCTATAGATTTGATTTGCGTATAAATTTTTTTGTCATCTGCGTAGAGAATGTATTTGGAATGTTTTATATGAATACCTATGTCAAATATGTATGCATTGTAAAAGAGAGGGCCAAGGTGCGATCCCTGACGAACTCCAGAAGAAATCTCGACATAGTAAAACCTATGGCCGCCCACAACAACAGCCTGAGAGCGATTACTCAGGTAGGATTCAACCCACCTAAGCAAATCGCCATGTATACCTAGACAATTGAGCTTAGTTAAGAGAATGACGTGGTCCACTCGATCAAATGCTTTTTCAAAGTCAGTGTAGACCACGTCAACTTGACCTCCATTACTCATGTGCCTAAGAACATAGCTAGAAAAACAAGATAGATTAGAGACCGTAGAGCGCCTCTGCATAAAACCATGTTGCGCTTCAGGAATGCCTTGGGCAATGATGGGATAAATTTGGTCGTAAACAATCTTTTCAAAAACTTTGGAAACTGTGTTAAGAATCGAGATGGGGCGATAATTTTCAATCTTAGATTTGAGGCCCTTTTTGTGGATTGGGATAATGTGTGCTCGTTTCCATAAGGTAGGGAAAAAATTATGTCTCAAAGATAAATTAAACAATACGCTGATTGGGTAAGAAATACTATCAGCACAAGCAGAAAGAAAAAATGGAGGTATGCCGTCACTACCTGCACCCTTAGATTTATCTAAGTTCAGTAAGTATTTTTTAACCATGTCCTGTGTTATTGAGATACCAGAAATCGAATCGTTAAATAAGTAATTATTTGCAAGTGACTCAGCGTACGCTGGTGATATCGAAGAGGTTTTAGTAAAGACACTTTCAAAAAAGTTATTAAAAGCAGAGCATATTTCCTGTGTATCAGTGTAGTTATTATCACCTAAGGTAAAATTTTGGGGGTAACTTGAGCCGCCTCGTTTGGATTTGATATAAGTCCAAAAGTATTTAGGGTCTGTTCTTATATTACTCTCGGTATTACGAGTAAAAGTCTCAAAACACTGCCTTTGTACGAGATGTTGTCTAGATCTGAGAATTTTAAACTCGTCATAGTCTCTAGGGTTATGAGTTTTTTTCCATTTTTTATGCATTTTTGTTTTCTCACGAATAATTTTAATTAAGGACCTACTGTACCAATTTGGAAAATTGTTATTTTTATGTAATATAACTGGAATAAGCAGCTGGGCGCACTCGTCTAGTTTTTGGTAAAAAATATCAACAGCGTCATCAACTGAGTCTGTGTTCAATAAAATTTGGTCCCAGTTTATACCATTAAGATGTTTGTTAATGTCAGTGTAATTGCCTTTATAAAAATTGAATCGTGGTCTCTTATTCTCTCGTAAAGGTTTTGTATAAAGATCTAATAATTCGATACAAAGATGTGGGTGTAATGAATCAATTTTAGTGAGTTGGTCTGTTGTTGTGACCGATAAGGTCAAGTTAGAAAAACACAAGTCAAGAATATTATCACATCTATTAGGAATAAGATTAAACTGGTTCAAACCCATAATACTCAAGTCTTCAACGAAGCTGGACGCAGTGTTTTGTAATAAAGTGGTGCCTACATGAGTCACTGCCCAGCCCTCCGAGTTCCAACGTAAACAAGGTAAGTTAAAATCCCCTACTAACAGAAAATTATCTAAAGAGTTAGTTTCAAATATTTGTTTAAAAAGTAAATTGTAATTTGTTATAAAATTTGGAAGATGTTTGCTGTCAGGGGACATATAAGACAAGATAATGTTTAGGTTAGCACTAGAGCCCAGCGTGCGTGAAGATACTGTGAGACATAAGGCTTCAAAATCACTTCTTATCCAGTCTGAACGCAATACGGCGCATAACTGTCTGCGTATGCAACACAAAACTCCTCCCCCACCCTCCTTATCTGCTATATTATTCGATAAGTCTCGGTCGCAGCGAAAGACGTCATACCTACCGTCACACAATTCCGAATCTAAAATGTCGGACTGCAACCAAGTTTCTGTGATAAGAATGACGTCATAATCACACACCAGTATGCTGTTATAAAGTTCAACTAATTTGGTACGGAGACCGCGTACATTTTGATAAAAAACCTTTAGTGAATCGCTATTCATTATGAACGAGAATGCTTATTATATGTGTTAACTTATACGCACTACCGACACTAGGTATGCGACTCAAGGGTACGTCCACAAAACACAACACAATAAAGCTCCTCAAAGTTAATGCTAAGCACATTTGCAAACAAATAAGTGAGATAGTGCAGTTATTCATCAAAACTGTTTTGCAATATAGTATACTCATACGTGTGTTTAATATGTAGAAAATAACCAAAACTACCATATCAAACACCATCCACCTACCTGAATGACAATACGAAATAACAATGCAATAATTGTGTGAGAACTCCATATTTAAAAAAATAGTAAGTATGTGATAATATAAAGCGATATAACTATTACTGAAGCACAAAAAAGCCGGTTCATAATGTGACATAATAGCCAGTCATACTATCTTGCGAAGATCTGAAGAGTCCATGATGCGAATAGTCGGTGAAGTTTCATTTTTCCGAGCAAAGATCTTGCCATCCCGTACCCATACAAAGCGATATTGAGCGGCCTGAGCCTTTTCTCTCGTGTTCCTATGTAGAAGCTTATTTGTTGGGGTCAGGTGCTCGTTCACATATATTCTCTTGGGTTCACCAGGTATGCCAATATCGGATGTTCGAAAGCCTTTCATGGCACGCGCCGCTGACAGGATCGAGTCACGTAGGAGACGAGACGTCAACTTAAGCACTATGGCTTTAGGACGACCAGGAACAGGATTAATTGGTCGGATTCTTGTTATGTGCACAATGTCAGCGGCCGATGACTGCACGTCTAGGTATTTCACTATGCGGTGCTAGGTATTCTTCATTGACCCGACCGGGAATCGAACCCGGAACCTCACGAGATGGCGACGCTTGAACCCAGCGTGCTAGCCACTCGAACACGGAGGTCGTCTAAATAAATAATAAGTGCTAGTAATAAGCTGATATACAAAATAAACAAATTATTCATTTTTAAGTAATTGAGGAATGTAGGTATAATGTACAAGGAAGCATGTATTAGAATCGAATGACGGATAATATAAGGATTACGCAGTGATAATGTTTTTGTTCCGTCATACCTTTCTGCTAAGGGTCTTAACGAGTTATCTCATTACATTTTAATTAAATTCAAAATCATTGCAAAACGATAAAAATATACAAGTTAAAAAAGGAAAGTATAAGAGAATAGAAAAGTGTTGCAGTCTACTTAAGATATGAGTCTACATAACCATTAAACATTTTTGCAGTGTTTTCCTGCAACGAACCTCGATTCAACCTTAGCCGTCTGAAATCAAGTTATCGATCTAGATGTAGATATTAATTGTAATTCATTATTAATACAATCCATTACAAATTATGTAGTACCCTATGTAACAAGGTCAGGAAACGCACTGGGGACTGATGTGATTATCTCCAATGTTAATTACGCAGAGAATTTAATGCCAAAGCAATATCATGATTTTGAGCCGTGGTAAACTGGTAATACATGTCACAATAATTAACCTATTTAACATTAATGCTAATGGTAAAGGCGTTATTGTAGCGGAACTTGGCGTGTGCGAGACGGTTCACGAACCTATTTTGCTTTCAAATCCCGAATATGTACTATACGTACAGTCTAACATTACAACAACAAAGCATTTTAAAGAAATGTTATCGACTCCTTGAAAACAGTGACATATTGATTTTAAAGTCAAACGAAGACAGGTTTTCCGTAAAAATGTCGAGAGAGCATTATTTACAGAAGACATTTCTGTTACTCTGAAAAGCGAACAGTACACGGCTCGTGTAAATGGGCCTTCGCTGTGTAAACACCACCAAAATAAACAACTCAGCAGCGTGTGAACGATCCGTAAACACGGGCAGGGTACTCAAATCTACTTGGACTGAACGAGAAAAATAAAGTGTAAATTTACAAATCTCACAATTTCTTTTTATCTGTTGCTCAGCTACTCGTGACCCGGCGCCCAGAGGCGACGCCGGCTGCCATATATCAACCGCTCCGCTTTTAATCTCGCAAGCCCTATTTATTCACATTTATTCCAAAGATATTCTCCCACCGGAATTTCCCCCTTGGAATTGGTAACATTTCCCGCGTTTAGCTGATTTGTACAGCTCGTTATTGTGGTTTATTTTGAAAAGAACAAAAGGTTGTGAAGATATTTGCAGTGACAAAAGACGGTGCTATTATTTTAATAGACACTGAATCACATGGGTGGAACCTTGTTAAGTTCCAAAGGGCATTTCGTTTACACTTTAAAAAAGGGTTTTCTTCATTAAAATAAATTAAAAATACTTTGGTAATATTTCCTAATATTTGACACAATGTCCACGCACGTTCTAATAGTTAATGTACATACGCTGTGGGGCTTACAGTATGTAGTCATAATATACTACTTATTAATAATACAAATTATTAACATCCTTGTAAAACCACATCCAACAGGACTCGACATTCTTTAATATGAAAAACGCACGTGCCTGTTGAAAACATGCACGGCAAAGAGAATAATTTAAAAAGTTTCAATATAGTTGCTGGGATTGAAACTCAATTTTCGTTTGCCGGCTTCCATACAGGGCAAAGCGGAGTTCGTGACCGTTTTTTATAATTTATTCTCATAACATCGGTGTGTTACGTTCCTACGATTCGTCAAGCGAAGCCAACAATACTAAAAGCGGTGCCGATTTTTCCAACATGAGCCCGAACAAAGCGGAGATTTATCACAACCGAAGCAACAACGGAAAAGTTTTGAGCAAACGTCGCGAACAACTGTTACGATACGTCTATGCGTTGGTTTTAACACAGTGCAAACCCTCTGAATTTTTGAAGCGCCATCTATGTACATAAAAAGTTTGGTAAAGGTGAGTGTCCAGTCATCCAGATAAGTATTGCAAGCGATATTTATACTAACGAATGAGTTTGACATTGTCTTTCGTATGTATGGGTCAAAGATAGCACTGCAGGCGAGAATGAAAACGTTGATAACACATAACCCACATAACCAACTACTTATACAGGGTATTGTTTTGGTTAGTGACATCCAACTCAGGGATGATAATATGAGTTAGGCTTATTTTTTTTTATTAAATGTAAGTTTTAAACAGGAAAACCTCTTCGCAACATTAAAAAAAAATAAACGAATTGGGGAAACTGGACCCCTCACGTGTAGCTCGAAATACTACGCCGTAGCCAGGTAAGCTACGAAGAGGCGACCTGCGGGCGTAGTCTGATGTATCATTTTTGACATTTCGCATCGACAATTTCAATTTTATCATTTTCTAATTCATCAAATATCATTTAAACTTACGTAGCTGCATCTTTAATAAATCATAAACAATATTTGTTGTTTTTTAAGCATGATTCAAAAATTCTCCTCAATCAATAAATACACGAAAATACCAATTTTGTCTCAGCATTTTTCGAGCGCCATCTGGTGGTTTTACACGGAACTATGTCGAGACTTCCGACACTGGTGTTGGTAGTTTTCACTCGCTCCCTAGTCCGAAATAATAATTTTATTTTTTTGGCATCAGTATCGTTTGTACAACCACTCCTGAGTCGCTCGGCGCTGACCAAAACAACAACCTGTATATCTAGGTACCTATACACATACATTTCAAAAAAAGTTCTAAGGCGATTTGCTGGAATGAATTTCTTCCACTGCGCGATAGGTATTTACCGACAGGCTTATTAGACAATAAGCCTGTCGGTAATAAATAAACATATCTGACGATTGAGATTTAGATTAACACATAATATCTTTATTTCGTTACAAGCTTCCCTTGCACATGTTCTACGTAGTTTACATTGGTCGTGGACGACCAGCTTTAGTAGAAGTGTTCCAGGCTTAATAGATCTGCTGGGGGTTGTTTCATTTTATAATACTTGATCGCACTTTTTACCGCCCTATTGTCTGTTATGTACAAGTTAAGCGATTTCTTGTTGCCGCAGACTTTCAGTAAACTGTCTCTGTGGGCGCTATAAGCAACTGAACGTTAGCTCTTACGACTTATAGAAATGAGAACACTTCACTGTGACATAGAAAATTGACGACGGTCCACACGTATTGATAAGTAAACCATAACATTTTATAAGTTGAGGTTAAGGTAGAAAGATTACATATTCTAAAATGTAAAACAGAACATTTAAATTGAAATATGCAATCTAGGATTTCTACCTCCACTTTACACTTGATGACGAATGCTCTCTTACGAATGTACATTTTTCAAACCACCTTTATCCCTATTCTACATCACAGGCGTTATTTCGTCTGGTTGCATTGTGAACTCTATTCTTCTTGACACAGTGGCTAATTTGCTACAAACAGTTATTCTTTGTTTTTAAAAAGTGTAGACGTTATACGTAGAATAGACCTAGTATGTAAGTCAAGTGGCATGCCCACTAAAAACATGCGTGAAAGCTTTGTCCCATTACTGATACAAAGCGTAACTCCCATATACATACTGCTAAAGTCGCAATCATATCATGTCGAATAGCAAATGTTGAATTTTCATCATATTGCTTGTTTCAACGCAAAAAAGTTGTAGTAGACTGAATACTAAAAAAGACATTATCAATTCGAGGAATCATTTTTATTAAAAGTTATCTGGAGTCTATTTTACCTTGACTTGACTTAACGTAAAATTCTGTATAAAACTTATTCCATCTCTGTGTGATTCCATCGTCATATTTTCCAGGTCAAAGTTTTCGTTAAGACATATCTAGCACGAAAAGTATTTTGAATTTGTAGAATAGGTATCCGATTTGGATTCAGAAGCACAAAGCTCGCTTCATCCCGTTACGCCGTTTCTGTGTCTGGCATGGAATTCAGTGCCTCCCGATACTTGCTCGGCGTGTACATGATTTCTGTTGCTCCACCGTTTATGGGTACGCTTATGAATACTGTTGTTTTAATGTGACACTAACTTTGTCTTGAAGTGTATTGGCACAGTTTTAGGTACAAGTCTTTGGACTGACGACGACTATTGCTGTGATGTTGCGTTAATGCAGTTTTATATTTATTTTAGTTTACAGATTTAGCCTTACCACAAATAAATAAACAAAGTTTGAACTACTGTTTAAATGCTATGCGGCTTAAGTGAAATGTATGTCACACTTAAGTCATTTGAATTGATCGACGTTAATTTTGACTAGCCATATCATATTTAAAGAGTTGTCAACACCTATCAACACCTATATATAATTCAATTATTTGTGGTAAGTCTGTAAGTTTTTCGGAGTAATCATTTGGTATTATCTCTACCGTGAGATTTTTCTTCAAAATAATCTAATACATGAGACTTAACTGTAAGCAAACATTGTTTTATGGACCAAGATAAATATGGGAATTTTAGAAGCAGAACACGCAGGAATTCCCTCTCCCCAAATCTACGGCGGTTTCCTGAAAATACGATCACCTCCGAAAACATTGCCCTTAATCTTTATTCAAGGACAGCTTACAAACAATTTAAGCGGAGCTATCTACAAAGCGATCGCTAGTATTAGTGGAAGAGTAGGAAAACATAAAAACCCCATTAAGATGGGTGCTTCCGTAGATATGCGGGAAGCGAATGATGGGTGTGCGGTGCGCGGGCCCACAATTTTTCCACGCAATTAATTTTCACGAAGCATTTGATAATACTCGTGTGTGCCGAATTGTATTTATATTCACGATAAGGCAGTTTTAGTGGTAACCGTCTTCGAAGATTTGTTTCCATGTCGTTTATCAAAAAGCGATGTTTGTGAACAATATTTTAGATTCTATAAATAAAAATTAATTTAGTCATAAGCATGTAATTTCTAAGTGAGTGAATTATCTGTAATTCTTTTGATAAATAAAGTTATTCATCCGTGAAATGTGTCAGTCATAAAACTCAATATCCGTTTCAAAATAAAATAAACGTATCTAGGGATATATATTTAATTGCTAAACCTATTTACTTATTCAAATATACTAAACAAAATGAATCGTAAACGTATCAAGCTCCAGTACGTGAGGAATTCGAAACCAGCAGCGTAGGATCGTTCTGCAAGGCCGGAGCCTGGCACCGCGCCAATCTTGCCATCCTTAGTTACGCCACTGAAGTAAGACATCTTAAAGTAACTCGAGCAAAGTTGCAATCACAAGCTAGTCTCAACAAAGTGGTCTGAAGTTGTCGGGCTCGTTAATGAAGATTGATGATGCTGTAACGACATCTCTAATTCCTATCAAAACGATTTCGAAACGTGATGTCTCATTTGGGATGTTTGCTCTTGTTTGACCTGTAAAAGAATGTCCTAGTGTCTTAATAGACAGACACTGATTAATTATGTATAATAAACTCTTGCGAAAGCCTATGAAAATGAAAAGTACTGTTATAGTTCATGTAAGCTTTAATGGATTTTATGGAATACATCAAGTGTGAATGAAAAATATTTTTAACGTGAAATTTTGCTGATGCAAATTGAAAAACTAAAGTGTAATCTAGGCAGGAAAGGCGAAATAAGGTTGTGAGAAGACTTTTGGTAAAATATTTACATAATCCACTACATGCTTGATTCCGTCAAAATGTCTTTGTAGTATCTCGGATCGAAGAGCTTAATCATCCATAAGGAACTTGACTTTTGCTCTTGCACCGACATAATAACACAACAGCACCGCAGACCGTGACGACACTGACCTTTTACGGCTGTTATCAGTCTTTGATGTCAACAACTGTGTCTAGCTGGCAATAACTAACATCTGAAATAGGTACCATTTCAATACCACTGCTTTATAAGACGTCTGTAAGTACCTTTGCGAAAGTTGCAATCCAGGCTAGTCCTCATAAAGTGGTTCGAACTGCGAAGTTGTCCGCCTCATTAATGAAGATTGATGAGCTCTTTGTACCGACACACCCTCTCCGACTCTTCGCTCTGTCTTTCGCCTGCTTTAAATAACAAATAAAAAGAAAAGTTTTTCCACCATTTCAAGTTCTGTAAATGAATAATAATGATTTCTTATTGAATGTAAAACAAATAATGGACCGCGTTTCAGATGTCCATTAAAGAGAATTCACGCGACCAGTGTCGGAAGCCTCGACATAGTTCCGTGTAAAACACCAGGTGGCGCTCGAAAAATGCTAAGACAAAATTGGTGTTTTCGTGTATTTATTGATTGAGAAGAATTTTTGAATGATGCTTAAAAAACTACAAATATTTTCTACGTAAGTTAAAATAATATTTGATGAATCAGAAAATCATAAAATTGAAATTGTCGACGCGAAATGTCAAAAATGATGCATCAGACTACGCCCGCAGCTTACTTTTTAAGCAGTAATTCTATGATATTTCTAGCGATTTTAGGATAACGTGTACGTACCCCATCAACATTTTGTTCTCACAAATTGAGAAAAACAAAATTATGTCCAAAAAATTGAAAATTCTGAACACATGTTCCAATGTATGTAGGTTAACTCGATTTTAAAAATAACTGGAAATATATTTTGAAAACGTAACGTGATACGGTGGCGGTCGTAATTAAGCATTATTTCATTCACGCCTCAATCAACTTTTTTCGGACCACAATAACCTTCCCGCCCACACGTACTAAACCTTTATAACAACGTTCATTGTTTAAGTAGTCCTTGCTGCTGTAACAATATTTCAACTCGGCCAGATAAAAAATGACTTTTATTTAGCAAAAATAACACGCTTATAAACTCCATCATAACGAGTTTTTTTGTGTAGCTCGCGTCCAATTAAAAGTGATTTCCTTCAGCCTTTTGTAATTCGTCTGCAACAACTCTTTTTATAACGTGAGTCTTGTACGTAGACGTCTTCATGCAAATATTTCTGTCCACTTTTTCTATAAAATATAATTGAATCTGAATGAACGAATTAATAAATATTTCAAAGATCAATTCAGTAAATGACCTAAGAATGTTGTAATAAAGCACATTACCTATGTAGATTAGAAGTACTTATGTATATATTTCATTCATTTGTCATTTGTTTTACGATTTGGCGACAAATTGAAAATTGTCTGTGTCACGTCAACATGAATTTAACACGACTTCATTTCACGATTCAACAAAATTTTCGTGCAATGATTTTTTATGACTTTCGATGTCATTTAAGTCAACAAGAAAGTTATGATAGACTACGATTGGCCTTTCACGATGAAGCCCCATCTCGTGCGACTGTTTACAACTGGTTTAATGAGTTTAAACGTGGTCGCACTAATCTCACTGATGATGTACGTGAGGGACGGCCTTCTACGGCGACGACTGAAAATAACATCTGTGTTGTGCGGCGTATGATAGAGACTGACAAAAGAGTGACCTATCAGCAGATTCGGACAAGCTTAGGCATCGGTATGAGTCAAGTGCACAAAATCCTCCACGAACATTTAGCGGTCAGGAAGCTTTGCGCCCGGTGGATACCTCATAATTTGACTAAGGCTCAAAAACTCCATCGTGTGGATTGGTGCCGTAAAATGATTGAAAGATTTAACGGAGGTGACTCAAATGCTGTGTTCGACAAACTAACAGGTGACGAAAGCTGGATTTACTGTTATGATCCTGAAACCAAAAGACAATCTGCTCAGTGGGTGTTTCCTTTCGAGGAGTTGCCAACTAAAGTAAAGAGAGATCGAAGTGCGGGAAAAAAAATGGTGGCCTCGTTCTTTGGAAGGATAGGTCATTTCGCAACAATTGTGTTAGAGGATCAAAAAACAGTTTCTGCAGAATGGTACACTACCAATTGTTTGCCACTTGTCTTGGAAAAAGTTCGAGAGAAACGACCTCGCAGTAGGATCCTCCTTCACCACGACAACGCCTCGTCGCACACCGCCAAGCGAACGATCGACTATTTGGCGACATCAAACGTTGAATTACTGGGTCACCCGCCGTATAGCCCCGACCTCGCGCCTTGTGATTTTTATTTATTTCCAAAAATTAAAGAAAAACTTAAAGGAAAGCGGTTTATGAATGCTGAAGAAGCGGTGGCTGCGTATCGCGATGCCATTGAAGAGACCCCTAAGGACGAGTGGGCAAAGTGCTTTTCCCAGTGGTTCCATCGCATGCAGCGGTGTATTGACGTCAATGGACAATATTTTGAAAAGATGTAATAAAACTAATAACTGGCTAATGTAATCAGTTTTTGATTTTCTAAGAACTTTCAGTTTGACCCTCGTAGCATGACTTTTACGAGTATGATTCCTCTGAGATAAAAGTACAATTACGACAAATATTCAAGAAACCTAATACGAAATTATCATGCAAAATTCAGAACCTTGTTCAGTACTTATGGTATAAGTGTTTGAACAGAATGAGTGTTTCTTTACAGATTCAATGATTGTGTTAGAAGTAATGATTAAAATAACTTTTAATTATACAATGTTTGATGCCTAATATCCAATTAGGCATCAACCATACTCTCCCGATAACTAATTAGGCGCAGAACATTTCATGAATAGCAGATGGAATTTCATATGCAATGAAAATCATAATTCACACTGCTCCCTTGTTGCATTTGATCTGCTACTCGCACTCTGTAAAAACATAGATCATACATTTAATTTCATTGACAAATGAAATGTAGCGGGCGAAGTCATTATGCTCTATGCGGTCGCAGTAAATGACTTACGACGCACTGCAATAAAATGTGAAAATAATCTCATAGGCATACAGTTGAACTCATCTTGTAATGATTTTGTAGCAAGTCAGTACGAAAATTGCATTATTTGCTTTCAGAGAAATTAATATGAAATTCATTACTCGCGCACTCGCGTCGCAATTTACACTGCGAAAAAAGCATGGGCAATGAAATTTCACACGTGATTTTATATGATAAAAATAATCATTTAATGAAATGAAAATGAATAAAAATTTCCAATCATCACTATGCCTATAATTCACAATACCTTTGCCGCCATATTATTCTATCCATTTCGATATGTGAGTATGTTCTCATACGGTATGCTTGATTGAATATTACTATATCGTACTATATAAACCGGTTGTGCTTGCTATGAAATCATGTCTCAGCGATATGATGAAACAAGAAAAATTGGAGAACAATAAATGTACTGTTTTTTTTTGTAGTTTTGCATCTTTAGGGCACGGATTCTCAAGTCATCCAACATGTTCCTTGTGGGAATTCAATGACGAATTTTACAATTTTACCGAAAAAAAACTACAACACGAATGAAATTAAAATGCATGGATTTTCTTCCAAATACTCGATTTGTTAACTTTATTCTAAAGTGAACTGCATGAGAATCGGGCCTACTCCCCAACGCTTTGAGTATCGGGAAGACCAATAAAATGTATAATAATCAAATCAGTGCTGGTACAAATGCGCTCGAAATTAATAATTGCAACTTTTTGCCTTATTTACAGCAGCCAGACTCGTGTAAGGAATTGATTTGGGATTCACTGATCGGTGCACTAAATCTACAATTAAGTGTTTTGCCGCGCATTTATATTTTACGACCCTCTATCCCGATAACTGCAGAATTAATTAAAATATGATCTATCAAAGCGTCTAAAATATATTGTAATTTATTTACCTACTCAGTATACATGTTTTCATGAATGCGTAGGTATATCATTGTTTAATTTTGCAACCACATATTATTAGGTTACATTTATTATTATGTAAAGTAAGTACAGAAATGAGTTTACGTGTTTTCGTAGAATTAAAAGAAGTTAAAATACTGAAAGTATTTAGTTTCAAAAGATTTATAAAATGAACTTCGTATCTTTTCCCAGAATCGAATAGGAAAATTACACTATGAAGATAAAAAAATGTAATGTCTGTAATATAGAAGCAGCGTGCTATAGAAGTTTTGGCAGCTATCTTAAACTAATGCCAATTGCGTTTATAAATGCAGAAATATTACGGCGTGCCCCCAAAAGAAATATTTCTAAAACACAGCTATTCCTCACCCGCACTACATAAAGTTGTGAGCAGAGTGTAGGAGAGAGCATACGTGCTCACTTCTTGATTTATGGTTTTGATAAATTCCACCAACTTCTCGAGGTGGAAAATATTTCACGGCGAAAAGTGATAAATGAAAAGAAGATTAAACAGTACAGCGGGCCTAAGATGCGCGCCAATTTATCATTTATCGCGGCAAACGATGAATTTTCTAACGTAATTTTAACCATATTTAAACAGGATTTTATTAACTTTATTGTATTCATTTGGTTTTAAAGGCAATTGGGATTGCTATACAAGTTACAAAAAATGTGGGAAAACAATGTTGTTTAGTATATAAAATTAGTTTATCGATGTTATAAACGGTATCGAGGCATGCATGGTAGGCCTACAGCAGAAAAGAAGGTTTATTTAGGACAGCAGCACCTTAGGTTACCGACTCCGTAAGAATAATGGTTGAGTGACTTGAGTGTGTATAGAAATAATAAATTGTCACCTATGGATAATCTGTGGGTTTCTGTTGAATTAATATACTAATTAACTACACTGTTACCCTCCTATTAAACAGTGAATAAGTTGTTGTTATTAGTTCCTGTATGTAATTTATTTATTTATGTAAACTTTAGTGCACAGTGAGTTGTACAATTAGCGAACTAAATGTCTTGTGGCAATCACTTCCAGTCAACCGCTTGAGAATGTATTAAGTTTAATCAGTGGCCGAATTGTTTATGAAAGTATTTAATTTTGTTTTCAGTGTTGCATCTGCAGTCTGATTCAACTTGTTTTGAGCTTTCATTGTTAATTCAGCTTTCTCCTGGAGCTACAATTTCTCGCTTTTGGTGGCTGGACTACTATTAGTACACATTTAATATATCTGTATCCCTTCCGAATATTCATAAAGTAAAGTGTAGTTACACCAGGTATACCTCCAAAATATTACTTTATTGAATTCATCACCGCCCCGAGTGGGACATTAGTGGGAGAAACTGCAAGATATGCAACAAAAGCAATGGTAATAATCCCTGTTGGTCGCTACCTCTCGGCACAGTGCCCGTGGCCACTAGCTAAGGCGTTGTCGGTAGTGAAGTGTGGCGCGGGCGGCGGCTCCATCAATCTTATGTAATTAGCCCGCGACGCTTCTCCTCCTCTAACGATGGCGCACGATCACCGCACCTAACTACATAAATTATCACCTATAACACGGAAATAGGGGCCGTAATATCAACTCGTAACTTGGCTTAGCAAAACTTCATGACAGCGATTGAGCGATAGCACCTATATATACTCGTAGTTGTTACATATCACCATATCACATGTCTTATTGGAACTAGGGAATATGAAATTGAAAATTAAACAGCTACTAAATATTTTTCACGAATCGCACTATTACTATTATAAGAACGAGTCAACTCAAAATCAAGTTTTATCAGAAATTACAGAAAACTGAGCTCACTCCCTGTAATAGATTTAAGAAAGTAAGTGCATGGACGGAAAATTCCTAATGTATGGCTTTTAAAAAAAAACCTATGAGTAAAAATAAAAAAGGATTGAATTAAATACCAAAGTTAATCACGTTCACAGCAACAAATCTGACTTCACCAAGACAATGTAAGTAGCTTAACAACGCGCCTTCCATCGCTTTACTTTGAAAAGTGCCTACTAAGTACCCAGCGCTTAGTTTAGAAGTCTATCAATTTTCTTTCATGTACAGTCGCTAGCGCTCAGGCTATACATTTTTGTTTAAAAGTAACCCTTATTACAACTGCATAAGATACCGCAGTGTTTACCTCAACGTGCTGTTGTCCGTAACTACCTTTCCAGTGATGT
The DNA here is from genome assembly GCA_963924145.1 of Pyrausta purpuralis. Taxonomy (NCBI): domain Eukaryota; kingdom Metazoa; phylum Arthropoda; class Insecta; order Lepidoptera; family Crambidae; genus Pyrausta; species Pyrausta purpuralis. The sequence goes on along the minus strand of OZ001653.1, from coordinate 16,912,072 downwards.
TTTTGTTTGGAATTAAGGAAGAAACGCAACTATTTCTGTACACGTTATGAACACCTATGATGCTCATTTCAACAATACCTTCTGGCTTATCAACCTTAAAACAAAACTGTTACTGTTATCCTTTTTCAATTTTGGGTGACCCATGTTTCTAGGAAAAACATGTTAAGTGCCCTTCATGCTTTACAGGTTGTTATGAATCACCTAGTATACTGGTACAAATACATAAATATCGAGTGTTGTATAAATAAATTTTACTTTTGAAGAAATAAACTCTCTTGTTGATTCTTTTTAAATGCGATGTATGGAGGACGTGACCCCTTACACTCTTCGACTTTTAGCATTTATGCAGTCGCAGTTTTCAGTTTAAGGACCGCGACTTACGAAATGAACAGAATTTAATTTGGTATCGAAACAGTCACGCGTTGTAACGATGCAGTAGCCACTGTAAATTGACAACATAACATAATTTGTCAGTGTCCAGCTACTGCATCGATACTATAACGCGCGACAGCATCGCGACTGTATCGATGCTTAAAGTAGCGCAAGTGTGTAAAAGTTCACAATTTGCGACTGCAAGGATGCTGCATCGCGAATGCATCGCTAAAGTCGCAGTGTGCAAAGGATCATGGTTTAACGTTTTGCCAATATATAAATATAAAGGCATGTTTTAGTAATGCTATGAGCAGAAATAAAACTATGAAATTCTACACAAAAACTTTGTAGTCTGATATCAAAGGTATTATAATGCAACCATCTGGTGTCTTCGTCAATGTAAAAGATTTAAAACATTTATGTTTAAGTATGTTATTTGTTTTGCTCTATTGTTGTTCCTTTAATGCTATTTAAAATAGAATACAAATGGATACGAGAGTTTGTATTAATGCTGCAACTTGATACTTATTATACCTCTACAATATAAGTTAACTAATAACAATAACATTATACAATAAAATAACTATTTTTAGTTATTTTATTGTATTAGTTGCGTGGGAGGGACAGATACAATATTTCAACTTTCAACTGTTCGTTGAAAGTTGAAATATTGTAAAACAAAAAAAAATATGTAAATGTGTAATGTAAATCTTAAATTAACTCTTGACTATTAAAAGGAAAGGTGGGTTCTATGCAAACAATTTCTTTCGATCGGTTTTTACTTTTTTGAAAGGTAATTTTATTTCTTCATTTTTAGAGATTATAGGAGAAGGGGGGGGGGTGTTGCATTTGTGGGTACAAACTACCTATTATAAGTTATTTCATTATAATTACTTAACTCCTAAGCGTTAAGGAGTTCCACCATCAGCTCAGCCCCACAAGATGTTGACTATCAGACGTAACAACACGTCAGCATTAAGATTCTAGTAAAGAAACACTAAACTGCCTTTAAAATTTGAGGGTTTCCCTCGATTACACCAAGATCCCATCATCAGATCCCGAAATGAAGAAAATGGGACCAACTAGAAGGTACACCCTCTGAGTAAGCGAACAAACGTCTGAGATATGAGGTAACATAGAAACAAAAAAAACATACAGTCGAATTTATGACCTCCTCTTTTTTTGAAGTCGGTTAAAAATAAACTTTCAATTTATATTTAAAACACATTAGAGTTATAGTGATACCATTGCGAAGGTCACCGGGTAGCTCGTTGATAAGTCGAGAAGCCTCTTCATCTACTTGTGAACATAAACGCGGCAAGGGTCAAATTTTAGAAAAAAAACGTGTAGAGTAGTAAATGTGTAGTTCCCATGCAAAACCACAAACTCGTGCGAGTATAAATTACTGAGTAAATTAATGCTAAAGTTTTATCAAAAACTTATCGGTGACAACCTTAAATATCAGCTGTTAGATGTGTCCGGCGGAAGAGGATTGCGGGCGGGGGTTCGCCAACGAATGACCGCAGATTCAGGGTTGTCAACATTTTCGGTAAAATAACAATTTATTTACTAAGTATGGGAAAAAAAAGTTGTGTATTTTTGATTTAGAATGTTTTTTAACACACACAGTGTCATATTTTATATTCATAAAGATGAAATAAGAAACCAAAAATTTGCGCACGGGCGGGACTTGAACCAGCCAGCCAACCATAACCTCTTGGCTGACCGGGCCAAACGCTCTTCCAATTGAGCTACCGTGCCGTCAGTTCGACCTTGCGAAATTTGTGGGTGGTGTCGGTCAGCCAAGAGGTTGCTGGTTCAAGTCCCGCCCATGCGCAAATTTTTGTTTTTTTATTTCATCTTTATTGTTTATTTTTAACTAAAACTTTTACTACTTAATGGTCACATTACATACATACATACTCTTAAATATTATTTCGCCTTTTTGTTACACCCTGTATAAACGCATTGAGGTTGCGTCAAAAGCGATAGATACGTGTCTTTGCACAAACTGCACTTTCGCCGAGCAGCCGTGAAGCGCGGCCTTCGGGCCTTAGTGGATCAAGTTGCGAGCGATCCTAGCTCTCGCTATACAAGCGCGAATGAGGAGCTCTACACAAGCGAACTCAAACATCATGGTTGACTTGTATGAAAGCCCAGGGCCCCAATTCGAGTTTACCAGTTTTGTCGGAACATAACAAGTAATTTATCCACACGTTAAAAATTACCGCACGGAAAAAAAACGAAATGAATAGAAACCGTAACCCCGAGAAAGCAAAAACATTTCCTCGTAATACATTTTTTTATAAATGCAAATTGCACGAGAATTGAGGCCCAAAATTAAGTTTTACTACTACTAGCATTTGAATTCTCTGTTCGGATACATTTGACAATGACCACATTTAACTGGCGAACACCACTAAAATTCAACAATAAGCAAGGATTTAAATGGTTATCATGATATCGATATGCAGTTCGTAAAATTATCTTACGCTAGTAAATTTGAATTTAAAACTTGTGACATTTCGTGTACCTAAATAATTTCCATTTCCTCATTTTTCAGGACATCAAATATAGTCATAAATATATCTTTAATAAACCTTTAAAAATGTTTGTATTTTTATAATCTTCATTCAAAAATTCTTCTCAATCATTAATAGTACACGAAAACAAAAAACTTATCTCATCGTTTTTCGAGCGCCACCTGGTGGTTTTACTGATTATTAAGTTGAATGTTGAGACTTCCGTACCAGCCAGTGTTATCTAGAATTCAAATACAAAACAAAACCTTGCAGTTTCTCGAAAACAAGCCGTACTTAGTTGTGCATCGCACTGTATATCGCCTAGAACAAGCTAACTGGGCAAAAACGACATTAAAATTACCAAGTAAAATTAAAAAGGATAGTAAGTTTATCAGTTACTCATAGCATGCCAATTAAATTGTCATCCGTCATTATAAACTTTGATAATTAGAGTAAGTATGTAAAAAGCTTACGGAAATGGACAAAATTTGTTGCGCTTTCGCTTCTAACGAGATCTCTTGTAACCAGTGGTTTTCTTTAAATTTGGTGATTTTATAGTTATGGATTCGGTTTTTAAAGGTCACTTCTATTTCCTTAACTACTTTATTCATGTATTACAGAGTATTATGGTGAGTTGCATTACTTGCAATCATGTGAAACAGTTTTTTTTTTTATAACATATTTCGGACTCATTAGACAATAAGTAAACATCCCCAGCTTTCTTCGGTTGTTTTTTTGTTTTTTATTTTAAACGAAAGATATTCTTCTTTTTTATTTTCAAACCAAAAATATTTGCTCGTTTTGCTCAACTTTAACTACTTTTTAGATTTATTTATAAAAAGAAGTTTCAATCTGTAGAAAATTATGTATTTCGATGAATGGGTGAATATGCTAGTAAGGAAAGAAACAGCGCTATTTACACCTATATTATAATACTTTTTTAAGGTTGTAATTAGTCGGTGTACATAAAAGTTGTCTGAAAAAAATCCGTAATCTAGTAGGACCCGGGACCCTTTTTAGCACGCGTTTACTAGGTTGACCTGGGCCCCTATTTTTAAACAACGAGAACCAAGCACAATATATAAATGAATATTTTCAAAACTAAGTAATATTTATTTTATCACCCCTGTGTGGAATCTAACTGGTTTATTCGAAAATTGGAAATAAATTAATGGGTATCACACGCCATTTTAAAGCGAGATTCAAAAATAGGGCTCCTGTATGTAATCTAAGTGAGGTAACTAATTTAATCATCTTTCGAGGATCGTAGCGTCATGAAAATTGACAGATATATTTAGTTCTGAAGACAGTACAATAATATGGAACTTTCGAATTGATCTGATGATGGAGCCGGAAGATATTAAGTGGAATATCATGAGGAAGCAACGTATCATGGCTATTTTTTGACTTTTTAGAAAAGTCTTGTAAGAAACTTTGACAACGATTAAGTTTTAAGGTCTTGTGAAGAAACCAGAAGACAAGAACTTTATAAATATGTGCGGTTCTGACGGCAGTTTCGGGCATAGTACTCACAAACAAAAATTGTGTCGATGATCCTTCTGAAAATGAACACAGTGACGATGAATTTAAGGGAACAACAGCTTCATCCTAGTATCACTTTTACTAATGTTTTTTTTATTATAAATATACAATTTAATGACGATCACGAAATACTACTAAATACTACTTACAGTATTCATATCGATCATTAAATAAATCGGTCTTGCCTATTAAAAGCGAAATATTATAGAAAATTATTTTGTCCACTTATTATACTCGATACACTGTGCATGCATCGGTCGAATATAGTTGTGCACATATTTTTCTCAAGAACTAGAGAATTTGTAGTAACCGTAGCCGAAAGCTAAGCGACTTTCATGTAAGTAAATACATCTACAATCAAGTTCAAATAACCTAGTGATTACCTAGTATGAACTAGGTAACTAATAATTGGAAGTCTTATTGTTTGAGCTTAATAAATTAACCTTAAAGTTGTTTCAGTACCTTCATCGATACCTCTTTATACGAGAAAGTTTGTGATATATGGATATGGATGGATATATGGATGTGTGGAAATCTGGATGTTTGTTTGTTACTCCTTCACGCAAATACTACAAAATAGATTCATAAAGATGTTGTTTCATGCGCAATTTTTGAATTCTTATTTTATTTTTACATGCTATAAAAATATGACACTGTAAGTGTTAAAAACATTCTAAACCATTGGATTGCGAAGCGTTATTAATTTCCAAGTTGATTTTATTCTGTAATGAATAACTACTTGGCCCACTGCTGTTGTAAAACAGTTGGGTAGATAACGCAGACGTCACGCGTAATGGCGTATTATAAGAGACCAGAAATTTCGCACGGTCGGACCGACAGCACTACCGCACATATTTACAATTGCTCAATTGGAAGAGCGTTTGTCCCGGTTAGCCAGAAAGTTGCAGGTTCGAGTCCCGCCCGTGTGCAATTTTTGGTTACTTATTTCATATTTATGAATACTAAATATAACACCAAGAGTGTTAAAAACATTTTAAACTACTGTGAAATGTAGCTTACACATTGGAACAACATGAAGACTATATATTTTATAAAGATTTATTCCTTTAATTTGTAAAGATATTAATGTTAATAAAAATGAAGCCAGAATAAGTTTGCTTTTTTGCGTACTCTGCAAAACCTGTAAAAATTACACCAATATGATGTATGCATAACTATTTGTCTTAAAAAGTTCTACAGAAAAGTCCGCGAAAGCATTAACTTATCTCTTAAGGTATAATCACTACGACCTTTATTATGGTAAGAAAAAAATGTTTTACAGCAGTACATTTTTTTCCATTGTATTTTCATGAACGTAATATGAATCCTTATCCAAATAAATGCTTTATTTGTCGCAAGCATTTAATTTTGAACATATTTGCCCTTAAAACCATCGGATTTCAATAATAATCTAAGGTGATCTCTTAGTTTTAAAATACATGGACGTAGCGACGCGCAACGCGCTGGACGGCCTCTGCGTCTGTTGGTGGATTCAATCTACGGATGCTATTGTTAGGATTCCGTAGCCGAATGGCAAAAAACGGAACCCTTATACTTTCTTCAAGTCTGTCTGTCTGTCTGTCCGTCCATATGTCACAGCCACTTTATTCTGAAACTATGTATTACACAGTTGAAACTCAGTAGGTAGATATATTTGTTAAAGCGGTGGTGAATGAAAAAAAGGGGGACTCGCACTTGGGTGGTTTTTCTTTCTGTAGTAGTTGACTTTAACATCTAACGCTCTTAAAACCCTAAGTCCTTTGTTGTTCATTGTCTGCTTAGTTTGACTACATAATCAGCATCATTTTCCTCATCATTATCAGCCAAAGGTCATCCACTGCTGAACATAGGCCTCCCCCACGGTTTTCCACAGCGACCGATCACAAGCGGGCAGCATCCAGTGTGATCCAGCGATCTTGACAAGGTCGTCCGTCTATTTGTCAGTGGAGGTCCCACGCTGCGCTTTTGGTCGAAAGGTCTCCAATCTAGAACTTTTCTGCCCCAACGGCCATCAGTTCTTCGCGCTAAGTGCCCTGCCCACTGCCACTAGAGCTTACTGATTCGTAGGGATACTCGTATGTCCGTTACCTTAGTTCTTGTAAGTAACTCCTCATTTCTAATTCGATCTTGTAGAGAAACACCGAGCATAGCCCGCTCCATGGCTCGTTGTGTAATTTTGAACTACCTTATGAGGCCCATAGTTAGAGACCACGTTTCGGATCCGTATGTCATCACTGGTAACACACACTGGTTGAAGACTTTCGTCTTCAGACACTGAGGTAATTGAAACGAGAAGATGCTATTGCGCAGTTTCCCCAACGCTGTCCAGCCGAGTTGGATTTGTCGATTGACCTCTTTCTCCAAGTTGAACCTACCTAATTGGATCACTTGTCCAAGGTAGACGGACTCGTTGAAAACTTCGAGAGTCGAGTTCCCAATAGATACAGGAGTGAGTACAACACGGGAACTTGACATAATTTTCGTCTTTTACATGTTCATTTTAAGACCCACTAGTTGGGATACTCGGTCGAGGTCTTCGAGCATAGTGCCAAGATCATCCAGCGTCTTTGCCACAACGACTATATCACCGACAAACCGGAGGTGTGTTATGTATTTGCCATGACCGAAGATGCCGAATCCTTCCCAATCCAGCAGCTTGAAGGCGTCTTCCATTGCCGCTGTAAACAGTTTCGGAGATATCTTATGTTCGAATAATATTGCAATCGAAAATGTGTCTATAGATACTTATGTTCGGTTTTTATGGCAAATCTCACATGACGCGGGTAAAACCGCGGGTGGCTGCTAGTATCATATAAACCTCGTTTCAAGTCAAAATACCTTATTAGTTACAAAAGCCTTTCAATAGGACGCAATTTAAACCTATCTTTACTCGGAGAGATTCTCAAAGAAAAAGATACTCGTCCTTTGAAGGTTTTACATGGAAACAGAACTTAGTCTCCATAAATCAAAGTTACAAACAGAATTAAACCGTTAACGGCCGTGTCAAACATAACAAGGCGTTACAATCATTTAAATCAAAGTGGTATCAGTATGATTTTTGTTTGTTAACGATCAGCTAGCCTCATGTACTCGCGTGTTCGCTGACAGATAGCAATCAGGGCAGCACGCGTTCCGTCTAATTAATGGTGGCGAATCGCGTGAAAACGACCCATTTGTCTCGGCGGGCGTCGGATGTTCACAGAAGAATTGTAAGCGATACAAATACCTTAAATGTCTTCAAACACTTACCACGCCGTTCCCCGCTGAATTTTCCACCCTCGCGATCTGCAATTATAATAAACGAGATCTAGATTGTAAGTACGCTGTAATACCGTTTTATTTCGGATGAGTTATGACCGCCGGAACATTGTTGCCATGCCGACATTGTATTTTTAAGGAACATCTTTGTAAGGCCTCATACATACGTATGCGTTTAACGGCCGTATATTCGGACAGATGGTGTTGATTACTCATAGTATTTTAAAGTACTCACACCGCGGTATACCAGACTAAGTTTTTTAAGAAAGCGAAGTTTTTTTTACGTCTATGATAAATACAATGTAGAAACACAATTTAGTATGAAAGTCGTGTCAGTGATTTGAGTGTTTGTAAGATGTATGAATTAGAGGGTCAGGCGTACGTGTTAACTTTGGGAAATTTATTGAAATAAAAATACAGTTTAATCGGTCAAAAATAATATTTTATTTAGGTCAGTAGCAGTAACTTCCTGGACACGTATTAGGATCCTCAAACTTTGCAAGTATAATGACGACCTCCGTGGTCGAGTGGCTAGCACGCTAGTTTCAAGCGTCGCCATCTCGTGAGGTTCCGGGTTCGATTCCCGGTCGGGTCAATGTAGAAAACGATCTTTTTTATATTGTCTCGGGTCTGGTACCATCGTTGTTTCCGATTTTCATAACACAAGTGCTTTAGCTACTTAGCTTGGGATCGGAGCAATGTATGTGATGTTGTCAAATATTTTTATTATTATTTTAAGACCCAATTAGGTACTCACTACATTATTACAGACATACATGAGAATAGGAACACATACACGCGAAGATTGAAAGCGGAGTCACACCACGTGTACAACAGTATGTATCTACGTTTAACAATGTTCTCCAAATTTCTCACTGTGCTCTTTTTCAAATTTAAAGTTATGGATTTAAGAACACTTTACATAACTAGGCTAATCCCTGAGTATTATTCTAATAAAAGTAAAAAGCTTTTTTACCTACTTGGGTACAGCCTCAGGGCAGATTTTTCAATAGTCAGATAATAAATATTCGTCGAACAAAATACAATATGTCTAGTTTTAAAACGTCACCTAATTGTCAGCATTTATACGTAAGTAACTGTATTTTTTTTAAATCTGACGCTTATAATTTATCAGTCTGATAAGTTTTATCTGACCATTGAAAATTCTTCCCTTAATGTAATAGTATTCAGTTTCTTGTTCATTTGAATAGTCTGCCTATATTCATGTAATAATAGTAAAAAACCCTTTTGTTTAGGTTCGCCATAAATATTTTTTATGTTTATCAACATAGATACATCGCATTTAAGTAGTACTAAAACTCTCATTTTACGATCGTTTAACTCCGTCCCGACAAAAACGGTTGTAATTTAGATATTTTATGTTAAAACAAACATCGAAGGCTTGGTAAAGTTTGTATTTAATTAAAGCAAGTGTTACTTTAAAAAAAAAACCGGTTTCAAAATGCACTAAAATATTACATCATGATACAAGGCGATATTGTGCGCACGAGCGAAAGCGAGTGCGCTATAAGAAAGCGCGTATATTATGGTCACAGGCACACGTGTTTCATGCGACGTTTTTCAACACACTTGCGAGGAATAAACAAGACTCTTTATCAAGTATGTTTTAATTATTAAAACAGTAAAAATATATTTCACTCCATTTTGATGGCAAAAGACTATCGCACGCGTTTTTCGCCTCGATACGTATGTCCGGCGGAGTTAATAATAGGTTTTCTTCACTTGAAGAAGACATTTTCGTTAATATTAAACTTTACAAGAATCAATCCAAACTTCGTCACAGCCGAAAATTAATTTGGAAAAATGGCGCGTTGTTTTTTTTCTCGCCGCGATACCGATGCGCGCGCAAGTCTAAGGCGCGAACTAGATCGGCCAACAGCCAAGATTTAAAATGTAATAATTGGTGTTTAAAACACAAATTTCAGAAAATTTAAAATTAATTTGTGTTATTACTTAGTAATAAAGCTAGCTTTACCATTTCTTGAAATAAATATGTAGATACTGTTATTTTTCGGATAAATACTGTATGTTGCTAAAATAAAAATTATAACCCGACTAAATTATATCGCTTCTTCTTTTTACTTACTACTTGGAACTAGGGTACAAATGTAAATTGGTCGGTGTAATAAACTAAAGGCACTAGTGCAATAATATAATGAAAAAGCACGCGTGTTTAATATCTAGGATTATGAGCCATAAATCGGTAGAATAAAAACGTCATTTTGAGCAAGTGTGTTGAAAAATCTTAAATAAACTCGGTTTGTTCCATCGCATTGGCCCTCTCAAGCATATATCAAGGCACTGACTCCAAAAAGAAATGGTTGACCTAAAATGGATTCATTTCAAGAGTTTATGCAAGAATTTTTAGTGCATTTTGTTTTTGAGTGTCGGTTTTTACTTTTTGTTAAAATATTTTAAGAGTGGGGGGGTGAAATTTTTAACTTTGTTTCTTCTTTTAAATTCAAGAGTTTCCCTCAATTACACCTCAATTACCAGATCCAATCATGAGATTACGATTTGGCAACAATGAGACCAACTAGAAGATTAACCGTCTATGGGCCGATTTTACTAACGTCAGATAAGACTTGTCCGACTGAATAAGTACCTATATAATGATACTGAATAAGTATATAATGATATTTATAACAGCTAAAAATGGTTACGATAGGCGTATTGTATGTTATTCAATAAATATTCCTATCTGACTTTAGTAAAATCAGGCCTAAATATGTGTTTTCTTTTTAAAATCGGTCTACAAAGGACTGAAATAGGAGGTATCATAGCCACCAAAGAACATACAGTCGAATTGATACAAGTATTATCGTATGTTATACAAAGAACATTTTATGACTACATTTTCTTGTAAAATCTGTATTATTCTGAACTAAATAAAAACCCTACAAATACCTACGAGTACGTAACGTGTTGAATCTTTACTACTTCAACATTTTTAAACAAAAAACACCCATTCGTTAATCCGGATTGATGTTTAATTTTTTGTTCGGATATTTTTTGTTCCCCAGCGACTCCATATCCCGGAGTGGTCGCTCGGGTTTTTCATTTGTAGCCGTTTTTGTTTGTTAGATCACGTATTTCATTTTCTCCCAGGCCGCGAACGGTGATTATGCAAATTCGACCGCCCCTTGCGCGAATCACATAAATCGTTTCATATTTTATCACTTTTTGCATAATATATTTGTGTAAGCCGGCAATCAGTCAGCCGCGTCAACGCTCAAAGGTGCCGCTCATTTGAAAACTGATTTATTTGCATTATTCTACAGTCGCATTCAATGCAAATGGCGGTTTTATTAGTCTCATTTTATTAATTTTAGTATAGAAAAACCGTGGGAGGCCTTTGTTCAGCAGTGGACGTCCTTTGACATTATCATTAACAAATATAACTATGTTTGTTGTACCTATAACATAACAATTAGATGACGCAAATCACTTAATAAATATACGAATAAATGAGTTTACAAAAATAAAAATATTTTTTACTTTTATCCCAAGCTTTCGCTTTTCCGTGCAATGCACGTATAATAGTAAATTAAATGTAAAGCGCATTAATTAGCAAGCTGCTGGAAATAAACGACCAAGCTTGAAATAGGGTGCAATGTCTAGTTTAAAATACATTCAGACCGAAATCGCTACTATCGCCATTTTTGTCCACTTTGGTTAGCGAAGGGTTAAGTGACTGCGGAAAGGAAGCCGAACAAGCCGAAGCCTGAGTACAGAAGACACGTACATTGTAGTGCATTTGTACAAACAACATTAATGTTTCGAAAGGTAACTAGAGAATGGACTCTGACTTTTGAGGCAGTAATTTTGAATTAAAGAAAATTAAGTTTAACTATGAACTAGACAATAGGTGGAGTTGCAGATTTAATTACGTATGATAACGTCGAATGTAAATAGCTTATTTCATTACATCACATACATTGCTCCGATCCCAAGCTAAGTAGCTAAAGCACTTGTAATATGGAAAATCGGAAACCACGGTGGTACCACAACACCCAGACCCGAGACAATATAGAAAAGATCGTTTTCTATATTGACCCAACCGGGAACCTCACGAAATGGCGACGCTTGAAACCAGCATGCTAGCTACTCGACCACGGAGGTCGTCAAACTATAACAACACACTATAATTTAATTGCTCACCTTTCTGGTTCTAGTTTTAGATAATCATTGTTATTATTTCGATATTAGCTCTTCTGAAAAAGGAACTACAGACTACTTAAATCTATTAAAACATTCGCCTTGGTTTAAATAAAGGATCCTTTGTACTTGGAAAATTATGATTGTCTAAAAGCCTCTTTGAAAACATAATTATCCATAGTTAAGAGAACGATGCCTTTCTTATGTGCCGGTAATTACATTGCCGTCGTAATTATAATAATTGCTTTCGGCGACATATTTAATTAACTCTTTAAAGCACATGCAAACAGCAAAATTTTAAGTTACGAGATGCTATTTAATGTCAATTTTAGCCAAGTAATTGAAATTCAAAATCGTCAAAATAAAAAAAGTTAGACATAATGAGTACACTAGTAGTAAAAAAACTTTTTGGTTGATGTTAGAAAACACACAGAGAGAACTCTGTGTATCTTGTCTCAAGCCGCAAATGCCCGCGAGCCATGCAAGTAGGGGAACCTATATTATAAATAAATTATGCACAGCGTGACATACATCGTATATAGATTTCAAATAAAATGTACGTCTCATGAAGCGCTTCCCCTTAACAATGAGCCATATAAAATAATATATTAATACCCACTTAACGTCGCTCTCCCACTTTGCTTCCATACAAAGGCGCCTATGAAGAGGCATTCTTGAATTACGCGTCAAAGGCTCCACTCGGCTGCCAATAAAGATAACGATGAAAACTCTTATGGAATATGTAAAAAAGAGGTTTGCTGTGCTTCAGCCGGTCCTGCCTTACGGCGTTATAGAGCCTTGGGACGACTTGGACCCGCGCTTGTACCACGCGGTTCACATTTACTGGCTCAAATTCTACGGCATGTGGTACAATAATTCCTCGCCCAAAACTATCATTTTCTGGCTCCACATAATATACACGGCGATCGTGTTATGGCTCGTATGTTTTTTGCCCGGCATCGGAGAAGTCGTTTATTTGCTGAAGCGGAGGGAAAATATCGGAGATGTAGCTGAAGGGTAGCCGTATATTTTCACGTTTACTCACTATATTTTGTTTGCTGTGATCAGGTAGCAAGCGGATTAGATAAAAGGGATAAGATTCGCTTTGCTCATGAAACGAATCTTGCTTTAGATTTTCGTTAGTATAACACATTTTTGCTATTAAATCAATATTGTAGCGGATGTTGATCAGAATGACTTTTTCCTTTTCAAAGTGAGATAATGCTATTAATAAGAAGCACCGTGCACTTGACTGTATCTTATACTTAATAGGAGTTCGCATTCATACAAGCTTAACATCTCACTAATGGCTCAAGTAATCATGTGCACTGTTTTTATCGTAGGTTTTTATGGATTGGTTTGGCCTTCAAAAAAAGAGAACACATTAGTTGCTTTTAGTTTTACGTTCACTAATTGCAATATAACCTCGTAATAAATACGACAAATGACTGCTGTGATTGGTTCACCGGTATCCCATTAACGCGTAATATCCAGCCATCCAGCAGGAGACGACGTTGATTCAATATTACCTATCAATATTAGCTGTGAAAATAACTAACAATTTGCTTACAGATTGTATTTATTCCTGAGCGAGATGTACACGTATTTCAAAGTGGCTGTTTTCTGGTTGAATAAGGATAAAGTTTTGAATCTCCTCCGGTATTTGTATTGTGAGGAATTTAAGCCCGTCGAAGCAGAGCACAGAGAGATTATAAGGAAAAGTATAAAGGCGGCGCGTTTCGTAATGACGTATTATTCCACCATGTGTGTTGGCGCCGTTTCAGGTAGTACATAGCAATAAAAAAAATAAACAACACCTACTTTGTTTGTTACCTGATAACTTCATCGCAGAACTAGAATTAATGGTACGTTGCTAAGCTAAAAGTCTAGAAGAACTAAACTTTCCCGGTCAAAAGATTTTTTAGTTACTTTCATCGTCTTGCTATTCTGTTTCAATGTTTATATTATTACATCTAAGAGTTACAGAAATAAATGTTCTATTTCAGTAGGTAAATCGAATTTGAATGAAGTAAAAGCAGGTACAAAGAAACAAATTGAAATTGAATTTGTCAATCCCTAATAATCTTAACTCGAAATGTGATTGATCGTAAAACGGTTTAATAAATCAATTCACATTCGTTTTACAATTTGTATGTTATTAAGCTGCTACTTTATGGCGGTCATAGCGATTTACCTAAGCTAAAACACTCTTAAATCTTACAAGATATACGTAATTAGTATGTTTTTAAATTTGAAGTTTTTTCTTTTGTCAAATGAATTTAACTTAACTACAAAATACGGCTAATATACCGCTTACGGCTCTACTCAAGCACGGCTATGTATTCATAAAGATCGAAATAAATAAGTAATACTTATTTAGGTCCCAACTTGATGTACATCTCAAACTAAACAGTATCGTAAACCTATATATACTCATAGCACAAACTACTATGTATACTATATACCAATAAAAATGACAAGACAAAGACCCCTTCCTTACACACTGTGACTTCCAGCATCGAAGCAGTTGCGTGTTTTGAAAACGCGCGACAGCATCGCGACTAACGTAATGAACAGATTTCATTTAGCAGAAGCGCGACTGCACCGATGCAGAAGCGTGGCTTTACCGATGCTAACGCGCGTCAGTATCGGTGCAGTAGCCAATATACAGTACATATTTTTTCAATGTCCAGAGGCCCTATTTTTGAATCACTTACGTGATTGTTGCAAGTTTTTTTTTAATTATTTGTTACATTTTCGAATTGAAATATGTTGAAATCCACACGGCAAAAAAGATGACTATATTTTTAACTACTTTTATCAACAGTAAGCGTGTTTATTGATAACTTTTAATCAATTGTCGAACAATAATAACTCGAAATATTGAAGCGCGTGGTCCAAAAATCGAGCTCCTGCTTCTGCATCGCGACTGCATCGATGCTAAAAGTAGCGCAAGTGTGTAAAGGTTGTCATTTTGCGATTGCATGGATGCTGCATCGCTACTAAAAGTCGCAATGTGCAAAGGGTCAAAGACACTTCGAAAATAATAAATACTTTTTTTAATCTTACTCTTGTTTTACTTTCAGTTGGCATCATTATGCCACTGACAGAGAGTTTCGACATCTTGCCGACAAACGTCGAGTACCCACACTTCGACGTATACACGGCGCCGGCCTACCAAACTTTGTATATTCATCATGTAAGCACGCTTTTCACCGCCTTTAACGAGAAGGAACGTTTCCAAGCAGTGTATCATAAATGGTTTGCAATGTCGTCGCTCAGAAATATGGTTTATATTTTTCCCTAACAACCAGCTTTGAATTAAGTAAGACATTGTTAATTATCTTTCTACGGCTCTACACTCCTGAAATCAAGATACAGTCTTATTAGTACGAAAACTGTGTACTATTACAGATTTATTACAGCTAACCTATGGCCGGATTTTGACGACATTTACCTTATAATATTATATTCTAGTGCAGTAAATCAACTCTGAGTATTTTACCGATGCATAAGATAGAAAGTGAATTAGAAGGTGAATAGGCTGTTACTAGTCAAACGTAATCTATCCTAGACCAAATCATCATTACCATCAGGTAAGATTGTGGCCAAATGTCTGATAGCCAGACATGCTTAAGGGGCTTACCGATTTTTTGACGCGAACACTAGCGCCACTCTATTTAAAATAATTATTACTCCTTAAATACAAAAACAATCAAAAATCTGGTAGATACGATTGTAGTATAGGTTCTATAGTTTATTTAGTACCTACCTTTAAATTGTTTCTAGTTTACTGTAGTAAGAGTAAAAAAGCTGGCCACTTCTGGCAATTTTTCAACTTAAACATTGTATCCACATAACCAGAGCTACAATCGCATCAATCAGATTTTCGATTGATCTTTTATTTAACGAGTTATGTTTTTTTTACTAAAGTGGCGCTAGTGTGCGCGTTAAAAATCCGGGGAGCCCCTTAAAAAATATGCCTAAACATGCATATTTTCTCCTTTTACATATAGCTTAGACATATTCTTAATAATCTGTGATATAGGTGAAGACGCTAAGCCTATTTATGCCCTTACCCTATGATGAGATGAAATGTAATAAGTACTTAGTTGCAGATATAAACGAGTAAAATTTTATGAAAACAAATTGTATATACTCCGAGTTTAATGTTTTGGTTGGATTGCACCACCCGTGGTCTCGCGGACGCAGCGTTTTTGCTTCTACCCTCACATTTTCTCATTAAATTGTTGCGAATTTAATTTGTCGCTACGAACCAGTTGTATGTTATAGCAACCAGTAAGCATATTATACCTAGTCATTACTTTGTTTAAAATAACATTTATAACGTGAATGTTTAAACTTTCTTACGTTTTAATAACGTTAAAGAACTGAGCATTAAATAACATCAAATTTTTAAGCAAATTGCATAATGTTCTCAGATTTATTACAAACCGGCAACCTGCATAATCGACGGTGTCATGGATACCATTTTAGCTGCCTTCGTGGCTTCAGCGAGTAAGTTGTGTTGTCTTTCAAATTACAGACCTCGATATTCTTCCGGGCGATTTTTTTTAACTTTTGCAAATTCACCGTAACCGCCAAGGGGATAGGCGCGTAGATAAATGATTATTTTGTGTCACAATTTACCTGTCATATACATACATTACATCAATAAATATTCAATTTACAAAAATAGGATTTAACTAAATAGTATCTCAGTCTGTAAATACGCTTTGAATCATGTTTCGTTCTACTAGTTTCCGTTATTGCCTTTAGAGCACACAGTTTTGCTAAAGTTTACTTGAATAGCTCTGCAATAACACACCCCAGCTAACCGCTAAGTTCAATCTAAGCTAAGCTAAAAATAAGCTATTGAGCGGGATTAGCCGTTCCGCGGTTAAGTCGCAAAATGGCAACACATTTTCTCACTAAGATTGGGTAATGGTCGTGAAAAACCGGCCAAGTGCGAGTCGGGCTTGTGCGTCGTAGGTTCTATACGAAAGTATATAACTAAGAATTTCTTTAAATTTTAGTTTTGAAATTGTATTCCTTTAATATGCTATTAGTTAAGCTTATTGCCATTTATGATCCTTTTAGTTCAACGTTACCAGTCATTAAAATTTCGATTCCCTTGAAAGTAGAGAACGCCATATGGCGTTAAGTCCACCTTTTGAACAAAATTTTATTATTGTGCAATAAAGTATAAATGAATAAATAAAAAGTATCAAAGTTCACGTTCTTGTGATATATTTTGATTGCACTTAAAATTTATATTTCATTTTTCCACAGCTTCAAGGGGCCTTAAATACAAACCTTAATCCAAACGTTTTCGAATTAAAGGGTCTTGACAAACAGACAGATAACAACGTGATCCTAAGGATTCCGTTTTACCTTACACGATACGAAATCCTGAAAGTTGTAATATTTTCCCATTACAGTCGGCCAAATAGAAATATTGGCGTTTAACTTGCGTAATTTCGACGTGGTGGCGGAGCGACGGCGTAAAAGAGCCGCCTCGAAAGGCAAGCCGAGTGCCTCTTGGTCCAAAGAAAGGCACATCCGAGCTGTGTTGAAAGATTGTATCATGCATCACAACAGCATTATCAAGTGAGTATGGATAAATACAAACATTTGTGTCCATGAACATGTCTGTTTGTATTGGTCTGGGTGTTTTCTATGTATATCATGTATGTATTTACATATAAAAGTATTTAAATATTATATCCGTTGTCTGGCACCCATAACACAAGCTTTGAGTGGCTTACTTTGGGACTAGATGGCGATGTTTGGGAATGTTCAAAGGATATTTTATTTATTATTTATTAAATAAAACTCATGCGCGCATTTTTTCTCCTGTTGAAAGAAACACTAACAACAACTAATTAAGTTAATTTTAAGTACGGTAGATTGGGCATCAATCACATACATTGCTCTGATCCCAAAGTAAGTAGCCAATGCACTTGTGTTATGGAAATCAGACATAACGGTTATACCACAACATCCGACCCGAGACAATATAAAAAATTTTGTTTTCTACATTGACCCGACCGGGAGACGAACCCGGGACCTCGGACCGGCGACGCATTGAAACGAAGCGTGCTTAGCCACTACACCACGGAGGTCGTCAGCTCATAGATGTATCTTTCCCCTAACCACCTTAAGAGTCAAAACTGCTTGCACTTCGAGTCGTCTTTTGCTTGACGTGACGCCCGTTTCTGTGTCGTGTGTGCAAGCGGTTTTTCTTGAACAGTGGTTAAGCGCAAAAGACCTTGACTATACAGGTTAGACCACCGAATAGTAGAAAATAAGAAGATTTCCCTCATATTTTATCACTTTTAAATTAATTGAAATTTATTATACGGGGACAACAGTTGTCCCGAGACCATGACGCGTGTAACCGTGTCGAAACGTCGGGAAGGTAAATACCATATTTAGGTACCTACAAAGTTAAAGTTGCGTTAAATCCCTCTGTTTGTGTAATTTCGTTTAAAACATATGTTGTTTTACTTTAGCAAAGTTTAAAAATATTTTGTGCTTTACAGTGCGTTACAATGGATATCATAATATTTTACTTACAGGTATGTGTCTATGATTGAGAGCGCATTCAGTCTAGCCTCGGCTCTACAATTTATGCTGAGCGTCATGGTGTTATGCCTCGTCGGAATCCAGTTCCTTTCGGTATTTATACCATATTATAGATATTTTTTGAGTTACTTTCCAGTACACATTGCGAATTGTTTCATGATATTTTGGATTTGACCAAACAAAACAGCGGAGTCCGAGAGACCCCTTTATTTCGTATAAAAGAGAGTCGCTGAGCAATACTGTATTATTGCAAAATAGCTTCGACAAAGTGTTGACGTTATTTTCCACTATAAATAGTTTATAGGGTTTTTAATAAAATAACAATTACAGATTGAAAACCCATCTAAGCACCCAATGCAAATCATATGGATGGCGATCTATTTGGCTTGTATGCTTATTGAAGTCTTCATTTTGTGCTGGTTTGGAGATGAGCTTATTTGGCAGGTAAGAAAGAAACCACGTGAAGTTATACAACTGTTCATAAAATCATTAATTCCACATGTCAAAATGCTTAAAATATAACTGCGTAAAGGTAAAAATTAACTAATTGCAGGGCTGCATTATTGCAACTTGCACATTTGCATTTTACTAAATAAATAAGTTAATTTATTATTTGGAAGCTACATCTTGTCTTTTATAAGTAGCATCAAAGCTTATTCAAAGGGAAAACGACGACTTAGTTTTATGCAAACATTTCCAATGAAATCTACAAAAGAATGCGACGGAGTATAAAAAGAAATACTGCTAAAGGACTTGGAAGAGGGATTCTTATAACTATGACCCTTAAGGTGGCGGGCTATTAAAATGCCATGAACGCTTTTAATTATTTTATTTTATAAGCAGCGCCTAACTACTATTTTTCTTCTAAACATATCATCGGATGCGTCGTACAGTTTTAAAATGTAGGATGCTATTTTATAATATTATTCTAGTTTGCATCCCTATCTTAATTAGCATAGGAAGAGCTAAAGTAGATTCTGTACGTTAAATTTGGGAGTTTTTTTCTCTCTTTTTGGTTTGACCATCGATATAATGAAACTATAGAGTTAAGGATACCTAATCGGTATCTTTGGTATATATTTGAAGATTACTTGCGAAGTAAGCACTCATTTAACGGGTGGGCGCGGTATTTTATTCCAAACGAAACTTTGAAACACGCTGTTAATTTAATATAATTTGCTTTTAAATTCGTATATGCTTGCTTCTTTTCCTTTTATATCTGAATTCGATGCAATGATGTCCGCTATCTGATCTCAACGGTAAACGTACAAAGTTGTTTAGTTTCGACGCCAGCTATTTTCCTATTTCAGAGCACCGCCCTCCAGCAAGCAGCTTTCGACGGGCCGTGGCTGGAAACCAATCACAAAACCATGGTTTTTATAGTCATCTTTTTGGAACGCTGCAAACGACCTCTCAGAGTGACTGCAGGAAAAATATTCACGCTGTCCCTTGATACTTACACTATCGTAAGTACGAAAACGAAGTAACATATTATATACGACAAGTTATTATACGATGCATTACACAATGCAGTCGCTGTGAAACTTAACACAATTAAGCCGTTTGGGTAAACAACAGATGTGGTGGAAACTCTAGAAGCGTGACTATTGTGAGATTTCAAAACTTTTAGTTGAGACTTCAACGGGACGAACATCTTAGGGTGAAATATTTTCAGGAGGAAGGACCCTTGCGGTTATAGTGATAACATATTGATGTAGTACACAATTATGTTTCCTTCAAATAAATTAATTTTTAATTAGTAAGTAATAATGACGTGATAACATATTTCTCTTGACTCACAAAGCTGTCCACTTATTCCAGCTAATTAATTGGGCTTACAAAGCATTCGCAGTTGTAAGTAACATGAAGAAATAAACAATGCATAAAACCATCGTGAGCTAAAACGAATTCCAGAGACAATCGCATCAAATTTAAAATTCCGAGTTATATTATTCAAGAAAGCAGAAAAGTGGTAACGTTTTGTCACGAGCTCAAAACATGCTAATAAATGCTAAATTACGATATTGTTTGTTTATTTTCCTCATCCGCTCTTTCTTTGAAGGCTTGTTAGCGTCCCGTTGCAGATACCTACAGCTTCTGCCGCGTACATTAAGTAAACACGGAGGAAGCTCTTTTATCACCGCGACTTTTTAAAAGAACAATTGTGTTTCCTTGAAACTAAATGTCACAATATTAAATGATGTACATTGATATACAAATACATCCATATGTTAAGACGTATCCTCGACTCCACTCATACTCACCTCAACCTAAACTCATCAAATCGGTATTCTTAAAGGGTAAAAACATTCGTAGACCCAAGGTTTTGCTCAGTCGAGGTGAGGAAAGTTTGAGGGAACGACTGTCAAACGCAAGAAACCGCACGAGCTTCCTTAAAGAATACTCAAAGTGAAGTGAACTGACAAAATATTTGTTCGTTTTTGTAGTTTTTTAACCTTAAAACGGTATTTTAAGACAAAAACGAACAAATATTTTGTCAGTTCACTTCACTTTGAGTATTCTTTAAGGAAGCTCGTGCGGTTTCTTGCGTTTGACGACGACGACGACGACGACGACGTTTGACGTTTGTTCGTAAAAGATTTCTACAACGTATTTGCTTTTGAAAACATACAAAATATTGGGAATATAACGGGCGTTACCAATCGAAACTAATAATATTGAAAAAAATATGTAATTAGCTGCTGCAATTAACATTCCACATTTTCTCGTATCATTTATATCCACAAACAAAAGAAACGTAAATTAATTACATTCCCATGCAAATTGACGCAGCTACCAGCGCCAATGACATAGGTCGAAGCACCCAATAAATTTCATCAAGCTTTTTATGGGAAATTCCTTCTGCCTTAACGAGAGTCTACTGCGAAATAATTGGTGTAACTCACCCAGTTTTATTAGAATTAAATAAAAAGGAAAATTTTGACAAATTTTGTTTTTACGAGACCTTCTCCGTCCTCACATAATTATTTGCAAATGAGTCCTCTGCCTGGAGGTAAGTATTTCATACTTCAATTAAATCAAAGTGAAGACATGATTAATATGGGTATATCTATACAGTACAATTATGTGACAATATTTATATAATGAGTAGTATTAATGAGACGCATTTACACTTAAACATTGTTACTTTTCAATACAAATCAAACATATAAAAAGAAGACAATAAGTTTTGTCTAGGTATTTAATTATTTAAATTCCAGCTAGATTTTGTAATACTTTTCTTTTCAGTTATTATAGTAATTTAATAATAAACGTTTTTCATTATGTATAAAACTTTCTCTTCAACTCATTTGTCGTATCGAACACAAAAACAAAATTTAAATAAGTAAAGGTTATAATTAATTACCTCATAGTAAATAAACTTCCAGAGAGAGTTTCACGACAACTTACTTCTACTTGCAGCAGGTAAGTTGGATCTCGTATCGTCAAAGCAACTGTACCAAGTCGCACAAATAATTCAGCACGCTAAACTGCTCTTACCTCATATAAACTGCTCTGACGCAAGTTTAGACAAATTACTTCAATATAAGGTGGGTACCTACACTTCTCAATAGTAGAATACGAGTAAACTGTGGTTGTATAAATATCATAAACGTCAGTACGCAATATACAGAACCAGAGGTGGAATTGTGAAAAGCAATCGTATTCATTTGACAGTTCAAAACGTACGATATGACCTGTCAAACCCTTTGTTCTTCTTTGTTCGTCAAAGGAATACGATTGGTTTACACAATCGCACGGCAGAATGAGATTAATTGAAATGGTGAAAGCTTAATTTTGGTTGTCAAAAGAGCATAATTTGCAGTTACAATGCAAGACATACTAGTATCGCATGCTCCGAATCGGATAAACCGATTCGCTGATTTTTCAGAACTTTGGGCAACAATACGATGATACAGGGTATTATATGTGTATGGTTCATAGATATTCCTTACTATATAAATCAATAATCATGTGGCAGTATCAAAATATTATTTCTTACCCTTTAGTTGATTTAAATGTATGCGAGGAAGCATAACTTGCTTCCTCGCATAAAATAGCAACCTAATTCATCTGGGTACTATGCATTTTACATGTTTATCAATATGAATATCGCGAATAGGATAAACATACACAAAAATCTGTATTAGTGCAAATAAAGAATTTATTTATTTATTTAAAGTATAACAATAGCGGGTTTCGGATTACCCACCCATACCCAAATGGGCTCTAATAGTGGCGGAGATCGGTCAGGGTAGTACATATCACGATGTAGTGTTGGCCACTGGAACAGAAATGACATTTACAGCCTTCGATTAGAAGTAAAGAAACATTGTGGTAAATACAGGACTGTTTGACTAGTTGGCACACGACAAAATATTGTAAGAAACGCAAGCACTCAGTGGCATCAATCTTTATGAGCATGCTGTTCTTCTCATCTTAGCTAAACAAGTTATACAGATTATCTATCAATTTGTAATAAATACACTATCGATAGCACAACAATCGATAGTCTCCCAAGACTAATGTCGTAAGTTGAAACCCGCTGCTTGTCAAAGCCTTCTAGCGACACTACATGTGCCACATAACTTCGCACTAATAAATGAGAAGTTCACGCTTGCCTTACTACGGAGCTCTTTGGCTCTAATGAAATTGCGATACCAGGATTCCTCGGGCCGTGAAGTGGATTAGAGCTCAATTTTAGATGCCATCCACGCGATGACACGACTTAACTACGGTTAGATAAAGACTACGTGAACATAGTTCAAACTTCAATGCATTACTTAATTGAGTATTCGCAAATGCAGACAGGGAAACAGCAGTCAGAAGGTTCCGTATTCATTTCGCTACGTTTTATGCTAGAAAAATTATTGAATTCAATGAGTTGCCAAGAATTGCAGCGACATTAAGGGTCAACCACTGTATCTACATGTCATCGCAACACGCTGACTCGGCTCGACACGACAAAATGGCGCTATAGTCGATGTGTGGAGACTGAACCGCGATATGTAAGATTCATAAAATTCATGAAAAAAATAACAGACAAACCAGAGCCAGAATCATGAACAAATTATATTACCCTACTTGCCATAAACAAATATACACGATAAATGTTTATAATATGTGTATTGCGCTGTGTAATACTTTACCAGATGACTTGAGATTAATTAATGACATAAGAACATTTAAAACAAAGCTGACAAAATGCTTTACACCACAGCTTTTACACTGTAAGAGAATTTATTAAATATAAAGACGAAAGAAACTATATAAATTCTTAACATTACATACAACCATGACTGTCCTGTATTAATATTTCATGTACATTAGCACGCTATTTAGGCTGAATGCACTGGACTCATCATAACATTAACAACTGTAGTATTTACTGCATTCTTGCAAATAAAATATTTTACTTTGACTTCAGATCGAACTTAACTACACAATAATATACCAAGACGGTAAACTTCGGACCTTGATCCTCGGCTATAAGGCCTCAACTTCGAATTTTACGGACAGCGGGGCGGTGACGGCGGCGGCGCTCGATGCTTGCCGAGGCGAGATTTAATTTTAAGCATAAGAGCCTGCCGCTCCCGCGCCGCCCCGCTGCCCGCTACATTCGAGGCAGAGGCCTAATACACGGTCGGTAGGAAGCGTTCTCCTGCGACTTTGACTGGTTACTAGGCTGCTGTTAACTTTACCATGGTCATGGTAAAGTAAAAAGCACTTGAAACAGTGTCGGAAGAGTATCGGAAACTCTGAAACAATAAGGTTTATGGTAGCAATACTGTATCAATTATTTCTAGTGACGTAAAGCTTTTAGATTTACAGATGTATGAGCAGTTTCCGTTATGTGTCCCAGATAAACGACATGCAAAGAATTTTCAACCATTCGCAGCTGCATGAAAACGCGTGTCAACGGGGTTTTATTAGCTTCAAGGCCATTACTGAGATGAGATTTGTATCATCAAATACGAGCATAAATCCTCCACGAAATTGAAATAACTTTGGAAATTCCTGGCTTGCTGGTTGGAGAATACCTAGATAGTTGTTACGTAAAAGCATGACGACTCGACTATTGTGTAAGTTAATTTTACATCATCTTCATCATTATCAGCCAAAGTACGTCTACTGCTGAACAAGGTCTCCCCCACGGTTTTTTACAGCGTCCGATGTCAAGCGGTCTGTATCCAGTTTGATCCTGCTATCTTTACGTCAGTTAGTCGTACGGTGGACGTCCTTCGCCGCGTCTTTGGGGTTTCCAATCTAGAACTTTACTGCCCAAACGGCCATCAGGTCTTTGCGCATTGTGCCCTGCCCATTGCCACTTGAGCTTACTGATTCATAGGGCTATGTCCGTTACCTTAGTTCTTCTACGTGTCACCTCATTTCTAATTTGATCTCGCGAACACTGAGCATAGCCAACTCCATCGTTCACTGTGTAAATTTAAGCTAGCTTTTAAGGCCCAAAGTAAGAGATCTTGTTCCGGATCCGTATGTCATCACTGGTAACACACACTGGTTAAAGACTTTTGTCTTAAAACATTGAGGTAATTGAGACCAGCGGGCGTAGTCTGATGTATCATTTTTGACATTTCGCGTCGACAATTTCAATTTTATGATTTTCTAATTCATCAAATATCATTTTAACTAACGTAGCTGTATCTTTAATAAATCTTAAAAAATATTTGTAGTTTTTTAAGCATCATTCAAAAATTCTTCTCAATAAATAAATACACGAAAACACCAATTTTGTCTCAGCATTTTTCGAGCGCCACCTGGTGGTTTCACACGGAACTATGTCGAGACTTCCGACACAGAAGACACTCTTGCGCAATTTGCCGAACGCTTTCCGAGTTGAATTCGTCGATTGATCTCTTTCTCAAAGGTGTACATATCTTAATAATATATCACATCACATCTCATTGGATTACTGGCCCCAGGCAGATGTAATCGTCGACCACTTCAAAAATTGAGTCCCCAAAAGATACGTGGATACAACAAGGGATTGAATTTTTCAATTTCTCAAGTGTGCGTCAATTGCAACGATGGCCTTACCAATATGGTTATTCGATAATAAAAACTTTACATATTTGTAGCAAAGGCAAGCAATTTCAGTAACTTGGATACCTGTTTTTTTTATTTCTGTTGGCTAGAGGTACACGTTTTCAATAAAATACAAACGAGCTCGACGATCAGTAAAGCGTTATAATTGAAAATCATAACAGAGATAATAACAATGAAAATCCTAATCTGATTACGACCTAAGGATGGCGTAAGTGGAAATTTATTCTTGCTGGCACATTACGAGTATTATAGGCGCCTTGCAAAGTGTTTCATGGACAAAAAACACAAATTGTTCAAGAAAGCATTTAAAGCAATTTGAGCACGTTAATGCATAACAGAAGCTGTGATCTAAGTTAATATACAAGATCTTGACAAGACCTTGTATTAACAAATCGTAAATCTTACAAAATAAAATTTTGGTGATTTTTATAATTAAACAAAAGATATATCAAAAATATGTTATGTTCAACCTTGCAATGACTATACTTATAAACTGACTGAGGTCTGACTTTGGAAAGTATGTCTACATATTGACTGGCATAAGTTACATAAAATGTTAGCACCGACGGATAAATACTGGACATTACAAGCCAGTGATCCAGCACGCTCTAGAAATTCAGTTTACAAGGTTTGACTACGCCGAAAATTCGTTCCCAATTCCAATGAGAAAATAAGAAATGGGCCCTAAATTTGCATGCAGCACGTCGATGGTAAATTATCGGGGTGTTTGGCGGGCGGCCAGCCGACATTTACCACCCATATTAAGGACACAAGTGCCTGCTGCTAAAAAGCCAGCGCGTGACTCTAATCTGAATTTTATAAAACGGTAATAAAGCCGATAGATCCAAAGATATTGGTTTCCCCCGAGATGAACGCGAGAAATTTCACGATCAAATGCCAGCCAAAAGTTCAATAATTACGCTTATTGCTTTCTGCTGTTTGAGCGCGGTCACGGCCCTAGTCCGTGTAAATCAACTTCCAACTTTTCTCGAGTTGAAGCTCATATGTTTGTTAAGACGTACTTTGTAGGCTCGGTCGGCCCGCCGTCCTTGCCATTTTGCACGTCCTTACATTTAAGGAGCGTAAAATTATCTAGTTGAAATAATCGTGCTCAAACGGGCAAGTCGAGCCATTATGTCTGGCCGGCCGCCAGGCGAGCTGTCTACCGTCAGACAACTGAACTCCAATGTATTATTAAACAAGAAATTAAAAACACTAAGCGTAAAGAATTACGCTGAAACAGTTTAAAATGCAAACCGTGCCGTACTCGTATGTTTTACAGGATGTTAGTTTTTACTTTGTTGTTTTCGGGATTTGTGAACTCTTTGCATGTTTTCTGGATAGTTAGTAGAGCTTTTTGCTTGTTGAATATGCGAACACTAATAAAGATCTTAAGAAATGGAGACCATGACACATTCACGCAATCAAAACATTAATATCGTTGATAAAACATGTACGGACATTTGCGCATATAAGGCTAAAAAAATTAAGACACATCAGCTGACTAGTTATTTTATTAACCGCATTAGCTAGATATTGTTTACGCAGTTGTATATTCGTCTCCTTCTTGATGTTATTTATTTAATAGAAGACTCAAATTCTAGTTACTATAGTATATAGGTGTTGTCATGTTTTATTTGTATTTGCTATATCTTTTGTTTTATAGAAAGCCTCCTGCCTCGCATACTCAATGCATGGAATGCACCGGAGGATTTGGCGTGAAACAAATAATTCAAGTCGCGTCTCTATTGAAATCGCTATCTTCTTTCGATTTATTTACCCTAGAAATCCATGGTATGGTATATCAAAATACGGATAATTTGCAGAGTGCAAAAAAGAGTAGAGTGTAAAAAACTTTATTTTGCTTTCTCAATCGTATTTAATGTAATAACCAGTAGAATAAATGGTAACGGGATTGCTACCATGTATGTACCCTTATTATTTTCGATTTTCCGATATTTCGGCACTGTTGCTAGTGAGTGCCATGGTCATGGCACGGTGTAACTGAAGTTGTTGCGGGTAAGCTGTTATTGGCAGACATATCGGTCTACCCTCCTTCGAAGTCTTTTTATGCGATCACTTGCTCACATTGCTTGCATACATTGTTTACAAACTCACTAGTTGAATCAATATATTGAAATGAAGAGTATTTTTACAGGTAGACTGTCCTAACCTACGACGGTGGACAACAGTTGTGGACAAGCGTAGTTGTAAGGGCCTGTTTCACCAGCGACAAATACGCACTAACTAACAAATATTTAAAATTTTATTAATTAATTTATGGTACGACATTTCGCATGAAGTATTGGACAGATCAAGTCTACCAAAACTTATACAGACACTGTGAAACATTCTGTAAGTGAGTTGTTTAAAAAAGTGATCGGTAGATAAATCCGTTCGTCCAAACAAATCACAGCAATACAAATCAGTCACTAAAACCCTGCTCTGTTCAAAAAGGTGATAAATTTATCTTCATTTCTTTCTTACAACGTCGCTCCACACTTTTGTTGCAGAATTTTCCAACATATTCAGAAACAATTTATCTATCCACTTCCCTAGACGTCGAAGCTTATTCGTCGGTGTGTGCTCCCAAGGAAGACATTACCCTAGTTTAGTGCACCGTTCTGTTTGCACTGGCGAATAGCGAGCTCAGCTGCATATCGGTCAACTGAGGATACTACTACAAGTCAGGACCAAGACACTACACTTGCTATAGAGTCTTGTGTTGTCAGTTTTGTTTCAATTCATGGAAACTGTTTTTAGTGACTCATTGCATTATATCAGGGAGACGATAGATAGGGTTTGTTTGCGCTTGGCTCTCGTAGGTGATTTTTAAAATTGTTTCAGATTTGTAATATTTGTTGTTTGTAATTTATATTGTTTGGTTGGATAGATATATATACTTTTTGGATATATTTTTTATTATGACTCTCCTTTCACTGTTTTATGTTATGGCGAATGCTGTGTATGTCTATAATTAGTGTAATGTAATAAACTAAACTGTATATTAATCTAAGTAAGTGCTGTGTATGTTAGACTGTTGATGTACCTAAATAAATAAATTAAATAAAATGAAACTGTTTGCAGTCAGTAGATATTCACATTTATCGGCTGTGTGTGTACTCAGAGGAATACTTTAGCATTGATGCAATGCAGCGTTATGGTGCTAACTGCATAATTTCGATCTTCGAGATCGAAGACAAATAGATTGCCGAAACAGTAATCTAAATCCAAATCCAAGCTTATACGCACAGTTTTGATTGAGGATTGTATTATTTACCATGAAATTACCTTAGTACAAACAAAAAAATGGCATACACTACTACACACTAAATTATAAAATCTGTTCTTTATTACACCGACAAAAGAAACAATAATCGAAATCCCCTATAGGTCGACCCATAGATATAACGAATACTACACAGAATGTTGTTTTGTCAGTCCGACCCAGCGGTGGTTGTACAATCGATACTAATGCCAAAAAGAAATAAAAACATATGTGATTTTTAATGGATAAAACATATAAAATCTATTTTTATTTCAATACTAGCCCGGCACGGGAACGGTACCAACGAGGCGTCAACCATACGGTAACGCGTTACGTAAAGGGAACAGCAACGCCACGGATCGGATCTGCACTGATAGCGAATGCTTCGTCTCGGATCGTGCTTGATACAGCTTATGACAGTTATTCTTGACAGGGTGGATAGTCGTCAACCAGCGGGCGACACGCCGTACAGTACGACAAGGATCTTTTGGCCAAAAGATGACATTGACAGGGGGGCGTTGGCGTCAATCAGGATAGCCAATGCAAAAATCTCCCTTGATTTGAGGAGTTTAGGAAGCTGTTTCGCGATTTTTTTTTTACTTAACCATAGCAAAGTTAAAGAGAAGGGTCCTAATTTAAAACAGTCTAAGCATGTATGTTTGTGTCATGTCTGTTCGACTAATTTTAAACGCAAAGCAATTGTATAAACAATAAAAATCATTGGAAATTAAAACTTTATGTAAGAAGTGTAGCTCTATGGTATTTAGAAGAATCCTTTTAAAAGTTTACACGGAATATGTACGAAAGCAATACATTAGGAAAATCTAAAAATCACCTGTAAAATTAGTGAGGTTTGACTAGACTACATCTGACAACCGTATTTTTGAAGATGACAACGTTATTTCTGATTTTCGCCGTCAGCCAAAAGATCCATGTCACAATGTAAGCGCGTTACTACGACGCATGCGCCGCTGGTCGAGAGTGGGGTCCCGAGTTGGTCTCGATCCTAGGTGGTGACGTTACGAAGTTGATAGATGTGCGTTCAAGTATGGAGTTTCATACAAATAATACTGGAACGCCTCGAGTTGATACAGTGCTGTCACCGTGACGGGTGTATAGATTTGTTACAACCATAAAATTAATATTCCTATCGGAATAGAAGGACAAGTATTCGTCGATATACATTCCCTTTTGTTATTCTGTCTTTATTTTTTACGTAAATTAACGTTTGTAGAATAGAATAATCAAACTGCGTACTTAAAATTTGAAGCGCATTGGTAAATATAAGTCGTATATTAAGAGGCTTCGATTTGGACTAATCTACCTGTTAAATGATTATTTGTTGGGGTTATGCCGCTGTAATGCATAACAATCAATTACCGATCAAGTCACCATGTTTCAGACGCATTATTTCTCCAAAATATACACAATTTCACTTTTAAATATAAAAAATGCACTTGATTTTCAGCGAGCTTCTGCAGGGCGGTCAACTGTTTGACATCTGACAAAAATGGTTCTGCTACCCATCTCTTTTTATCACACAGTTTGCTGCTAGTGGCATCTCGCTTTTGTCGTTCTATTCCAAAGGGATAATAATTTTATGGTTACAACCTGAATACGTCAAAAGTGACGTCAAAAATGTCTCAGTGTTAAAGTAAATGCATATTTCTCTGTCTAATTTGTGATACCAATATCTTCCAAACAGCTTTTGAGACGAAAATAGTAGATGTTTATTTAAAATGGTAGTGAGTAAGCCAAGTATGTATATTACCAGTATGATAATAACAAAATTTGGTATGCTTCAGCAAAAATACCTTAAAATTATCGTTTTTCTTTTATAACGTGCGTTCAAACTTTCCAGTACAAAATACCGTGGTGTTGATGCAGCTACTACACAAAGCTAAAAGCAACAAATGGCGTGCCAGAGCGTAAAAACTTCCCAAACTCAGCTTCGGCACTCGCAACAACTTTCGTAAGGGTTTCTAAACTTATTAGTTGCTCCGTCCCTTACTTTGTTAAGCGATTGTAGAGCACACAGCTTACAAATGTATGCAAATGGAAGACGAACCAGTTGTGCAGCCGCAATTCAATAACATCTGCCAATCAAATGCCAAGTGCACGTTACGACTTTACTTCGATACGGCTTAATTTACGTCAACAGTCGACATAGTCCTCCGAAGCCGATATTCGAAACAGTTTCCGATATCGAGGGTTGGAGCTGAGCCAGTTGACATTACTTATTCCGACAAATGCCAGATTAGGTACGACTTGGCCACCACCTGCTGTTAAATTAGCCTTACGTAACGAATACATCGGGCCTATAGCAATTGACTAGTACAATATTTGTGGCGTGTCAATAGATATTACATTTATCATGATATTTCTCAATCTGCATTTAGTATTTTACATTGAAAACTAAAAAAAAAATAAGTTTAACAAACGTCTGTATAACACATTTTTCCGGATATGAAACCTACCAAATACTTCAATGTACCGTAGATAAGGTAAGATGCGTCGTTAAATAAAAAAGCTTTCACAAGATAAACTTTGGAACACCACGAATTCATTTGACACCTTTGAGATACTTCGTCTATTATAAGAATATATACCGCACTCTCGTCGGCTTCGTCCTTTCATAGGCAGTTTTCTGAAAAATACCCACCCATCATAGAGGAAAGTTATCGCCCTTTTCCTTCCTTTAAGTATATTTTTGTGAGTTAATAAAAATGGGATCGAGGGCCAAAATCGTTTTAGGAAATTACATACGTTACTTCAAGAGCTTTCCTCACATTGAAACGAATTGAATTCGACTTGGTAACACAGATTTAATTTAAACATGCTTATACATTTTATCTTTATTGAATTTTCTTGATCGTCATTTTGATGTGACCAATGATTATTCAGTAACGTAATAAAGAGAAGGATCAAAGTAAGAAATATTGTAGCATGAGAAAATTTAATTATGTATGGTATTTTGTTTTTATTAACAACTATCAACAATTCATCCCAATGGATCGATGTTGAATTCAAAATGTCTTCTTTATTTAAATTATTTCTTATGTTTATTACATAAAATAATTATCCCTTTGCTTGGAAGAATATACATTTTATGGTTAATTTCATATTTGTGCAAACTCTTATTTTAAAATATTACCTGTGGCTGTAGTGCGAGTCGGCGCGAGACTTACTCGATCAAACGCATCGAGCGCGTTAACGTGAATTTATATGAGATTGAAGCAGCGCCGTCTAGTGGCTACTGGGTACACTAAAACAATCCCATATAAATCCACGTTGACGTGCTAGATGCGTTAGATCGAGTAAGTCTCACTCCGACTCGCACTACGGCCTTTGTGGATGTAACAAAAATCTTATAACCTACTTGCAAACGCCATTCAAAAAAGTTTAAATCCAAATAACAGAATTCCGTACAAATGCATCCTTGTTTCAAAACAAAACCAACTCTTAGTGATAGCACTGCACACTAAATAACCAAGTTAAGTGTTACAAGCTTTTAAGAGACAAAGTTTAGGTGTCTTTCGGTTCAAGTTTCGCGGAGATTCGACCAAGTTCCGAATACTGACCGCCTGTTTTCAGGGAAATGGACCCAATAAACGTTCACAAACACTGCACAAATCTTTGCTTGGGGAGTTTGGAAATAAACATTCGAGTTGCTTGTTTGGTTTTTGTATATTTTAGCATTGAAGAAAATTATATAAATAATAAAAATATTTGAATACACACCACAAACATAATAATTACACAGGGTACTATCTTACATATTCGCTATTTGTACAATTTAGATGGTTCTATTGCATATTCTTCCAGACAACCTGCAGGTAAGGTATTTGTACTGTAAAAAGAATTAATGTAATAAAATAAAATTTGAAAAATGTACGCTACAAAAAACGTACTTTTTGTTTATTTACACTCTAATTATTGAAGTGGTTAGCGAGTGTCTCTCATGAGAAATATTTTAGGTATTAAAAGTAACATAACAAATTCTCATCACGACCTCCGAGGACATAGCAAAATAATTTACTTTTATACTCCGCAACTAATAAAAAGCAAACAACCTTCAAGATCTGAAATAAGGTTTACAAAATTCTTGATGGATGAAAGGAATTTCTTATATTGACAAAAACGTCTCAGAGAAATAGCATTTCTTCCACTATACGCACCCTGGTAATACTGCCAAGAAAATAATATCATTTGAAATTTTAGTAAGTAAATGGATGATGTTTCACTTGAAATCTTTTGACATTAATATTTACTCGGTGAATCTTTTTTATAGTGACTACCGTTCCCTTACGACTTCGTCCGTGCGTTTTGAGTCCTGTTTTCCCTCCCCTCCCGTCGCAGCGAGATTTTTGTAACCTAAGGCTTTCCTCGATTAATAAGTTATCCAACACAAAAATATTTTTTAATTTGGTCCAGTAGCTCCTAAAATAAGAGCGTGCAAACAAACAAACTCTTCAGATTTTTAATAGTATAGATAATGTAGGTACTATCGAAATCATCGCTGCCGTACCACCTAGATCCAACATTGCGTGCATGCACTAGGTCATTAACCAAAAAATCGTAGTCCTTTCGCGGCTTAAACTACACCTAACGCCATCTATGAGCAAATACTAAAACTAACTAATGCTAGTCATACTTTCAAGAACAGTGTACGGGTAAGTGAATTTCGTTTGTAAGTGGTAAGGCGGCAGAGACCTCTACCGCATGTATTATCTTACATTATTTTCTCTTGGAAAATTGATTTCAGTCACAAATATTATTAGCAACATCATCATCATCTTAGAATGCGATTTTAGGTTTGCTAGACGGTAAGAAGGTCGAAAAACTGTTTCATATTTTAACATGATCAAAGTCTTACAATATTAAAAATCTTATAAGCGGAGTTACTCCAAAAATCTTCAAGTCCCGTGCCGTAGGGCCTATGATAAATGAGGAGTCTACGTGAATAACCCCGTATCTAAATCCTTCTAGCGGGGCCCAGGATTCTGGGGAATTTTTATTCGTTTATCAGCAAGCAAACAAATGTGGCGTACCTATAAGAAATGCGGAAATTAAAAATACATACTATTTTAAACTAAAACACATATATAACACATTTGTGAACCCTCCAAAATCCGTTTTGTTTACACAAATACCATGTCGTACATAAGGTATTTGGCATTTTAAACTTTATTTAAAAATCACACGACGACCCTCATCAAGCTCCGCCTGCTCATTTCAGCTTTTAAAGAGATTAGGTGACGTTCATGAGTAATTTATAGGGAGACATATAAAAGTACTTAAACCAACCCATTTGTAGGTTAAGTACTCAAATGTAATTAGATGATGATACAGAGCTACGCACTCATCAGCTATGAGGATAAACAAAAATGTAAATTGTGGTATAGCTTCTGAGAATTTTACCTGTGGCCGAGAAGGGATGGCTACTGTTCAACTTGAAATTCATAAGCCTCTTGCTGCTTTCATTTATTACTGCACATGTATCATGATACTGAGAAGACATTATTCAGAGGGCCAGACCAAAACTTAATTGGATCATAATGCAGAGTGCTCATTAATATAATATGGACCGTAGCGTTGATAAAGCTCTTTGGAATCACTGAATTAAAATCGTTTTAGATTATACCTTCTTACTTCAGGGTTCTTATTTTGAAATCACTTGCGTCAAGATGGCGTGTGTTATTAATCGATTAAAGTCCGAGTTTCCTATGAAAATTACTATGATTCCACATGGGAGTGATAAAAAAGATAACTGAACATTTTGAGTAATAACGTCTATTTTCGTAGTGATTACCATTAATTTTTAATTCATTTTCAAACGAAAATCACGATAACGATCAAAAATAGGGCCCCTGAAGTTATATATTTTATATTTTCAACAATATGCGACGTAAAACAAACTGATAAAGGTTGACTTTGGTGTTTTAATTACCGTACCTAAGTTATTTGCTTTACCGCAACGCGGCTGTATTACCATATCCCCAGGCCACAGACAATAAAGCAACCGCCCGTTGTTAACCTGCAAAACTCCATGTTTCCGCCGCGCTGCACGTAACGAACAACAAAATTACGTGGCAATAACTCATAAACTAATTTGCGAAGTGTTCGCCGCACTAAACGGCGCAGGACGAAGACGGTCATTGTCCGTGAGACAATAGCACGAGAGCCAAGATCCTATTCAGATAATATTGAGCGCGTACACACGAACGATTAGTCGTCGCCATTCTCTGTCGCTTGATTAAGCTTAGTTCAATAACGTACCATTCCGCAGAGTTGGAACTAATTAATGAATAACTAATGGTTGGATATGGAAACTTGGTCTGAGTACCAAATTTGAAACCTTCTGGGAGACGACAATGTTAATTAACAATTTACGAACATGTACGAACATTAAAATAATAACAAGTGACAAATTATTTGTTATTCTAAACATACCAAACTCAAACTCAAAAACTCTTATCAAACGAATCTACTAGGGCCAACGAAACTTGAGTAGTCACTTCACGCTTTGGACAAATGGAGGCAAAAACGATTAATCGTGGCATAACAAAACGCGGGTATGAGCGGCGCCTTATTGTGCAACCACACGCACGGGCCCGTGTCCACTCTGACAAATAACGGCCAAGACTAGTTTTGAGCCGGCCAGCCCTACTTCGGCCCATTGTGCCCCCTGAATATATAAAGGACGAACGGAGAATAGCAATAAGCATTCAACATACATATACGATAAAAACTGCAGATTAGGTCACGCAATCAAACCAGAGACGAATCACAGAAGCTGGAATATCTTACGACATATTTTAAAGCGCTTTGTTGACTCCTATCTAATACGCGCAGTTTGGGTATGGAACTCGCTGACTGCTGAAGTTTTCTTTTATATGACTTTAGCGTCTTTGAGGCAAGAGTAGGTTGCTACTATTCATAAATACTTCCACCCATAACACCAGGTGCAATCGAGGTCAAATATCTACTTAGCCTTAATTAAAATAAAATAAATATGAAAGTAAAACACTTTACTTTATTGTAAATATTTTTTATTTAAAACTATATTGCACTAATAGTGTACGGACAACAACACGCAAAGGTAAACACTGTTGTGTCTTATGCAGTTATAATAAGGAATACTTTTCAACGAAAATGGATAGCCTGATGTGCTGGCGACTGTACAAAGGTGGACTTAATGCAAAAACATTATCAGCCGGTCAAACCAATATTGGTTATGCAGAAAGATGCTAACGGGTTACTATACTTAAGTATTTAGCGAAATGGAGTGTTTCCTAGTATCTACATATAAATTATTTAAGTACCTACTTTAAAAGAGAAACGTTCACTACAATCTCTTAAGCTCCATTTGAATGCAGGATTTCGTTCTGCAGAGGGACATTTAACTATGTTTCAGAATTACGAGTATTATGATTCTGGGAGACCATGCATACAGGAACTCGTAAAATATTGTAGCAAATCTCTATAAGTGTGCAGCCTAGGTTTGTTAGGAAACTAGGCGAGATCAAAATACGTATTATAAGTTAGCAAAATGAAGAAGTATAATTTAGCAGGGATGTATAGGGCCGCTTTAGGAGTAATAATAAATCAGAATCATAAGATAAAATCATTTTTTATGAAACTCGATAATTAATCAATACCTATAAATTAATACAAAAAAAAACAAATACAAAACTTATACAAGTATTTATTTATTCCGACCAACAGAATTTATTGATAGTTAAAAAAAATGTTGCCTATACCATTATGAGCCTGCACCCAACTTTGGACGTAATCTACACTCGCCCTTAATTTCAAGTCCATCGTCAACACTTAGCTCGCAATAGCCAGAACTTAATGCAAGCCGAGCAGTTGTGTTGTCGCATGATCAACCTCTTACGTGCAGGTGCTCGGAGACAATCGCATGTGTGTACGCGCCCTCACGTAGGTAAGGCACACTGCAAACGGTGAACGCTTTTGTGACGCTTATACTAATATCATATATAAATAAAAAATTAAATAAATCTGTAACGTCCCACTGCTGGGCTACGGCCTAACCTCAACTATGAGGTAGTTTGAACCATACTCCACCACGAGGGGTCAGTCAGTACGGATTTATGGAGAGGTGTTTGCAAGGAAAGCGACTAACCTTGCTGTCAGATCTTATCAGCCGCCCTCTGACTAGGCTTAACGACTTATATCAACCGACATGATCCGGAACCAACTGCTTAACATGCCTTCCGAAGCACGGAGATGCTCGTTAAGTATAGTCACTTATATTGTCAGAATGGTCACTCATCTAAAAACGACCGCGCCATAGGTTGCTCAATTTCAGTAATTACGATAAAAAGGGCTGCCACCACTGCGCTACGATCACGTCATGTACTATAAGATATACGAGTATAATTGGCTAACACGAAATGAGCCAAAATGACGTGTTCCTTGAAATGAACAAAATCCTACTTTCTACCAATATTATGCGAAAGTTTGTGCAAATAAAGGTTCGTTACTTCTTCGCCCTAAAAATACACATCCGTCTTTAAAAAAAAGCTTATAATAACGTATTCGTCTTCTATTTAGGAGAGACAAATTATTTTGGAGTCGGTGCATGATGTGTTGGCTTTTGGTGTACGTAAGGTACATCATGCACCGACTCCCAAAGAATTTGTTTCTCCTACATTCAGGTCACATTGGCTACCTCCTATTTTTTAGTCGGTAAAATTGGATTGTGATGATACTATACAATATCACTTATACATTAGAGTAGCATATAGGCTACTTTTTACAATGTCATTTAGTGAAAATATATGATATATTTTTATCAAAATTTGTACTCCCTTAATTTAGAAGTTAGAGGGGGGGACGCCCAGTTTACCACTTTGGAAGGGTCTATCTATGAAACGTAAGACTTTGAAAGAAAATGGGAACCTATATGTCATTTTAAAAGACCTATCCATAGCCATCCCACGCATAGGTTACTAAAAATAATAATAGCGGTTTTAGTTTCATATATGGGAGCCCTTAAATATCATAATTATTTATTTTTTATAAGAATCGTAAAGAGGTTAACAGGATAACATCTTTCTACCAAATTTCAACAGTGTGATGCTTATAGTAACAGAATAATGTAGCTATGACATATGGACGGTCGGACAGACAGACAGACAGACTTGACGAAACTATAAGGGTTCCGTTTTGTTGCCATTCGGCTACGGAATCCTTACACGGCGTTCGGAATCCTAACATTGGTAGACGGTGTCTATAGCAAAACGCAAGCAGGCTTTATACCAAGTACGTTGCGGCGTTGCCTTTGGTGATATTTTTGTATATACATATTTTTTTAAGTATGTGTAAAAAAGTATTTACTACACCACTCAACAAAAAAAATGTCCTAAGATATATGTTTTTCATTCATTTGATCTAAAATAAAGGGCAAAATCGTTTGTTCTTCAAAAAGTTTGATAACTGGCCTCAACGTTTAAAGGGCTTTATTGCAGCCAATGGAAACCACTTCGAATAAGCTTTTTTATATTTTAAATTGTTTTTTATTTATGTATAAAACTAACACACTGTAAAAGTAATAAATATTATTTGCATTCAAAAAATTGTTTTTTCTTTGTGACAATATTTATGGCAAAACTAGGTATATGCGAAAATATTTTTACTCCTGAATGAGAATATTTCAGTACATACTGCTCATATTGCGAACGTTACCACATTCGACTTCAGGTTCGAAATCAAAAACCACTTACCGTACAGTTTAGATCTAGCCTCCTGTTTCTTTTTTTTCACTCGAAATATCGTACTATCATATCAAAGACAAAAAAAGTGTTGACTGATGTTATCAACACGACACATTAACGGTGCGTTGACGCCTAGTTGACTGCGTGTCAACGTCAGACGCCTCTTTTCATCGGCAGACTGCCGCCCGTGTGTAACACCCCTAAGCCCGTCCCGTATCCACTTGCCGCATGACAAATGGGCGTGTTCTCGCCGGACACGATCTGCCAGACAATGGCGCTAACGACGTATTAGACGCGCTTATACAGCGGCACAAACAGCCGCGTTAGCCCAAACATGACTATAACCGATTTGCGACGACTAACTGCTTGTTGATTTCAATAGCATAAGGATGTGTAAGAACAAATATCAATGTTATTTTATTTTTCATTTTGAGTAGACTATTTAACCCACAAAGGCATCCGCTGAAAATCAACGTTGGCGCTCCTCTGCCACGACTTATGGGCTCGCTGGTACGCTGGGTGCCTTTGCGGCTCGAGTAGTCTAGTTATTTAATTTTCAAATGTATTCTTATATTTTTTCGGTCGAATATAAGTATTTTCTATCTTGCAATAGCTAGAACGACTAAAATTAATATGCTATACATAAGGCAGAATTATCAAGTCTATTAGGCAATTAGTCCACCATTTATTTGTTTAAAATAATAAATTGATAATCATTTAAGTATTTTTGGTAGAATTAGTACCTAATCTTTTGGTGCATACCAATACCAGCACAACAAGGTAGGATATTCAAAGTTTAATGAAAGCTCGAAAATCTGATGAAGCTACATGATATTCCCCTGCATTACAAAATGATCTCCTCAAATGTGTACACAAAATCTCAAAAACATCTATTACTTTCAATCTTTTATGTATAATACGATTAAATATTAATTATTGAGGTTTTTTTTTCCTTTAGAATTCAGCTTCTCCATCGACATTTGAACATCGCGCGTCAAACGTTTCCGTTTCCGCCGTTTCCCTCCAACGTTATTATTTTTAGTACACCCACATAACTTCTTATGGCCTTGTAATAATAATATGCCCGGGGAAACTACCATCCGAGGTGAAAACGAGATCCCCGACAAATTATACCGTCCTTTTTACAAGAAGCGTGTAATTGAAGTATTACGGGAAATAGAATTCGGCCGACCATTCGATTGAAGACTACTTTGTGGTGGGTGTACGGTTTACGGCTTTATACATTTTCAATATAATTTCAATCTGGGTTACTTGAAATAAAACATGTCAGTTGGATTTATAATTTAAGATGACTATTATATTATAATTAATAAGGAAAAAATATACACATTACGAAATTTCATGAATGCAAAAAAATAGTCTCAGAGTGGTTGAAGCCAAAGAACTATGACGAAATTGAGGCTCTCGCATGCCCATATGCTCACACGCATGCATGCACACACACACACACACACACACACACGCACGCACACACACACACACACACACACACACACACACACACACACACACACACACACACACACACACACACACACACACACACACACACACACACACACACACACACACAGTGTCAGTATGTATAATAAAACTCGTGTTATGGAAGAGCAGTGTCTCCTGACACAGGCAATTTGTAGCCTAAAACTCCTTTTAGACACTTTCCTTTTTCACACTGAATGTACAAACTGAATAATGTGTACCCAATGTTAAAGCCAATAAACATTTTTTTTTTAAATTTAATTTTAATAATAGTCATCTTAAATTTTAAAAAAAAGGGTCAAGTGCAAGTCGGACTCGCACTAAGGATTCCGTTAGT
Source organism: Pyrausta purpuralis (assembly GCA_963924145.1). Taxonomy (NCBI): domain Eukaryota; kingdom Metazoa; phylum Arthropoda; class Insecta; order Lepidoptera; family Crambidae; genus Pyrausta; species Pyrausta purpuralis. The sequence continues at coordinate 16,871,692 of OZ001653.1, read as the reverse complement.
AAGAGAGTAGGTAGGAAGAGATCCACTTACTTCCAATTAGCTACGATACCACAATGTTTTGTTAACAGCAAATATGACTTTGTTTTTCATAGTATTTGTATTTATAACAAAGTTTTGTTAGCGGTTGTCGAAAATGTGCTCTATCTTAAAAACTACTAGTTAGATCTCATTCAAACTAATTTTCATTGAAAGTTGTCAAGTTTTACATCATGTATTTTTTTCAAAATTTTAACTTGCTTAGTTAAAAAAGTAAGAGGGGGGACGCCCATTTTACTTATTTATTTAAACTTTATTGCGCTGTCAGTTTTACAATTGGCGGACTTAATGCCTAATGGCATTCTTTACCAGTCAACCACCACAAGGTGTAATATTACCTTATTTACCACTTTGGAAGCGTCTATCTCAAACGTTAGACTTTTTGATTAAATGGTTTTAGTGACCTCGATGTCATTTTAAAAGACCTATCCATAGACACCCTACACGCAATGGGTTTGAAAACAAAAATTTTAGGTTTTAGTTTTATGTATAGGATCTCTCCCCTCTTAAATATCTTTTTTTTTTGTATGATAATTTAAGTATTAACAGGATACATCTACCTACTACATTTCAACTGTGTAATACTAATAGATTCAGAATGAAGTGGCTGTGACATACGGAAGGACAGACAGACAGACAGACTGGACGAAACTATAAGGGTTCTGTTTTTTGCCATTTGGCTTCGGAACCCTAAAAAGACTTGATTTCTTCGCAAAAGTATTTGCAGCATACAATTATCAACTCTCCAGACTGTGGAGAGAGCCCCAAACAGCTCCAGGAATAATCACAAATGACACACAAAGGACAGAGCGAGTAAGTAAGTCGGATGGAAATATATTTCAACAACAAGCGATTTCAATTAAAACGGATTGCCCAGTAACTTGCTCCTCGAGGCGAAAACATAATTGATAACGCCGATTTCCGGTAAGAATTGACATTGGGCACAATAGCCGCTTATATTTCCGTGACCTGGTAGTGGAAGTTTCGACATCATTTACCTGTCGGACAACAGATGATGCTCGAAAAACGAAATTAGTGTATTCGTAATTTTGCTGATTAAGATTTTTGTAAATAAAATTAAAAATAATTTATTTTATAATTTATTTCTTAAATTTAAGATTTAATAGATAAGATAAGATAAATTTGGAACGTCTGATGGTAACAGGAAAAGTGGAGGGGAAGGGGGGAGGCCGCAGATAAAATCAATAAAACCACTCAAACACGAATTATCTCATCTGAGTTATTTCATTTTTCTAGCGTAATATGGTGTTCAACAGGTAAATGATGTCAAGACTTCCACTGCTGGGGAGTTTAAAATTAATTCCGAAGACGGACACATAATTTACATTATTTTGTCATATATTTGAATGGAAATTCTCGAGACGTTAATTTTTTGGCCCCTCCAATAAGCCGCTGCTTAAAAGGAAACTTCTTGGACGCCACTTCCAATTAAACGAAGAGCCTGTCCAGAAGTTTTCCAGCTTCTAACTCGAGTGCTCTGCGTCGTTCGTAAGTTGAATATTAAATGTTTCGACTCTGCCATTCGTCAGTCATGCGGCATTGGTGTTATCAATACTTTAAGCATCATTATTACTTACTATTAATGTTGATGTTATAGGAGTATCATAATGTTTACATGTTTATTAAATCATTACCTTTAAATTTTATGAAACGAGATAAGATAAGATAACTCTTTATTGCACATCATCTGATGTGTGAATTTGTGATTTACCTATCTAGGTAAATCACAAATTCATTTCGAGGCAATGAACAATCTAGGCGGTCGTCTCGCTATAAGCGATATCTTCCGGACAACCTTTGGGTAAAGAAATTATGAGCTCATAGGAAGGGGTATTATGTGTATTATGGGGTGTTAGGAGACAAATGTCTATGTTGAAGCGAAAATTTGTATAATTCATAGAAATTGGACTTAAAAATACATTAGAGTTAAGCACGCAATGTACTCTCTGTGGCAAACGTTTGCTTTGCCTCAATACAAATACTTTTTCTGTACCTTTATAATCTCTGATTTACGCACCCGGCGGACTGCGGGCGAACAATAAAAAACAATTTATTTTTCCCGCACACTTTTTTCATTAGCAAACAAGAGTGACGTGTAAAACAAGCGCTCGCTGTGACGAGGGTCTCCGTAAATAACCGAAGGGAAGTAATTATCCGACTGTATGTGGATCCTACATTTAAAAAGACTTCAATGGATGTTGGACACGTCGGTAAGTACCATCTACTCACCAATAACTCAAAGCCAAATGAATGGTTATTTACAAACCTTTGGCAACATTTCTCTAATTAAACTTTGAGAATACTTCATAATAGCAACCTGGACTTAGAATTGAAAGACATAGGCCTATGCTAAGTACTTCAAATCTAAATCTAAATAAATACATGCCAACTGATACTTAAAAAATAAACATTTTGTAACAGACTTATTAATATGTATGTAACATACGCGTACATTATAATTTTGACACTTAAATCAGGGCCATGTCTAGACTAAACTACTATGTATTCCCAATGCCGCCCACGCTATGTCATTGAATTGTAATAAAACTTACAGCTAGGTACCCAAACAAATGTCTCGGACAAAACATCCACCTGAAAGTCGTCACGTAGCAGAATTGGGCTCATAAAAACAAAAAGGAGCAGCACTTGCTTAGAATTCCAAGCTTAGCTTCGAAAGACGTTGACATTCGCAAATACCTGCCTTTTTCCCTCTCACACACCATTTGAGCTAAGGGTTTTTTATAGAGCTACAGTAATTACCTTTAACACGTCGGCTGCGGCCACCAATCCACTTACTTTAGTTAAAGACGCTTCTTCAGACAGTTTTGTCTCTGTTATTAATTATTGTATAATCATTTTGTTTAGGCGAGGCAATGATTACCAATTTAAATAATAAACGTCAGTCCTACTTACTTAAAAAAGAAGTCTTCACTTTCTCCATGTAGGCAGTATTCCTACTTATGTTTTTATTAGCTTGCCAAAACTCGATTACGAAACTCTTTTTAAGTTGCAAAAATATCTTATCCTAAATACTATCCAAGTTTTTAGTGATATAAGATCAAATGTTACTCGAAATCGAATTTAATGGTTGTTTAAAAGTACTTAGCACAAGCAACACGCTCATACAGCGGGAAAAGCGGTGTCAATTTGCCGCTAATTTGCACAATCAACTTCATTAACGCGCTGTATAAATTCAGCTGCCTACTACCTACGTGAAAACCGCCTCTATTAAATGGCCCAGATGCTTCTAACGCGAAAGCACCACCAAATATTAAACGCATTAATATCCCATTTGCTAATCTGAAACGGGTAGACTCTATGAGAATGGCAGAACTAGTAATAATAACCATTACAATACCTCAAAGTCAACAGCCTCTAAACAAAGTGACCAATAGTAAAATTTGAGAATATGGCCCCACAAGCCCTGATCCCACGATATTAACTCCGAATTTACCGATTGTTGTACTTCTCTTGAATAAGTACTCACCCTATAACTTATTTAGCCTCGGACTGATTTCTGGCTATGACAGTTCCAATGAATGCGTGGGTCTCGGGTCTGGACTATTTCAGTATGCTGAGTTAATCAAACAACTGCTAAAAGTCGTACTGTAAATGGGAAATCGTTTCAATATTAAAGCAGGACCCTAATTTGCAAGAAAAATTTTCTCAATTCCATACTTACACACACGTATAGTACGTAAAGACTTCCAACATGCGTTTTTTATGATTTTTTTAAGGTCTTATAAATAGTAAAAGACAGTAGGTATTAGTGTAATCTGACATTACTAATATTTAAATTGCCACCAATATCTTTGCAATTCGTACACGAATTCACGTTATTTATTTATTACAGGAACACAAACAGCATTACATTCGATGCATAACTTAGATTACTACATTCAAACAAATGGTTGAGCTGTAACATAATAGTACATTATGATACAAGTGTGCTAAGTTGACCATTATATACAAGGCGATATTGTGTGCGCACGAGCGAAAGCGAGTGCGCCATAAGAAAGCCGCGTATATTATGGTCACAGGCACACGTGTTTCATACGACGTTTTTCAACACACTTGCCGCATTAATCCATACTTCGTCACAGCACAGCCGCCAACTCATACTCTTACTAATCTGTGCGCCAACTATTTACGAAAAATGGCGCGTTGTTTTTTTTTCTTGCCGCGATACCGATGCGCGCGCAAGGTTAAGGCGTGAACTAGATCAGCCAACAGCCAAGATTAAAAATGCAATAATTCGTTATTTAAAACACAAATTACAGAAAGTTTTAAATGAATTTGAGTTATTTTTAGTCATAAAGCTGGATTTACCATTTATTGTAATTAATATGAACATACTGTTATTATGCGCATAAATACTGTTTGTTGTGTAAGTTATAACCCGACTAAATTATATCGCTTCATCTTCTTACTTACTACTTGGTACTAGGGTACAAATTTAAATTGGTCGGGTTAATAAACAAAAGGCACTAGTGCAATAATATACAGAAAAAGCACGCGTGTTTAATATCTATGATTATGTGCCAAAAATCGGTGGAATAAAAACGTCATTTTGAGCAAGTGTGTTGAAAAATAAATTACAGAATAGTACATTATGATACAAGTGTGCTAAGTTGACCATTAAAACAAGACTCTTCATTTACTAAGTTTTTAATTATTAAAACAGTTAGTAAAAATACATTTCACTCGATTTTGATGGCAAAGACTTTCGCACGCGTTTTTCGCCTCGTTACGTATGTCCGACGGAGTTAGTAATAGTAATTAATCCAAACTTCGTCACAGCCAGCAATTATTATTTACGAAAAATGGCGCGTTGTTTTTTTCTTTTCTTGCCGCGATACCATTCCGCGCGCAAGGCTTAGGCGCGAACTAGATCAGCCAAAAGCCATGATTAAAAATGTAATAATTCGTGTTTAAAACACAAATCACAGAAAATTAAACGAATTTGAGCTATTTTTTAGTTATAAATCTGGATTTACCATTTATTGAAATAAATATGTAGATACTGTTATTTTTCACATAAATACTGTTTGTTACTAAAATAAAAGTATTGTATAACCCGACTAAATTATATCGCGTCTTCTTCTTACTTACGACTTGGTACTAGGGTACAAATGTAAATTGGTCGAGTTAATAAACTAAAAGCACTAGTGCAATAATATACTGAAAAAGCACGCGTGTTTAATCTCTATGATTATGAGCTATAAAAATCGGTGGAATAAAAACGTTGTTTTGAGCAAGTGTGTTGAAAATGATTTTATTTATTTAGGAGTGAGCTTTATTTATTTATAATTACTTATCATCGTATTTATAAAAACAAAATAAGATCAATATAGAATTAAAAATAAATGAGAATCATTTCGAATGTTCGGGTGACGTTGGTAACAATATCGTAACGTTTCAAGCACTCAACGCTCAAGGTTTGGACACGAGGGATTCTATGCATTACATCACGTGCGACACTCATTTATCATTCCAGAAATATCTGAGGGACGCCGACGACGTGCAGGGACGTATACCACCATCATGATTAATATCGCTTTAACAGGTAGAGACGTGAGCATACGAATACTAATTAAAGTGCATGCCGCAATATGGGGTCAGTGTCCCGAGGAAGTCATTAGAAAAGTTTTAATTAGCAGGGAGTAATTTATTGATGTCACTACTTTGGAACACTTACAATCTATGTAGCTATGTTAGAATGATGTGATGCACCCATTATGTCGGTTTGACGGTTTCACCACGGTTTCACGGTTGCATGCTTTAACTCCTACACATTATGATAGCTGTGTTAGTGGCTCATTGTTACTTCTTTTGAGTGTTCATTAGTTTTTTGTATTAGAGCCTTTAGTACAGTTGGTAAGTTTTGATCTGGTATAACAGGTTTTTTTGTAATGCGGTCCGTATTTATGTTGACACAAATGGAAGATACATTTAATAATAAGTATAATGTCGTTTACATTATGATTAAATATGATTTTATTGTTGAGTAATTGCGTTTTTCCGAGGGGGTGTTTTTGCAACGCCATTTTGCCGATGACGTTATGTCATTACAATTTATCACACCAACTATACCTACGGTGTGTTACTTTATACCCAGTAAGGAAAGGGTTAAAGAAAATCTGAAAAGTTGACCTTTAACTTTTTTTCGTATCTTCCAAACTGTCACATAATAGGAAATGCTTGTACGAGCGTGGAGGTTATTAAATGATTGCCGATTCAAATTTTATAATTATTCGATTATGCTCGGAGGCTTTGCAATGTGAGCTATAAATAAAATTACAAGATTTTTTTATTTTTAAAAACAAGCTTTTATAACTTGTTATTATTAGATCAGACAAGTATAATAAAGACATTAGAGGGAATCGAAATAGGGAAATTTTTGACTTCCTTACTTTGTATGGACTCGTTAGGAGGTTAACATACTCAAAGGTAGGAGGGGGAGGGTTTCTAAAAAGTTATATTTTAAGGTATTCGGATAAACAGGTATATCTTCTTTCGTCGTAATTTGCGCGAAGCTTTGATCGGGAGTGGACGTTTGTTTGGTTGTTTGCAAAAATATTTCCTGCTAGTCATTCGGAAAAGTGCATTCGGACTTCATCTTACAACGCATTTTACTTTGCATCGAATAATCAACGCTCTTAAATTCATCTCGCTCCTGCACTGTTCCTGTCTCCGTCTCGCGTCGCTGGTGGTGTCCGCGAACTGTCAAAAGAGCTACCTGTGCCTGTTGCGTGTGTGCGTGCAATTTATCTCGATTGCTTACTACATACAAAATGCCGAACTCACCTATTTTAGAAAAAACGGGCTCTGCGCCCGACCTACATTTGCTCGATCGCCATGATGATTCCGATCTTGATAAGGTGAATATGCAGCGGCGTAAGCGTAAAACAATGGAAGATGACATACATTCACTATTTAAACAGTTTTCATCTGAATTGTCTGCAAAACTACTTTTATTCAAAACTGAATTGGAATCCAAAATAACTGACGTCCGCACAGATATAAGCAGCATAATTAAATCCGACTTGGACAACATCAAATCGAAGCTGACAACAATCGAAGTCAACCAGTCCCAGCTATTTATAGACATGGAATCCATGAAATCAGCTATCAACTTTCAAGACAACGTCCAGAAAGAATTGGTGAAAAGAGTAGATGACGTTTGCCAGACCGCTGGGACCCACGGTTCGGACATCGCGGTCATGCAGATTCAGATAAGCAAGCTCCAATTTGAAGTCGATGAGCGGGAGCAGCGTGACAGGGCCTGCAACCTTGAGCTCACGGGCGTGCCGGAGCGGGCAAATGAAGACCTGACTAAGTACTATCGCAGCATCGTTGAGTACCTTGGCGTGAAGTCCGCGGCCACTGATATCGTACACATCACGAGAGTTCGACCCGTAAATCCAGTTCCGGGCCGCCCAAAGGCCATTGTGATCAAGCTAAATTCCCGTCTCCTGCGTGATAACATCTTGTCAGCGGTCCGCGCCAAGAAGGGTTTTCGTACATGTGATATCGGCTTACCAGGCGAGCCTAAAAGAATCTTTTTAAATGAGCACCTCACCCCCAGCAACAAGCTTTTGCATAAGAACACCAGAGAAAAAGCCAAGACCGCTGAATATAGATTTGTCTGGGTGCGTGACGGAAAGATTTTCGTACGAAAAAACGAAACCTCGCCTGTCATTCGTATCATGAACCCCTCCGACTTACGTAAAATAGTGTGACTAGTTTACAGTGTATCAAGTAGTATTTACAATTTTTGCTGCATGTGCTTGGTTATATGCATTCCGCTGCAATTGTATCCGTATGTGTCGGGCATGAACTATACAAGTTATTGTTATGTTACAATTTATTTCGGTAAGCAGACAGTATTTTTTGTATATTTTTTGTATTATTCACCTTTTAACTTTATTCGTGTTAACGGTGTAAGCACTCTAAAGTCATTAACGATTAATTTACAAAGCAAGTCATTATTAGGTAACACAGATTCATCTAAGTACTGTTTTGTGATTTTTTTTATTCCATTGCTCATTAATATGATCGGTTTCTTTTCTATAGCCTTGACCCCGAACCATGTAAATTATTCCTGCAGCGTTAATAATAAAACACTCGTGTTTTGCATACCTATTTTTAATGAGTAGTAATTCATTAAAAGTATTTTATCAAAATGTACGCGGTCTCCGAACCAAATGCACTGAACTTTACAACAGCATCCTTCTTAATAATTATGACATCATTCTTATTACGGAAAGTTGGTTACAAAGTGATATTTTAGACACAGAATTGTGTGATAACAGGTACGACGTGTTTCGTGTCGATCGCGATATCCCTAATAATTCAGCAGGTAAAAAGGGTGGAGGCGGCGTCCTTTGCTGCGTTCGTCGCGAGTTAGGTGCTATGCTCCGTTCTGACTGGAAGAACGATGATTTCGAAGCACTGTGTATAACGATACCTTCACGTACACTAGGCACTAATGCCAATTTAAATATTATTTTATCTTATATGTCACCTGATGGTGACCGCCTGCCTAACTGGGTCAATAGTTATTATTCTAATTTTAAGCAGATACACGATAACTTCTCAAACGATTTTTTTATGCTGGTAGGAGATTTTAATTTGCCATGCTTACGTTGGAACTCAGATGGATGGTCAGTGGCGCATACAGGTTCCGTTTCATTGCAGGATGCGGCTTGTCGTTTTGCTGAGAATTTAAGTGTCCTGGGCCTCGACCAGTTTAATTTCATACCTAACAGATGCGACAATATACTTGATCTGTGCTTCTCGAATTCATCATTATCTGTTAAGGCAACTTCGCATCTTACCAAAATTGACGCACTACACCCCCCACTTTATATCGAAATCATAGATCTTAACATAAAGCCTCTGAGAGAAATCTCAGTTTCACGTTTCAATTTCTTTAAAGGTAACTACACAGAAATCAATAAATACCTACTTGCTATAGACTGGGACCAACTTTTCTCGAAGGCGACCTCAATCGATGAAGCTGTTGATATTTTTTATAGCCAGATACATGAATGTGCCTTATTACATATACCCCTTACTGTAATTAAAAACAAACACTACCCTAACTGGTACAGTCGGTCACTTATAAAAATTATCCGCGAGAAATCTAGAATCCACAAAAAATGGAAAAAATATAGTAATCCAAGAGACTACGACGAATTTAAAATTCTTAGAACTATACAGCATCTTTTACAAAAACAGTGTTTCGACTCATTTACGCGTAATACTGAGAGCAATATAAAATCAAACCCTAAATACTTCTGGACCTACGTTTAATCTAAAAGAGGTGGATCTGGTTATCCCCGCCAGTTAACTTTAGGTAGTAAAGACTACACCGATGGTCAGGAGATCTGTTCTGCATTTAATAAAATTTTTGAGAGTGTCTTCACTAAAGACTCAGTAATCTCATCTACCTATCTAAAGTCACTTTCAAGTAGCTTTCACTTCAATGACTCAATATCTTATATCTCAATTACTCAAAAAATGGTATTTAAATACCTGTCTTGCTTGGATAAAACTAAAGGAGCGGGTTGTGACGGTATTCCGCCTTTCTTTCTATCGTCTTGTGCCGAAAGTTTGTCCTATCCTATCAGTTTATTATTTAAATTATCTTTAAAACTTAACCTTTTTCCCTCTTTATGGAAACAGGCCTATATAATCCCTGTACACGAAAAAGGTTCTAAAACCAAAATTGACAACTACCGGCCTATTTCAATTCTGAATTCTGTGTCTAAAGTGTTTGAAAAGATTGTTTTTGATCAGATCTACCCTGTCATATGTAAGGGTATCCCCCAGGCTCAGCACGGTTTTATTCGTGGGCGATCTACGGTTTCTAATCTTGCGTGTATTACTAATTATGTTCTTCAGAATATGGATAATGGTGGTCAGGTTGACGCGGTGTACACCGATTTTGAAAAGGCGTTCGATCGGGTGGACCACGTCATACTATTATCCAAGCTGCAATGCCTTGGAATCCATGGAAACTTACTCAGATGGGTTGAATCCTACCTGAAAAATCGCTCACAGGCGGTTGTGATTGGCGGATACAGGTCTAACTACATCTCAATCCCCTCTGGTGTGCCCCAAGGATCACATCTTGGCCCTCTCTTCTACAACGCTTACATATTTGACATCGGGAGGCACATTAGACACTCCAACTACATTCTTTACGCAGACGATAAAAAGGTTTATATGCGAATTAGATCAAATCTCGACAGCACACTTCTGCAACAGGATCTTGACTTGCTGTTTAACTACTATCGTTTAAATAACATCACTATTAGCATTAAAAAATGTCAATGTATCTCGTTCACGCGAAAAATTAAACCTATTGTTTATCCATACAATTTTAATGGTACTATAATCGAACGGGTCAGTGTCGTGCGCGACCTCGGTGTACTTTTAGACGCTAAGATGTCATTGCGCGAGCATATTGACGCTGTTACTAGTAAATCGTTCCGAAATTTAGGTTTCGTGATGCGAACATGCCAGCATTTTCAGAGCATACTTAGTTTGAAAGTTGTTTATTTTGCATATGTACGATGCATTTTGGAATACGCCTCACAAATTTGGTCACCGCACTATGACATTCATATAAATAGCATCGAAAGAATACAAAAGAAATTTATCTCACATCTTAACTATCGTTTTAAGCGTTCCAGCTCTGATTATAAAAACAATTGTCGTTTGTACAACCTTCTAACGCTAGATGAACGGAGGTTACTGATGGATATGGGTTTACTTTATGATCTGCTACTTAATCGCATTGATTGTCCTGATTTGCTTGCCAGTATCTCATTTAACGTCCCTAAAAAAAGAACTAGGCATACTAACTTCAGTTTATTTCATATACCGCGTTATGTGACTAATTATGGCCGAAACAGCATTTTATCGCGACTCGTCAGTACTCACAATACAATCTTTCACTCTGTAGACATTTTTATTGAGAGCAAACGTAGCTACGAAAGAAAGATTCAAGAATTACTCCTGAACACATCAAAGTCGAACTAATTTTAAATTATTATTTTATACTTTAAATGTAAAAGAAAGTCGTATTTGTTATACCACTTACAGTCCGCTCTCAATTGGAGGTCGAATATTGTAAAGAATTGTGCGTGCGTTCCTTTGTAACGAAATGATTAATTTTTATAATGAAATAAACACGAAACTCATATATTATATGGGTAATACATTGTATCATACTGAGTTGCTTTTAAATTAAATATTATTAATATTACTCATTAATATTATTTTAAAAGTTATGGAAATATTGTTTACTTTATTGGACTGGCCAAGAATAACGGAGTTTATGGCTCAGGATCAGCTGGCCCGACTAATATTTTGTTGTTAATCGGCCTTACCTAATGGGTGCTTGTACGCGGGCTATTGTTACCGATCCCGAGGATACCTTGCGCATCCGTAGGGCGTACAGGCACCTGTAGGTACGTGTACGGGCGGATGTACACAAGAACGCACCTCCTTCTTATTCACATACTTATGCGACACAGTCGTGCTTACTTGCTCACACATACTCAACATGTAAACAATGTTTTGTTTGGTTGGGAGACCTTTCGATTTTCGATGCCTTACTACGACGTACCTTGGTTTGGGGTCAATGGTCTTAACTAAAATTGCATGCATGCATATTATGATAGTTACATAGGATCCGTGCTACGTCATTCACTACTTACCACCGTTATACGCACGAATAATGTCATGTTTTATGTCTACACATATAATGCTATTATAATTATCGTCTTAACGTTCTGCTTACCGCTAATGATTTGTCCATCTCCTCATCTAAACAATGTTAACATTATCGTGGTCAACTGTTATTGGCTATTCAAGTAACCTATCATGAAATATTATATTTTTTGTAAGCTGTTGTTGTCCTTTTACAATAAGAATAAAATAAATAAATAACAGGTTTTTTTGTAATGCGGTCCGTATTTATGTTGACACAAATGGAAGATACATTTAATAATAAGTATAATGTCGTTTACATTATGATTAAATATGATTTTATTGTTGAGTAATTGCGTTTTTCCGAGGGGGTGTTTTTGCAACGCCATTTTGCCGATGACGTTATGTCATTACAATTTATCACACCAACTATACCTACGGTGTGTTACTTTATACCCAGTATGGAAAGGGTTAAAGAAAATCTGAAAAGTTGACCTTTAACTTTTTTTCGTATCTTCCAAACTGTCACATAATAGGAAATGCTTGTACGAGCGTGGAGGTTATTAAATGATTGCCGATTCAAATTTTATAATTATTCGATTATGCTCGGAGGCTTTGCAATGTGAGCTATAAATAAAATTACAAGATTTTTTTATTTTTAAAAACAAGCTTTTATAACTTGTTATTATTAGATCAGACAAGTATAATAAAGACATTAGAGGGAATCGAAATAGGGAAATTTTTGACTTCCTTACTTTGTATGGACTCGTTAGGAGGTTAACATACTCAAAGGTAGGAGGGGGAGGGTTTCTAAAAAGTTATATTTTTAGGTATTCGGATAAACAGGTATATCGGAAACCATGAGTCCTAGTGATATAAAATATTTGACCAGATCAAAGCTAGTAAATTTGCTGCAAGTTTTACTCAGGCAAGTTTTGGACCGACTTCAAATAAAAGAGGTTTTCAATTTGCCTTGTATTCTATTGACATCGTTGGAATTGGATAATATTTAGAGATAGATATTTAACTGTTAAAAAGTGTTTAGTTACGAATATAAATAGTGTCAAGATCATTCTCCTTTTTTAAATCAATTAAGCGTATTCTAACTCAAGGACATCATCATCAAGTATCATCAATCGATTCAGTAGTCTTTAAGATATGGAAAAAAAATGTTCTTACTTTAAAACACTCTATAAAAATGTTGTTATTATACCTTTTTCTTCTGTTTAGGAAGAACGCATTTATTTAGAGTCTTTTAGGCTTTTTATGTAGTTTTTCGAAAGCGGTTCAAAAGTTTAAACACAATATTATTTTTATTCGCATATATTTAAACAACTACTGAACCGATTTTTATGAAACACTGTTTTCTGAATTTAAATATGCTTTAATGAATTTAAAAATAATACTTTATCATATCCAAAATACATATATGAACAGATCCGAAATATAATAGAAGAACTAAGGTAACGGACATATCTTTGAGAATTGGTAAGCTTAGGTAAGTGGCAATGGGTAGGGCACATAGCGCGAAGAACTGATGGCCGTTGGGGCAGGAAAGTTCTGGATTTTCAACATTTACTCGAATTTGATTGACAGTTCCTGTTTCAAATTATGAAATGCACGAAAAAGGATCCATATAAATTTATAAAATCATAAATTTATTACAAAGCCACATCTCTATCTTAAGAAATCCGCATATACATGCTTGATCCCTAGACACTTTTGATGTGTGTATATGAACAGATCCGAAATATAATAGAAGAACTAAGGTAATGGACATATCTTTGAGAATCAGTAAGCTTAAGTGGCAATGGGCAGGGCACATAGCGCGAAGAACTGATGGCCGTTGGGGCAGGAAAGTTCTGGATTGGAGACCCTTCGACCAAAGACGCAGCGTAGGACGTCCGCCAACAAAATAGACAGACGACCTTAAAAAGATCGCAGGATCAAACTGGATGCAGACCGCTAGTGATCGATCGCTGTGGAGAGCCGTGGGGGAGGCCTATGTTCAGTAGTGGACGTCCTTTGGCTGAGAATGATGATGATGATATCCGAAATATCTGCGTAAAACAATAAAATGACCTTATAAATATACAAATATCAAAACGTGTTTGGAAGCCTTAATTGATTATACACAAATATTATCTTATTCCAAAGACGTCACATAAATACATGTCAAAATTATAACCTCTAACAACTTGAATAACTTGTGGAAAACTTTGTCAGCTTTCATTTTGTAAGGTCTCATGTCGCTAAAACGTATAGTTTCCGAAAATAAAGCGGAAAACCTAAAATATTACCTTGAAACCGTCCCTCCCTCTGAACTTTTGACATGAGGACCTTTTAACTAGTTCAACCAAAGTTACAATGTCAAAAATCATGTTCCTTGAAATTCCGTTTACAAGGTTAATAATAATAAAAATATTTTATTGCAGACCAAAAACATTATAATTGCACTGGATAGTATCTTATACATTCGCTATAGGTACAATTTAGGCGGTCTTATTGCTTGAAGCGATTTTTTCCAGACGACCTTCAGGTAAGGAAAAGCATGAAGAATGAAGAAAGAGGAATGGCGATGAAATATTTTAAACAACTAAGGTTAACTTAACGATACTTATATGTCCCGCTACTATTAGTAGTTAAATGAGCTGAGGAGACTTACATTATAGAGGTAGAGCAAAACGTTGTAGCTAATCAACTAATCAAGCAATGTGTTTCGCAGATCTAGAAATAGACAAAGCTTGATATCGCAAATGTCTCTCTCCTTATCAATTTATCTCGGCGGCTATCAGCTCAGTGAATGAGTCATGGATGTGGCAACAATAGCGCACCTGGCTCTTTCATGTCAACCGCCCGACTAGGTAAGTGCCCAACAACAAACAACTCGAAACGTCCGCTGAAATATTTTATTATCGTCCCTTTGAACCTCCGAAATTAGTTAAATGCAATATCCGATTGTACGCAAGTTGCCAGAGCGATTAAACACATTTTAACCCGCTCTTTCGCCTTTCGCCTGAAGTGTTGTTCCGGTGATGGCTTTTGAGCCGAGAATAATAGGTTTAAACGGTTACCCAAAGTCAAAAACAGCTTTGTAAAACTTTAATGAAATAGGGAACAAAGAACAAACCTACGAAAAATATATTTATAAGAGAAAAATATAATATTATTGGAAAAAAATCATTACTTAAGATTGGCTTGTATTAAATATACCTAAGCACAATATCAAGATAATATGTAATTCAAAAATTTCACAGAATACAAGTACCTAACTTAGGGTTCGAAAAAAATTGTTTTTATACTATGTATCAAAAATCCATTTATTTATATATAAATTTCCCCTTCCTATAAACTCATAATTTCTTTACCCAAAGGTTAAAAGATATTTCTTACAGCTAAATATAACACTGCCGAAATTGTACTTCTTTATTTCATCTTATCCGATATACAGGATGTCCAGAAAATAAGGAATTATCATGTGACTGCAAATAGGTCAATTTCCGGCCTTTTATTCAAAAAACCGCCTTTAAAAAACTGACTAAAAAGCTCCAAATAACGCATTTTCTTAGTACTTAGGAGAAACAATTTATTTTGGAGTCGGTGCATGTTGTTTATGATATATGTATGTCAGCTGATATACATCGGCGAGCCCTGAATTAAAATGACTTAAAAATATGTAAAAACCAGACCCGTGTTATGCTAAGCACTTTCAAGTGAATTCACTTGTAATACAAGTTCGCGAAACAAAAGCAGGACAACAGGAGCTTTGCTTAATGTGGATCATATTTCATTTCGTTGGGCGGGATTCCCGAGCACGCAGGAACATTACATTTTCAGAAGGTCTGCGCTGCATTAAACGAGTGATGTTAATGAAAACACACTGAATAGACGCGTTATGGGTATGCGGGTCTACATACGAGTCATACGAGTATTAAAAACAGGTAACTGATGAATCGTGAAAATTGAGATCTAATTGGAACCAATTTTTTCAAAACAAAAACAAACAAACGTTAAATCACGTTTAATGATTTTATCAAACGGAACACATGGCAGGTCATACGTCAAAAGCATTCTTTACCAGTCAAACATAGGTCGAAATCATAAAATTATTATCCTTTTGGAAATATTAAAATGCAGACGGCTCGATGAAATGGACCACAAAATCTCGTGGGCAGTAAGACACGCTTATTTAAATTCTTATAGGTTGGTAAAAAGATTAGAAGATAGCTTTAAAAATATTGGACTGCCATAAGTGCCCCTTAATAGTTCACAAAATATAACCCACTCACAGTGTGTCTCGCCTTGGGAACTTTTCTGTTACACTGCGTGGGACTAGATACGTTTCTGCGTAAGTAATTATTTTTTATTTCAATAGCATAACTGCTAATGTGGATAATATTTGTAACCTGTTTCATACAGTACACAAATTACGCCTGTTACCTCTTGTGAACCATAATGTACCAAATATATAGTCTTTTGACGTTTAATCATACGTATAATTTAAACTTACTACTTGTTGGAATCAGATATTTGTTGAACCAAAACATAAATAAGTTTACAAATAATAGCGGCGCTTTTTGTCTAAAAAATAAATTTTTCGTATAAAAGTCATCTCAGCGCAAATTACATATCTCTTACAAATGGCTGTGCTTGTAAAAGTTTAAATTAGAGTAATTCTTACAATTGAAAACATTTGTAAAAGTGAGGCCAGCTGCATAATAGGCTCTCGGTAAGGGAAGTAATGCGAATAAGTTTATAGCACCTGCTCACTCTTGACGTCACTGCCAGCGTTCCGTTTCGAGAAAGGAAAACGGAGCACTTGTCATATTATCTTTTACTTAATGCCTGTGGACCCGAGTGGCTGTTGTGCCGCGTTTCTTAATGGCTCGGATAAGAATTCGCTACCGAGAAATTTATTTTTTCTCATTTTTCTAATTTTTAAATCATTATTTTTCCCCTCGCTTGCTTGGCGGACACAAAATAACATCTTGAGTGTCCTCATTAAATTGGACAAGTTGTATAACACCGACTTGTAAAAAACGCGTTCTCATGATGATGAACGAATCAAATGACAATGCAAACTCATGATAATAAAAGAATTAAAATACTACAAAGACATTATTCATTCGCTTAGTACGTACCTACGCATTCCCGCTTTCTGAGATATTTTAGCGGCTTGAAAGTATGTTTTAAGTGCGGTGATTTACGTGCTGTAGAAATAGGCATCAATCTCGGTAATAGCGATTATTACGTTCGCCTAAAAAGTTCCTAAAAACTATCCAAAATTACATTCCGTCCACTTTTGCAGGATGATAAATTCTGAATTGTGGCACAGTAACTTTGTAGACTGGAGATTCATGGATAGGTACAATCGTTCATCACAATTATCTTTTCTGCTAACTCTAACAAAAGTCCTCAGGAAAAAGTTTCCTCTTCCCAGTCTAGCTTTGGCCAGATATAATGGCATAGTTTATTCCAATTTTACCCAACGCAAGCATCCTGGGACGGCAGAGCTGCTTGGAGCGGGCTTTGCTCTGAAAACAAAATGATTTTATAAGATGAATAAATACTTGGCCCACTGCTGTTTAAAGACAGTTGGGAAAATAGCGCTGACGTCACACGTAATGACATCCATAAGAGACTGATTGGCAGCTCGATTGAAAAGAGCGTTTTCCCGGTTGCCAAAGGTTGCGGGTTCGAGTCCCGCCCGTGCGCGCAAGATTTGGTTTCTTATTTCATCTTATGAGAATACAAAAATAACACTGTAAGTGTTAAAAACATTCTAAATCATATAAATGAATTTTAATACTTGCTCCATTTCTTAGCCGCCCATCTTAGTTGACAACTCTTGGACCACATACACGAAATAACCATTAAATATAAATAAGCGCCAGTGTGGTATGTTTAGTTACTAAGTTAATGTGTATTGATTAAATTTTAAATGCATTATCAGGGTTATTATGGGCGAATTTAATTAGACGCTCTAAGCTCGATCTATGATCGGAATATTGATAGTATTTTATTGGAATGAAGGACGAATATCAAAATTCATCGAAAGAAGTAAATAATTAGTTTAAACGAACACTATGTAGTATTCATGCTTAGTTTTTTTTTTGTTAAATATATACGCACGCACAGTTTTCTTCGCGTTACAAATCTTTAAGTTGATAAAATCGGTTGAGTCTTCTTGAGGCTCTGACCTGAACAAAAAATAAGAATTCCATATCAACTCATACGGGATTGAACACAACTTATTATACCTACGAAGCCCCATCCCCTAAAAAATATACCTAGAAAAGTATTTTTTTCGTACAATTCTCAACTCCAGTAGACAGACAATACAAGACTAATAACACAAGCTGTGAAGTCGGGTCAGCGAGAAATTTTATAGAGACTCCAAATAAAGCCTCTAACAAGAATCCTTTCTACGACTGTTCTCGGAAAATACAAGTAGGCACAGGGTGGAAAGTGTCTATGTTAAGAACAACAATAATGGCATAGAATAATAAAAAATAGGAAATACCTACATATTTATTGCCGACGCGTTTGGTGTAGTGGTCAGCGCCCCTGACTATAACTCCGGCCGTCTCGGGTTCTAATCCCGAGAGAAGCAAATGTTTGTATAATGAACACGAAAATTAGATGTATTTTAGTATGTATAGGAGACACCCCCGCCATAATCGTAGAATAGTATTCGTAGCACACAGAAGAAAATACCTTACTTCGAAATTACGACGATTGGTGGTAAGTGGTAAGGTAAGTAGGTCTTGTAGTAAAGATTTATTATATAGGACGCTTAATTCGTTTACAGAAATTTAAAATTCAGAAGTTCTCAAAGATAGAAGCGATCTCTTACAGACAACTTTATAACATTTCAATTATACCCTCCCTTTCTGTCTTCTGTCTATTAATGCAGAGGTATTTTTTTAATTTCAAGGTATTAAGTGGTAAATTAAAGTGACAAACTGCACATACAAAGACACAAATGAATGGCATTACAAATCGAAATCGCACAAAACGCTTTGCGCTCGCCGCGACGGTAATGGGACAGAAACTATTTCTCACATCTCCGCGTTATTGCCCAATAGATCAATAAAACGTTCATCAGAGCTTTGCACTGCATCATCCAAACACTCAATTACATAGCAGTTAGACTAAAGGCTCCAACATACGATGTATTTAATTATAATAGTTACATAATTATAGTACCTACTCATTCAAAATTCAAACTACTACTAATACTCATTTGAATTCAAGTTAAACTACTCATTCAAATTTTCTCATCAAAATGACACCAAAAAATAAACACGCGATCAGTCACTTTTCCCTTAATTATTTTCTACTTGTCCCTTAATTTCAGAGGCAAGTTCAAAAGCGTTAACGATTTATAATGAGGAATACTGGATGGCTTATAACCCGAGCCGATACTTCGCAACTATTTTCATTCTGACTGTTTAACGAAGTTGCGGCAAGCAAAAAACCACCCTGCCCCCAGCCAAGAAAACTCCGACATTAACTCTTAGTTAGAATGTTGCAAAACTGAAAAACGTGACTCTACGTCACGGACAATAACTTCACGTTGAGAAATCCCGCACCACCTCTTTGTCACATTTTACAAAGAAAAAGTGTTTCTCCTTTATTTCATTTTGTCGTTTGCTTTTTACGAAGATTGCAAAAGGGACGCCATTCAAAAATAGATCTTGCGACCTCTTCTCTTGTGTCAAGATAATAATGTAAAAGCCGATGGGATAAAGCATAAAATAAACTATTTGGCAAGGCTTGACGTAATTAAAGGGATGAAATCTCGTCACTAGTTTGTAATATTCTGTTTCATCATTTTCGCATTACCAATGAGAATGTGCTAGTTTTCATGAAAATAAACAGTTGACTAGGTAATTCAACTTGGTTCCGTTGTACAAAGTATTTCAAACTTAAAAAAAATAACAACAGGTGGTCGCCGTTCTAACCATAGAAAAAATGAATAAGGTTAGAATGGCCCCGGTCAGTGCGGCAGCGAGCTTAATTGTAGGCATATGCCTGCATTGAGCCGTAGCTACTTCAGTCGCGTGACAAGAGCGTTGCATTATTTTTTGTCAAAAATGCCGTCTTTTGCTATAATTACTTGAAGAGCGTGAACCCAGGTCATAAAAAATGAGAGAGAAAGTGTATTTTTTCACCGGTGAGTAATAATACGTAGTTATTTCGACATTATTTGCAAAAAAACACTTTTTAATTATGATATTTCAAATGATACCGGTTTTTTTTTGCACTAAGTTCAAAAAAAATATTCATTGATGACTGTCCACACATATTTCTAACAAATCTGCTATCTTAACACGCAATGTATCGCGTCCAATTTGCTTTGTTCGCTTGTATACGCATCACTAGGGATGTAGCTCACAGCACAGTAAAATTATCGATATATGGTAATTTCCCTACTGATGTATTAAAAGACAAAAATAAGTTTTGTTTATTAATTATTTGAAACATAGCAATAATTAAATAAATACAATAAAGTTGAAGAGTTTATATGTTGGAACGCTCTTATTTCAGGCACTACTAGAGCTATTTGAAAAAATATATATATTATATTCTAATTCGTGCTACCAAAATAAAGTATTCCTGCAATTAATATATAACTCAGCAAAAACGCACTGCTTAATCCTCAACTTTTCTACTTTCGCTGTAATTATCTTCGATTTTAATTTATCGTTTGGTCTATTTATTTGTAAAATAGGGTACGACAATTCACAGTTTAAAATCGATATGTGTTCAATACTCTTTCACAAGTTCTACATTGGTTTACTGTCAACAATCTACTCCCTTCAGCAGTGATACCGAAGTTAAACAACTTACGGCGCGATCGTGTTTTAATGAGTGACCATACCAACCATATTTAAGTGACCTAAACAACGAGCATATCCGTGCTTCATGAAACACGTTAAGCTAGTAAGCTAGAATCGGTTGATATTTTCTTACTGCATCTAAAAGCATTCGGTATTAATTTTATCATAATTTTCCTACGAAAACTTAAAAAGAATATTTTCTTAAAAAGGTTGACCTTTGGAAAGTATATTCTGGGATCAAGATTGTCCCAAATGAGCTCTCCCATCACACTCATCACTCTTAAACCTGCATACAAATATTTTTGTAAGAGTTATTTGTAGTCAGCTATACACTTATTGTGAGTTTGTATATAATTTTGTAATTTAACAAACCTTTGCAAAGCCCCTTTGGTGATGTGATTTAAATGCGAACAAAAGCACTGCAAGGTTAACTGTTGTATCATGCAGCTGTACATTTCTTTAACTTAACCACCATACTAACTTGGGTCATATTTTATTATTGAAAACTTCATGCATGCACGAAACATAAAATTGTACATGTGGCGGACCTAATTCCAAAAGAATTCTATACCGGTCAACCATACGTCTATAGGTATATTGTATTTTTTAGTTGTAACCTTAACTATTTTCGATTTGAGTTTGTTCCCTCCCCTTCCGTTCCATCGTAAAGTTCAAACCTAAAGTCTTTCTCGATAAATAAGACATCCAACACAAAACATTTTTTTAATTGGTCGAGTAGTTCCTGAGATTAGCGCGATTAAACACACAAACTCTTCAGCTTTATTGTATTAGCTAAGAATATAAATGAATAAAAAGCATGGTAAGATATAATACCTGAATATTGTAAACCATGGCCTTTATGCCTTTATACCTTTAAACATTTTTCTTTATATTGGAATCTATTTGTCTTATATAAGTAATATTACTTATTCTTTATACAAATAATGATTCAATTCTTCTAATAGAACTATTTTTAGAAACTACTTTAATGTTAAAAGGTATAAGTTACTCTATTTCAAGTAACGTTTAGCAACTCAATTTTTTCTTCTACTGTTTTTACCGAAAGGCAATAGTAGTACCCTTTGTTGCGATCAAATGAGCTGTTAAATTTTCCAAATTATTTCAAACTTAAATCCTACATGTTTATTCACAAAGAGAAACAACATTACATCGGTAATTGAATTTATAATAATCGACCTTTACCACATCACTAGTATTTTGACATAAAAGAACGAACGTATCTGAATGACCATTGGTGGTTTTACCGCTAGAAGCTCTGTGATTGGTAGTTGGTTTCAAGTACTAATTACACCAATCACAGAGCTCCTAGCGGAAATTGTGATTGGTTTGTAATATTGGTGCGTTAATTCATTGATTGGTACTTTTATCACTGCAGCAACAGCGCGGTAACTCCCACCGGCGACAAAGGTTCCCATACAAACGATCGATCAAAACCATTCTAACCTTATTCATTTTTTCTATGGTTCTAACAAAGAAGAACGTTTGAAAAGTGCATTGCTTACTCAGTGCGGTAAAAAAACACAGATCAAGTTAAATGTAATGAAACAATATGAAGATCATTTCGCTGATCAAAAAATCTCACATTTTACTGAAAGATTTACGATTCAGTTGTCGAATTTAATACTCGTTGTCGGCAAATGTCAATTATTATTAAGGAAAATTCACAACACACGAATAAATAAACGTGAATCTAAGAAAATCTTTTATTTATTTCCGTCAATCAATAAATTCACTTTCGTTTTTCATTCAATACATTCTGAAGGGGAGAAAAGAGAAAAGTAATCTCACGGATTGGGCTCGAACACGCGAAAAAGATATTGGAAGCCATCCGCAAAATAGGAACGTTTTTATTCTGTCAGAGATTATCCCTCATATATTAAGAAACAAACTTTACCGGCTTAAATTGTACCTGTGGAACTCAAAGGAAAACAGAAAGATTTATCTTATGATCTGACACATTGAATATTGGATCAATTGACTATTACATTACATGAGAACGTACTAAAACATACACAGATACCTGATTGTAGGTTATGAATCTGGGCTTCCATAGTGTCATTAAGAGGATTCGTGAAAT
Organism: Pyrausta purpuralis; assembly: GCA_963924145.1. Lineage (NCBI taxonomy): Eukaryota > Metazoa > Arthropoda > Insecta > Lepidoptera > Crambidae > Pyrausta > Pyrausta purpuralis. Next base: position 16,848,967 of record OZ001653.1, on the reverse strand, counting down.
ATATTTAAGACATAGATGACGATGTGTCACAGTTTTGTTAGTTCCGTATCGTTGATAGTACATTATGTACTCTGTAGTACCTAGGTACAGACCAACAGCGGACTGACAATCGTCAGCAGAACTTAGATGATAGCAAAAAGGATGGATGCTGCTTTATTTAGAAAGTGGAATGCTTTATTTAGAAACTGCAGGTTTTTTGTGTGAGAAGGTAGGCCGCTCGAGATGATCACCAACTGATTTTTAAGAGTCTGTGTAACTTTGATTAACTACTAACTATAGCTAATAGGTGTCATTGTTACATACCTATATGGATATAATTATTTTTAACTAAATTATATTTTAATTTGAAAAACTTTCAATATAATGGTTTAGAATATTTGTAACACACAGTGTCATACTTGTAAATAAGATACATAAGATGAAATAAGAAACCAAAACTGGCGCACGGGCGGGATTCGAACCAGGTTTCTGGTTAACCGGTCTGGTTAATCCAAACGCTCTTCCAATTGAGATACCGTGCTGTCGGTCCGACTGTGCGAGATTTCTGGTCTCTTATGGATACGTCATTACGCGTCACGTTTGCGCTATTCATCCAGCTGTTCTACAACAGCAGTCTGTGGGCCAAGTAGTCATTAATTACAGAATAAATTCAACTTGGAAACCAAGGGGCGTATTGCGATCCAACTTTAGCCGTCCAATTTCTAGCAACTCATTTCCGTCTCAGTGTAAACGAATATTATCAATATAATAATACTAAAATGGTACAAATATTAATATTTATGTTATTTTATTCAATAATTTTAAAAATATAATGCGATATCGCAATACAAATTGCCAATTTGACAGTAAAGGCTGATTCACGCTACACCGTGCCGGCGCTGGGCTGAGGCACGGTCAAACATTATTGTATAAAGTAATTCATGCCTTAACGTGCTCGGTCCGGCGTTGCAATGACTATGGGATTTTTTCCCGGCTCCGGCACGGTCCAGCCGCGGCACATGAATGAACATGAAGCGGCGTGAATCATCCTTAAAGCTGACCCTCTTACCTATCAAATCTGCATCGCAATACGCGCCCAGCAACTTTCTAGCTAACCGTTGATTATGGTTAGCCAGAAAGTTGCTGGTACGAGTTCCGTCTGTGCGCAAATTTTGATTTCTTATTTCACATTTATGAATACTTTCAATATACTTTATATGTTTACTACTGGTTACCGGTGGCTTCACCCGCTTGTATATCGGATCTCAAAATATATCGTTTAAATTTAAAGAATATTTGCTATTCCATCATATGAGCTGTATTACTCAAAAACATCTAGTAGATTTTACGTGAAAGCGTAACAATCGTTACATACTTTTTCAAGCATAGTAAGACGCCCTGACGTATCTATTTTTAAACATTGTAAATGAATTTGACCTTACAGTATAGAATTTTGTTGTTTTAAAATAGAACGGGAAATATGTTTATATTTGCTAAAAATAATAAAACAACGCGCTTCTACCCTTCCACATTTTGTATTCAAGGTAGTACTAACTTATGAAAAATAAACTGGCGCCTACGGTATGATGGAATAATTGAATAAGCCCTATCAAGTTCGCGAGGTATAAAATCGTTCAAAGTCAATTTTAGCTCAATATTTTTATTCAGTTCACCTATTTGTATTCATAGAGGTTTTTTTCTGAATAGATAAACGGATAAAAAGGGTTTTCCGCCTTACATTGGGGTCTGACGAATGGAAGACAGATACGAACTTACAAAACCCACATAGATGTAAAAACTAACGTACCCGTTAAAGGCTTTTAGTGCAAAAGTTAAGCGTAATGACACAATATTGTGTTAGTAATCATATTAATACATGAATCTATTTATTCATTTGATTAAACTTCATTGCACTCTGTGAGTTGTTCAATCAGGGCATTCTATACTTTCATTGCACCTACGAGTATGTCAATATCAATCAAGCTATGATCTTATCAAAAATATATATATTATATAGATATATATTATTTTAAATAAATGATTGAATTTAACGTTTGCTTTCAGTATACTTACTGAATCATAATAATTCTGTAACAAAGTTTCTTTGATATTGACAGATAAAATGTGACCCACATTAAGCCTCCTCTTATAACTATATACCTGTATATTAATTAGTATAATAGTAGGAATTACTTAACTTCTCATTACAAGACGATACTAAAACCGCCCTCAAGATGTGGCTTTGTATCTTGATTAATTCAGATTAATTTACAGCGTCGATGTCACTATGCCTCAGAGGTTTATCAGCAATATTAGTTTTGATACACCAAAATTAATAATTAACACAACTCAAACAACGTAGCTGCAATCAATAAAATTTAGGGAACAAATTATTAACGGCGGTTTGCCCCACTTAGCGAAAAGTTGAAGTCGCCAAAGTTAAATCAAGTATCAAGATTGTTTTTGTAAACTTAATTTTCCGCTTCCCCATAGGTACAGACAGATTACGGCCCAAGTTTTAACTTTTCTTGAATTTATTTAGACGCGAGCAGAACTTTTGGCCGAGTCCGCGGTTGAAAGAAGGACTGTGTAAACGGAGTCATATAGCGGTTTTACCTACAGTATTTTACTATACATAGACATAGCTAAATCTCCTGTAGAAGACTCTCAAAGATGTAATCACATTTTTGATTAGGAAAGAAATGGTAATGAGAAATATAGCTTTCCATACTCGGTGCGTTTGAAATGGTGGTTAGCTCCTGAATACTATATGCCAGCTGGCGCGGGTTCAAATCCCGCAAAAAGAAAATTTTTGTATGATGAGCACGAACATTTGTACCTATTTCATGTTAGTTAATACGTATTTATGTATTTATACGAGTCGCCTCTCAAAAACGTCGTCTGGTATTCCAAGGAAGAAATTCCTTACTTCGAAACCACGATTATTGGTGTGTTGTCTGGCGCATATTTATTTATATTAAAAAAAACAGCCGTTTTACACACACACACGTAAAAAATTAAAAAAAAAATGAAAAAGAAAAAGTGAAAAAGTTTGATTTTTATACAAGTGTACTGCTCGGCTTAAGCGACCTTTACAGTCTTATCGTCATAATACTGTTTCAGCCAATGTAACACAAGAAATTGGTTGTTTTGCCTGGAATGTTTTCGGGACAGTTTTGATTTAGATGTGCTCTTTTCGAATTTCAATTTTAGCACCTCGTGTCTCAGCCGCTCGCGCCGCCATCTTGAAAAATGGCGTCCTATAGTACTTTTCAGAAGGTATCTCCTTTCCAGCTCATTTTACGATATAAATATCATTTTTCATAAAATCAATAGTTCCGTTGTACAAGTTCTTCAAAGTGCCGCCAAAACACGTCTGTAAAAACGTGAAACGAAGAAATAGAGTTTTAAGGCTCTCTTTGAGACAATTATATAACAATAACACAGTATGTTTGTAATAGCTTTAATTGTTACTAATTCAAGTATCAGACTTGATATCAGATGAGACTTGATATTAAGCCTCTCATTGAAAAAATCAAGACATATCAGGTTTATAAATTATACCTCAATATCTTCATACTTCTTAATAACTTAGGAAAAAGAGAATTTTTATTTCAAGCTCTCATTGAGACTAACAAGTTCCAATTAATTTAAGATATTACATTTCCGATTGAATGTGACTGAAATTTCGTAGGAAATGTGTCATATAATTTACATCACACATTTCCGGTTGATGAGGAATTAAATACATTGACGAGTATCATATATATCCTGTAACATATATATAAAAGATATAAGGTTCAAGAAAGAAGAAAAGAAAAGTAAATATAAGATTTAATACTTACAAGGATTTTTAATGCAGCAGAAATCAGAATATTGAGTTGTGTTGTGTCACAAACTTATCATTTGATGCGTTAAATTGTGCTTAGACAGGGACCACTCTGCATGTTTAGTTTAGTTATAACATTTATTTTTATGTTTACTTATACACTGACCAAAGCTTATGTAGTTAGTCTTGTTATAAGTAATTAGTCTTAGTCACTGTAATAATAGCTACTACGAGATCGAATTGAAATGAGGAGACACAGAGAATAAAGTAACCGGCATCGCCCTGAGAATCAGTTAGCTCAATTGGCAATAGGCAGGGAATATAGCGTGAATAACTGATGGCTGTTGGGATGAAAAGTCCTGGATTGAAAACCCTTCGACCAAAGACACGGCGTAGGATGTCCACAGACAAGATAGACAGACGACCTTGTAAAGATCGCAGGATCAAACTAGATGCAGACCGCTTGTGATCGCTCGCTGTGGGAAACCTCGGTGGATGCCTTTGTTCAGCAGTGGACGTCCATTAGCTGATAATGATAATGACTAGCTAAAGGCTCTGAATATAAATAAGCCTGGCAACACGTTGAAGCGATTCTCTTTCATTTAACTTTTGTAATAAAATTTCTAATTGACTCGATGATCTATGATACCAATTTACGCTTTGAATCAATTATCGCACCAATTTATTTATGAAAAGCAATTTCGTATTTCGCCTTTATTTATTGCATTCTCGTTTCAGATTATTCTGTGTAATACAACCCAAAAAGTGTCAAGATTTATTTATATGAAACACGCGTGTGTGTATAATTCATTACGTTGCAGACTGATACGAATTACCTAAAATGTATAAAGATGAGAGATCTATGTTGGACTGACTTTAATAAAATAAATGTTGTTACATAATTGGTAAATCAAATGAGTATGTAAATCATGCAACAAGTAGGAATAAAGTATTTATTAGCTATCGGCACTGCAAAGAAATGCGTATACAATTTACCTACACTGTTAGATTATTTTCCATCATGGAAAAAGAAAAGGGACTAAGAATTATCGCTAAAGTGGAAAAGACCTCGTCTGTGGACAAAGCGCTTTGAAAATTCTCTTCGCAAGTACTTCTTTTGCTTATGAAAATGATCTCTCAACGCGGTTTTCAGACCTCTAGATTTATTGTGCGTCATACATATTCGTAACATTATTATGTGATCGCTCTACCAGGGAGTGCTTGTGAAATGTGACAGACCGACGTGAAAAATACAAATGAGGGCCTGATAATGTGCTGTTACTTCGTATATTTTCTAAATACATTTCGTTTTTAAAGTTAATTTTACATATAGAAGATTTTTTTCATACGTGGTGTTCCAAGTTCTAAGACAAAATCCAAAGGCAGAGGATTACTAAGGGGACAAAACACCCCCGTATGTGTTCCGCAATTTTTAATAGTTTCCGAGTTATAATTGGATGATCAAACGAACTTACCTTAAGTGAAGTTCGATCCAAATTGTCCTGACTTCGACGAAGAGATTTAATTGACCATGTAGTATACCCTACTACGCGTCCATTCACTCGCACACAGGTTTAGCGCAAGAAAGAGAAGGTAAATGACCTCACTCCCTCCCACGCCTCACAGCACTGCCAGCCGCCTGTCGCTCATTCATTTCAGAGCAAGGAGACCGATGTATGAGATGTACAACGTTGATTATACTTATTGTAAGGGTGACGATTATTTTTGCATAAAAAACGTTCACGGGAATTGGGAAGGGTGGGACCTTAAATCTCTTCGTCGAAGTCAGGACAATTTGGATCGAACTTCACTTAAGGTAAGTTCGTTTGATCATCCAATTGTCCTGCCTTCGACTCTGAGATTTAATTGACCATGTAGATGTTTGGAGTAAAATCAATGTTGTTACAATAGAATAAGTTGACATCTCTGATGTTAGTAGTGATTGATCATTAAAACGATCATATTAAACAACAATTCATTGTTCATGTCGCTATCTTTGACATATACATGTATCACTATTACTAAAAAACATTAGTTGTATGATAACTATGATAAGTTATAACTTTCTACTAATAAAAATATCTATATTAGAAAGAAAGAAGATATTTGTTAGTATTTTTTATTAATGATTAACTAAAAATTGATAATTTATTTATTTTAGTAATTTTAAGCTGAAATAAAGCATTTCTGTTTAATTGTGGCATGTTATAAAAATTGCAAACAATACAGAAGACGTATTGTTGGGCTGAGACGGTTTGCGAATAATATAGTTTTACACACTGAATTTGGCACGTAAAACAAATGATAATTTTATTACGAGGAAAGCCACATACAGAAAACACTTTTTAGTTAGCGCCTTATCTTTGGTAAGATAAAGGGCGTGAAGGTAATGTCGTCTGAAAAATCGTTATCTTATTCTTGCAGTATTTAGCATATTTTATAATTATAGTTTTGAAATACGTATGTACATGCTATTCTATTGCTTTTCAGTATGGGATATGTAGGTATTAATGCGACTGTTTGAAAAATATTCGATCGAATACCAAACACATAAATAATATTTTATAAATTAAAATTTCGAATACCTGAGAAAATTTATATACTTAATTTGGTTATAAAATGTGTTTATGATTTGTATAAAAGTAATTGATTAAAAGATTCATTCTTAGGAATGTAATTATTTTAAGATCATGATTATATTCACGGGTGTCTATCAATGATATATGATTATTTGCTGTGTAAGAAAAAGAATACAATAATTCAATGGCTTTGAAATATTATCGTTATCAGAAAGTTTAAGGCATAGGTAGGTAGGTAATGATTTTTTATGTATTATTTATATTTCATTAAGTATATAAGTTTTTTTTTTTTAAATAAGATTTAAAATCGGCTTCTGGGAGCTTTATAAGGGCAAACGACCGCAAACGATTTCTCCGATATAAGTTTTGGTACCACCCGGCCCCGACCAAATACGTTTGTCTAATATTCGACTAATCGACCAGGAATGTTCGCCGAGTATTCGATAGTCGGCACATGTTCAGATTTATATATATGATGTATATGATAAATTTAATCATAATTTTATTGCCTGGGTAAATGTCTGGATTACTTTTAAGGATTACAATAAATATCAATCCTATGTTTCAGGTTGGTTGCTATGAGTTTTTTATTTATTTAACTTTATATATATTTTTAAGTTTGACATATATTTGTAACATATTTGGCTACAGATGAGACTTGTTTCAATATTATGAGCTGTGTCAAAAAAAAAACTGATGATGACTTAGAATAAGGGTACCTATTTTGACACGAAATCCAAAAATAAACGGATATCGTATTAAAAGTACCTATGTCATATCGAGATCCCAAGGGTAAACTGGTTTTATACATATTTAAAAACATCTTTACATATGGTTAATAAAAAACATAGATAATTTGGTTTGAAATAATTAATTGATTCAAATTTTAATAAATAGTCGAATCACATGACGTCCTCTGGCGTAAGAATTAAGGAAAAGTCCATTAGAAAAAAAAAATTTTCAAAATAAAATACTTTTTCTCAACCATACCACCCGACCTATTTTATTATTATTTTTTAATTTTCAATTGTTCCACCGTATGTAAGTAACTGGTGAATATCAAGACAAAATGTCCTTTGAAAAATTATTAAACACAGTATATCGAATACTATAAACATCAAACAATAAAATGCATATAATAAGTACCTATTTCATTGCTTATTAGAGCAACGTTTTCAAGGAACAGTTCCTTAATAACTTAGTGGCTTTCTGGGAAAGATTGTTGGGGAGTGGGTGGATGTAATTGATTACAAAAAACTGATGATTAGAGAATATATTTACTTGATGTACTTTATTCTTAAATCACAGAATAAATAGTAGGAAAATAAACATGGTTCATATTTCCAATAACTCGAATTAGATTATTATAGTGCAATTTGATTCTAATGCTGCATTGCATTTAGGATACGTCAGTTTTTTTTTAAATATATATATATATATATATATATATATATATATATATATATAAATAATAATTTCCTAGCCTTTTGTTAAAAAAAATATTGATAGTGATATTTTTGTAATAATGAATATGGCTTGTATTTATTTCACGTCAAACGTAGGTGTGTGTGTAAATGGCAAATAAAAATAACCGAATTATATGAAATATTGTAATAATACTTGATAAAATAAAATTGTGTCAATTTATATGCTTTGCTTATGCATTTCCATAAAAATCAAAAAAGGCATTATCTTCATAAAATGAGCTTGTTTCAATTTAATAGCTACCTACTCTTATGGTATATCTAACAATGTGTCGATAAGTTTTGGTTTATGCTATCTGCCGCATACTTCAATACAATAGAACGTTTGATTTGAATTATTCTTAGGTGGTGCTTGAAACAAGGTCATAGAAACAAAGGTCAATTCCAGGTGACCAAAGGTTGTCACAATTTTTACTGGGCGTTGGCTGGCTTTTCCAAAGATAAAGGACACAGATCTTTATTAAGTTTTCTCGACTCGAGATTAAGTACCGAACTTTGCGACGGTTAAATTAACGTATTTATAAAAAAGCATATCACTTTCACAGCATATTTTTCGAAAAACGAAATAACCTCTAAAACAATGGAATACAGCGCACCCTAATAAATCTTATATGACGGTAGTACTATATTGATTTCGGGGTTTGATAAGATGTCTCATTGGCATATTTAAAAAAAATACGCTTTCCAGGTAGTTGTTATTGCTTCAGTAAATAAAATCTAAGCTTTACCGAATTATTTACTGAGAAGTTGATTTAATCTTAGTTGGATATAAAATAAATACGGCAAATTTCCTACCATTCAGAATCATACATTTGCCAGGTATTTAGCAAAGCTCATTCTCATTTTTATTATAGCTGTTAAAATTAAAAGCATTTAATGGAGTTTTTAAACGGACTGGTTTTTATATGGACCCAACCATATTTTGGTACGTCCTGGGCAAGCTTACAGCTTGCTTGCTTGCTAGTTATAATCAAAGAGCCAACCACAAGCTAAATAGCTATAGGTATGAGCAGAAAGCAGAATTGTATGTAGAAAAATCTTGCTTTCTTTAAAAGTACATTGTTTTCTTTTTACAAAATCTATTAAATTCAATATTTTAAGGAGTATTATTAAGCAATTTATGTTTACCATAGCATTGTCTAGTTAGACAATTTTATAGCCATTGGCAAGAAATAAGTACAAAAGAGTTGTGATCAATGGATAAGGACCCAAACCACCCATAACTATGTGAGCTATGGTGGGATGCTATGCTACCGTTTTTAGAGCTTTGTGGAAAACATATTAGGAACGTGTACTGCAGGTTGCAGAGTACGTGTATTTATGATTAAGGTCTAAGTTGTTAAAGTGTTTTTGAGTCTCTCATGTTTACTATTCTGAGTAAAAATTTACAAAATAAATATTAATTTATTCGATTTGAAATAAATCTTCTGCCACTATTATTACTTGGTAAACCATTTTATTGCTATTTTGGTTTGTACGTGTGATAGCTCACATTATGCTCCATTTTAATATTTGCCTAAATATTGGCTGAGACAAGTGTTCGGTCGTGGTTTTGCCACGAGTGGAATACGGTAGCCCGTAATAAGTACATGTACGTACGGCCTTAAGGTGATATAACAAAGCATTCATAAGAACACATACCTTTTTTGGTCGGATTCTGATTCCGAGTGCGAGACGTTTAAAACACGCTGGAATTGTGACGGTAGATCACCGTTGCGAAGCAATTCGCGGCGCGTCATGGGCCACTCACATCACAGGTATGGCCGGATGAGTGCGGGCGAGGGCCGCTGATTCATACTCAGAGGCCATAGTGGCGCATCGTCAGCGCTGCTTAATATTAATCATGAATGTCTTTGGCTGTAATTTATTAGTATAGCATCAAAGAACAATTGGCTGTAACTTCAGCTAACTTGTTTCCCTTTTTTCGCAATGAAAATGAGGGTAGGATATTGGAAGCAACGCATACCAAAAGTCTCAGATAAGATCTAGAATAATCTAGATAATTAGGACAGGCTGACCTCACGTGTCAGCTCTGCCAGTATTTGCTACAGATCAATATCGCGTATTGATTCGGAGCGGAAAATGCGGACTGGCTAGCATCGCGTGCTAGCTCGGCCGTGAAGCGTAAAGCATGCATGGTGCAGCCACGCTGGGTAGTGCGTTTTACTTCACATTCACTTGTTAAATTAATAACAAAAACATTTTTGAACTAACATGTCACTATAAGATAAATTTCGTTTAGCACGAAATAAAAACTTAACGGTTATATACTGTGGTTACTGCGTGCGTTGGAACGGCGCGCGCGCACGGACACGAATGGGCGACAGGCGGCTGGCAGTGCTGTGAGGCGTGGGAGGGAGTGAGGTCATTTACCTTCTCTTTCTTGCGCTAAACCTGTGTGCGAGTGAATGGACGCGTAGTAGGGCATACTACATGGTCAATTAAATCTCAGAGTCGAAGGCAGGACAATTTTACAAATTAGTTTTAAAATCACTCTCTTTTTTTAAACTATAGGTAGAAGTACTTCTGAATTGGATATCTATCTATAGTATTTATCTCAGCAAGAAAAAACCGGCCAAGTGCCAACTTTAACTGAATTAGGGAATCTACTTACTTCCACTTAGTAAAATGCCTCAATATTTTGTTAATAGCAAATATAACTTTGATTTTCATAGTGTTTGTACGAAGAACAAAGTTAAGTTTGCGGTTGTTGAAAATGTGCTATATCTCAAAAACTTCTCGTCCGATCCCGTCCAAACTAAACTAACTTTTCGTTTAAAGTGTTTGTTGAGATCTACATTATATATTTTTTTCAAAGTTTACACTTGCCTCAGAAGTTGGAGGGGGGAAGGGATGCCCATTTTACCACTTTGGAAGCGTCTAGCTATGAAACGTTAGACTATAAAAGAAAATGGTTTTAGGAACCATTATGTCATTTTTAAAGAAAAATTTTTTTTTCGGTTTTAGTTTCATGTATGGGAGCCCCCCTTAAATATCATTTTTTTTATTTTTGTATGAGAATCGTAAAGCGGTTAACAGGATACATCTTCTTACCAAATTTCAATAGTGTAATGCTTTTAGTTACATAATAAAGTGACTGTGACATACGGACGGACAGACAGACAGACTTGACGAAACAATAAGGGTTCCGTTTTTTGCCATTCGGCTACGGAACCCTAAAAACACGCATGAGGGTACCTACCTTAATGATTCGCGCTACAGTGACCATAATTTTTTTAAAAACAGTATTTAAAAAAACAAGTTGACTACTTTCAAAAATCGCGAAACATACATGGGGATAATTCGTAAAACCCCTTGTTATGCCTCTATCTATACACTATTTTTGGTACACCCTGTTTATGAGATGATAGTTAGAGAAGTTAAATACAAACCTAAATGCATGGCATGCAATAAAATGTTTTATATATACATTAACGTTTAACATTCATGTGCAAGACATTTGACATCAACAAATGCAAATATTTCAAGCAATAAAAATTAACTGAACTAACAGACAAATAAAACCTTTTGCCGTTTAAAATGTTCATTAAATAGCAATTCGGTGGAATGATGCAATATTATTCGGAAATTCACCTCTTACAAACCAAATGCACCTGAATTTAATTTAAAAGCTTTCATTTGTCGAACGTTTTACGCAATTATTGCACTGAAAAATGTAAATTAACTGTTTGCGAGTGGCGACAAATATTTGGTGCAACGGCGTCCAATTTCCGCAATGGATATTTATGATAGAATTCAATACGCATCCGTCTAATTTAGCAAACATCCACGTACTATGTGATATTTTTATTTAAACAATCAATTTTATTAAAAATATTTAGATACGTAGGTAATAAACTAAACAATGGCAATGAAACAACAGAAAAGGATTGATTTTACTGACCCAATGTCAACCCAACGTCAATTTATAAAAAAGCTTATTGTTTAAAAACAATAAGCTGGAGTGAATTATGTGTCGTAGCTTTTTACCAATACTCGTTTCTAGGCTATGCTACGCCGTAGCAGGCAATTGATGCTACGCCGTAGCATTCTGACGTTCGTAGCGTACTACACGTCGTCGTAGCGGAGTACACAAGTACTCGAATACTAGTTTTTAAGCTATTTGCTACAACGCGATGAATTTACTGTATAAGTAGTTTTTGTTTTAGCTTGCTTTATAAATGTACTCTTGACGAGTATATCTGTTTCGTCAAGCACTACAAACCACTTAAAGCCAAACTATCACTTTTGCCATTCCAGTAAAGCAACTAACGTGCTCACTGAGCCGAGTCAGTACTAAGTCAACAGTAAGGTACATAGTTCATCTTAGTCGGCGAGTGAAGTTTAAATCTATCGACCGCGAACCGACGTCTATCTCGGCTAATTTCGACCACTAAACCACCGCTGCAGATCCACTGTCTAATCTGATATTATATTCGAGAAGTTTACTCTGCCTAACCACAGTACATATCCGATATCCACTCTTTCAAATTGTAAATTAAGCCACTTTTTTACAGTAATATTTTACCTAAAGGTAACCTATTAACTAGCATTTAGGTTTAAAAATAATGCACTGCGCTAATTAGTCAAATTTAATAGTGTGATTTTCATTTCTAACAAATCTCACTGTTTTCATTCGTAAGTAAGTGAGTAACAAATCTTACTCTTTTCATTAGTAAATGTTAAATCTTTAAATGATTCAAATTGTTTTGTAACAAAATAATCGTTTAATACTCCTTTTCGGTATAATTTTATTATGAAAATAGATAGGCAGACAAATGACTACGATCTCCATCTACGATGCGGTCTAAGATTTATTTCAAAAAACTCAATTTCAAAGATATACAAAGTCATTGACATAACTTTAACGAACTTACTCTTACGCCGGTATAATAAATGTACAAAGTAAAACGAGATTGAGTGTTTTAAATACTTCAGCAGTCTTTATTGGAGAATAGCTTTGGGAGCTAGGTAATATAAGTAGTTGAGAGAGGCCGGAGATGGAGCCTGCGGGCGACGGCGAACTTCGACAAAGAGTAATGAACGATGCCTCGACCTCGCGCTGACACTTGGTTACCTCACCACACTTTTGAGAGTAGTACGTACGTTTATAACGAACTAGTGAAAATAATTTCAATTTTGGTCAGCAGAAGTCTATGAATCTACAGGCATGATGAGCCAGATTAAGTAATGATGCAGCACCTCGATCTAATAAGCCAAAATCGACCTGTAGCAGAAGCTTTTAAGTACCCGTACTTATATTTACTTAACAAAAATATATAACTTTATTTCGCTATGTAATTTTATTGAATTATGTAGCTTCAACATTTTTTATCCCAGCGTCTCCGTATAAACCTAATTTCTTGGGTCTCGGAGGTGATCCAGTAAATGAGCAAATTAGATAAAGAGCATTAAAGTATGAACCCTTGGTTTATTTATGTAACCATTCGTTCAAAAACCGAATTATTTTCCTCCTGCGGTGAGTGCAAATACTCTGTTTTATTAGGTCTAAAGACACTCACGTACACGTTTGATATGATCAGTATATAATGATGAACCAGTATTTTGGAGAATGCAATTGCCAATTGCTAAAAAGTATTGATCAAAAATAAAACAAAATCTTTTTATTTTCTTTTTTTTTAAATTTCGTGTATCAAAATAGTTTGGTGTAATGCTCTTTTTTTAATGGTAAATCGTTAGGCTTTCTAGCTTTCAAGTAGACTCCTACTTTGAAAAAACACACCGTTTGTTTAAAAACACTGCATGCATACACAAAAGGTACATATGACGGACATAATGCTAAAAGCATTCTCTACCGTTTACCGTTTAAGGAACATGAAAAACAAAGATGGCATTGGAATAAATGAAAAATTATAATGCCTTGATTTTAAAAATAACCTTCATAATTATTCTGTTTTCCACTTTTTTAGGGTTCCGTGGCCAAATGGCGAAAAACGGAACCCTTATAGTTTCGTCAAGTCTGTCTGTCTTTCCGTCCGTTGGTCACAGCCACTTTAATCTGTTACTATAAGCATAACACTGTTGAAAATTAGTCGGAAGATGTATCCTGTTAACCGCTTTACGACTCTGATTCAAAAAATAAAATTATGATATTTCAGGGGGGGACCCCTACATAAAAATAAATCGAAAAAAACATTTTTGTCAAATCTTTGCGTGTCTATGGATAGGTCTAACGTTTGATAGATAGACGCTTCCAAATTGGTAAAAGGGCGCCCCGCCTCTAACTTCTAAACTAAGCGAATGTATATTTTGAAAAAAAATATGATGTAGATCTTAACAATTACTTTCAACGAAAGTTTGTTTGGACGGGATAGAACTAGTTGTTTTTTAAGTTAGCACATTTTCAATAACCGCAAACATAACTTTTTTCTTTAAACAAACACTAACAAAGCTATATTTGCTGTCAACAAAATACTGTTGTATTCAAGCTAAGTGGAAGTAAGTGGATTCCTTAATTCAGTTATAGTTGTCACGGAACCCTCAGTACGCAAGTCCGACTCGCACATGGCCGGTTTTATTGATTTTGCTATCGAGTGTTCTCTATTTCTTTTGATCAAGTATAAAATTTACATATTGTATATTATCAATCATTTTCTACATAGGATAGCTACATAAGCGTAGCTACTCATAGTAATTGCGATGTGGATACAGAAAATTACACTTTAATTACCTCGACACTTCTTGGATTGCATTTTACAGGAAACAGCACTGGCTGGAAAACGCGGACGCGTATAATTGGCAAGAAGAACTTATACTGGGCAAGTTTCTGAGAAAAAGAAGCAGGCGCGGCGGCCTTTTTAATGGCAGCTTATATACAAGGTGTTCGAAAACAAAACCTTGTAATGATATAAATACAGTCTTATAATGACCTTAATAATCGCAATTTTGACGCTAGTAGTATTTTATGTTTAGGATAATATGTAACTTTACTTACCTATTCAAAAACGGGCAAATAATACTTTTTACATATTCAAGTAAAAGCTTCCTTAAGGGCCTGTTTCACAACCGACAAATTAGCATTTAGCACTAGCAAATAAATAATTCAAATATGGAACGTCAAATAAATAGTGAACAGATAACGCTAATGGGAACATTCAAACATTGTGAAATAGGGCTATGCTGAGGGTTTTATTTTTGATAACCTTTAGTTGCTTATTACAGGTCATAATTTGATCTCATGACTAATGAAGCCCATCGAAAATAGTTACACATTGTTAACACTCTACAGGTGTTGTTTTGGTCAGCAACGAGGGACTCGGGGGTGGCTGTACAAACGATACTGATGCCAAACAATAATAAAAATATATATTTTATTGTTAAATGAAAAAACCCACAAATTAAATTTATTATCGCGATACTAGCAAGCGAGTCAAAACTACCAACACCAGGTCGCCTCTTCGTAGCTTACTAGCTACGGCGTAGTATTTCGTAAATACGAGCGAGGGTGCGAGTTTCCCCACTCGTTTTGTTTTCTTTAATGTTGTGAAGAGGTTTTCTAACATAAAATTTGCATATATAACATTAATATGGTTGGATGTCACTGACCAAAACAACATCATGTTTATAAGGCACATAGGCGATTTCGCGGACGGAACGACAAAAGTTCTAATTGCTTTACATTTAAAAATATCGTATGAATATACAAGTCCTATCCGAATTCATATTACACAGGTTAGTGGAGCAACATGCTCTTGATGGTAGCCGCTTACTTTACGTTGAAACTATTTTGCATAACCCCGAAGTTGAACCAGGAACTCGACGCAGCTTATCCTTGTTTTATTTTCCAATATTATCCGTACTAATATTGTAATCCGCCTTCCGGCTTAACTAAAATAGAAGTTCAGAACTCTTTATAAAAGCTCGATGCGTTGCATTTAGCTCGTTATTTATTCACGTTAGTTCATTATACATAATTTCAGTTGCGAGTGGTTTCCTAACTAGGCGGATGATCATTTTAATTTAACATTTAACGCCCGCGTTAAATTTAAATGAACATGTTGAGGAACAGTAAATCAATCGTGAGAACTATTTGCCGATAGTAATACGAAAGCTAATCCTCCTGTAAGAACAAGATGTCGTTCAAATGTAAGTTGGAAGCTATTACTTTCTACAGATCAATGTAGTGAGTTTTTACCTGTAAGATAAGCCTAGATTCCTTTGAGCCGAGTAGGTATTGATAGGCTTCAATCCAATCTACATTGTTTTTGCAAGAATCTGCGGAAGGAACTTGTTATCTCTGTGACTCTTGCGTTTTGTTGAATTAGTAAGAGGGTACAGACAAATGGGCGTGTAAGAAACACGGAACGATCTCCGACTCGGCCGAAAGCGATAGTGCGCCGCTAGTTACGATAATAAATAGGGGCTTAACGCTGGCAAATGGCCGATTAGGGCATTCTTGACTACAACACGGGCATTCTGATAAAGTTACCGTTTGCACTGCTACGAGCCTCCCGGGGTTTATGACGACGGACGGATCGCCGCTCTGCATCACTCTCACGCTCGTTAATTTATCTTTCAATCGTTCAATTGGATTTTATAAACGAAATCTGGCACACGTAACTACCCTACAAAAGATCATCATTGATCCAACTAAGCACTTTCATTTTAATTACAAACGACTTTAAACGAAACTATAATTATATAAAAAAATGTAAGCGAGTGTTCATAGTTGCTTTACAAACAATCCTTCTATTAACTTCCTTCCCCACTCAAGGAAAAGGTTATTGTAACACAATTCATAAATTACTACGTGACGCAACGAAGGACAATTCTTTTCTATTAAGCAAAATAATCAGAAGTATTACCTATAAATTCATTTGTAAATGACGATAGTAATATACGATAACGCACCTTAAAGATTGAACGTAATGAACGTGTCTAACGCCTAATAAACTTTTTGCTAAGCGGAATTAAGGAAATCATTTCCTCGCGGATGACGCGTTTTAATGACAATAATTTGGATAATATAGTAAATTGCTTAATTATATCGGAGCGACAACGCTTGCTAAGCATTGTACTTATTCACGAAACTCTACTGGCGCCATTCGCTGAGATTCGCCCATTATACCTTTCATTAGGGACAATTGAAGAAATTAAAAGCTTATTGTTTAATTAAGTTAATTTTCTAAATCCATTTAGACTTCATTTCACTTAATACTTCATAATTCTTAATTACGTTTCAGCTTCTTTCTTTAAGTACGGTAGGCACGAATTTAAGAAATGCTTCGGAATTCTCTACTGTCGAAAATTCATGAGACATTTTTATTACCCAAAGATTGAAACAAACCTTTTTTTGTTATGAAACAAAGAAAACCATAACAAAAAACACAACATAAGTTCTTAGTAGATTTATAGACTTAACCAATCAAGGACTATTATCAGCAACAAAAATGGGTCCACAATAGAAAATTATCTCTTGACAAATAGATATCTATCGACGCACTTACAAAAGCTAAATCACATGTAAGTATGAAAGCGCTTTTATGTGAAATGCGACATTGTTGCCACAAAAAAACAGTATCTATCTAAACAACTGAATTGAACGCAAATGGAATACGGGTGCGATGGAGCTGCCTAAATTATATGAAGCAACAACTTAACAAAAATGTACAAAGTGTTTTTTATGTATGTTAATAGATTTTGATAATGTTTTCGTTTTTAACGTTACAATTACCTAAGACAATTAATTTAGACAACAATACAATTAGATAATTTCTCATGTAGTTTAATCATTTACATTTATATTTATCTGACATACATATTTTGGTTTCAAAAACTCGAGTGTTAACTGAGGAATTATTAATAAAAGAACGGAAAAAATTACACGGCCAAATGTAAAAAATGAATGTTAATAAATAGTATACGGCTCATGGCTTAATAAAAATAATAGCACTAACATACGAGTAACTCTATTCAGTTTCTTATTTCAAAGCTACCTATATAATCGTACGTCGAGACAATTCGTGTCCATATTCGACTTTCGCCTAACAAAAACAAGCCATAAGTTACAAACTTATTTAGCAGTAGTGATGGAGCTAAGAAGGAGGGAAAAGAGGCCGTCATTCAAGAGGAAACGTGATAATTACGGGCGGAAACTGAGGAAAAAGATACCAATAAAGTATTTACAGAACGAATTAAGAACTTGTACCACACACGGGCTGCCGTACATTGTAAACACGGAAATACATTGGACCGAAAGGTAAACGTGTTTCATTATTAAGGAGACTGCACACTTTCTATCAAAATCGCGTCGATTCTTACGGTAGGGTATGGTATATAATAAATTCTGTACCATAGCCGATTGACATATTATGACTCTTACTCGTATTTAACTTTTAGCAACTTATTGTCTGTCTTCAAATGCTGATTCAAAGTTCTAAGAACCTTTAGAATTGTTGTTGTGCTGAACAGTAAATCATCAGTCTACAAACTTTTCAGATAGACCCTAAATCAGTCTACAAGGCAGCAAGGTTTTAACGTAAAAATAACATTCTGTTACGTTCAATTTAACGTTGAGTTGGCTCCCGAAACGCGAGTGATTTATTGTATAATTTCAGATTTTTTTGGACGGTTAGCTTTCTGTTCGCGGTCGCTGTAATGATAGCCTTGTTGTACATGCAGTATTTCAGATTTACAGTGAGTATTGACGCGACAAATAATATTATCCATATCTATTTATCATCAAATAAATCACACATAATAAAGCTATGCCATTCACATTAAAAACAGCGAATTAAGAGTAGCATTGTATATATTAAAAGCGTAGATTTTTCTGTCAATGTAACTCGTTAAATTTTACAAATTTTATTAGAGACACATGTGGATCTATCATATTTTTCCTAAACAGACATCACCGATCGTCACAAGTGTCGAAATGGACTATTTCAACTGGAACATCTCCTATCCCGCCATCACGCTGTGTCCGATGTACAAGATAGAGGACGACGACTTGAATGCTTTAGTCAAGTTTAGTATGATTGACAAATCATTAAAATTGTATCTGGTAATCTTTAAAAAGGAAATGTTAAGTTAGCATGAAGTCTTTTCTATCTGATTTATTTACAAAACGTTCAAATGACTAAATACTACATTCGATATTCGCCACGCTGTACCAACTACGAGAATGTTGTAGTAGAAGCGCGCAATAGCAAAGTGAAGTAATAATCTACTCTAATAAAAACCTAATAAAAGTTATATATTAAACTATTAGAGTAGACTAGACTTAAATAATTGTTGATAATGATTGCTGCGCTCCTCAAGGCTTTGTTCCGATGCTGTACGACACGCACTCATAGCCACGATTAAGTTTATTTTCGCTCTGCAAGCCAGTCGCCGCTCCGTGGTCCCAGGTTCGAATCCCGGTCGGGTCAATATAGAAATCATAATTTCGCGGGTCTGGGTATTATGGTACCACAGTTGTGCCTGATCTCCATAGCACAAGTGAATTGGCTACTTACTTTAGGATTTGGTGTCCAATATTATTATTATGTTTTGTTTGAGAATATTGTACGTTGTCCTAAGTTGTACTAACATTTAAATAGTGTGTGGTCGTAGAGAGTTCTGATGATAACGACCGCCGTACCTAACTTGTTTAATAGTAACATAGATTTATCTATGCATGTTTATTGTATATACATAAGTATATTATTATCAACATAAGTTATCTTTTTTTAGCTATATTTAATTTATCTTATTGCAGTGAAACGTTGGAAAATACGGGTGAAAATATAGACACCTATCTGAGAGTGATCTCGACCATCTCTTATGACACGGCAGATATTGTAGATTTCAGCAACATGGAAATCACATCGGTAGGTTTCATCCGATTTCTCGAGTAGCGACGGAGTCGAGCGTCCTCGAATAGAGTGAAGATATGATATAGTCATAGTACCTACACACTACACAGTATACTATTTTTATTTCCCAGGTACACTTAGGTTTACACTTTACGGCCTGTTTCACTGTGTCTTAATAAGTCCTGGTTAGCGTTATCAGCCAGATATGATTCATTAAAAATCGTTCCAAATTTGAATTATTATTCGTGGGTTATTGCCTATTTGTGGCTGTCAAACAAGCTCTTATGTAATGTAGATGTGGTACTAGGTGGAATATCTGGTTAAAGGTTGGTTTATTGTTACTGATCTAGTTATAAGAACGTATTATAAAATTTTCTGCGTTTCTAATCAATGGGTTGACTGGTAAAACAGACCTAAGGCATTAAGTCCATCTTTTACACCGAAGTAGAATAAAATTAATTACATTTTCATATAGAAATAACATAAAAATAACATTTCGCAATGTCCTATTAAGTTCTGGTTAGCGATATCTGTCCAACACTTCATACCAAATGACGTTCCCTAATTTAATTGTTCGTTGGTCCGTTCTGATTTGGCGATTGAGTGTGTATTTATTTATCAATAATTTTGTTTTCTGAACAGGTTATAGCTGCGTCCGACTACGCAGTCCTAGCGGCCATGATGTTCAAGAAGTTCGACAACAACTCTTTAACCACAAGTACCAACTGGCCCATCACCGTGGAGACTTCAATGACTGAGATGGGCATGTGTCACGTGATCAATTCCAACGTGGCGCAGCTTGATAACCCTCTGTGAGATATCAGGCAACTTATAATAATTATTTGATAGGCGCCAAAGTACAAGTTTAATCTTTATTTATTTATTGTTGAGTATCTACACACACAGGTTACAGCCGGTGACTTACAAAACATGAAAATTACACATACAGAACTAGACTATAACCTATAAATAGTGTACCTACCTAAAATAACATTACATAAAATTATTTACGATCGCAACAGTCAGTAAATTTGGAAATAATAAGAACTGATTACAAATAAAACTGAAACTAAAAAAAATAGCTTATCATTTAGCATCCGATGAGATCCTGCTATCTTTACAAGTTATTCGTTATTATTGAGCTTTTTAAGGTTCCGTAAGAGTAAAACGGGACCATTTCGTTGCCTGTTCGTCCGTCTGTCTGCCACCCACCAGATTGTATTTCAAGACCTGCGATCTGGTTGCAAGCGGACAGCATCTCATGAGACATTTACAAGTTAGTCATTAACGTTCCGTTTTTTATCAAATTATCAATAGGAGACCTATTTTCGAGACTAGATTTTTTCTATCCCAATGACCCTGATGACCGAATCTTTAAACTATTTAGATTTGCGGTAAAAACAAATCAGCATCAATATCATTAAATCCTTTCTATAACATAATACTCCTGCTGTCAAAGCTTTCTGAGAAAATTGTCTGAACAACTGTCTGAAGTGCTCATCACACGTTAGCCATTGGCCGTCAAAAGGATGTGCTTGATGTGTCATATATAAATCAGACTCACAAATCCTAGTCGACCACAGCCACTTTAATTCGTGTTTAAAACGCTGCGTTTAGTTTATCGCATTATTTGATCTATCGCTTGCGTTTCGCTATTCCCACGGTTCCGCGCCACCCGCACCGCTAACCGCAATGACAGGCAATCGTTCATTTAATTCACCGTGACTGCAACTGGTTTTGTTTCAAACACTGAAAATAAATGTTAAATTATCAAAATCCTTTGGAATAGTTGACATAATTTATTTAAATTTACTTGTGTATAACTAAAAAACCGACTTCAAAACCAAAATGCACTAAAAAGTCCTATATAAAATATTGATCCTTTATAGAAAATAAATTTTAGGCGAACCATTTCTTTTTGGAGTCGGTGCTCTGATAGTTGATGCTTGAGATGGTCAAAGTGATGACACCGACTCCAAAAATAAATTGTTCGCCTAAAACTCCTTTCCTTTAAAGGGTCAAGAGTTTATTTAAGACTTTTAAGTGCATTTTGGTTTTAAAGTCGGTTCTTACTTTTTTAAAGTTCATTGCTAGTGATTACAGGAGGGGGAAGGGTTGCACCTTATGACTCCGTTCTTTGAAGCTACAAATTACCTATCATAGGTTCTGTCATTCAAATCACTAATCTCCTAATCGTTAAAGAGTTTTATCATCAGCTCATCTCCACACAATGTTGACTATCAGACGTAAAAAATAACTTTTCAAAAGTAAAAACTGACTTCAAAACCAAAATGTACTAAAAAGTCTTAAATAAACACTTGACTATTAAAAGGAAAGGTGGATTCTAGGCAAACAATTTCTTTTTGGAGTCGGTGCTGTGATAGTTGATGATTGATGGTCAAAGTGATGGCACCGACTCCAAAAAGCAATTATTTGCCTAGAATCCACCTTTCCTTTTAATAGTCAAGAGTTTATTTAAGACTTTTTAGTGCATTTTGGTTTTAAAGTCGGTTTTTACTTATTTTAAAGATAATTTTATTTCTTCATTTTTAGAGATTATAGGAGAGGGGGGGGAGTTGCACCTTATGACTCTGTTCTATAAGAAGCCTCAAACTACCTATTATAAGTTATTTCATTATAATTACTGAGCTTCTAAGCGTTAAGGAGTTCTACCATCAGCTCAGCCCCACAAGATGTTGACTATCAGACGTAACAACACGTCAACATTAAGATTCTAGTCATCATCATCATCATCATTATCAGCCAAAGGACGTCCACTGCTGAACATAGGCCTCCCCCACGGCTTTCCACAGCCACCGATCATTAGCGGTCTGCATCCAGTTTGATCCTGCGATCTTTATAAGGTCGTCTGTCCATCTTGTTGGTGGACGTCCCACGCTGCGTCTCTGGTCGAAGGGTCTCCAATCTAGAACTTTACTGCCCCAACGGCCATCAGTTCTTCGCGCTATGTGCCCTGCCCATTGCCACTTGAGCTTACTGATTCTCAAGGCTATGTCCGTTACCTTAGTTCTTCTACGTATCTCCTCATTTCTGATTCGATCCCGTAGAAAAACACCCAGCATAGCCCTTTCCATCGCTCGTTGTGTGATTTTGAGCTTCATCATAAGGCCCATAGTAAGAGGCCATGTTTTGGATCCGTATGTCATCACTGGTAACACACACTGGTTGAAGACTTTCGTCTTCAGACACTGAGGTAGATGAGATGAGAAGACACTCTTGCGCAATTTCTCGAACGCTGCCCAGCCGAGTTGGATTCGTCGATTGACCCCTTTTCGAAGTTGGACCTACCCAATTGGATCACTTGTCCCAGGTAGACGTACTCGTCGACAACTTCGAGAGTTAAGTTCCCAATGGATACTGGAGTGGGTACAACAAGGGAACTCGACATAATTTTCGTCTTCTCCATGTTCATTTTAAGACCCACTTGTTGGGAGACTCGGTCAAGGTCTTCGAGCATAGTGCCAAGATCGTCCAGCGTCTTTGCCACGACTATATCATCGGCAAATCGGAGGTGTGTGATGTATTCGCCATTAACATTGATTAAGATTCTATTAAAAAAACACTACGTGCCTTTAAAATTTGAGGGTTTCCCTCGATTTCACCAAGATCCCATCATCAGATCCCGAAATGGAAAAAATGGGACCAACTAGAAGGTACACCCTCTAAGTAAGAAAAATTTTTTCGAATCGGTCGACAAACGACTGAGATATGAGGTAACATAGATAAAAAAAAAACAGTCGAATTGATAACCTCCTCCTTTTTTGAAGTCGGTTAAAAACACGTATTCAAACAACTAGAAGGTTGTATAAATAATCTCTGGGTAAGCGAAAAAAAAAATTCAAATCGGTCTACAAATGACTTTGATACATGTGAGGAACATACAGTCGAATTGATACTTAAATAACCTCCTCCTTTTTTGAATTTGATTAAATATAGATTTTTGTCTTTGAAGTTATAGTGGACGGCGAACGAGTCCAATGTTTAGTAAAAACCGCAAATAAATGTAGTTATAGGTTTTTCGTTTAGCATACGCATACTTGAGGTCAAAACAAAAATTTTGACCCGTAGTACTAAAAAGAACCTACGATAGTAGGGGGGTGGCTGAGTCATCACATATTTTGGATGTATTATTTTTATCTACAGAAACCTGTCGTGTATTGTAGTAGGCTCCTCCTAGTACAATATGGCTGATGTTTCGTTTGTAGAATATTCTACCATTTATGTATGTTTTATATAGGTACCACAAACGATATTTAATATCCTCATTTCTAACGTCTAATAAGCATTTATTTGCGTACCTAACACTAACTAAACTTTATTTACCGATTTATGTTTCCAGCAAATTAACTTCAGCCAATTATGTGAAAAATAATATAGATCTTTCAGTTTATGAACGGGATTTCTTCATCCAGTTAGTAAATTATGCTGACGTTTATAAGGTATGATTATTTTCTATCCTAATTTTAATACGGGTGTGGTTTTGGACAAGCGACTCAAGGGTGGTTGTACAAACGATACCAAAAAATATAAATAAAATATTTTTTTAATGGAAAAACCTACAAAATCAATTTATTATTACGATACTAGCGAGCGAGTCCAAACTACCAACGCAAGTCGCCTCTTCGTAGCTTACTATATAGCTACGGCGTAGTATGTCGTAGATACTCGCGACCTACGCGCGAGGGTTTATTCTTTTTTTTTTAAGAGGTTTTCTATTATTAAACTTGCATATAATTAAAGGAAAATATTTTATTTAGAATGAGCATAACTCATATTATTATCCCTGAGTTGGATGTTATTGACTTTATAGCTAAACACTTTTCGTGACAGTTAACGGCTATAGCCGTAAAAGAAAAAAAGTTTTAATGTGTCTGGAATACGGCCCTGAAAAGTGTAAACAAAATGTAGTTTTTATACTAACCTGCAAAAATGTAATCCCACGTTGAAAAATTTCATTTTTTTTAAGTACATTCTGAAATGGACTCCTAGTTAATATGTGCTGTTTTTATTATTTCTAGGTTTATATTCACGGTCCAGATGAATTAATTCAAAGTACCACACCATCTTACACATCGAAATCGAGCAATTACATCAACTTTGGAGTCAAAGTGTGGAGCACAAGAATATCGAGTAGACTTAGGAAGTATCCCATAAAAACCAGAAATTGCAGGCGAGAAGTTAATTTATTACGTACCAATACATAACTGATATTATTATCTAAAAGTGTTAAGGCGCTACCTGGATTTTTACCGCGCACACTAGCGCCACTTTACTAGAAAAATCATAACTCGGTAAATAAAAGACCAATCAAAAATCTGGTAGATACGATTGTAGCTCTGATTATGTGGTTTAGACACAATGTTTAAGTTCAATTAAACAGAGTTATCTGCAGTTACAGTTAGCAAAAATGCTAAAAGTGGCCATATTTAGCAGTTTTTCTAACTCTAACTACAGTAAACTACTTTAAAAACAATTTAAACGTACTAAATAAACTATAGAACCTGTACTATAATCGTATCTACCAGATTTTTGATTGGACTTTAATTTAACGAGTTATGATTTTTCTACTAAAGTGGCGCTAGTGAGCGCGCTAAAAATCCGGGTAGCCCCTTAACTAAAAAGACAATTAACCTTTACAGGTTTCTTAATGAACCCATTGGTAAAAGATATCCAATATACACTTACAGCCATTGTTTAATTGAATGCAGAATTAAAATGATATTAGAAGTTTGTGGATGCATTCCTCACTTTTATAAAAGACTAGGCAAGTACCTACCTATTCAATCTTAGATCCTTTATCGGGAAGTCGGAAAAAAATAATTGATGATTCAAATGTTATTGATTTTTAAGCGAAAACATTCATGGAAATTCGCTTGCGATTAATAATATGCGATACTATTATTTCGAGAAAGCTTTGTGCTTTGACAATTTAATTCCCCTGGATGTACCGATCGAGGTCAGACAAAACGCTTGCATCTGATCGTCTTTTGTTTAAAGTGACGCTCGTTATTTTGTCGTGTGTCGTTTGTGTGCTAGCGATTTTCATTTGTTGTAAGGCGGTAAACCTCAAAAGTTCTTACGCTAACGTTAAAACCAATGATTTTATGTTATGTCCTGTGTATGATATATACCCTGACTTTTCAGACGACGAACGGGTATGCAATCTAACCGAACTGCCCTGCTTCGTAGAACATAAATCGGAGTTCTTGAAATTGTCTGTATCTGATGAGACCTTGACAAACCTCACTCTGGGCCTGGATACAGGAATCCACCTTCCGAGAGCACCCGCAGACTGTGGCTGCCTTAACAGTTGCGAGACTGATACGTACATGAAAGATCATGAATCTTTCATTCCTCAAGACGACCATAACACCGTGAGAGTCGGGATATCAGCGTACCCCAAAATACGGATAGTCAAAGACACAATTATCAACTTCTACGATATCATTTGTAAGTTTAAGTATATCAGATGACAGATCCTTCACTATTCTAAACGGCATCTTCTGCAATATAAAGATTATTTTATGCCTCGGATCACAGAAAGAAACCCCTAACTCGCTTAGCCAAAGCTAAGCAGTATCACTATATATATATTTGCTCTTGCTTTGTCGCGCGCCAATGAGTGTGACGCAAACAGGGTCCGGAACCGCTTACCCTTAAAGGGGTTTTTGATTGGGTATTTTTTAACGTAATTTCCAAGAACCCTTATCAATTCGGTAACCTAATCGTCAACTTACCCTAACGAAAGGCTTACCAAATTAATACAATTAATTCGGGTAATCGCTGACCAAATCCAAAAACTCTATCAATAGGCTTACCCTATGAATAGGTTTTAAAAATCTATCAAGGAATCACGCTTACTACATTACATTTCAAAGTTCGCTTAATTCACTTTTTTAATTCTTCATCAGAATCATGTTTAATTTTGTTACGTTCCATGTTAAAAAGAAAAAGCAGCTGAAAATAATTATTGAAAGGAACAAGCAAACACCAGCTGCGAATCTCCGCAAGTCCAAAATTAAATATCTGGACAGGTCATTTAAAAAAAACTAGAATGCACGGCAAAAGGATAGAAATATGGTAACTCTATTCGTTGGTAAGTGCTTAAATATTAAAGTTACTGAAACCTTATTTAATGTGGTAAGCATATCAATAGGGTAACCCTATCTTTGTGTAACCTTTTTAATATGCTTTCCCTAACAATTGGCTTAATCAAAAAAAGGGGTTTTCCGGTCCCTGGACGCAAAACGTACAAAAACGTCGACGACCTAATAGACAAACTGATAAAGAGGCGCCGAGCTTCATCCTGTTTAAACAGTGACACATCGAGCCGTTTACGCAATACGCTTGAACTGCTTGTCAAAATGTTATTATTAAATGTTATTCAATGTACCTATTTATTGCTTCATATCTCTTTTTTCTGCAATCTGAATTTGATACAGTTAAAGATTATTTTTCATTTGCGTAATTCTCCTTTTACTTTCAGTGAGAAGTGGAGGCGTTATCAATTTATGCATCGGGTCTTCAGTTATTTCGCTAGCCGAGTTGCTCATGTTAATATTCAAAGTTGTTCTTTATTACACATTAAAAATTATTTTAGGTATTTTTAAAATGTGTCGCTATATCATTCCACGAGTCAGGATGTGGACTATAAAGAAAAAGAAGAAGTAAATTGCTTATAAACACATTATTTTATTAAAAATATTCCATTCTATAGTTACATTATTTACACTTCACCCATAGCTTCAGCTTCTATCGTCGTTACGGATTCCGAAACAGCTTTACCTGCAACGAAATAAATTCAATATGAATAAAAAATTAACATGCATTCATTGATTTACTTTCGTTAACCGCAAAATATCAAAAAAATATCAAAATATCAAAGCTATGTAATAATATTGTAACAGACATTTAACACATGCAATAAATCTTACCTTCTGCGAGGGGGCTCTTTATTTGAAAAACGCACCTTGTGATCTCTTTTTTCATTTATCGACTTATTTGTGTCCTCATTATCATAGCCCATTCATTTGGGCATCTCAGAATAGTCACGTTTTGTCACATTTTGGTATTCCTGAAACACATAAATTCAGCTATAAAATACATACAAAAATTGGTGGCATATACTGAGATATCTAAAAGGATTAATCTGTATCGCATCAAAACCAATCGGTTGATCTGTTGCCTGCTGAGATTGGAGACCACGTCAAGAGACTGACACCACCACAGTCGCGACTCAAGCAAGCGAACTGATCTCCTCGACGCCAACTCGCTTAGCAGAAACAGACTCGAATCGATCCAACAAATCTTCTTGCAAGCGGAACACAAGCCATTAACGGCCATTGCCAGTTCCAATGCATGCAAAGATTTGTCGTGTGAAAGAGACGAAGAAAAACGGAAGCAACTAAAGTGACTAAACAAGTTTTAAGGAATATTGACACCCTTAAAATCGAAACCCCATGCAAGCCCTTCAAAACAAATACAAATCCGTCCGATAATCAACTTACCATCAATATTAAAATTCGCTTTGACCCGCAGCGAACGACATCACTGAGGATTTCAATCTTCGACAAACATCTTCTTCTCAATACTAGCAGACTTCGTGGAGCTATTTTTAACAAAGTTTAGAAGTATGGCACAAGTTACACGGAAAGCGTCTAACCATAACGCCGATACTCTCCGTTATGTGTTCGAAAGTTAAATTAGGGTGCATTAAGATAATTCCTGACTCGACTTCAGATGTAATGGCTAACAGTTAACATAACCACAGACCTTATTACATTTTGTGGTGACTTGGCATCATAACATTTGTAGGTAGGTAATCTCTTCAACGGAGCTGAATCGACCAATTTGGAAATACATAAGATTTAAACAAGTCATATGTACCGCATCATCAGTGTTCTGTCTTGCTTCTCTTTTTGTACACATCTTCGAAAACCTGTACTATAAATATTTCTAAAGGAGTAATTAGATTTGTCACGATGTGGTTTTTGAATTCGGGATTAAGGCCACCATCAGCAACTCGATACGTGCCTACTTCAAGCGTCATGAAGGACTAGGTACCTAATTGCAAATTATTTCGTTTCAAGCATAGCATGTGATACAATTTCGACGAATTCGACTAACTTGATTACTACAATATTCCATACAAATTAGACGGCTCTTTTAAAACGGGAAAACTAAACTAAATTGTGTAACTATATTCCCGTATTAACGCCACGTACACTGAGCGGTTGTGGTGATGACACACAAGCGGTAAATGACGACGGCTAGCCGTCGGACCGCGCCAGGTCGTTAATCGCATTGACGACTAGAGCAGCTAACATCATATCGACGACAGCCGTTAGCAAGTCAAACCTCTGATGAAATTTTGCCATCGATCGTCGGTAAACTGCCGTCGGAGTGTAGGATCCTGCGACCATGATAATAATAACTTTTACTGTCTCAAAATGCGCAAGATCGAAGGATTAAACAAATCAAACCATGCTCCTACAAATCATAGCATTCAGCCGCCATTAACCTGCTGTAGAGTGTCAATACATACATGATACCATGATCGCGATGTTAAAAATAAATAT
The DNA here is from genome assembly GCA_963924145.1 of Pyrausta purpuralis. Lineage (NCBI taxonomy): Eukaryota > Metazoa > Arthropoda > Insecta > Lepidoptera > Crambidae > Pyrausta > Pyrausta purpuralis. Next base: position 16,819,681 of record OZ001653.1, on the reverse strand, counting down.
GTTTTTACTCGATTCGTCTTAGTACAAGGTTAGTTCTTAGAGTCGCATAATTTTCGACATCAACATTCATCATAGCGCGTCATATGACGAGACAAACATTGCTGACGCAGTTACCCGGACAATACAACACCGGTAAGATTACCTAAACAATACTATAATGTTTAACTTGCGACGAAATGTTTTGATCCAAATCTAAGCAAATTAACGACAATGTTATAGGCAACATAAATGCCAAGCACATTCAACAGTTCAAAAACACTCCATTAGGTACATAATAACAACTACAACTCCGAATTAAGTCAGAAAACCTGCAACTTACTTATTACTGTTTATTATCGTAATCATTGGATGAAACATACAGACACTTATTCTATTTTCTTAAAATACAAAATTTTGCAGATAGATCAAAGTCAACCAGATGCAGATTGTAGAATATACGTTACATAGAAAACGACTTTTAGAACGAAGATGAAATCCAGGCGGCAGAGTTAGACCAAGCCCACAATAGACCAACTTCAAACCTGACATTCCTGAAAACACAAAACACAGCAATTTCACTATTTATTCTATGACCAAATGTATTAGCGTTTGGAACACCTGACATTAATTTACAGATTATTAACTTCTTCCAGATGGTGTAAGGGAAGAATATAAAAACAGAAGAAAAGGGCAAACATATTTTGGTCTATCATTTGCCCTTAGTTCCTATTAAGTGCATCAAGATGAAGTATTTAACTACTGCATACAAATTGTTCTCGAAAAAACAATAGATTTTCACGAAAGCAATTACTTTTATGGAGATGGTAACCATCAGTTAAGTTTAAGAGACAATCGACATAGAATTTGCCTACTCCAAAAAAATTTAAGACAAAAACTCAGAACTACCGAACCATGAAAAATAACGACACACTTATCAAAAACATACCTTCAAATTTCTTCATCTGATTTAAAAGTAGCGAACGTCTATGGTCCTGCCGTCGATTCGAGTCCTGTCGAACATTTCTGTACATTTGGTATAAGGAAATATCATTGGTTTACTTTGATAACAATAAGGAAATATACAAACTGTAATGTCCTGTATTTCTCTTCAAGTTTCTTGATGATTTTATAATAAAGATATTCATATATTAGGCTGTTAAATCAATCTATAGTAATATTATAAAGCTAAAGAGTTTGTTTGTTTCTTTGTTTGTACACGCTAATCTCAGGAACCACTAAAGTCTAGTGACTAGACAGATTTGAAAAATATTTTTGTGTTGGATAGCTTATTCACCGAGGAAGGCTTAAGGCCATGAAACTAAACGCTGCAATGGGAAGGGAGGGAATAAACTCAAAATGTGCGGAAGAAGTCTCGTGGGACCGCTAGTAATGAAGACAATAATGTTACAGCAATAGCCAATAGATGATCAATTTGATAATCTTTTAACATTTTTAAAGGATACTAATAGCTCTGTCGGCATCCCACTCCTTGTGGAAACGGACAATTGCAGTGTCAGGAGCGGTCATTTCAGCAAACTTTACATCTCCACACTCGCTGAACTTTTCACGTATCAGCTGCCAGGTGACTGTAGGTGGAAGCTACAACAAAATCATACATGAATTTGACATAATACAACTGATTTGTAATAATTTAAAACATAATTATGACATCTATTTCTCTTTTTGCTGCACCCATTGCCATCTCTCTGCATGACCTACTAGTTTGACTGGCAGAGAATGCTTTTAACATTATGTACACCTTTGTACACTATGATTTGTGCAATAATGTCTTTAAATAAATAAAAATAATATCAAAATTATACTTACATTAGTGATTATGACCATGTCAGAAGGCTTATCCCTTTGTTGCACACCAGAATCGCGACCATAGCCTTGGTTTGATGCAGATACTCCCAGTGGCCTGTTTGAGCCTAAAAATTACAATATTAACCAAATATTCTACAGAAATACCCAAAAATGTGAGGGGCTGTTTCATCATCCACAAATAAGCACAAACCAACAAATCATTCTAACAATGTTATTTTGTAGGAAGAAGTGGACAGATAATGATAATGGGATTTTTGCACATAAAAATTTATTAAGTGAGTACCTGAAAGTGGTCCACTATTCAAGCTTTGGCTGTTTCCAAGAACATTGCTACTCAAGCTGGAGTTACTCATTTGCATACTTGATCCAAGGTCAGTGTTTCCAAGGGACAGAGCATTAGTGTTAACATTAGCAGCTTGGGCCGACAACACTGTTGCCAAATCATTTGCAGTCAATCCTTGCTGCAACAGCTGGTTCTGAAGGGCACCCAAGCCAGTTAAACCAAGAGCCTGAAATAAATGCATCATGTAATAATAAATAAATATCCTTTGGACATTCCCACACATAGCCATCTAGCCCCAAAGTAAGCTACTCAAAGCTTGTGTTATGGGTGCCAGACAACGGATATAATACTTAAATACTTTTTTTTTTTTGTAAATATTTACATGATATACATAGAAAACACCCAGACCAATACAAACAGACATGTTCATGCACACAAATGTTTGTATTGTGCGGGGATCGAACTCGCACCCGCTGCGTAGTAGGCGATTTCTCGACCACTACACCAGACGGGTCGTCAAAATAACTAGTTATTGCATTACAGACATTAACATGGCAAAAAGCATGCATAATTTTTAAATTTTAATATTTGTATGTACCTGTAGGCTCAAATTTCCACTCAGTGCTGAGCCTGCATTCAACGTGTTGCTGGTCAGACTATTGCCCAGCCCGTTGAGAGCGACACTAGCTGCAGGAACAGCACCCAGCACACCAGTGCCCATTGGCGGGTTAGGGTTCGCCAAACTCAAGTTGTTGGGAGTAGAAGTCTGTTGCAGATTTCTAGCAACATCCCTCAGAGGTTCACCATTAGGTCCCAATCCAAGACCGATGCCCTTTAGTCCTTCAGGCAATTTGAATTCTGTCTTATCAGAAAGTCCACGGTCCATGCGGACAGTCATTCTCCTGTCATACAGCATTTGCTTATCAAACATAGATATAGCCTGAAATATGTTAACTTTAGTAAGAAAATTTCAACAACTGTTTTGTTTTCCTTGAATAAATGACTTAATATTTTGCAATTATTATTGGTCTGTGTAATGCCTTGCCATACCTGAACTGCCTCCACTGGATGATCATATTCAATGACAGCAAATCCTCTACTATTTCCATCCTTGTCTACAGCCAAATCAATGTTCCTTACTTTCCCAGCCAGTTTGTAGATTTCCTTTATTTTAGCCCGGTCAGCCTTGTAATCCAGCTAAGAATAACACAAGGATAAAAAAAAGTAAGAAATTGGAGTAGTTTCCTGTAAGGTTATAAACTAAACACACAAAAAATACTTACATTAGCTACAAAAACTTTTTTAACAAGTGGAGGTTGCACGTTAATGGAGTCCAAGAACTGGAGACTGAGCCCATATGTGTTGAAATTTTCAGGCTCTCTTGGCTTGTTCATCATACCCCATCTGCAATAAAAATAAATGCATTAAGTGTACAGAACATAGACCATGGTAACTTTGATGCATATTATAAAACTTACCCATCTTTCTCATCTCGATTATTTCTGCCACCACCAGAACGGCCGGTGTTAAGCCTGTTACGCTCATTTCCTAAAAACAATAGTTATTTAATTTGACTAGTACAAAATAAAAAGGATATTAAATAGACAAATCATATAACAACCTGTTTCTTCTTTCAAAACTAGTTTTCTTCCATTCAATTCATATCTGTGCATGACAAACAATGCTTTCTTCATAGCTTCAGAATTGTTGAACTCCACAACTCCACATCCTCGAGGCTTTCCATTCTCATCATGGAATAACTCAACAAACGCTACATCTCCCACCTAAAACACAGTAGTAAGGGTACATTTAGCTATGTTGTTTATATTACATCTGTTGCAATGTGGCTTCATAAAACAAGTGTGTATGCATATGCAAGTCGAATTCTACAAGACCTGCAGAAACCACATACGATTATGTGTATTTTGGGATATTTTACAAAATCTAACCTTTTCTTTGAATAAATCTTTCAGCTCGGTCCAACGATACTCGTACGGTATATTTGAGACGAACAAGCGTTTCCCTTCAGTACCCCCAGCCCTATCGCGATCATTAGAGCGGTCGCGAGTGGCGTCTGAGAAACGTGATGGTCGATCCCCACGCCGCGATCGGTCACGATCTTTCTCTCTTTGTTGATTCTCCATCCCAATCTAAAAATAATAAATAGCAATTATAAGTTTAGCTCATATGTCTCCGATGTTATCGCCCACAAAGTACAGTTTTACTGTACTAAAACATGAAGCCGGCTTGCAGACATTAAACCGACCATACACGAATTCGTAGAAATCTTCATTGAACTTAAAAAGAAGGGAAAATATACCATTTTAAATCTGTAAAATATAATTATGTACCTGAAGAATTGAAATAAACTGTCTTTATAGCTTCGCAAAACCAGAGAAAGTCGCGCAAAGAAGCCGAAACAACAAAATTTCACTTCACTCAACAAAATGGCGTATCTATTGGCTTTGGGCTAAGCGTTCGAATTTTGTGCTGTCTGTCACTGTCAAATATTCAAGATGCCAACATAACAACGAAAATGCTGATAACTTGGTGAGTATTGCCATTCTAAAAATATACTTAGAGGGCAGTCTCATCGCTAAGACAAACGGAATGAATTCCAGTAAAAAAAACGGTTGAAGTCTACTCAGCAGTTAGCTAGCACTTAGGCCAGAGGATAATTATCACCTCCTGCATGTGGTATGAATAACTTTGAGTGTGATGATGATTGATGATAATAATATGATGATCTATCCTCTTCTCACATACTATTCATTGCGGTGGGATCGGAATGCGCTTTTCTTTGTCTTTGCATAGCACTTCCTTTTTAACCGGAATAATCTTTGAGCCAGCTTCGCCAGCTTTCTGAGATGAGAGAGGCAGAGGAGTTTTTGGCAAGGTCTCTGTCCTAGAGAAGACATTCCAAAGGAACGTCACCAGGAAAAACTTTGGGATGTCCCTCTTGCTAGAGAGACCTTCAATTCTTTATTTTAAAATTCCGTCAGTGACAGTGGTCGCGCAAGGCTCTTGGTGGTTTCCCGCAAGGATTCTGGTGACTGGCTTCATGGTATACCGTCGTATAATTTAGTCACTCATTTCGATAGTGATTCTTTCAGGGCATGTCCCACACACTGCTTTTTAGCCCTCTATATGTGAATTTTTTAAGTGTCCCTGTGGCAAGGAGGTTGACACATTTGGTCTCCACTGCTTTTGTTGCCAGCAAAGCGCTGGGCGTCTCGCCCGTCACGCTTCCCTTTAAAAGAACTTTTGCCACCATAAATGTTCCATCAACGTTGGAACCACGTGGTTGTCGCTTGTTTCCTGGGAACGGGGTCGGGTCTCAGTTTGGGATGCAACTTGTGTTGATACTTTGGCCCCCTCCCATCTCAGAGAATCAGCCCTAAAAGCTGGAGCAGCAGCGGAGTTGGCTGAAAACGCCAAGCGTCGCAAGTACTTGCAAGTGATTATGTGTTTGCGTCGTTTGGCGTTGAAACATTTGGGCCGCGGGGACCCTCTGCTAAATGGCTGTTTTAAAACATTGCGCCAAAATTAAATTTTGTAACAGCCAAAAATATAGCTTTCTGGTTCCTAGCTCAAAGGATTAGCATAGCTATCCAACGCGGCAACGCAGCCAGCATCATAGCCTCCTTGCTGCAAGAAAATAATTTTGTTTTGAATAGGTTATATTTTTTATTGTTTAAGAAAAATATATTCTTGTTTCACAAATAAATAAATAGGACCTTAGTGGGAAGTAGTGTTGTAAGTCTACCGTAGCCAACGAAAGCGCACCGAATCTTTCCAGTAGAATACGGAATACTACGGCATACTACGTGGCTTTCGAAGATAACTTTTATCAAGAAATTTGCAAATTAAAGTACCAAATTGGACATACCAAGTCTCCCAATCGTTTTAAAGTTGTAAAGAAATCCTCTTGTACTTCCTGTGTGACTATTTGTATTCAAATAATTATTTTTTATTCTATGTTTTAAATGAAACTTATTCAACGAAAAATAAATAAAAGTCACTTTTTAAGTATAGATGACCATGATTTATTTTACATTCAGATTCGTGAACATTTAGTTCTTACAAGAACAATTCGTGATAAAATATGAAGTCTACGAAAGCTACCGCACCGGAAGCATTCCGTAGTCTAACAGAATGCTACTGCATACTTTAGTAGGGTACATTGAACTTACAACTATAGTCGCAAGACGGGAAGACTCTATTTAAAGAATTCCAATTACATGAAAAAGCCAACTACCAGCAAAGGTTACCGGCACCGACGTACCGACGCTGTTTTATGTCTTCCTTATTTACCACGTATTTTACTATCACGGAGGCATTTTATTTAGTGTTGTTGTTCTTAAGCACGTGTACATCAATGAATCTATTCTGCTTGAAATGACGAAACGAAACGCAAACATAATGAGCGCCATCTCTTGGTGACATCATACATATTGTTTGTTCCACGGTGACATACGCACACATTCATGTTTTTGATTGTATGTATTGCTTCATAAATATTTTTCGCCTACGATAGCCATGCAGGAGGCAACCTGTGCCCGATTTTTATTAAAATAAGTAGATATATTAATTTACAAATTATGGATCAGGGCAAATCTAATTCACCTAGATTATTTGTGTGCACCGCCATAGAAAACAAGGATGAAATAGAGGAGGTACAGTCTACATTTTCGTAGTTTCTCAACAAAGAATCGTTTAGTCAGCCATGTACAACCATACTTTCCCGTATCGACGGTAGTGGCGCTGCTGTTTTACTGGCGCGAAAGTTCGATTTGCTTCAAGTTTGATAACTTTTAACTTTTCTCATTTATGTAATTTTACACTTTCCAGAGGTACGAGAGGGCTTACAACTATGTCCAATCTTTAGTCGCTGACTGCAGCGAGAAGGAGGCTCACGATGCTCTGAATAATGCAGTCTGTAAAAATCATGAAGATGTATCTCTTGGGCTCCTGATGTCCATTCTAACTGAGCCCCAAAATGCTACCAAGGGTTACAGAGACCTAACACTTATCACCCGTGATGGGCTTACATGTGTGCTCAACAATTTGTCAAATTTGATCTTAGAAAGGTATTTAAAATTTCAAGACACTACTCGAAATCAACTTTTATGGCTTATTAAGGAAATGATAAGAAATGCAGTTACAGGAGTAGATAGTGTGTGTTGGAATCTGATGCGTTATGCATCTGGAGGTGACATCTCTCCGAAGAATATAATCTTAGTTGAATCTCTGCTCGACATCTATATTGAGAATAGAGCTTGGCTTGATAAATTTCCAGTCCTCATTTGTATGGTAGTGTATACATACTTGAGGTTAATAGAAGATCACAATATACCTCAGCTCATGAGTCTGAGACAAAAGGAAGTGAATTTTGTCATTACACTGATAAGAGAACGTTTTGTTGATGTTTTATCTCTGGGTAGAGATTTGGTGCGCTTACTCCAGAATGTTGCACGCATACCAGAATTTAATCAATTATGGCAAGAAATATTATCAAATCCGAAAACGTTGTGTCCAACTTTTACAAATGTTTTACAACTACTTCAAACGCGAACATCACGCAGATATTTACAATCCAGGCTGACACCAGACATGGAAAGGAAACTAGTTTTCTTGACATCACAAGTACGGTTTGGCCATCATAAGAAGTATCAGGAATGGTTTCAGAGGCAATATTTGGCTACACCAGAATCACAGTCTCTCAGAAGTGATATGATTCGCTTCATAGTTGGTGTTATACATCCAACAAATGAATTACTATGTTCAGATATCATTCCACGGTGGGCCGTTATTGGTTGGCTTCTTACAACATGTACATCCAATGTTGCCGCATCTAATGCTAAACTTGCTCTGTTCTATGACTGGCTCTTCTATGATCCAGAGAAAGATAACATCATGAATATCGAGCCAGCTATTCTTGTCATGCACAATTCAATGCGGTCACATCCAGCCGTAACGGCAACATTATTAGATTTTCTATGTCGAATCATTCCAAATTTCTACCCTGCCTTTTCTGATAAAGTGAGACAAGGAATATTTAACTCACTGCAGCAAATAATAGAGAAACGAGTTCTGCCTAATTTGCAGCCTCTATTTGACTCTCCTAAACTTGACAGAGAATTGCGAACAACTGTAAGGGAAACATTCAAAGAATTCTGCAGCAACGGCAATGGTGAAGGGGTTTCAGGTTTGCGCGACGATAACAGCGAAGAGTTGCCCCGCGGAGGCCCGGACGAACCGGCATTTTCAGATGACGAGGATGACCCACCGCCTATCATAGCGGAAGACACCGATGACGATGACCTGCCGCTGTCAGAAGTCCGAGCTCGCGAGCGTCCCGAACTGGCGGCTGCTCTGCCTCTGGTCTTGAGACCACTCGCCGAAACTCTTTTAGACGAACGCACCGCTTCTGCTGCCACGGCCCTACTTAACGCCTGTAGTGCTCCGATGCCGACGCCTACGGCGCTTGCCGACTTGTTTACGGCCACTATTCAAGATATACCTCCATTGCGCATCAGCCGCAGTCCCAGCCCTGCAGAACTCGATGCCGCTTTAAACTCCCCACTATTCTCGATGTTCACATTTTTAACTGCCACAGGTGAAGGTGGAGAAGCCAAACGAAAACTCGTTTTGGAAACATTGAAGGAAATTCATGCTCAAAGAACTTTTCACAACGTAGGGTTCTACTTACTGTTCTATTTAAAAGTTGGATATGAACGTGATCGCCGGTCCGAGCGCGACGGACGAAAACGAAGGAACATAAAATTCAAAGCGGAACCGTACAGAGAATACTGTAGCTTCTTGGAACTAAAACTAGGGGAAAGTCTAGCCGATGATTTTGAAAGGTGCCAGGAGTGCGATGCGAACGTTCTGGTGTGGTTGATACCGGATGTTTACAGAGAATTCAAAGAGCAAGCTCAAAATCATATAAGATTGCTGCACGCTATAGTCTCGACCGTGGACGCGGGTCAGCTCCAGAGATTGGTGTGCCTGACACTGCAAGGTAATCTCATGATGTTCAAGGCAGACGATATCACCACGATGATGATGACGAGCCTGGGTTGGGAAACATTCGAACAGTATTGCCTCTGGCAACTTTTGACTGCGCATGATATATCTGTCGAGGATGTCTTGCCTATCATCCCTAAACTTTCATACAAGGATCACGCTGAAGCTTTGACATCTGTTCTATTGATGTTGAAGCAAGAGAGGCCTACAACGGATGTTCTGCGACAGTTGTTTTGTAGGGACGTCGACGACGAGGATATGTTTGTCGTGTCAACTTTGTTGTACTGGTGTCAAGATTACGAGGATAAAGTTGGAGATTTGGTGTCTGTGTTGCTGAGCACACGGTATCCGGGGACGAGCCCGAATAAAAGAAAACGCCCCGGGAAGCACAGCATACCGCCCAACGCGCCACCCTCCGCTGAATTGGTAAGCAATCAAATACTTTTACCCTTTTTATACCTCGACGAATATAGAGTGGGGTGTTATAAGTTGAACAAGTATGGTTCTGTATTTGTGTCTGTCTGTGGTATCGTAGCGGCAAACGGATGAACCGATCTTAGTTTAGGTTTTAAATAAAAAAGGTATGACTGGTAGAGAATGACATACGCCGTTAAGTCACTTTTTTACATATACATCGACAAATAAGTAACCAACGACGACCTCCGTGGTGAAGCACACTGGGTTTCAAGGCGTTGCCGCTCCGAGGTCCGGGTTCTATTCTCGGTCGGGCCAATGGTATAAATAAATAAATAAATAAATAATAATAATAATAATTCCAATAAATTATAACTCTCTACATTGTCTCGGGTCTGGCTATTGTGGTACCACCGTTGTTTCTGATTTCCAAACAAGACAAAACAAGTGCATTACTTTGGGACCAGAGCAATGTATGTGATCTGTGTCCAATATTTATTTAATGTAACTTTAGTTATGAGGTGATAATAATAATATATTATAATAAGCACTAACTAACGAATAATAAATAACTCCTAATTCGTCTTCAAAACACCATTAACAATTATTATTATCATTTCTATTGTGTGTTGTTTGTAATTTGATATGTCTGAAATAAATATTCATTCATTCATTAACATATAACATACATTTATAATTTCAGGTCCTAGGTCACCTGGAACAAATGAGGGTGCACTGTGTGGAGCAAGACGACATGTCAATTTTCAACATGGAATGTATGCAGAAGGCGCTACAACAAGCTCAGTCGAACAGTAGTGATAGCATAAGGGTAAGAATACGAGATAATATTATTTTCCATCAAAAAAATATTTAAAAGGTGTTTTTTGTGAGGATTTAATAGGCTGCGTTTCCACAGCAGCTAAGCTAAGTGAAGCTGAGAGGAGACGTGTGGAATTGATCACAAACAATGGATTCTTGTATTTTGAGCAAAACGTACGGTCGAGGTCGCTTTATTAACTAACTTTCCAACGAAAATCGCTTACACATACGACACAAAAACCGGCCAAGTGCGAGTCGGACTCGCGCACTGAGGGTTACCTACGTGCCAACTGAATTAGGAAATTAACCTACTTTCACCTTGTAAAATACCACAACACAATATTTTGTTGACAGCAAATATAACTTAAGAATCATTATTTTTTAGTTTTTATATGAGAATCGTAAAGCGGTCAACAGCATACCTCTTCCCACCAAATTTCAACAGTGTGATGCTTAAAGTTACAGAATAAAGTGGCTGTGACATACGGACGGACAGACATACAGACAGATAGACAGACTTGACGAAACTATAAGGGTTCCGTTTTTTGCCATTCGGCTACGGAACCCTATAAAGGATTACCTATCATGATTGTTTACAATATACAAGCAGTATTGACTGTCTCTTTGGCGTAGCGGTTGACTTGCTGGTTGCTACCCAAGAGGTCTCTGGTTCGAATCCCGGGTCGAACCGAAATTTGTTTTTGAGTTTTTCTGTCTTAAAAATACTCTGAAACAGCCGGAGTCAGGAAGTTGGTGGTGATGACATCCCCGGGCCTCGGCAAGCACGTTAAGCCATTGGTCCTGCGCCTGATTTATGATAATTGTGAAGGAACAGAGTGCCCTTACGTATTGTGCATACACTTGAGCACTATAAATACAATATTTTGGTACCGAGTTTTAATGTCCAATATAACTGTGAATACATTTGACAAACCTCCGTGGTGTGGTGCCTAGGCACGCTGGTTTCGAGGCGTCGCCGCTCCGAGGTCCCATCGATTCCCGGTCGGGTCAATATAGAAATCGTAATTTTCTATATTGTCTTGGGTCTGGGTGTTGTGGTACCACCTTTGTGTCTGATTTCCATAACACAAGTGCAATTATAGTCCGGTCAAATTAGACATCCAAGGTCACAAAAACTCCCACCTAGCTGAAAATTGGTAGGATTGCTTAAAACACCATCATAAATGAAATGTAGAAAGTCCCCATCGATCCGATACCTGGAAAAAAAGTTACTTGGGGTCAAAAGTCACAAAAACGGGTTTTTCGCGATTTTCAGCAAAACGATAATATTATCATAAAATTAGCCACGACAAAAATTGTAGAGCGGATAAATATCTACAAAAAATGTCTATATACTTTTCTTCCTAAGAGCCACCGTTTTTGACATATAACGATCCAAAAAGTTGAAACTATTGAATAATAAAAGATATTGGCAACGGTTGAAAATGATAAAAGTGATAAAAGCGGTGTAAGTTTTAAAAAAATGCGGATATTTATCCATTTGACTCATAATTCTCTAATACTTCTGCTTCTTCTTCTCCTTGTTCTTCTTCTTCATCCTCGCTGCAAGTAAATTGCTCCAATAATGACAAATCGCATGTCTCCTCGTTAACATCAAATGAATCCTAACTTGTTAGTGATTCAACATTGGAGCACGACCGGTCTTGGCAATTAGTACATGCTACAGAACAAAACAGGTCAACTTTTTTGCAACCACAATTAGCACTACATCCCTTTTTACAGTTGCAAAAATTGTATTTAACAGTTTTTCCGGCGCAGGTGGGAGTAAAATTTGAACTGGTTCTGATGTATTGTCGACCAACTTCCAACCCCACTCTTTTGGGTCTAGCTGATAACCAAGCCACACTTGAACTTGGTAATATATCCGAAAAAGATGTTGATGAGCAGCCGCTGAGGTTGGAAGAAGACAAGCTAACTGCACTTGTTTTTTATTTCGGGTATTTTTAACGAAACATGCATATCGCAACTTATCTAAGCACGTAGTTTTTTAAGGAGCTCCATACATAGAGAGAAGACACCAAATTCTGTTGGTGATAACTTCTTCTTGAGTTACCCGACATTCCCATAATTATAATATTTTATATGTGTAAGATAAACTGACCGATAGAATAATATTTTTACTTGTATTACAGCTTCAGCGATGTATATACGTGGTGTACTTATACATATTATGACGATTACAACTTTTTCAACTTTTTGGATCGTTATATGTCAAAAACGGTGGCTCTTAGGAAGAAAAGTATATAGACATTTTTTGTAGATATTTATCTGCTCTACAATTTTTGTCTGGCTAATTTTATGATAAAACTTACCGTTTTGCTGAAAATCGCGAAAAACCCGTTTTTGTGACATTTGACCTCGAGTAACTTTTTTTCCAGGTATCGGATCGATGGGGACTTTCTACATTTCATTTATGATGGTGTTTTAAACAATCCTACCAATTTTCAGCTAGGTGGGAATTTTTGTAACCTTACCCCTATTTTTATGTCTAAATTGACCGGACTATTAGCTAGGTACTTACTTTGGAATCAGAACAATGTATGTGATTGGTATCCAATATTTATTATTTAAAAAAAAACATGTCCCGCGCCGCTAGCCAACACTGTTAAGATTGACCACCGTGGTTGGAATCGGACCTGGTGGACGTTATTAATCCAGGCAGATAATATTGAAAAGTACGGTACCTCACTCACTTGGCGACGGTTTGGCTACCATTAAATAAACTGCTATAGGATACGAAGCCGGCGACACGTCACCATGGCGTCTCGGTGAGGGACAGCTCAAGCCCAGATAATATAATACTAGGCTCAAGGTAGTGCGCGAGAGACCGCGACGGTACTTATCATTAGTAAATTTTACGCGACTCTACTAAGCTTCAGCTTCTGTGGAAACGCAGCCATCATACTTAACTATGATCTAAATCCTAATTCACACAATTTCTTATATTTACATCTAAACTTAAAAGCTATTCATCTTGTGAGTAATCGAAGTAGTGAAATCGTAGTAGTAAGATGCTAACTGGGCGTTTTAAAGGCCCTTTTACAATAAGATTCGGTTACTGCTATCTGCCAGATACTATACACTAAAAGACGTTAATTATTTAAATTATTCGTTGAGTAGTGTGTACTTAGACACTGTGAAATAGGTCTTAATATACTTACTGTACGCCAAGAAAACTAATCACACTATTTTTTTATTTACAGAAACAATATAGCGAATTATTTTCTTTAGCGTGGGAAGATGAACTACCAATATCAAGGCGGGCTAGGAAATTAGTCTCAAATTCCTTGCCGATTAACCAGAATTTACATTCTTCTAACGATGACAGTGAGGCAAGTATATCTCTCTACTTATATCATAAAGTGTGTCTGTTTGTAGCCCTTTCACACTTAACCAAGTTTATACTACTGTAGTTTATAAAAAACACCTAAGTTATAAGAAAGGACATGTAGTGTTATTAAGAAGTTTACTATATATCAGTTTACATAATTTTCAAACCAAATTAGTAAAAGAATATACTTTTCTGTGTACCTGAAACTCATATTTAATGTGAAAAATATTTTTAGATAAAGTAATAACTATTTTTAACAAACAAGATTTGTTCCTATTTCGTACATAGGAATTTATGTTTCTAAAACATAATTTTTCTGTACTATCTGGGTTAAGCCACTGTACTGATTTAGATAAAATTAAGTTAAGGATGTGACATATTTTATCCCCAATTCAAATTTTTGGGGGTGAAAGGTTGTATGGGAAATCGGATGTTGTTATAAAACACTAGTTATTTGTACAACTCCGCAGTGAAAATGTGTTTGGTTTGCTCACAACTTCAAAACGAACATCTCCTTTTACTGTCATATTAACACTCTTATACTTTTTATTTCAGGAGGAAGACTTTGTAAAGCCAAAACAAGCGAAACGCCGAAAGAAGGCGATTTCGGACAGCGATTGACATATCTCATCAAGTAAAAGAAATGGTAATTTTAAACACCAAAGTGCAACTCTACAATACAATAATAAATATTAGTATTGTGTAAATCTTACATAATAATTGTTTGTTACCTTATGTTATTATTCAGGTGCAATTCCAAGAATAGTACCTTAGTTCATCGGTATAATTTCGCCTTTGTATATGTAAATTTTAATTTAGTTTGTTCAATTTCCATAGAATAATCGCAGATTGTCAGTAGTTGGCGGGAATATTAAGTAAAGTGTCTATCGTTCATTTAAATTGCATAGGTCTACGTTATAATAACAATAACTGTATCACAGCTTAATTAAGGAATTTGTTTTATTGCTGCTTGCCTGGCGACCAAGCAATTTTGAACCTTTCAGCCTAACATGATCATTACACGTAAAGTATATTATTATCTCAATGGATTTAACAAACGCCATCTTATAAAACAACGTTCAAATAGATCAATCGTTACAAAATTCTTGGTGGTCTGGCAAAACACAAAACAATTTATTGATGTATTGTGAATAATTTTCCTACTGTACATTTTCAATAGTGTTGTCATTTACCTACATTCTTTAACATTAGGTATACCCATTGTTGTACAGTTTTTTTTTTATTACTACCCATACTGTGTCAGGATTACGTTTAGTATTATAAGGTATCAGACCAAGAGTTTTATTAAAAGGATAATATTGTATTGATGCAATTTTCGAAATACATTTTACACTAGGATCAATAAAGTATTTCCTCTTTCATTTATATTTTCATTTATTTAAGTATACCTTTACGCATATTTTAAGGTAAAAGGATTTGGATTTGGTATTTTATTTTTAGTATTGAAAGAAATAAATATATTTGTTTTAATAATCTTATATTTTTATATGCAGTTCATAAAAATCTATCATTATAAGTACATAAGATGAGAATTTGTGATACTTAAGTAAAACCTTTTAATTCAACCAATCTTGATGTACACGAGGTAAGCAGCTTAACTCGTGACAAGTCATTAACTAATTAAGGTTGCGATACTCATGCCTGTAAAACGGGGCAGTAGCTTGCTTGACAGTTACTGGCATGCTGATCGTAGCCTTTACATATGCCTGTAGCTGGCACACTCTTATAACAGCTACTTGCACATGCCATCTACTTGTGTGTAGGAAGACGCTTACTGGCATGCAATTTGAGGGAGGGGACGCGGAGGAATTATTAATAGAAGGAATATAGGACTATAGGAATAGGATGAAAGGACGCAAATTGCTAAACTAGCTTATGCTAGTAACTGGCATGCATGGCAGCTACGATATAAGTGATTTTTAAGTCACGCACTGACACGACAGTGCGTGGACTAACTCAAGTCTTGTCGCATGTTGTGAGTAGGTTAATTACTGTTACCCCGTTTAAATTAGCCTTATCAAACAGATTTAATCACCAAAATTAGTTTATTTTTTAAAAACACTAAATATGAAATAACTAGCGATCTACCGCGACTGCGTTCGCGAGTTTAGTTTGCTCTATCCCTTCCTGCCACAGCGTGATGTTTTATAGCCAAAGCCTTCCTTGATAAATAGTTCACGTAGTTCCTGAGATAAGCACATTCAAACAAACGAAGAAGCTCTTCAGCTTTATAATATTATTATTGATTAAATTGAACATCGTTGATAGTGAAATTAATGATCCAATAGGTGAAGTTTGGTCCAAAATCGGATCGATTACAAAAAGTCAAAGAACTCTCGATGTGTATTATTCAAAATTAACGCAAACACAAGTTTACGTAACTACATATTGAGAAAGTTTAAACAAGTTGCTTTTTTACGGCGAACTTGTACGGTTGAGGACTCTGCCTGAAGCCGTACAGCTTTCGAAAATTGCTTGCTCACACGACACAGAAACGGGCATCACTTGAAACTAAAGACTAAGCGAGGTGCATGCGATTTTGGCTCAAAGATAGTAAGGCGGCGGTCCCTTGATTGTATCTATGTTAATACAAAGACTACAAATAACATTCATGGTAATAAAGTCAATTATAATGCTTATGACTTAAGGCATTTGTATTTTAATAATGAAAATAGAAAATTCAATCTGGATTACTGACTTGAAATTTTTGGCACAAAGTGCATCTAATAAATAAAATTCAACAACAAAGTCACAATGGTAACAATAATAGTAAAGTAACCTTATTTCCCAAATTAAGCTTATTACTATAAGACTCAAGGTTGTTTTTTTTACTTTTTCCATACAACATAAATGACAAATATAATATGAATTGACTTAGGGTCAGTTCACTATGGACAAATTAGCACTAACCAACAAATAATGTAAACTCATTTCATATGACGACTGTTCGATTTGCCAATGCAAATAATTGCCATGAAGAGCTTTCACTATACCACAAAAAGTTGTGGTTTCATTCCTAAATCTTTGAAGCAATGTAAACTCTCTGAATATTATGTCTTTTATAATGTCTTAAATCTTACTACTATAAAAATCTGAAAAACATAGGACAATCCAATAAAATCCTTAGAACTACCCTAGACCAATGGAGATAATCATCAGACAACATATTTTATGTACAAAGTATTAATAACTCTAGTACAAAAGAAAAAATACTTATAACTATAGCTTTCCTTGCTTATATCTTTGGCGTGCTTGTGCCTTGCTGTATTTGGTTTTCTTCTCAGGTATTGTTGATTCTTCTTTAGAATTGTCATTGAAACCTGAAATATATAATTGATTAAAGCTTAATCACAGGTAAAAAGTATTAACTCATAAATAATATGATTGAAATTTAGTTTAAATATATATATATATATCAAAAATATATTTTTTATTTATTTAAATTATATTCCGTTGGTGCTAAATCCAGACTGTTTAGTAAAAGTGTATTTTTAAATGCTCCTTGGATTTACAATGAAATTAAGAAATCAATTGGAGACCTCAATATATTTAAATAGCATGATTTTTTAATTGAAGAATATTTCTAAAGTATTCATGTTTTTTGATGGTATCTCCATCAACTGTTTTTATAATATTATTTTGTAATTGATTGAATAGACTAGTATGCCCTAGCTACAGGCAGCACAACTAGTATCTACCTTAAATTTTGTACAAAATTTTAACATTTGTTCCACAAAAAAGATTTTTATAATTATAATAAACCCTTAAAAAACTGGCAAAAGTACTGAAATAACAAATGTTTGTTGATACCTAAGTCTTCTGGTGGCTGCAGGGATTTGCCAGCACTCCAGTTACCCATTAATGTTGCCGTCTTGCCAGCAGCATACCCAATCCCTGATAGTGCTATTGAAAAGGCTACCATGCTAAATGGATGCTGAAAATACAATAATTAAAATTTTGAGTTATCAATATAAGCCATGGTTTACTGTCAGGCTGCTCAGTTAGTAGGATTCAAGATTACTTCTTAGCCCATGAAAAAACTAGGCCATTAATTACCACTTATAAATCAATGTTGACTGTTTTATTATCCAATTAAGGTAATAATGTTTCATTAATAATCAACTGCTTCTGCCTCAACCAATGGCTGACTGGTAGAGAATGCTTTAAAGCATAAATCCTGCCATTTGTTTTTTTTTTATGCAATAAAGAAAATATAAATAAAATAAATAATGACAACTTACTGATAGTGTTGGGTTTGTTGTTAAGCTGTAATCCAATATAACTATTAGTATTCCCATTACTAGGCCCAAGCAAGTACATATCCAAATGGTATTTTGATTACCTGAAATAAACAATTTAGAAATAACTAACATTGAATTATTAACCCCTATAAAGGCATATTTTTTCTGCTATGTGGCTGCCACTGGTTCATTGGTCCTTGAAGCTAAAAAAAATAAGATAGGTATTTTGGGAGTAAAATAAGATAGGTTTTTATTGAAACTTACTCTTCATTTTCTTATTTTGCATGTCAGTGATACTTTTAATTGACTCAATCAATTTTGGATTGTGAGGATCAAGCTGTAGAGCCCTGGTGTACGATATTATAGCCTCATCATGAAGACCACTAGCTGCTTCTACTTCAGCTCGGCGAAAATAGCCCTAAAAGTGCAGAACTTATTAATGTAAAGTACTATTGCTGATATGATACCACCAAATAAAATAGAACCTACCTTTGCCCATTGTGGTTGCAATCGGACAGTCTCATTTGCATCCTGAAGCGATAGATAATGTTGGTCCAATTTCAAAAAAGCAAAAGATCTATTGCTGTATAAGACGTAATTATTCGGATCCAGTTTAATTGCTTGAGTATAATGTAGCACAGCCTCAATGAATTTACCATCTTTTACACATTCATTGCCCTTAGTTTTGAGTTCTTCTACACTACCGGCAGTTTTCTTAGAGTCATCCATATTTTTAGAAATAGTACCTAATTAAAATATTTGATCGGTTGGACTGCGTATGTATGTTTTTATCAAATAATTTATAATTAAAAAATAAATTAATGAAAATTAGTGTTTTTTCGGCAGTATCGGTGACAGTAACGTATGTTTTTTTTTTTTTTTTATACATGTTTAACGTCTTCGGCTCTAGGCCATACAGACAATACTTTAGTGAATTTTCAGTATTTTAACACTTAAAACTAACACTAAACTAGCCTACCTATATCCTAGCCTAACCTATCTTAACCTAACTCATTGAAATGCGAGGTGGTCCGCATTCCAATGCTCGACAAGGAAGCTAAGCGCAGGAACAGCGATCCGGGTAGGACGACGCGATTAGAGCTCGCTTCACCATAATTCTCACTTTAACTTCATTGTTTTCTTCAAAAGCACGAATTATCATGACAATTCCACCGCACAATCACAATAATTGACCCGAAAATAACAATTTCTAAAATGAAGAAATATGGTCCATCCTTCCCTTTTCCTTTCCCGCGCAAAACCTAACGTATGATTATGTGACAATGACGTTTTTTTTTTTTCAAAATACTTTTTTTCAGGATAAGGTCTTAGGACCATGCCACCTTGTTATAGGTTCATTCTTCAGTCAATTTAAGTAAAATAAATTCTTCAGTTTTTTTATATGTCTTATCCGTAAAAGTAGTCATTTTCAGGGTAAAAAATTCATATTTTGTACAATTTATCCAATAAAGTACATTATATTATAAATTTGTTCATTTTTTTCAGTAAATTTTGGGAGAGTCAAGTCTTTAGTATTTTAAGCTTGTCTTAAGGCCCTGAATAAACACATTATCGAGATAAATACGTCGTTTTTCCATCCTGACGTTGGTTGGCTGGCAATGATATTGTAAGTATTTAGAAGTAGATGACGCCTCGCGAACTTAAAGAGTACAGTCGCCGTCAGATATATTGGAGCAGACAAAGTGACCAAATACTTCTGAACAATTTAAAATGTCAATAAGTTCCGTACACTACAAGTTACCATTAATATCAGAACATTCAATACTTCATAAATATCTGAGCAGAAGCTAGTCAATAACTTCTATACACACAACGAACCATGAACACTCATAACGTCAAATGTATCTACGCAGTCGGTCTTAAATATCTGAGCAATCGGGGAAAATTGCAGAAGGAAGTGCTTCCAACTTAATTATAAATACTAGGAACTCTTTTCATAGTTTATATTATAGTAAGAAGATGACGCTGGCAGTTTGTAACGCTTTTTAGTTTTCAATATTATCATCGCTGTCATGAAAGCGTCATGCAATAAATAAATTCAGGCAGGTGAGTGTTTAGATATTATTGGTTTGTTGTGTGTATAAAAGTTATTGACTAGCTTCTGCTCAGATATTAATGAAGTAATAAATGTTCTGATATTAATGGTAACTTGAAGTGTATGGAACTTATTGCCATTTAAACTGTTCAGAATTATTTGGTCACTTTGTCTTGATAAAACAAATATTTTATCTAAGAATAAAGAGACACGTAGAGTGGTGACAGCATAACAAAACATAATTTATTAATCAACAAAAACGTTGCTATGGATACAGAAACATGTGTCAAAAGGTTATCAAAACAATCAGAGGTTTATATCATAAAATAGTCTTCAACATCCTCCCTTTTTGGTAACCCTTAACGGACCATACCAACTTTCATTATTATTGCTTCTAACCGTGGCTTATGCAATGCCTTGGTCAGAAAATCTGCCAATTGGAACTCGCTGGGAACGTATTCTACACGTATTTCATCAGCAGCAACGAGTTCTCTGACATAAAAATGTCTAATAGAAATATGCTTCGTTCTTCTGTGGAGTTCTGGGTTATGTGAGATCTTTATTGCTGCGTCATTATCGACCTTCAGTTTAGGTATCTCCTTTAACTTTGATATCTCATCAAAAAGTCTTTTAATCCAGACAATTTCTCTTGCTGCTTCACTGGCTGCAACCAGTTCGGCTTCAGTACTGGATATGGCAACACATGTTTGTCGTCGACTTGTCCAAGATATTGCTCCTCCAGAGTATAAACATAGTATACCTGACGTCGATCGTCTGGTACTTCGGTCTCCACCATGATCGGAATCACTGTAACATTCCAAAATTCCGGTATTGCATCTCTTCTTATAGGTTATTCCATAGTCTGAAGTTCCCTTGATGTATCTTAGGATACGTTTCAGCTTTTGAATGTCATCTTTAGAAGGGTTTTCTAGAGTTCGGGAAACAACACTTACAGCGAATGCTAGATCAGGTCTTGTTCCTACGGTTAAGTATGCCAGTGCTCCCACAGCTTCTCTATATGGAAATGAGGTAGGCTCTGTCACATCTTTTTCAAAATCTGACGATCCATCTTTTAATATAGGAGTTGTGACAGGTTTGCAATCACTCATGCCAAAGCGGGCTAGAACTTTCTGGGCATAGTGCGTCTGGGATACTTTCACATCACCATTCTGCTCCTTTATTTCTAAACCTAGAAAATAGGATGCATCTTTTATAGTTATTTTAAATCTTCTTTTCAACTCTCTCAGGAATTTTTCAGAATCTTCCTGATTTGTTGCAGCTACCAGACCATCGTCTACATAGAGAGCAAGAATGATCTTGTTGCTTCCACGATTTCGGATAAATAGGCAGGGATCAGTATCACTTTGGTTAAATCCAATAGTCTTTAAATAATCCACCATGCATTTATTCCAACACCGGGGTGCTTGTTTGAGGCCATACAGACTTCTCTTGAGTTTGCACACCTTCTTCGATCCATCAGAGTAACCATCAGGTTGACTCATATAGATTTCCTCATTTAGTGAACCATACAAGAAAGCGGTTGATACATCGAACTGTGTGAGTTTCAAACCTTCATTTGCAGCAATGCTTAAGACGGATCTGATTGTTGTCATCTTGGCGACTGGACTGAAAGTCTCATCATAGTCGATGCCCTTTTTCTGTGTATATCCTCGAGCAACTAGTCTTGCCTTGAATTTATCTAGAGAGCCATCTGCATTGGTTTTTACCTTGTATACCCATTTACAAGATATAGGCTTTCTGTCTTTTGGAAGATCAACCAGTATCCAGGTTTTGTTCTCCTTTAAGGACTTCACCTCATTTTCCATTGCTTTGACCCACTGATCTTTATGAGGACTAGAAATTGCTTCTTTGTAGGTTTTTGGTTCATTGATTCCATTAACAACATCAGCTGACATCATGACATAGTCTTCAAATCGATTTGGTGGTCTAATCTGACTTCTGTCTCGTAGAGTCATTCCTGTAGCTGTCTCAGCTATATCATCCAAATCCCTTGGTCTCTCAAGATCATCATTATCAACCTCATCTTCATCTAAAGCATCTTCATAGAGAGGTGATCCTGGCGGCGATGCTTCTGAAGACGGTTCAAAAGATTGTGCTTGGCTTCCTGCTTCCTGACTATCAACACGATCTGGCGATGTGGGAGGCACACTCGAACTAGGCTCATCATGAGTGCATCTAGTAGTGCGATCAGAGATGTTTTCTGTGCGATCATCCCCCCTTGCATCACACATCGGTGGTTCTGACACTGGAAAATAGGTTTCAGCTGAGTGCTCTTCTTCCGAATCAACTGGACCAGACAGTGTAAGTACTGACTCATTAAAAGTAACGTCTCTTGACCTTATGAGTTTTCCGTTTTTGCTAAGTAAACGGTAGCCTTCATCGCCGTCATAACCAATTAGAATGCATTTCTCAGCCTTTTTAGATAGCTTCACTCTCTTTGGTTGAGGAATGTGAGCGTAACATTCACTACCAATTATTTTAAGATGACTGATTGCTGGCTTTTTCTTAAACCACAACTCAAACGGTGATTTACCATGTTCTGGCGTTGGACCGGTTCGGTTTAAAACATAAGCCGCAGTATTTATCAACTCTGCCCAAGTAGCGCGAGGTAATTCTTCATGAGCATACATCATTGTGCGAGCGGCTTCGACTAAGGTTCTATTTTCACGTTCACTAAGACCATTTTGTTGTGGCGTATACGGCATCGTCAGCCTTTGTCTTATACCTGCTTCTCGTAGAATGCACCTTACGTTCTCATTATCAAATTCGCCACCGTTGTCACTCAAGAATTCTTTGACAGAGTGACCAGCCACTTTACATTCTTGTAACATCTGTCGGAGCTTTAGGTGAACTTCCGATTTCTGTCGCATGAAATAAACGTGACGGTATTTGCTGAAGTCATCTTTAAACAGAACAAAGTAGCGATATTTATTGAAGGAAGGAGGGAATGGGCCGCAAACATCAGCGTGTATGATTTCTGCAGCTTCCTTAGCTCGTTCTCTTGTTCCAAACGATTTCCGGTGAGATTTTCCGTAAATACAACCGGTACATAGTTCAGAATCTAGACGAACTTTGATTCCGAGTTCCCGATCAATAACTTCTTTGACATGCTTCTTATTTTGATGGGCTAATCGTTCGTGGTAAAGTTGTAGTAGATTATCTGCTGACAAGACGTTTAGATCAGGAGTTGTCATTGTAATAGTCTCTACATTAAGCTTGTACAAGCCTCCATTCTTGGCTCTTGTGCCAGTCAGTACCACGCGTCCATCAACTTTCAGCAAACAGTGTTCCCTTTCTGACATAAAAACACTATTGTTTAGTCTGTCTTGAGTAGCCAGTACAGAAAATAGGTTTCGCATAATACCAGGTACGTACCATACATCACAGAGTCTTAATCTGGATTCCTTGCCATTAATAGTAAAAGTCAAGTCAACAGTACCTTTGCCAACAGCTTTGACAGTAGCTCCATTTGCAGTTGTCACTGTACGGTTATCTTTAAAATCCTCGAAACTAGAGAAGAAATCTTTTCGGCATGTGAAATGGGTTGTTGCGCCATTATCTGCATACCACGACTCTGTATCATAGTTCGTGTGCATTGAGTATACATCCGTAGTGACTGGCAACAGCATAAGGTTCAAATTGCTTGATCTCTCATTATCTTTTGGCTTGGCTGGTTTCCCATCAGCTTTCCATTTATGACATTGTCTGACTTTATGACCGACTTTTCCACAGTATCCACATTTCTTCTTTGCTTTATTACTATTCTGCAACGCTAGAGCTTCGGCAGGACCTTCATTCGTCGATGAGACTGAACGCTCGTAGGCACAAAGTTGCGTAGTCAGATTGTCTATAGTTTTGTCTGTCTTCGACATCAACATCCAGCTCGATTTGAAAGAAAAATAGACTTCAGGTAATGTATCGAGAATTTTGCAAATTAACAAGATATCTGGTAATTCCGATTTGTTACTGTCTATTTTCATCAGTTCGGTGTTTAAATCTGACCAAATGGTTTTGATTTTAGAGATGTGAGTCGTGATGTCATGTGACGGATCTTTACAATAGCCGAAAAACTCCATACAAAGTGCGTAACTCTTATCTTCAGACTTGCCATCAAATAAACGATGTAATTCGTCCCAAACTTCTTTAGATGAGTTAAAGCGCATGATCTTTAGAAGGGTTTCGTCTGACATATTTGCAGTAAGCAACAGTAATGCGGAACTATCAGTTCTGTTGTAATAATCGAGAGCTTTATTATATACAGAAATTTCTTCGGCATTGCTAGTATCAGGTTTCACGGGTTTTTGGAGAGTACCGTTTACCGCATCCAATCCACCGGACATACCTCGTAACAGTAATGTAGCCTTGAACTTCCACGTAGACCAGTTCTTTGCACCTTCCAGGTGACCGATGTCAACTTTACAACTTGGTGATTGCATATTGAATCTTTGTCTTCCCGGATTGTTTCGAAAACTTGGTTTATTTGCAATTACTCGATTTATTTAAGCTATCACTCGATTCCTCACGCTTCTGCTACCATGATAAAACAAATATTTTATCTAAGAATAAAGAGACACGTAGAGTGGTGACAGCATAACAAAACATAATTTATTAATCAACAAAAACGTTGCTATGGATACAGAAACATGTGTCAAAAGGTTATCAAAACAATCAGAGGTTTATATCATAAAATAGTCTTCAACATGTCTGCTCCAATATATCTGACGGTGACTGTACACAAATATTCTGATTAATGGATGTCAGTTTCGGAACAGAGTCTTAATAGAGTAGCTTTCTTAATATATTTTTTAAAGTACATATGTAGGAAGATAACAATATTATTGGTCCGTGGGATGGCTAAGAGACAAAACTCACTAATTTTATTGAAAATACTTCAATCATGAATGAGAGGCATCAATAAATACAATTTACTTAAGGAAAATATGATATTCGGACTGTTTTTTATTTATTTAGTTAGTTGTTTCTGCAGTTTCCGCACTGAGGCATTGAGACACTGACGCCATCAAAAACAGACTAAGTCAAAGTTAAGACCTTACTTTGACGTGAGGTGGTGTTTGCTTGACTATATTTTAGCCTCTCACCGGTGCTGCCCCCTTACTCTGGACACAAAACCCGATCCAATGAATATACCCATCCATGTCACTCATACCAGGCCGTGTACGCGTGCGACAGGGATGGGTATATTCATTGGATCGGGTTTTGTGTCCAAAGAAAGGGGGCAGATCTAGTTCTTAATAGGTACTGTTAGAAGTGAGAAGACCCCCTCCCTGGCAACACCACCGCGTCATGCCACCGCTTCTATATAAGGAGCGCGCGCGCCAGTCGCAAACCTATTTGCCCGCCAGCCTTCGAAGAGGAAACATCAAGCCAGAAACTCTGCCCGATTTTCCCCTCGATCGTGTTATATTTCGCAGTGTTAATTTTTCATTATTTTGTATTAAAATATTGTTGATCCTGATTTTCTTAATAAATTATTTTTTTAAAGTAAAATCTATCTCATTTATAAGATCAGAAGTGGGATTGGAGGCTTTGGCCGCCGCCATATCTGGTTTTATAAATTGTTTGTGCACGGGTAGTTTATTAGTTTTGCTTAATTCTAAATAATCGGGCAGAGTCACGATTCGACATGCCGTCGGATACCCGGCGCAGCAAACAAAAAGGAAAGCGCCGTACAACGACGCCTTCCCCTTCTCGCACCGCGATGGAAGCGGTCCTAAAGAGATTAGAAGCCCTTGAAAAAGGAACACGTGATGGCGCCAATCAACGACCTGCTGTTGCTGGGCACGAACAAGCAATTGTTCGGGTGCCTAGTGCTACACATCAAGATTCTGCACCATCTGTCGCGTCGGGAGCATCGCTGGATTCCACAAACCTGATGCTGCCTGTGGAGCCTGCGCGAAGCGAGCGCGGGAGCACCGCCGTGCCTACTTCTACGCCGAGCACGCCGCCACGTGACGCGGGGGACGCGAGGACAGCAGCGGAGCGACTACTGGCAGCGCTGACCTCTATCCCGGTGAGATCAAACCAATATTTTGTCTCTGATTTTGACCCTAGTGTTCATGATGTCGATACGTGGTGTGATGAAGTAGATAAAGCTCGTATTCTGAACCGTTGGGACGACGCGGAATGTCTTGCTCGTGTTGGTCATTGCTTGAAGGGTGAATCTCGCACCTGGCTAAGCCAGTGGACAAGCACTGTGCGTAATTGGTCCAATTTCAAATTAGAGTTAAAAGCGTTATGCCCACGTAATATCGACGTTGCGAACATTCTTTACGATGTTATGCGAACAGAGTCTGATAAATTCTCCACTTACGCGGAGTATGCACGCAGGTCATTGTTACGCTTGCGTATAGTTAAAGGACTTAGTAGTGAGTTGTTAACTGCAATTATAATTCGCGGAATATCCGATCCGCAAATACGAGCTGCCGCTACCAATGCCAAATTAACACCCGAAAATATAGTGGAGTTCTTATCAAACTATGTAAAGCCTAAAACTTCTCATTATAATTCGCCTAGAAATCTTAATTTGCCCAATCGCAATAATAAGTTTTCTACCCAACGTTCGACTTCATTAAAACGACAATATCCCGATAACAAAAATAATATAAGATGTTACGAGTGTCAACAGATCGGTCATAAAAGTGTTAATTGCCCAAAGAAATCTAAGCTAACTGGTGCTAGTAGTAGTGTCGTTACTTCGACTACAATCCAGTCTCAAGTAGAAAAGTGTAACTTCTGTAAGAAACTAGGTCATTCCGAGAGTAAATGTTTCGCTAAAGAGCGGGTAGATTCTAGAAACAAAAACGGTGTGAATTTTTGTCGTGAGAACGAAGTGATGTCGAAAAATCAGGACGTTATCACTGCAGTCATATCCGGTATCCCTGTAGACGTTTTAATCGACAGCGGTTCGTGCGTATCCTTGTTATCCTCCGATCTAGTTAAACATTTTCCAGCCCGTATAAAACCGACTTATCAGTTGTTGCGTGGTTTAGGCGGAACGGAGGTAGCAACGAAATCTTTTGTTACTTTACCGATTGAATTGAACGGAATTACGTTGGAGGTTGATTTTTATGTTGTGAACAGCTCGCAAATGAACGTCCCCGTGATAATTGGTACAGATGTACTGAATAGGAAAGGTGTCGCTTATATTAGAACTGGCGATAGCCAACGTATTGTTCATAGTGACGTAGTAGATGTCTCGCAGATAGATAAAAGCCCTCTTTCAGAAAAAGTTAATACTCCTGCCGTAGGCGATGACAGGAAGAACCTTCTTACTGTTCTTACGAAATATTCGGATCATTTTCTTAGTGGTACGGCTACCACGACGGTTAAAGATAGTGAGATGCAGATTAACTTGACTAGTGACGTTCCCGTGCATTATCGGCCGTATAAAATGTCGCATGATGAAAAGCTGCGAGTTCGTTCCATAGTAAATGATTTGCTTGAGAAGGGAATAATAAGAGAGTCCGATTCCGCGTATGCGAGCCCAGTTTTACTAGTTAAAAAGAAGGACGGTACGGATAGAATGGTAGTCGACTATAGAGCGCTCAATCAAATAACTGTTAAAGTTAGGCATCCACTTCCACTCATTAATGACCACGTGGATAGGCTAGGTAAGGCTAAGGTTTTTAGTGCGCTCGACATGGTATCTGGTTTCCACCAATTGAGGGTTAGTGAGGACTCAATTCACAAAACAGCCTTCGTAACGCCCGAAGGGCATTACGAATATTGTAAAATGCCTTACGGACTTGCTAACGCTCCAATTGTTTACCAGAAAACCATCACGAAAACATTAAAACCCTTCATAGATGCAGGAAAAGTGCTGGTATATATCGATGACGTGCTCCTATTATCGAATTCGGTATCCGAGAACCTTATTTTACTAGATTCCGTGTTAAAAACTTTGACTGAAGCCGGATTTTCAATCAATCTTAAGAAATGCACTTTTCTTACTGATGAAGTAGAATACCTCGGTAGAAAGATAGGTCAAGGTCAGGTACGGCCGAGCGAGCACAAAATTGAGGCCCTAGTCAGGTCGCCACAACCAACTACAGTCAAACAAGTTCGTCAGTTTCTGGGTTTAGCGGGGTACTTCCGTCGGTATATACCAAATTACGCAGTAAAAACAGCGTGCATAGCTGCACTGACTAAGAAAGGAGTTAATTTTCATTGGGGAGGCGAGCAGGAAAAAGCCCGTCAAGGCATTATAGCCCGGCTAACCGACGAACCTGTGTTGACTATATTTGACCCAGAGCTACCGACTGAATTGCATACGGACGCTAGTTCGATTGGTTACGGTGGTATTTTGATGCAAACGCAAAAAGACGGTCGAAAGAAAGTAGTTGCGTATTTCAGTAAATTGACGGTAGGCGCGGAATCCAAATATCACAGCTATGAGTTGGAGACCTTAGCAGTGGTGAAGTCGTTACAACATTTCCGTCAGTATTTAATCGGGAAAGATTTTAAAATAATAACCGACTGCAACGCTTTAAAAATGACACAGCGTAAAAAGGATCTCCAACCCAGAGTTGCTAGATGGTGGATTTACATGCAGGACTTTAACTTTACTTTAGAATACCGCAAGGGCGTTTTAATGTCGCATGTCGATTACCTAAGCCGAAACCCTGTTAACGCAGTTGATGTCGTTGAAAGGCCTCAAAATTGGGCACAAGTGGCTCAGGCAGGTGACGAGGAAACCCTAACGTTGCTAGAAAAATTAAATAACGGTGAGTTAGATAGTTCGCGATATGTCAAGCGTAATGATTTGTTGTATTACAAGTATGAAAGACAAGGCGAAGATACGCGTTACTTATGTTTTGTCCCAAAGGCGTTCCGTTTGAGTTTGTTACGCGTTTTCCACGACGAACATGAGCACTTGGGGGTAGACAAAACTATCGAGTTGATCTTAGACCACTTTTGGTTCCCGGGTATGAGACAGTTTGTTGCTAAGTACGTGACGCATTGTGTTGTCTGCATCTCGCATAAGCATGTCCCTCGTGCGCCGCTACAACCGATCGCTTCGTGGCATAAGGCCGCAGTGCCGTTTGATACAGTACATGCCGACGTACTTGGCCCGCTAACAGAATGCGAAGGCTATAAGTACGTACTCATTATAGTAGACGCGTATACAAAATATTGCTTACTGTACGGTTTATTTTCACAAGATCGTTCGGAGTTAAAGCGCGTTATGACTCGAACAATTTCTTTATTTGGCACATTTAAACGTCTGATTTGTGATCGAAGTCGAATGTTCGATAACCGCGAATTTATTGATTGGATAACTGGATTCGGTGTCGAAGTGCATTTTATCACTCCAGAAATGCATCAGGAAAACGGTCAAGTCGAGAGATATTGTCGTACGGTTTTAAACATGATTCGTATAGAAGTAAACTATAACAAAAGGGAGTGGCCTACAGTTTTATGGAAATTGCAATTAGTTTTGAACGTCACGAAACATAAAACAACGCAATGTTCAGCTTTAAACTTGTTGATCGGTTCAGAAACAACTACTCCGTTAATAAATGCTTTGATTCGAGATCTTACATGTGAGGGTACCAACCCAAATAGGCAAGCCATGCGTGAGTTAAGGCGACAACGCGCAGAGAGATTGATTGATGAAAACCGAGAGAAGCAGGATTCACGTGTAAATAAAAATAGGGTTCCCCCTAAAACTTTTGCTGTTGATGATCTTGTGTACGTAATTAAGAGTTCGCAAAGTACCGGCAAACTAGATTGTGGCATGCGAGGACCATATAAAGTTATTAAGGTCTTGACGAATGACAGATATGAACTCAAATTGCTGACTGGTTCATACGGAAAAACCAGCCAGGCAGCAGCCAGCTATATGATTTTGTGGAGAGGGGAATGGACCCCTGATACATGTGCTGGATTTTTTGAGAGTTAGTATCTTCTGTTGACCCCATTATATTTTGACTATGAATTCTTGTTTTCATACTGACTGTTTTCACTGTACTGTTGTGCGAAGGACGTGGGTTCGATCCCAGCCTTCGACTGTTGATTTGAATTGTTTTGTGATGTGTTTTGGAACAGACCCATGTCAAGCCTCGTGTGTGAGGCATTGGGGTGACCATACACGTGTTTCCACACTGATGTGTTGGAGTTTGCGGTGGAGGTATCGGGTTGCGTTGGTGGGGGCCCACACTAACTAATGACCTGTGTAAATCCTTCATATGTGCGTCTGAAGGTTACTTGTTAGAGACCGATGTAAATGCCTGATGTGCACAAGGTGTTCGGTTGCGCAGGTAGACCTTCGGTGTTCATAGGTATCCGGATGACTGGTTAGAGACTGGTGTAAACCCTCCTGTGACGACGGTTGAGGTATCTGGTTGCGCTGGAACAGGCCCATGTGTAAATCCTATGTGTTTCGAGGTATCCGGATGACTGGTTAGAGACTGGTGTAAACCCTCCCGTGCTGACGGTTGAGGTATCCGGTTGCGCTGGAACAGGCCTATGTGTAAATCCTCGTGTGTTGTAGTGATATGTAGTTGAATGCTTGAATTCATAGTCAACTTATGATTTACTCTTTCCGCTTTAACTAGATTGTTTCAAATGTGATGTCCTAAGCATGTGGTTTGTTTCAGCTTGTGACGAGACTGAGGATCCCGCTGACGATGCCGCAGCTGGGCCATCTTCAAGACGCTCGTGAAGGCCGCGAGGACGCTGCCCCGTCAGGAGAGGCCGTGTTAGAAGTGAGAAGACCCCCTCCCTGGCAACACCACCGCGTCATGCCACCGCTTCTATATAAGGAGCGCGCGCGCCAGTCGCAAACCTATTTGCCCGCCAGCCTTCGAAGAGGAAACATCAAGCCAGAAACTCTGCCCGATTTTCCCCTCGATCGTGTTATATTTCGCAGTGTTAATTTTTCATTATTTTGTATTAAAATATTGTTGATCCTGATTTTCTTAATAAATTATTTTTTTAAAGTAAAATCTATCTCATTTATAAGAGTACAATATCATTGTTGGCTTGGCTAGTTACCTTCTAGTTTATAGTCAAGAATGCAGTTTCCCAAAATGTACTGCGTCAATTATTGCTACATATTTACTTCATTTATCTCATAGCATTGTAAATTGGAACATATGTTAAATAATAGCAACTATTTAAATTATCCCAAGCAAAGTGCCTGAGTTCTTGGTAGCGAAAATACAATAATCAACTCTCATAGACCAACGCCACAGATAACCAGCCATTCTGACACACACGCCTAAAGGTGAACGCACATTTAACCGAGCCGAACGCGCCGAATGAAACGAATTTTGGAATTCTATAATATTAGAATTATTATATAATTTGAGAATTAAATCTAATAAAACCTCGCACACTAATCCGCGTCGAATTGTCCGAATCTGGAAGAACCCTAGAAATCCTAGACGAATTCCGATGACGTCAGCAGATTCGGCGCGGCTACGTCCGCGACGTAAATCTCAAACTCAAAAGTTTATTTGCAGTAATTTGGGTACAAGTACATTGAGGTGTTCTTGTAAACAAAAAGGTGCGCCAAAATATGCTATCATGAAGCGTACAAATATTTAACATAAATTATTACCTTTGAAGCAGTAAATGTGTATCTATGAAGCGTTTATAGCATTATGCTTGCAACTACATGTAATTAAAAAAAAATGAATTGAATAATTTCATTTCAAAAATTAGAATTTATTAAGTGGACTCAAATGCAAAATATTCATTAAACGAGTAAAATGTGCGTTCTATAAGCCAAGAATGTAATTCACTTTTGAATGCAGTCCCTGAGAGCTTTCTTAGATCTTCAGGCAAAGCATTATATACCTATAGCCATAGCATAAGCGTTGATTTTAAATAAAGATAGCCTGCCGGAAGGAAGTTGTAAACGGTTTGTGGGCCGCTTTCGGAGTGATCTTTCGGTTATGAGTGGTCTTGTTGAAAAGAATTCTGGATGTTGTTTTACAAAATTACATATTTGTTTTATGTATAAACCGGTGAGTGTTAGGACTTTAAACTGTTTAAAAAGGGACCTGCAAGAATCAGTAAAGTCGGCGCCAGAGAGAGCCTGAATACATTTTTTTTGCGTTTTGAATGCAATATTGACATCTGCAGAATTTGCCCAGATTATAAGGCCATATTGCAAAACAGAAACTACATATGCATGATAAGCTTGCATCGCTACGTCAATTGATACTGTTTCTCGCAATCGGCGAAGGGCAAATAAAAAACGGCTGAGTTTACTACAAACATGCTCTATGTGAGGCTTCCATGAACAATTTGCATCTAAAATTATGCCCAGAAATTTAATAGTATTAACAGTTTGAATAAGTTGTCCTTCATATTTAACATTAATGTCGATTTTGGGTGATTGGTATGTATGGAACTTTATTAATTTTGTCTTATCTATATTTATTTTCAGATTATTTTCTTTTAACCAGTTAATTGCTGTTTTCAAAGTCGAGTTTAACTCTTTTTCTAGTAGTTCTTTGTTTTTGGCTTTCATAATAAATGTAGTGTCATCGGCAAACAGTACCGATTTGTGTTTAGTTACGTTGGGAAGATCATTGACATCATTGACACAAACAATATCGACCATAAAATGCTGCCTTGTGGCACACCATATTTATTTTCTTTGAGATCTGACCTATATTCCGTTTTTTTTTAGTTTATTGCCATCCTTTTCTATTTTATTTATTACCACACATTGAGACCGATTACTTAGATAGCTGGTAAACCAGTCTTTAACTGATCCCCTTATTCCGTAGTAATCTAATTTTTCTATAAGCCTGTTATGATTCACAAAATCAAACGCTTTGCTCATATCCAAAGATAATGCAAATACGGGAATTTTGGTATCTAGACTTTCTATTACATTTTGTACCAGGGTGTAGTTAGCCAGAGTTGTACAATGATTTTGCCGAAATCCATTTTGCTCATGTTTTATAATATTCATTTTATTTACAAAATTAAGAAAACGAGTGTGTACCACTTTTTCAATAACCTTTGAAAAAACTGGTATTAAAGCAATTGGTCTATAGTTGTTTGGATTCTTTTTGTCACCTGCTTTAAAAAGGGGCTTCACAATAGATATTTTTAAAGCTTTTGAAAATACTCCTTAACTGAGACTTAAATTCACTATGTGACTTAAAACTTTTGCTATAGGTTTTGCTACTAATTAAATTCGAATTTTGGCGGCATTTGTGGGGTTAAAGAACATAGAAGAATGACAATGATCGAGTGCAGGTTTAATACGACTATAATTATTGTTTTGGAGAGGTACCTATGTTTGTATTTTCTATAAAATGGTTATTCAATGTGTCAGCTATTTCTGTCAGATGTACAACAGTTGAGCCATTATAGTAAACTTCCTCAAATTCAGTTGTGGATGGGGTTTCAGATACTTGAGAATTTATTATTTTTCCAACAGCCCTGGACCTATTTTTGGAATTCATAACAAATTTTAAATTGCCTTGTTTCTGGAGCCCAAGTATACATCGTTTTAAAGTTTTAGCATAGGTTTTGTATTCGTGACTTTGTAAAGCTTTATCATCTTTATTTGCAATTTGATATGTTTTAAATAGTTGTCTTTTTATCTTGCAGCATTTTTCAAGCCCTTTGAGATCCACTTTGTTTTGTTCGATTTTCTATTTAATTTCAATTTTCGGAAAGCATAAGTTATAAAATAAGGAAAATAATGAGTGAAATGTATCAAATGCGCTATTAGTATCGGTAATCATGAGAATATCGGAAAATGATAAAGCTTCGATACAATTGTAGAATTTATTAACATTATCTTTACTAAAATCTCTTCTAATTTCGAACCATTCCAAATTATTTCTCTTTAAATTTAATCTAAATTCAACTGTCTGTGCCCTATGGTCCGATATGCCTAAATCATGCGTAACCTTTCGTTCTCTTTATATTACTGGCAATATTATCTATACATCTACTAATTCGCGTGGGCTCATTTATATGGAGATGAATATCATAAGATTGCAGAATATTTACTAACCTTTTAGAATGAACGTCAGAGATTATCGTATTAATATTAAAATCACCAGCAATAATTATTTTTTTTTAATTGTTGATTTCAAAAGTCTCAACAGCAAAGCTTCTTATTTAGTGAAGAAAATGTCTAATTTAGAGTCAGGTGTACGATAAATGCATAGTATTATTAAATTACTAGTTTTTATTTCAATTCCACAACATTCAAAAGTTTTGCAAGTAGCGTATTCATTAGTTAGCTTAATTGTTTGATCTGGAATGTTCTTTTTAACTTATATGCAAACTCCACCTCTTTTCTTATGAGGTCTTGAAAAGGAAGCAGCTAACTGACAATCTTTGATTCTAATGTTTTTCTCGTCGCCTGTTTTGAGGAATGTTTCTGTAGCACATAATACACTAATGTTAACGTTACTGTCTTCAAACTCTTGAAGAATGATTTCAAGATTTTCTGAATTGTTACGTACGTCGTACGTCCGATAGTTTGAACGGCACAGTGTACATTCATTACCGAGACACCTTTCAGTCGCGACTGTAAGCCGCGTCCGTCAGCCGCGTCCGATAATGTGTTTCCAGCTTAATAGAATTGTAGACTGGGGCCCCAGGGCTTTGAATACCGTTAAAATTCAGGTATCGTTACCTACGCCAGACGAAGGTAACGTTAATGGCAAAGGTAACGTTATGCTTGCTAACGATACCTTGGATGACCTTTTACCGTTAAATCAACCTAACGTTATCGACAATTTTAACGGTAAGTGATAATGTTATCTACCGGTAGGCTTGATAACGATACCAAATGAATACCACAAGTATCGTTAAGCTTACCGGTATCATTAAGTATACTACAATAAAACCAACAAACCTTGCCACCAAACACTAAGCACGTGTTTGCGAAACTAAACCATGTGTTTGCATCTATCTACTGGCTGACGATGTTCGCATTTTGCCGATCGGCCGACCCGCGTAGCGTAGAATCGCGCACGCTGCCGCTCCGGATGGCAACATCACTTCATGTAACGATAAAAGTATCGATACTTTTAACGTTAATTGTTAACATTATTATACCGGAATCAATATTAAACTACCGTTACTCTGGTAACTGTTAAAATTGTAACTTTAGGAAAATATCGTTAATTAACGATAATAATAGTGTGAATTTGGTATCGTTAACAAGCCCTGACTGGGGTTGGTAGAAACGCAAAAGGTGTTAATAGAAACGCTAACTGTGTGAATAGAAACAAAAAGGGGGTTAATCGAAAACAAGTTTTAGGGCTGCCACAAATTGTTTATCTGCCATATTAAACAAAATTGTAGTTGCTCTTCCAAAAGAACTGCATTTTTAAAGTCTACATTCTATCAAATATGTTACCTAATTATTGCGACTTGTGACCTGTTGTTGATACAGTTTTCATTATCGCTAATAAAATGCTATAGTGATAACAAGGGACACTTTTTTATTTAGTAAATATATGGAATATAGTTAAAATAAGCAGAAAACCAGACGTAAAAAAAAGTATCATGGTCTTGGCTGCTTTTGTGTTATATTTTAGTATGGGCATTTACATGCCATCATTTTAAAATTATTATCATTTTAGATTGCAATCATGCCGCGTACTTACAAAACCTGATCCCACTAAAAGAAGATATAAAAAATATGAATAAATAAATATAATAATACAAAAAT
The DNA here is from genome assembly GCA_963924145.1 of Pyrausta purpuralis. Classification (NCBI taxonomy): domain Eukaryota; kingdom Metazoa; phylum Arthropoda; class Insecta; order Lepidoptera; family Crambidae; genus Pyrausta; species Pyrausta purpuralis. Next base: position 16,783,954 of record OZ001653.1, on the reverse strand, counting down.
ATAAATATAAAAATATATGTAAATAAATGTATGTATGTATGTATATATAAATTATATATATATATATATATATATATATATATATATATATATATATATATATATATATATATATATATATATATATATATATATATATATATATATATATATATATATATATATTATTTCTCAAAGATCTCAATTACATAGTAAAAAAAAACGATAAAATATAAGATATAAATACGTTTAAATATAAAATGTTGTTTTATTGCTTAAAACATTAAAATATGTAATATTACTTATCTACAATAAAAGTACTTCCTACTTAATTTGGGTATAGAACAAAGCAAAGTACTTACCTAATGTAGGTACATAACAGGTTAATTTCCCTAAATAGAGACTAAAGCCAGGTTCTAATATTTCGCACATAACCTCCTTTTCTAAATTGGTCAATTAAAAATGTTTTTGGCAGCCCTGGTACTTTTTTGATTCACCCCTGTATTTGCTTCTATTGACCCCATTCACCGGGTGAATAGAAATATTGCAGATTTTATTAATTTTCTCAAAAATGTGTGCCTAATATGTAAAAACAACTGTATGAGCTCCTTTTTTATGATACCGGACCGAATACAAAACTAATATACCATAAACACAACCAACCCAAACATAGATAAATAAAGTTAAAGTTAGAAATGATTCCTTTTCACCCCGTTTTACGGTACTTTTGACAGTGATTGAAATAAAACATAGACTAGCAGTGATTGTATTTTTTTAAATTTTATTGGGTCCTACGTAGGAGCCTTTTATTTATTACGTGTATTTTAAAGTTGTAAATTTTCTTGCATTGATTTTTTCTCTTTTGGGGGGGGGGGACACTAACATCATCTTATGTAATGAATATTAGGCCTACACTAAAATAAGACAAAAATACATACTATACATACGTAAAGGCGATTCTTTGAAAAAAATTGAGAATTTCGAGATTTCCACTATTTTTTGTTGTGCTGCATAAAAAAAAATTGTAATTTATAACGCCGAAAATACTAAGTTATCACAAAGATTGTTCTCGAAATACTTCCTTATAATCGATAGATAAATACAAATCAATTTTTAAAATTTCGGAAAATAACACCTTTTTAGGGTTCCGTAGCCGAATGGCAAAAAACGGAACCCTTATAGTTTCGTCAAGTCTGTCTGTCTGTCCGTCCGTATGTCACACCCATTTTATTCTGTAACTATAAGCATTACACAATTGAAATTTAGTAGGAAGATGTATCTTGTTAACCGCTTACCGATTCTTATACAAAAAATAAAAAAAAATGACAGTTAAGGGGGGGCTCCCATACATGAAACTAAAACCAAAAAAATTTTTTTTTGGCAAACCTATGTGTGTGGGGTGTCTATGGATAGGTTTTTCAAAATAACATAGAGGTTTCTAAAACCATTTTCTTTTAAAGCCAAACATTTAATAGCTAGACGCTTCCAAAGTGGTAAAATGGGCGTCCCCCCCCCCATCTAATTTCTAAACCAAGCAAGCGTAAATTTTGAAAAAAATAGATAATGTAGATCTTAACAAATACTTTCAACGAAAATTGGTTCGGACGGGATCGAACTAGCAGTTTTTGAGATATAGCACATTTTCAACAACCGCAAACATAACTTTGTACTTCATACAAACACTATGAAAAACAAAGTTACATTTGTAGTCAACAAAATATTGTGGATTCCCTAATTCAGTTAACGTAGGCACGGAACCCTCAGTGCGCGAGTCCGATTCGCACTTGGCCGGTTTTTTTTAACATGCTAAGACCATTACCAGCCCGTATCAGTCCACCGTGCGGTGAATACCTACTGAATCCTCTCTCGACAGAGAATCGTCCACAGAGCAAGAAATGATTAGAAGTGCCAGTAAATCTAAAACCACATAGAACCAAAAAAATATTTTTTAAATAATTTTGGCTTTCTAAATTACGTCAATTGAATTAAAAATCATTTGGGGTGTCGAGGTTTTTCACATTTAACATTGCACATTGTATTACGCATCTGTGTTATTTGGCCTGGGTCGAGGGTACACAGAACTAATTTAATTGTGTCACATATATAAAGATTGTACATATTAATAAAACATTTTAATTAGATGGCAATAGTAATATTATCAATCAAAGGTAAACCTAAGATAAAATACAGATACACTTAGGATAAAATACAGATCTAATGAATTTCAGTAATAATTTGAGTTTTCATAAAATATCATTTACATTATTATTTAACTAAATAAAATATAATCTTCTCCTTCAATGAGATTCAATGATTTAAGATTCCTTTCAAATTGACCTTTAGTTAAGTCTAATTTAACACAAATGACTAATGGCGGTATTGCTTTGCTAAAATGTATTACAGGTATCTTTTTTATGACTGCTCTTTTATTTGGACAATATAGTTCAATAGTGCGACCAACCTTTTTGAGATCTACATCACAAAATGCAATCACTTTATTTAAGTTTTCAGGTGTTAAGGCTCTTACTAATTTCCTTCCTGCCTTACCAGCATTCCACACTATGAATTTAGTCCATTTGAAAAATACATTTGTTTGTAGTCTTTCCAATTGGATTTTCCAAATATGTTCTCGTTTTACTGTGAATGTAGCAGCAGATTCGTGATATGTATAAGTTATTAATTCTTCATCAATTCTGTGTATGTCACCACCCGAGTCTACATGTTTATTGAAGAAAATAAGATCTTCCGGTGTTCCTAATCCTGATTCATCAAATCCTCCAACTCGTTCATAAACTTTTCTATGACAAAACCATGTAGGCATTAGTACAGTAGGTCCGTAAGTCATGTATATTTGTAGTTTTAGCTGTGCAGGAGTTAAACTGTTAGCCCAATTAACAAACCTTGGAGTAGAATTAATAGGAACCCTACATACTCTGCTACCTACAAGACTACTGTGATTGCAGTTGGCATATTTCCATTGTAATAATATTCTGTCTTGATGCATTAAATCATCAATGTCTTGAAAACATAAAAATGTACCACAGCTTTTCTTAACAGCGCCATTTTTCGCTGCACCAACACCTTTTGATACCGGTGATCCGGTCAAAATAAAATTAACATCGCGGCTAAGGAAATACTCCTGCCATTTAGTTAAGAGCTGTTCAGAATCATCGGTACTGCCGTCATTAAAAACAACAATTTCAAGAGGTGTCTTTACACAGTCTAAAATACTTTGTGATGCTATTGATTTCATGCAATTACTAATCCAATTTTTACCGTTGTATACTGGTATTATTATCGATACCTCAGCCATTATATTATTAGGATAATCAGTTTTTCAAGTCATATTTTGCACATTTCTTAAGAGCAACTGATAAAAAAATCAGCCTGTGAAATCAGCGGAGAGTGAAAAGGAAAATGATTGACGTTGACACGAGCATGACATATTGTTTTTTTTTTAATTTACAAGTTTAACGTACTCGGACAGGGCCATACGGACAATTTCTTCAGTAATATGTTCAATATTTACACTTAACACTACAAAACTAAAACTAAACTAGCCTAGCCTAACCTAACTCATTGAAATGCGGGGTTGGCGTTCGCATTTCAATGCTCAAGAAGGAAGTTTAGCACGAGAATATCGATCCGAATCAGAGGGCGCGATCTGCGATCAGAGCACGCTTTACTTTGTTTACTTCTTTGACTTCATTGTTTTCTTCAATAGCACACATTATTATGATGATCCCAACACAAAATCACAATAAATTACTAGAAAAAAACAATTACTAAAATGAAGAAACAAAATCCAACTTCCTCTTCTTGTTTCCCACGCTAAACCCCATGACATATTGTATTTTTATTAGTGTTTTGGCCATAAACGTATGCAAAAATAATTAAAAAAAAGCTAACGCTACAGTACAATTGCTGTTTTCGTTTTTATGGAAGTCGAGCAGCGATGGGCTACAGAGGGCACATCACTATTTTTGCCAATGACACGAGGGCTGTGTCTATGGTCATTCATAGCATTATTTTCAGGAGTTTTGCGCGGGAAACGAAAAGGGAAGGACGGATCTTTTTTCTCCGTTTTAGTAATTGTTTTTTTCGGATCAATTATTGTGATTGTGTGGTGGAATTGTCATGATAATTTGTGCTTTGGAAGAAAACAATGCAATTAAAGTGGGGAATTAAGTAAAGCGAGCTCTGATCGCGCCGTCTTACCCGGATCGCTGTTCCTGCGTTGAGATTCCTTGTTGTACATTGAAATACGAACCACCTCGCATTTCAATGGGTTAGGTTAAGATAGGTTAGGCTAGGATAAAGGTAGGCTCCCCCTCGAATGGAGCACGCCTTGTCGTGGCGAGGGGGCTCAGTAGCCTGTCGCAATCCAGCGGCAGGGGAAGCCAAGATGCTCCGTGGAGAGTGCCGCTGCGTCTGTTCCCGTATCGGGCGGCAGTGGCCATAGTGAGTCGCGTCTGTCTCGCATCGAGCGGCGGCTCACTATAAGTCGTTGGACTCCCGGCACCCCTCTGGCTTAGCAGAGGAGACAGGGGATGTCCTGAGGACTTTGGTCCTCTGGGCGAGCTCGGCGTGCATTTGCCGTCGGGCGTGGCTCCCCTCGTCGGGAGGGTCTCGGACAGACGGTGTGGGGACACCTCTGTCCAATCACAAGAGACCCTCCTGAGGCGCCAGTGTGCCGTTGGGAGTGGGATTGCCCCACTCCGTGGAGATCCGCCCTTGATAGAGGGTGGAGGTTGCGCTGGCAAGGGTCGCGGGACTGTTGAGACACCGCGGCCCCTGCTGTCACAGCCACCAAAAGCGGCGGGCGTCGTCAGGTTTTAGTGAGTATACCCGGGGGCGAATCCGGGGGAATCCCACACACGCCCCTCCGTTCCCCGACGGAGAGGTACGGTGCGTAAACTGCATTTCCTGACGTTAAAAAAAAAAAAAAAAGGATAAAGGTAGCCTAGTTTAGTGTTAGTTTTAGTTTTAAGTGTTAAAGTACTGAAAATTCACTTAAGTATTGTCTGTATGGCCTAGAGCTGAAGACGTTAAACATGTAAAAAAAAATCATTATTTTCAGGAGTTTGTTTTGCGCGGGAAACGAAAAGGGAAGGACGGACCTTATTTATTCGTTTTAGTAATTGTTTTTTTTCGGGTCAATTATTGTGATTGTGTGGTGGAATTATCATGATAATTTGTGCTTTTGAAGAAAACAATGCAATTAAAGTGGGTAATAAAGTGAAGCGATCTGATCGCGCCGTCTTACCCGGATCGCTGTTCTTGCGCTAAGCTTTCTTATTGAGCATTGAAATGCGAACCACCTCGCATTTCAATGAGTTAGGTTAAGATAGGCTAGTTTAGTGTTAGTTTTAGTCAATAAGTGTAAAAAAGAACATTATTTACTGAAGAATAGTCTGTATGGCATAGAGCCGAAGACGTAAAACTTGTATGAAAAAAAAAGCATTATTTTCATTCATTTGTCACTTTCTTTGATCTTTGATTTGACTTGTTTCTAACCACGGGTTGGAAACGGCCATAGAGATCATACTCTTACTAATCTGTGTTTCTAACTAAAGTGATCTGGGTTTTCAGCTCATCTCATTCATTTTGTCGGTCCGCTACGCCTACCAACCACAGAAATACAATTTTATTTGCTTGAAAGTTATTATGGGTATTAAAGAAGCTAACATTTACTTAGATAATCAGTGCAATACATATTATGCTGGTCAGACCGTAAATGGTAGAATTGAATACGTCTTCGACAGCCCCAAAAAAGTTCGAGGTAAGAAGACAAATATAATTTATGTGAACGGTTTATGATGACTCATATCTATCTACTACTATGTGTATATTCATTTATGTAAAGTTGTTTATATCCCATCCCATCCGCTCCGCCCCTAGGATGTGCTCTGACCGTAAATAGTATTATGGATAGCACTTACTTCCTGAAGTGAACAATCTCTTGATATTGCCTAATAAACACTCAGCTAGAAAGAAGAGAAAGCTCAAAGCAATCATGCTATCTTACACCCAAATTGTTTAACCTTTTCATCATTACCTCTTTTATTTGTCAGTAAAAAAAAATACTAACTTGTTTTATATCTTGCATATTTCATACCTCCTTTTTTTACTGCCTATTCCGTCTCGCAGCATCTTACAAAATTCACCCGCTGAATTTTATGATCAGGCAATCTTACATACTGTAAGTGTAAACATTTACAACTACTTAGGATATTAAGTTTAACAAATTCACCATCTTACACATGTTGACATGACAATAAAAAACAAAACTAATATTGTTTCATTTATTCAGGTATTCATGTAAAGTTTAAAGGGGAAGCTCATACTGAATGGTATGAGAGTAAACAACAAGAGGATTCACAGGGTAAAACAGAGTCAAATGACACTTTGCACACAGGAAATGAAGAATACTTCCAGATATCATACTACCTCCTTGGTAGCAATACAGGTATTATAATAATAAAGCTATGTAACAAAACTCATGAATACTTAATATAAAGTTTTAAATTTTAGTCATGCTTTTCCAAACTTTACTTGCCTATCAATGCCTACTATAAATAGTGATGAGGCAATGTGATGTCATACTATGCTAATAAGTAATGGTTCTAAATATTTTGTGATATGTAATGCCTTTGATTTATGTCATCCTTAACAAATCAAATTATTAAAAAGTCCATATTACCATTTACTGATTTTTTTAATCATATGACTTTTTGTTTGTATGAGCTTACACATAATTATTTCACAGGTAATGAAATTGAGATTCCTGCAGGCAAACAAGTGTACAGTTTCACTTGTACCCTACCACCTGTGTTACCATCCTCATTTGAGGGTGAACATGGATATGTCAGGTATACGGTCAAAGTCACTCTGGACCGACCTTGGAAGTTTGATCAGGAAACTAAAATGGCCTTTACTGTCATCAATGCGCTAGATTTGAATCTTAATCCCTCGTACAGAGTAAGTTGTCTATTCATTTTTATAAGCAAAATAAGGTTAACAAGTTCTAGTATCCTATTTGGGTCCTAACATGACTTTCTATTATGTATATTAAGTTTTTTTAATTTTAATAATTGTTTTAGGAACCAATTCGCATACAGATTGAGAAGACATTTTGTTGTTTCTGTTGTGCATCTCCACCATTGTCAGTGGACGTCCAAGCCCCTGTCTCTGGGTACTGCCCAGGACAAGTTATACCTATACAGGTTGATGTGGAGAACAAAAGTAATGTGCAGCTACATCTTGTGAAGATCTACCTAAGAAAGGTACAAACATTTTGTAGTTACTAATTTAAATGTAATGAACATCATTTATATTCTTAAATTGATTACTTAGACTGAGTTAATTGTAATTATTTTGAAATCAAATATAGTTGTTTACATGTGCAAACATTTGCATGAGTTATTTATTATGTTATTTGCAATATAGATATTTTCTATAAATGCATGCATAATATCCAAGTACAACATTTTGAAGTATGCCTTTTAATTTAATCCTATACTTAGGTGGTGACATATCGCGCGACTTCACCCTCCACCGCAACTAAAAAGACGAAAGATGTGGTGCTGATGGTGCAAGAAGGCCCAGCACCCGCAGGCACTACCAAACATTGGAACTTGAAGCTCGAAATCCCTCCTATACCACCATCAAATCTTGTTAACTGCAACATCATTGATTTGGATTATGATTTTAAGGTAAGAGTTTTATTAAACTTACCACTATCTACTTAAGTGACTTTGCCCAGCTTTGGTATGTCTACAGACTAACTATACTTTAGAAAACAAGAAAAGCATTAATTAGCCAAGGGAATTATTGGCTTTACTAGCACTACTATTTTTATTAGCATTTGAATGTGGTAATAGGAACTATACTATAAGACCTTGTGTTTCATCCTCATTAAATTAGTTTAACCATGTATTAAGCGAAGGTTACAGTGGTTAGCACCTTTTTGATTTATTATCAGCTACGTAAATCTCACCTTGATCAACAAGATAAGCATTGTTGCATAAATATGAACATGCAGTCATTCTTGAAACTTAGCTAGTATAACGGCATAACTTTTTTTGTAGTCTGTACGAACTCTTGACGACATGATGTCTTTATTGAGAAATAAATATCCGATAGTTCTGTTACCAAACACGGTCAATCATACCCGCCGTCTTAAAAGCCGACTTCAAACAGTAGGCGACGCGAAGTGCAAGCGATTTTGACCTTCAAACTGGTAAGGCGGCAGTGCCCCTGCTAGTAAATACAATTACATATCAGATGGTCAAGAGTAAACATACTACTTATGTAACTTTAGTCGGCGTGTTTTGTATAAGAGTGATAGGGCGCGCTGCTTATTCCCCTTTTTAGGGTTCCGTAGCCGAATGGCAAAAAACGGAACCCTTATAGTTTCGTCAAGTCTGTCTGTCCGTCCGTCCGTATGTCACATCCATTTTATTCTGTAACTGTAAGCACCACACTGTTGAAATTTGGTAGGAAGATGTATCCTGTTAACCGCTTTACGATTCTCATACAAAAAATAAAAAAGATGACATTTAAGGGGGGGGCTCCCATACATGAAACTAAAACCAAAAAAATCTTTTTTTGTCAAACCTATTCGTGTGGGGTGTCTATAGATAGGTCTTTTAAAATGACACCAAGGTTCCTAAAACCATTTTTTTTGTAGTCTAACGTTTCATAGCTAGGCGCTTCCAAAGTGGTAAAATGGGCGTCCCCTCCCATCTAACTTCTAAACTAAGCGAGTGTAAATTTTGAAAAAATATATAATGTAGATCTTAACTCCTAAAACCCGAAGCGGTCGCCAGCGACCGCGCTGTTGTGTAGCGCGCCGTTCCGTGAAACACGAAGCGGTCGCATGCGACCGCTCGTCCCAAGCGACTTTAAACCTTTATTATTTAATGATAGAGGCTATTTTTGTATGAAGAAGTTTTGCCATACGCACTTTACAATACATCATCTGTGTATCCGAACTCACTAAAATTGTTTAATCTGTAATCATTTTTTCTGCTGACCAAAACAAAAATGGTGTCTGGTTTCAGTGCCGTGCTTTGAAGTGTTTTATGGATTTTCGTATGGATTTTGCAGCTTATTACTGGTAAATTATTATAAAAAGTGAAATTTGATTAATAGTTAGTGTGTTGAGATAATATTTTGTAAGAAATATATCGTAATGATAATGTTTTGCAAGTATCTAACCTACAACCGGACTTGCAATTTTTTTTGCAAGTGCCTGTCATTGTTATCGATAATAACATAGTAAGTACAGTAAATTGATAATTCTAAGGAAAAGAAACTGATTTCAGTATAGTTGTGATGAGATCTAATGCATTATTTATAGTAATGAAATCAAAATAACATAATTTTGCTCGGAAGAAAAAATATTTTAGAGAAATAGGGGGTATGTGCGACGCCATTTTTGTAATAAATCATCAGCTGTCAACACGTCATCGAGATTGTTTTATGACACTTGCACGTGATGAGTGGTCACAAATACTTTCAACGAAAATAAGTTCGGACGGAATCGAACGAGAAGTTTTTGAGATATAGCACATTTTCAACAACCGCAAACATAACGTTGTACTTCATACAAACACTATGAAAAACAAAGTTATATTTGCTGTCCACAAAATATTGCGGATTTTACTAAGTGGAAACAAGTGGATTCCCAAATTCAGTTAAAGTTGGCACGGAACCCTCAGTGCGCGAGTCCGACTCGCACTTGGCCGGTTTATGTTGACATTATGGCTTCACAACTCTGTTACTAAGGGTTATTCCGATTATCCACATTAGTGTGGGAAATTGGACTTTTGGTCCATTTATCCACACCTACAGCTTGTTGGTGTGGAAAAAACCCCTACTGATGTGGAAACTTAGAACATTTGTCCATTTTGCCACACTAAGCCCGTCACTGCGAATAAATGGACAAAAAAATCCAATTTTCCACTAGTGTGGATTATTAGTAGCCTATCATAAACAAAGAAGTAACAGCAATATATTTTGGCAGGTGGAATGCGTAGTGCCGAAGATGCATTTGAACATGCGCGACAAGAAGTACATAACGATCGGGACGGTGCCTCTGGTGGGCGTGGGCGCGGCGCCAGCGGACAGCGCGCAGTACTCGCCCTCCCAGCCCGCCGTGCTGCCCGTGGCGCCTACTGTGAGTAACATAGAATAAGGTTACACGGCATGGGTCGTACTTGCTAATTCAAGTACCAGGGCATTAAAGTACGTCTCTAAAGGTGATAGCATAGGACAAGGTTACACGGCATGGGTCGTACTTGCTAAATCACGTACCAGGGCATTAAACTACGTCTCTAAAGGTGATAGCATAGGACAAGGTTACACGGCATGGGTCGTACTTGGTAATTCAAGTACCAGGGCATTAAAGTACGTCTCTAAAGGTGATAGCATACTACAAGGATACATGGCATGGGTCGTACTTGGTAGTTCAAGTACCAAGGCATTAAAGTACGTCTCTAAAGGTGATAGCATACTACAAGGTTACACGGCATGGGTCGTACTTGCTAATCCAAGTACCAGGGCATTAAAGTACGTCTCTAAAGGTGATAGCATACTACAAGGTTACACGGCATGGGCCGTACTTGCTAATCCAAGTACCAGGGCATTAAAGTACGTCTCTTAAGGTGATAGCATAGGACAAGGTTACACGGCATGGGCCGTACTTGCTAATTCAAGTACCAGGGCATTAAAGTACGTCTCTAAAGGTGATAGCATAGGACAAGGTTACACGGCATGGGCCGTACTTGCTAATTCAAGTACCTGGGCATTAAAGTACGTCTCTAAAGGTGATAGCATAGGACAAGGTTACACGGCATGGGCCGTACTTGCTAATTCAAGTACCTGGGCATTAAAGTACGTCTCTAAAGGTGATAGCATAGGACAAGGTTACACGGCATGGGTCGTACTTGGTAATTCAAGTACCAGGGCATTAAAGTACGTCTCTAAAGGTGAACGCACATTTATCCGAGCCGAACGAATCGAAGTCAAGCCGATTCGGCCTTGCCGACTTAGCCGATTCGGCCAAATCGACCGCGTCGAAGAAATAATAAGATAGCGCTATGAGTGACATCTAAAGGTAGGAGTGAGTATGAAGATCGACCGCGTCGCAGAAGTCATGAGATAACGCTTTGAGGGAGTGAGTAAGATTTGAATACCCGGCGAGTCGTCCGAGTCGACCGCATTAGCCGCGCTGAATCTGATGACGTCGTCCGAATTCTTCCAGGATTTCAAGGCTTATTCCAGATTCGGACGATTCGACGCGGATTAGTGTGTATTAAATTTCATATAAAGAATCCTTAAATTCGTTTCGTTCGGTGCGTTCGGCTCGGGTAAATGTCCGTTCACCTTAAATCAGCACCAGCGCTCAAAACCGGGTATAAAATACTTGCAAGCCTTTTTTTAAAACCGACGAAAACTAAACCTTGTCAACATTGAAATAAGGAACACTATAGCGTAGTTGCGTTTGCTTAGGAAAATACTTTACGTGCATCGTTTATTTATCGTACAGTAATCTGGTTGGAGGATAAAATCATCCCATCAAAAACAATACTTGTCAAAAAAAACAAGTCTCGCAACTCAGTTGTTCTGCGGTAAAAAGTTGTAAGATCCATGTATACCTAGTCGGTTAATAATTTATTCAGTCTCTACTTAAGCGACTTTCTGTCTTAATACGTCCAGTCTCTAGGACCACGATCGTGGTCCATAACAATTGAAAATCAATAGTGTCTGGAATCTCCGTACTCGAAGCATTGAGTTGTTACGTAATAATTAACAGGATCTTATAGTGACACATATCAGTATTAAAATTCTTTAATGTTTTATATAAATATATTGAGACTTGGCCATCGCCTGAAAACACGTGTAAATTCAATCGCCTGAAAACACATGTAAATTCAATTATTTAGTGCGATGGCCAAGTCTCAATATATTTATATAAAACATTAAAGAATTTTAATATTGATATGCGTCACTATAAGATGCTGTTAATTATTACGTAACAACTTAATGTTTCGAGTACGGAGATTCCAGACACAATTGATTTTCAATTGTTATGGACCACGATCGTGGTCCTAGAGACTGGACGTATTACGACAGAAAGTCGCTTAAGTAGAGACTGAATAAATTAATAACCGACTTGGTATTACATGGATCTTACAACTTTTTACCGCAGAACAACTGAGTTGCGAGACTTGGTTTTTTTGACAAGTATTGTTTTTGATGGGATCTCATTTCTTTTTGTATTTTGTAGACAGTTCCACTTTTTTCCTTTTCGGTACCTTCTACTTATTGTATATATGTATATCTACCAGCAACGAATTTTCTTAAACCCCTTTATCTAACTTATGAACTTTTCGCCTCGCGCTAGCACCGCGACAGCTTGCTCGGCGACATTCACCTTCCGCGCGCCTCACCACTGTCCCCGCCCCGCGCCCTCGCGCTAGCATCGCGCAGTGCGTAGTAACGGCCCGCGCTCACTCGCTAGCATCGCAGCGCGTGGTATAATAATTAATTTAAAACCTTGTAATAAGTACGAATACGCACGTAGGTACGTTTTTTGCATTAAATAATTTAATTTACACGTGTTTTCATGACGGGAATACCCATGTTTTGCTCGATTTGGCAGGGGCACTTCCATGCGCCTATATTTATATGGGACTAGCTTAAACCCGCGACTTCGCACGGAATAATAATAACTGCCGTAAAACATCGTTACGAATAAAGCCAATATTGAAAAAAATTATAACTGAAGACATGGCTGTATGGGCTTAATTTTCTTTGCAGTCTTTTCTAGAGTTTTTAGTTTTTCCTTAATAAATACACCAAACACTACTTATATTCCAAATTTGAAGCTTCTAGGTCAGCTAGAAGTGCCTTAGAATTTTGATGATCGGTGAGTCAGTGAGTGACAAAATTAAGAAATTTGACCCGTTATAATTCTTAAAATACTGGTTCAAATTGGATGAAATTTAAAATATACCGTGTCTTTACAATGTTACATGGTTACTGAAAATTTCAGTCTTCAAGTTTATCCACAACGAAGTTACAGGGGGTCGAAAATGGTCTGAATTGCTTCGAGAAAGGGATGGTACGGCCGTGACGCTTTTTTGCTCGACTTGGTGGGTGACTGCCGTGCCCCCAGATACCACATTTGATGCTTAAATAGTAGATAAATTACAAAACAAAATTCCTTAGTAAATACTTTTTGTTTGAGCCTTCGAGTTTCTATCGGACGCCCCGGTACCGCGGCGCGCCGGCTGCCTAGTGCCTACTATATATAATACATTGTAAAGTATTTCATATAAAATGCATCTTTATATTCCATACATATTAGGGGTAAAATCGCACTAGTAGGAAAAATACTTCGCAATTTGTCTGCGTGACACGTAAAAGAAGTGTTTGTAAGAGCCCCATGCAAACGACAAACTTTTTTATCGGTCGATAAGGTGTCACTGTTAATGAGCGTATTTGAATAAGTACCTACGGTCGACGTCTCTGGCACTTAACCACTTTTAAACTGAAATTGTTTGCACTTGTATGAAAACCAGGTGTCATTTTAAACAAAACACGACACGACGCGTGTTGGAAACGATTTTGCCTCCTCGAGTGTTAAGGCTATAGATGTAAAATGAAAAAAAAAAGTTTTTTTTTCAGATTTTTGAAAAAAAAAAAGTTTTTTTTTCAGATTTTTGAAAAAAAAAAAACTTAGCAACGTTGTTTTTTTTTCTAATTTTTTTTTTTTTTGGCCTTACATTTTAGTTCAATGAGTAATAAAATTTGTATAAAAAATTAACTGTAAGTTTTTTAAACTTTAGTTAAACTTTCCCCTTTAGGTGTATGTTTATTTCCGTGTGCAAATGTGATTAATTTGGAGATTTCCCTTTCGTTGATGTAAAAATGTTGCCAAATTCACTCAACCAGAAAGTATAGTAGAGTTAAAAATAATCCGTAAACTCTTTTACCTATGTATTTTTAAGTATTTGTCTTAAAAGTATTGGATGTCGTACTCTTGAAAAAAAAAAACATTGTCCAGAAAAAATACCAGTTTTTTTTCACACCAGGAAAAAGCGTTTCTTTTGCAACACTAGTAAAGGCAGTGGTGACCTCGATACTTCAATTGATGTACCGTTCATTACCACAGGCTCCCTCGGCTCCAAGCGGCGAACCTTCGCCTGGCTGGGTGATGCCGGGAGCGGCGCCCGCGCAGCCACCTTATCAGACGCTGTATCCTTCACTCGGTATGTGTCACGTTTGTAAACATATTCTATTAGTGGGGAAATTACTTATCGCTTGTTATTAGGTAGTATGAAGATATCTCGTGATATTTTTGCGACTGCAAAATAATTTTGCATATTCAGTCGGGAATCGATTTAACCTCCCTTCTTTCGTAATGTTTCTTGTGAAAGGGCTTAGCGTTTTTGGTGTGTCGAACCAACTAGTTTATTTTATACCAAACTTAATCTAATAATTTATTCATTGTAGCCAATTGAAATTGGAATTTAGCTCTACATTTGTTTGCTGTAATTAATCTAATGCACTTACAGCTCAACCAGTGTACAAGGAATCAACTAACGCAGCTCGAACGATCCAAGATAAGGGCGATAATAACTACACAACCATCACCGGGCCTAATAACTTTGCTCCTTACTACCCGACGTATGCCGCTGTGCAGCCGCCGCCTCTACCTCAGTAAAATAAGGCATTTTATTTTATATACTTTTTTGACCTTTTGGCAGTTTATACCTAACCATTTTGATACTAAAAACTTGTGTACGCTTTCAATGTAACCAAATTTCGTGATATAAAATCGCACAAGATATAGTACAGGTTGTGAGTGTGAGAAAAACAGCGAATTAAAAACGTGTGAATCTCTAAATAGAAATCTGAGGTCGATGAAATGATAAAACGGTCGAACGATGAGATCAGTAGTCTGATGAACCGAGTATTTTATAATGATTCTTGAAAAAGGACACTGACATTACGCATTGGCAGACAGTGCGCTTATTGTGCGCGATATAATTTTATCACCTTGCTTGTTCTGCCCGGTTGGTTTGTACCCTTCGAAAGGTGACCTAGCATTTAGTACCGTCCAAACTAATTTAGATTAAAAATAAATACTATTTGTGCTAACAACATATTTTGTAATTTAATTATACAATTCCAGATGCTTTTAATGTATTATTGTTTTTGAAATGTAAGATATATCATTTCTAGTTTGTTTGTTCTTTATATAGCTTACAACAATTTATTGTACTCTGTTAAACTATTATATAAGGGAAGTATTTAATATAAAAAATAAACAGATTATTATGACAATATCTTTATTGATTTTCCTTCACAAAAGAAACTATAAAATAATTGATGAGCTACATAACATTTTTTCACAAGATTTCAACCAAAACGATGTAGGTATGTATGTATATGGAAATACAGTAGTGATTTCATTAATCGTACATTGTTTCTACAGCAGAAAAACAAGTTCATCGTAGTTTTTTTTTCTACTTCATCATAACTCACGAGTCGCGAAATGCGTGTTTAAGTTAATTATAACATTCTTTTGAGTTTACTGAACATATCTCATAAGTACGTGAAACTCGCGGTTGATAAGCCAAAAAACATTTTCGATGTCAATTTAGGCGAACTTAGTATCAGTAGAAGTATAAAAATATTTTTTAAAAAAAATTGAAATGTGTACCTATTTTGGAAAATGAGAAGTGTTAGGCCTCTTTTAAGGAGACTCTGCTTCGCGCGTCGCGTGCGGCGTGGCTTCACGCGGCGCGTCGGGCGTTTCTACAGTTTATGTAAAGACGACGCGTAAAGCGACCTGCGTCGGTCCCACACGCTAATTCAAACTATAGGAATGAACGCGGCGTCGCCCGCCGCTTCATCCGCCGCGTTGTATAGAGCGTCGTTCTTAACGAGACCCTCTGCGACTCTTCGCAGCTTATTGGCATCCTTCCAGCCTGTCATGTTGGACCAGATACAAGGAGTATACGTGTGTCTTGTTAGTAATAATGGACAACTTCATTGATATATACCGAAAAGTTAATTATTATTTAAAAACTAGCATATTTATTGCTTCAGCCGCCGTGTCCATCGCAGCGACGCCCGTCACTTCATTTGCCGCGTTCGACGCGGCGACGCACGCGGATTGAAACGTTAGAAATCAAACAAACGCTTGTTCTTAAACGCTGCTAACTTTACCATATTTGTGTTTCTGGCGGCCTGACTTCGCGCAACGCGACGATCGAAGCCACGCTCCTTGAAAGAGGCCTTATAAAAACACTATACCGAAGTTACGCGACGAAAGGTTCGCGGCTTATTTTACGTTCGGCGGCGTATTAGGCTGATATGACACACCATAAGGTTCAAACTTCACACCATAAGCGCCAAACTTCCTTAAAATGTGTGCTCTTCGTGTCTAGCTAAACACCCAATGACGAAGTAACGCGACTAAATTCCACGCCTAATTTTACGTTACGACGTTTCGGCACAGAAAAAATAATAGTACTTTCGGCTTAATGAGTAGTAGCAGGTAATTCAAATAGCATTGCAGGTGTGATCATGCCGAACATCGGTCGTATAACTTCGGCAAAGAATGTTTAGACACTTACTCCTATTTTTAGTTAGACCAGAATGACAGCTTCAATCGCACTTGTCTTTTATAATGTGATACTATGATTTTTCTAAAATGAGATTTAATTGACTAATTTGAATAAAAAAAATATGTAAAACGTTGCACAACGCTGTAAACAGATGTAACAAATATCATTTTTTTTCTAATGAGTGCAAAATCTAAGTCCGTCCCATTGCAATAGCTATATTATTATTCTATGATTTTTACCTATTTTGACTTTTTATTACTTTCTACAAATATTTCATAAGAAATAATGACGATAATTGCAGAGTACATCATTTCAATTTACATTTGTAGATTTGGTAGTAGCATTGTTTTTAATTCATGCTTATATGCTTCGGCACAAAATTCATTTAAACTACAACTACTAAATAATACTATGGACCATTAGAAAAATCGATTCAATAAAAATATTTAGGAACTGCACTATTTTAAATTACGAAAAGGCCCCACCCACCAAATTTCATTTTGGTCTACTTAAAAATCAGAGTAAAGTATATATTACCCACGCATTCGTGACTTGTGTGCCAAGAAATTTCAACATATGCAATTAAAAATACAACACATGTACGGCTTATTATAACTGAAAGACGGCGTGTTATGTAACTGAAACGAAAAGTTATGAGTTGCATATGTATTATATTACTTAGTCAGTGCATAACACTAATTAGATAATATGTTTACACTTTATTCTGTTATTTAGTTAACCCTCGTAAATGTAGATTTGATTGAACAGATATAGATACTAATGAACAGATATGGCGTGGTATATGATAGTAAAATATATCCAATATACGGGTTTAAGTTAAGAACAGCATATGTACCATAATTATTACTTTTCATGCATCAGCTTTTTGATGTAATATTTTACTATTTATCACAGAAAAAAAGTTGCGATGGAGTCAGTTGCCCCATGCATCGCCTGTATTTTTTGCTTAAATTACTTATGGTGATAAATTAAAATTGTATAGGTCTCATGAAAACATCTGTTTTGAAAGTGTGGCAGGACTAGAACTAACAGATATTCAAAGTTAATTCTGCTGATAGATATGTTCGTAGCATTGTTATTTATATTTTAAAATAAGAAGGAAATCAACACGTTTGCCGCGAAGTTTAAATTTTGTCTCAATTAATTTAGACCGGACTTTTGAGTCATTGTTTAAAATATCGTCAATGTTACAATGATGATGAGAACCTCCCTTTATTGTAAAGAAATAAATGAACTTTACTCACACGTTATACACGTAGTCTAAAATATTTTACTAAATGGCTTAAACTGTGAAATTTTACGTCAATGCAAAAATAAAAGTAGTATCTTTTAAATTTAACACATACTCCAGATTTATCTAGTTCTGTAAAAGATGTACTAACATTTTGTATCAACTTAAAAATGAGCAGACTATTCCGAACGATCGGAGTCAGCCGTGAGCCGGTTTCATCTTTACTCTAGATTCCTCCATTCATTTTTAAGCTCATACAATTTTACTAAAAAAAAAAGTATTGCAGTTCGCAGTGAGTTCTACCCGTGAATCGAAACCGCAGCCGATCGACGAACGAGCGTCATCACGGCGTTTACATCAATCGGCGCTCCCACTGCGTGTATATTCTTTTTATTTCCGCCTCCGCCCCACGTTCTCTTGTAATTCGACGATGAATCGATCAGTACGCGTCCCCCCGTCCGCGGGGACGCACGGCTGCGTGGCGTCGGGCTCCGGCTGGCGCGCGGGGTCCCCCCCGGTGTGGCTGGCGCCGGCGCGCTCAGTACTGCGAGCCTCGCGCGCGGAAGCCGCCCTGGTACGTGGAGTCCTGCGACAGCAGCCCGTCCGGCTGCGAGGGGCAGTCCGCCGCGGCAGACTCCTGGCTGAAGTCGGGCTGCGAGGCGCCCTGCGAGAGTGACAGCGGCGGCTGCTGCGACAGCGGCTCCTGTGCATCGATAACATGCTATAGGATTTCATGACATTCTATGGTTAATAAGTAATAATTAATAAAGATGAAATAAGAAACCAAAAATTTGCGCACGGGCGGGACTCGAACCAGCACTTTCTGGCCCTACCAAAAGCTCTACAAATTAGCCCGTCCGTATGTCACAGCCATTTTATTCTGTAACTATAAGCATCACACTGTTGAAATTATGTAGGAGTAGGTATGTATCCTGTTAACCGCTATACGATTCTCATACAAAAAATAAAAAAATGACATTTAGGGGGGGGGGGGGGGGGATTCAGTGCTGTCAATTGCGCACGGTTTGAGGAATGTGACGTCATGCAGACCACATGACGAGTATGGGTGTTTCGCGCGGCAAGTTAATTTGAATTTTATTTTTGTTTTATATCGTTGTTACGCTGTAGTTGTTTATGCATTTTTTTGTAGCTTAGAATTGATTAATAATAGAGTTTAAACATGTTACAAATAAGCGCGATCATACTTAAATGTTATCCTATTCCATCAAATCACATCACATCACTAAGTACTGTTATACACACTGCTACATACCAGTCGAATTCATAGTCTCCTTTTTATAATTTTAATAGAACTGAATGAGTTAACTCATTCATACAGCCGATTCATCGAAGGTTTTATAGTGAAATGGAATGTGTCTACATTTTTTTTTAACTGAGCTCTGTAAATTGGCCCATAGTTAAGTGTAAACTTAAGTATGAGTTAAAAGTATGTGTACATTAAGGTTGGCACGCTGTATTTTTGTTGATTAAATTATTACTATTATTAATATACAGGGTGAAATTGTAATCCGTACTGAAATTTTGGGTACAGACTCCATTGATGAATATGAACAACTTATACTATGGGGGCAATAGTGAAATCGAGAAAAAAAAATCAGCTGTTCCATACAAAAGTTCAATTGGCCCCATAGTAAAAGTTGTTCATATTCATTAGTGGAGTCTTTAAATATCCTTTGTCCTTTGGACATTCCCACACATCGCCATCTAGTCCCAATGTAAGCTACTCAAAGCTTGTAATGTGTTATGGGTGCCAGACAACGGATATAATACCCACCCACACCCAGACCAATACAAACAGACATGTTCATGCACACAAATGTTTGTTTTGTGCAGGGATTAAACCCGCAACCCGCTGCGTAGTAGGCGATTCCTCGACCACTATACCAGACGGGTCGTCTGGTGTAGTCGGTATGAGTTAAGTATGTAGATTAAGGTTAGTACGCTGTAATTTTGCTGAATAAATTATTTCTATTATTAATACTTATATAAGGACACCTCGTTTAAGTGATAATATTTAAGGGGCTGATAAAGCATCATAAAAAAATCATTTTTTGTAGAAAACACTTCGGGTTCTCATGGGCTAGTTTTTGAGAAAATGAAGGTTAGAGCTAAATAGGGAATAGGCATTGAATTGAGAATGGCGATGCCAATGACGTAGATAACTTTTAAAACCTATAGGAGGCTGTTTAAAAAAATAAATATTTTCTTTGTTCAACAAATTATCTTGAACAAAAAAATAAAATCTCGATTTTCTAAAAAAATAATGAGAGTATCGTGTTGCTATGAAGTTAACAAAGACACAACAAACTCTTTCCGGGGCGGTAACCCAGACACAATAGAATTTTTATTGTTTTACGGCTGTAGCCGTTCACCGCGCCGGAAAGTGAATGTTTTGACGTTGCATAAATCAGTAAAACCAATGTTAACAATCACCTGCGATAGCCGCGGCGGTCGTCGCCTCTGCGCGCGCGGCGGTACCGGCCGCTGCGGCGCGCGGTGCGGCGCGAAGGCGGCCGGCGGCACGGCCGCGTGCGGCACGGCGGGGCCCACGTACGCGAGCGGGTCGCGCAGCGGCCGCGCGCGGTCGTACACCGAGCCCGGGACCATCGCCTCGCGCGCGTCGAACATAGACGTCGACATGAAGTGCGAGCCTGCGCAAACGATCGAAGTTCGGACGGTTATTATTATTATGTTGTGTCTTCTCCATTCTCGGAACCATGGGGTCCCGGACCTTTGGAAGGCGTACATGGAACCGAAGCCAACACGCACAGAGGCCCGTTCGACAACATTAATCTAAAAGCTGTGTGACACAAACCGACGATTACGAGTATGCACTATACACGTGCACCCAAGGACAACCCCGGTTTATGTAGGGCTACTGCAAGATGTGGACACAAAGATACTAGGATATGGGTGTGGGTGTTACGTGGACCGGGTAACTGGGACTATGGAAGATCTATTATTATTATTTTTATTCTTTATTGCACTGACAAAACTTAAGTACAAATGGCAGACTTAATGCTTAAATCATTCTCTACCAGTCAATCATTGGGTGAAGCAGAAACGATTAAGCTACAAATATACTTACATAAATAATTAAAAATAAACCTACCTAAACATACTTGAATACATACAATTATCCATACATAGGTTAACAGAGATTATACTAGGGAAACAGAGAAGGAACCTGGTAGATATTAGGAAAACGGACACGGACGGGGAGCACAAGTGAAACGCTTGCTGGCGGTAAGCACACTGGTTTATTAGCACCGCATCGTTGGACGCGGGGCGTAGCCATCCTTTATACATAACACTCCTCCCTCTAGTTCGTATCTTAATTAAGAACTAAAATTATAATACTAAAAGAACCTCTTAAAGTCTATCCTTGGGCGATTCCGTAACAATCTACTAGAGTCCTGCTCTTGAACCCGAACGTCCCTCTGGTTCCTATTCAGGTCGACTGCCTCATGGAATTCTTCATCCGGGTCTGAGTCTGGTGCTGTGGCATTGTCTACTGTTATATCTGGAACGCCAGGTTTGTCAATACTAGAATCATCTCTAACGCTTTCTTCCAATAGAGGTGACGTTGCTGGAACATAGAACTCAGCCCTCCTCCCTCTGGCTAAGCCACTATCCGGTGAGTAGTCCAGATCGGACCGAGTTGTTACCGTTGGCGACCCGGAGTCTAATACCGACGATATCGGCGGCTGGCGCTGAAGCAGTGACTGGGGCGGCGGTCTTTTAAAACAGTCTGAACTGTTTGAATCTTTTACCATATAAGTAACATTTCCCAATCTTTTCATAATTGTTCCCTTACACCATTTATAAATATTTTTGTTAACGAATTTTTTAAATAGAACATTATCATCTGTACTAAATCTTGTAGTTTTATTACATCCATTTAATTTAGTTTGCGAACACTGTTTATTTAACACGCGATTATAAACGGTTGGCGGTGATGAGGGTGATGACGGCTTCGGATCGATTAGGTCTAATCTAGATCTTAATTTGTGACCAAAAACTATTTCCGCCGGCGACAAACCTGTGGTGGTATGGACCGAATTTCTATAATCCATAAGGTACCGGAGTAAATGTAATTTTAACTCTTTTGAAGTACAATTAGATAAAAGACAAGATTTAATTCCCTTTTTAACCACTTTTACAAAACTCTCAACCTGGCCATTACTAGCCGGGTGATACACTGGAGAAGTAATGTGTGATATGCCATTAGATGAACAAAATTGTTCAAACTCATGAGAGCAGAAAGCTGTACCATTATCACTCGCCAACGTTTTCGGTATTCCGAATCTCGACATATAATCGCACATTTTTTCTATGACCGTGCTGGATGAAGTCGATTGATTCATGTTATAAACTTCCACCCACTTACTATGTGCGTCAACAATCACTAAATATACGCAGCCTTTAATTGGACCCAAGAAATCAATGTGAATACGCTGGAAAACGCCAGTAGGGTACTCCCAGCACGAGAGGGGTGCGCGGGGGGGTGACGGACGCAATTGCACACACACATCACATGAGCTTATCATTCTTTCCAACGCTTGATCTATGCCTGGAAACCAAAACCTTGACCTCGCTTCGGCTTTAGTTTTCACAATGCCTAGATGAGAAGAATGAAGTTCCTTTAAAATTGTATCGTGTAAACTCTCCGGTATGACCACTTTGTGCCCTCTCATAATACAACCACTTTCTAGAGATAATTGATTTCTACACAAATAAAAGAGCTTTAATCTTACATCAGCAATTTTAGGTGGCCACCCATTTAAAATAAAACTTGCTACACGACTTAGAATCATATCATTGTTTGTCGCTTCCCGTACATTACGCAAAGTTACCGGCATCGTTCCATCCACAACAAAACAAACGTAGGTCGCGCGGTCGCATGTTATCTCGCTCTCGCCGCAACGTTCAGGTTCAGTGCACGCGCACGCGGTATGGCGGGATTCAGGCGGCCCGGTCGGCTCAGGCAAGCTCGCGCGAGATAAATAATCTGCATTATTATCGCCGCTACGTATGTACTCGATTTTGTAATTATATCCGCTGAGGAACAATGCATAACGTTGAAGTCGATTTGCCGATACCTCGGGAATACCATTATAAGGTCCGAAAATAGATATTAACGGCATATGATCCGTGCGTAATATAAACGGTTCGGACCTTCCGTATAGGTATTGGTGAAAGCGCCGTACGCCATAAATTATAGCAGTTGCCTCTTTTTGTATTTGTGCATATCTTTTTTCTGCGGAGTTTAAGGTTCGTGACGCAAATGATATAGGCCTTTCAACATTATCAGCATCAACCTGTGATAATATAGCCCCTAGCCCGCTTGGTGACGCATCTACGGTCAAAATAATTTTTGCGTTGGGATTAAAATGAGCTAGGGTCTGTTCTGAGGTGAGCAGGTCTTTTATAGTTTGAAAAGCAAGGTCCTGTTCTTGAGTCCAATTCCATTTACAACCCTTTTTTAAAAGGTCATATAATGGTCTAAGAACAGAAGATGCGTTAGGTACGAAATTTCTGTAGTAGTTAACTAGACCCAGAAAAGATTGCAACTGACTAACATTTGATGGAATAGGTGCATCAGTCATTGCTTTTACCTTTTCGGGTGCTTTTTTAATTCCATCTTTCGAGATAATGCTACCCAAGTAACTGATCTCGTTCTTAAAAAAATCACATTTTTCTTTTTGAAGGGTGAACCCACAGTCCTCTAAACGTTTAAATACTGCGTTTAATCTATCGAAGTGCGATTTTTCATCAAAACTAAAAATGCAGACGTCGTCAAGCATGCACAGGACCCCTTCCAGCCCCGAGAGCACATTTTCCATTACTCGCTGGAAAATTGCGGGCGCGCTGGCTAACCCGAACACTAGACGCGTATATCTGTACAAACCGCGATGAGTATTGATACATGTTAGCGCTCGTGACTCATTATCCAGTACACATTGGTTATAGGCCATTGAAAGATCAATTTTACTGAACACCCGCGCTCCGTGCAGTTTAGAAAATAGTTCGTTGACCGTGGGGAGCGGGTATTTCTCAACAAGCAGCTGTTTATTAACACTAACCGAATAATCAGCACATAATCTAACCGATCCATTGCGTTTTAAGACCGGTACCACCGGCGATGCGTACTCGGAGTATTCCACGGGTTCAAGGACCCCTAATGTGACTAACCTATCAATTTCCTTTTCTACTTTATCGCGTAATGCGAACGCAATCGGGCGTGCTTTGAAAAAAAACGGTTTCGCGTTATCCTGAATTAATAATTTAATTTTATATTTATTAAAAGTACCTAATGTATCTGAAAATAGCTGTGAGTATTGTTGTTGCAATTTATATATAGATATACCCGATTCGTGATCAAAGTAATTAATTGGTGAAAGTTGCAAGTTGAACCGTGAAATAAAGTCCCTGCCCAGCAAAGGTGGACCGCCATCGCGGACAACGTGAATATCCAGGTCGTGCGTTTGTTCTAGGTACGACACTGGGAGGCGCGCTACTCCTACACACTCGATATGCCTACCTGTATATGTCATCAGCCGTTTACGGACGGTTGACAATGGTACATCTTTAAAA
This sequence comes from Pyrausta purpuralis, assembly GCA_963924145.1. NCBI lineage: Eukaryota > Metazoa > Arthropoda > Insecta > Lepidoptera > Crambidae > Pyrausta > Pyrausta purpuralis. Next base: position 16,759,456 of record OZ001653.1, on the reverse strand, counting down.
TGAGCCCTGTAAAACTGTTCTGAAATAACCGTTACCGCTGAGCCACTATCAATCTCAAATTTAAACGTCGTTTGGTTTATGGAAATCGATTCCACCATAGGTTCCCCTCGCACTGACCGAATGTAAAAAAACTTACCGTCATCGTCATCCTCACCCTTATCACCGCCATCCACTTCAACGTACTTCACTTTCGTGCACATTCTACCTAAGTGGCCTTTATTGCGGCACTTCCGGCACTCATAGTTTTTGAATTTACATTCGGACGCCTTGTGGTTTGAATAACCACATACACTGCACTTCACTTTAACATTTTCACCCTTGGTTATCTTGAAAAGTTGCGACTCGGTAGCCGCACGCGTCACCCCGCTGGTGGCTGCCGCGCTGCTCGCGGCCACCGCGCGGGCGCACTCCTGGTTCTGTGCGTACTCCAACGCCTTCACTAGCGTTAAATCCGTCAGCTTTTGAGCATACAGCTTCTCTTTTTCTGGTCCCGGCAACATTCCCATGATGAATTTGTCTCTCAGCATTTCTTCTACGTTCGTAAACTCGCAATGGGCGGTCAATCCACGTAACCTCGCGGCCCATTGCGCGTGTGATTCACCAGGCAGTTGTGTAGCGGCATAAAAATTATGTCGCTCGCCGAATCCAACCCGTTTCGGGGTAAAGTGGTCGTCCAAAAGTTGCAGAATGTCTTCAAATGGCACTACCTCCAAATCTTTAGGCAATGCTAAATTGGCCACGAGGTTGTACGTTCCTTCAGTGAGTGCGCTCAGCAATATCGCCTTCCGTTTAGCGCCCGTAGGATCGGCTGCATTTCCAATGTCGTTAGCGATAAAATATTGTTTTAGCCGACCTTGATAGGTTTTCCAACACTGCACGTTATGGTCGAAGCTATTTAATACACCGAAATGTGCGTTAGACATGTTTACTATTTTTATTTTCACAACGCGGGTAGGTATCGTCGCCACTGGTAGATATTAGGAAAACGGACACGGACGGGGCGCACAAGTGAAACGCTTGCTGGCGGTAAGCACTCTGGTTTATTAGCACCGCATCGTTGGACGCGGGGCGTAGCCATCCTTTATACATAACAGAACCTTATCAAGCATCACATGGTATTCACACTGAGAAAAAGCTCACGAATATACGTTATTCGTTTGCAGTTAGACCCTTTTGGACTACTTTTAGCATCGAGGCAGGTGCGCGATTTGAAAACGCGCTTCAGCATCGCGACTCACGCATTCAATCAATAAACAGATTTAATTTAGCATCAATGCAGTCGCGCGTTACAATCGATGCAGAATCGCAACGCGCGTTAGTTTCAATGCACTCGTCCAAATTCTCATAATTCTCTTAATTTATATTTTGTCATTTTCCAGCTTCTGCATTGCAACTGTATCGGTGGTAAACATAAAACTAATATTCCTATCGGAATAGAAGGACAAGTAAAAGCTGTCAAACGAAACCGATTTAAGATGTCAGTAACTAACTTAAGTAAGTAACATTTGTAGCTTTATATGAGATAACCTTTCGATCAGGTGATTTATAACAATGTTCCTAAGTTAAATATAGTAGTTAACTGCATGATAAACAGTCGACACAACATATTGAACATGCAGCTTTAGTGTAAAACTAAATGTTATTTCATTATACAAAATATTCGTCGATATACATTCCCTGTGTTATTCTGTCTTTATTTTTACGTAAATTAACGTTTGTAGAATAGAATAATCAAACTGCGTACTTTAAATTTGAAGCGCATTGGTAAATATTAAGAGGCTTCGATTTGGAATAATCTACCTGTTAAATGATTATTTGTTGGGGTTATGCCGCTGTAATGCATAACAATCAATCACCGATCAAGTCACCATGTTTCAGATGCATTATTTCTCCAAAATATGCACAATTTCACTTTTAAATATAAAAAATCAAATGGACGTTATTTTCAGCGAGCTTCTGCAGGGCGGTCAACTGTTTGACATCTGACAAAAATGGTTCTGCTACCCATCTCTTTTTATCACACAGTTTGCTGCTAGTGACATCTCGCTTTTGTCGTTCTATTCCAAAGGGATAATAATTTTATGGTGCTAACACGCGTTAGCACCGCAACTGAATCGATGCTAAAAGTAGCGCAGTGTGTAAAGGTTGACATTTTGCGATTGCATCGATGCTAACGCGCGTTAGTATCGCTGTAAAGGGTTTTATGGCGCACCGCAAACTGTTTTCTAACCCTCTTATTCATAATAATAATACAAACAGTCTAATAAACCTATTTTAGCTATTACACTGTTTTGTCACTTTCTGTTAAATGATGACAGCTCCAAAAAAGAACGAGACATAACAGTGTAATAGTTTTATTTATTCGTTGGTAAGACTGCTCAGAGGAAAGTGTGATATCATACAGACTACAGAGATGAAACCTATCTTACAAAAATGCTATGATGTTTAAATAGCACATGTTGCATTTGGTTTGTTGCCTTTTCTGGGGCTAAAATACCCCGAAATGTAGACTCACCTTGACACGATGCCGTTGTGGTACACTGCGACTTATAGCAGCGATGCAGGCGCGATGCCGCTTCAATATCTAAATTAAATCTGTTCATTGAGTGAGTCGCGACTTTGAGAAGTGAGTGATAGTTGATCTACTAAGCTAATTGAACTAGATGAGTGATACAAATCTTCAGCTATCACTGAGGTTTATTACTCATTTCACTTCAGTGAACGATTTTGCCTATGTTTAGATCTGAAAAGCGTGTCTATAATAAAATACATATAAAGACAATGGGGTATGGCTAACCTGGATTCTGCGCGTTGACAAGCTTCTTAGGCTTAGCGAACTGGATCGCAGACTCTTTTAAATTTGACAGCGGCCCCTCGGTGAGAACGCGCCTCTCCTTGTAGAACGCGAGCAGGTGATTCCAGAGCGGCTGCTTGCTGAGCACCTGATTAAATAAAATAAAATAAAATGAGGAAACGAGATATTGATTGTCTAGTTAACTGTAACTTTATTGCCCATCTGTCACTATACTTTTGTGACACTCTTTAGTGAGCAATCAAAAAAGCATCTATATTCTACTAGCGGACCTAGTGAACTTTGCTTCGCCCCTAGCACCGTTCCGCCCCGGCCCCGTCTCGCCCAGCCTCGTAATTTTAAAAGTTAAGAAAGACACTATAATTGATCTGTATCGAGCGAAAAACATAATCAAATTACTAAAATGGCTATAAAAAAAATAGGGGTTAGTGATAAAAAAGTAAAAAATTAGGGTTGTATGTATTTTTAATGCCACATTATAAAAAATAAAAACAAAAAATTTCGTCGAAAAATTAAAAAAAAAAAGTGAACTAACCCTTATCACTTAGGGGTATGAAAAATAGATAGTAGCCGAATCTCAGACGTACTGAATATACGCATATAAAATTTGGTAAGAATCGGTAAAGTCGTTTCGGAGGAGTACGGGAACGGGTACATTGTGACACGAGAATTTTATATATAAGATTAATTTCACTATCTTTCACAAATAAGTTGCCAGAAGAATCATAATATGTAAGGTTATTATTATCTAGATGAGAAGTGTATTCGCGCGCACGGGCGTGTGTGTGTGCTGTGCGCATGTGTGTTTATCTATGAGTGTGTGTATTTAAGTTTGTTACAAAAAAAACTATTTTAAATACCTTCGGGTTACCGACGACGATGAGTCCATACTTGGCGCGCGTGAGCGCCACGTTGAGCCGGCGCGGGTCGCTCAGGAAGCCGATGCCCTGGTGCTCGTTGGAGCGGACGCACGACATGATGATGATGTCCTTCTCGCGGCCCTGGAACGCGTCCACGCTCGCCACCTCGATCTCCTGGTACAACTTTGCGTGGAGACTGCCCTGGTACTGCATGTGCTGAACTAGGTAGGACCGCTGGCCCTCGTACGGAGTGATGATCCCGATCTGCTCGGGGCGGACGCCCGCTTTCAAGAAGCGCGTCGTCAGCTTCTCCACGTTGGCGGCCTCCGTCCGATTCAAATACGAGGTCCCCGAGCCGGCGATTTCTTCCTGGCCCTGCGTCACGTAGAAGAACATCGGGCGGTCGGGCCTCGGCCACGGGAAGTCGATCTTGTGGAGGCGTCGCTCCTCGGCGCTTACGCCGTTCTGGAGCGAGCCCTCGTAGAAGAAGTCGGACGGGAAGCGCGACAGTTCCGGATGCATGCGGTACTGGACCTCGAGGCGGAAGGGGCGGATTCCTAGTACAACTAGGCGTTCGAAAAGGCTCTGGCTGAGTCCGGCTTTGGCCGCTTTCTTGCACATGACGACTGGGCCGAGCTGGCAGTGGTCGCCGACGAGGATGAGTTGTCTCGCGCCGAGCACGACGGGCACCATGCACTCGGGCTCGGTGGACTGCATGCCCTCGTCGATGAGGATGGACTGGAAGCGCATTCGGGCTACGCGCGGGTCTCCGGCCCCGACGCACGTGGTACAGACTACATCGGCCGCGTCGAGGAGACGACGCTCGGCCGCGCGTCGGAGAGCTCTATACCGGCGCTCGTCCGCGGCGGAAAGTTCGCCAGCTTCCTCTTTCAAGCGCGTGAGTTTACGTAACTCGCTATCGGCGGAACCCAACGCGCGCGCTTGTTCGTGCAGCGCTAGGAACGAAACTGACGACTCCATCGCCTCTCGACTCTTGGCGCACAGTCGGACCACTTTCAATCCCGTTCTGTGTATCTTCTCAGTAAGTTGGTCGACGGCAGTATTGGAGGGCGCGCAGACGAGCACGGGCCCGCCGTTTTGGCGAACGAGCTGGTAAACGATCGTGGCGGACGTGACGGTCTTGCCGGTGCCGGGCGGACCTTGGATTAAGGAGAGCGGCCGTTGGAGAGCGTGCTTAACGGCATATACCTGTGAATTAAGAATAAAAGTTTTAAACTATGAACTTTTGCTACATGATGCAACTAAAATGTAACAAAAAAGTTGTTTTTTGATATACAAATATTGATCTAAACTTAATTTTATTTTGTTTATAATACAAAAGAAAACTGACAATTTAGGCCCACCTATGCAATTATTAGTAACAGAATGGTAAAACCCATAGCTAATAAACCAGGGTCCTGCAATTGACCTTGTACTTAAGTTTAAATAAGTGAAGGTACCATAGCACAGCAATGTTTTTTAAGTGTGATTTGATACTTATATACATAGCTGTCGATGATATATGTAAAGTGCTATTGAGGTCACAGCTGACTTAACACCTTAAGACTCAAAATCGATTGCACCTCCAATCGCCTTTAATTTCAAGTGATGCCCGTTTTAGTTTTGTGCGCAAGGCCTCGATAGTACATGTAGCCCGACACTGACCTGTTGTCTAACGCGAATATTACTTAATGTAATCAATAGCACACTTAGTTACTTGCGAGCGGTTGAGGTCCGGCAGGTTCGGCGCGCTGAAGTGCTTGGGCAGGTGGACGCGGAACAGCACCTCCTCGACCTCGTGCCCCAGCAGGCTCCGGTAGATGTAGCCCGACTCTGACGTGTTGTCTAAGCGAGTATTACTTAATGTAATCAATAGCACATTCAGTTACTTGCGAGCGGTTGAGGTCCGGCAGGTTCGGCGCGCTGAAGTGCTTGGGCAGGTGGACGCGGAACAGCACCTCCTCGACCTCGTGCCCCAGCAGGCTCCGGTAGATGTAGCCCGACTCTGACGTGTTGTCTAAGCGAGTATTACTTAATGTAATCAATAGCACATTCAGTTACTTGCGAGCGGTTGAGGTCCGGCAGGTTCGGCGCGCTGAAGTGCTTGGGCAGGTGGACGCGGAACAGCACCTCCTCGACCTCGTGCCCCAGCAGGCTCCGGTAGATGTAGCCCGACTCTGACGTGTTGTCTAAGCGAGTATTACTTAATGTAATCAATAGCACATTCAGTTACTTGCGAGCGGTTGAGGTCCGGCAGGTTCGGCGCGCTGAAGTGCTTGGGCAGGTGGACGCGGAACAGCACCTCCTCGACCTCGTGCCCCAGCAGGCTCCGGTAGATGTAGCCCGACTCTGACGTGTTGTCTAAGCGAGTATTACTTAATGTAATCAATAGCACATTCAGTTACTTGCGAGCGGTTGAGGTCCGGCAGGTTCGGCGCGCTGAAGTGCTTGGGCAGGTGGACGCGGAACAGCACCTCCTCGACCTCGTGCCCCAGCAGGCTCCGGTAGATGTAGCCCGACTCTGACGTGTTGTCTAAGCGAGTATTACTTAATGTAATCAATAGCACATTCAGTTACTTGCGAGCGGTTGAGGTCCGGCAGGTTCGGCGCGCTGAAGTGCTTGGGCAGGTGGACGCGGAACAGCACCTCCTCGACCTCGTGCCCCAGCAGGCTCCGGTAGATGTAGCCCGACTCTGACGTGTTGTCTAAGCGAGTATTACTTAATGTAATCAATAGCACATTCAGTTACTTGCGAGCGGTTGAGGTCCGGCAGGTTCGGCGCGCTGAAGTGCTTGGGCAGGTGGACGCGGAACAGCACCTCCTCGACCTCGTGCCCCAGCAGGCTCCGGTAGATGTAGCCCGACTCTGACGTGTTGTCTAAGCGAGTATTACTTAATGTAATCAATAGCACATTCAGTTACTTGCGAGCGGTTGAGGTCCGGCAGGTTCGGCGCGCTGAAGTGCTTGGGCAGGTGGACGCGGAACAGCACCTCCTCGACCTCGTGCCCCAGCAGGCTCCGGTAGATGTAGCCCGACTCTGACGTGTTGTCTAAGCGAGTATTACTTAATGTAATCAATAGCACATTCAGTTACTTGCGAGCGGTTGAGGTCCGGCAGGTTCGGCGCGCTGAAGTGCTTGGGCAGGTGGACGCGGAACAGCACCTCCTCGACCTCGTGCCCCAGCAGGCTCCGGTAGATGTAGCCCGACTCTGACGTGTTGTCTAAGCGAGTATTACTTAATGTAATCAATAGCACATTCAGTTACTTGCGAGCGGTTGAGGTCCGGCAGGTTCGGCGCGCTGAAGTGCTTGGGCAGGTGGACGCGGAACAGCACCTCCTCGACCTCGTGCCCCAGCAGGCGCCGGTAGATGTAGCCCGACACTGACGTGTTGTCTAACGCGAATTTGCGAAGCGCCAGTTGCATTCTGAAAAGCGAAATTGATGGCATGATTAGTTGAAATAACATGGCCCTGTTTCACCATAGTTCAATTATGGAACATTATTTTGTATGAAGTATTGGACAGTGACACTAAAAAACTTATGAGTTGGGACATTGTGAAACAGGCTGTAATACTTTTTCCATTCACTTAAATTCCTGTTGCAACTCACGGCTCTTACTACTATCAAACATCCATTGTCTAGCTAGTGTGAGCGGCTCAGTGAGACTCGTCGAACTGAAAGGCCCTGGGTTCGATTGTTGAGGTAAAAAATATAGACACTTATTTAGAGATAGGTAGTCATTACGTCAATGAGTCAATGGAAACATCATTCACAAGCAACTGACTCTATGAAATTGATAATAACCTGTCAAAAGAAGTGCTCTTCCATATGAAGTCAACCACGAAGTTGGAAGTGCAGTCTAGTGGAGCTCCTGCGCCGCTCTTCAGCTCAAGCCCGACGTCATCGCCATAGTTGTCCGGCACTTTGATCACGTGGCCCACGCCCGACCATGCCTTGTGGAGCTCTCCCACATATCTGTATAGGAAACATGAGTGTTATCCCAGGTTTTTGTAAAGCTATAGGTACATACGTGATAAATATTCACTAAGGATCAAAGACAGCAACCGTCAGTGACGTAGCGAGGAATTTATTGTAATGTGTAGTATTATAAAATTTATGTGCAAACTTAAAAATCACAACACACTGCCATTTCAGGGCGAATTGCACCTAATGTTGTAGTTGCCCTACAACCATTACTACTTCTAAAATGCCTGTCTTTAAGTTGTTCTTTCTAGTAGTATCATCAGGTATAGAGTTTAGTTAGATGCATATAAATAAAATCTATTTTACTTGTACACCAAATTACCTCAATCTGAGTTCATCACCATGCATGAGCTTCATATCACTGTCAGTTTTAGCAAGAGTAAAGTATGCAATAGTCTTCTTGTTGAGACCAACATCCCAACGAACCTCAATTCCTTCTTGAGTTTGCGATTCTTTTAGTCTCTTGTCATAGTCTGCTTCCAGTTTCACTAATGGCCCAAAGATGTTCTGATATTGGTAGCCATCTTCATATCTAAAATAAATAAAAAAAACAATTATTTCCACGTCCATGCATTTGATTGAAATAATGATTTTATGTTCAATGTTTATATCACAGGGTTTATCATATTAAGCTTCTTAGTAGTTAAGGAAAGATAGGGGAGGGATGTAGGTGTGTTGAGGAGGAATGTTAAATACAAAATAAAAATTAGAGCATTACCTCAAAAGAACTTGGTTAGGTTCTTCATCAACACCAGGCTTCTCCAAGTCTTGAAAAGTAGCATCCACATTATCACGCCAAAGCTCTTCTAGGCGCCCTATTTGTTGAGGTGTCACCTAAAAGCAATACACCTTATAATACATACTAATAATACTTACACAATAATAAAAGCTTTGAAATTTACTATTGAATTTTATGATCGAGGCAATTTTGTAACAATTATTTGCTTTAAGCTAATCTAATATTTGAGTTTGTGGTATTGACATACCTGACGCGCTCTCATTTGCTCCGCCTCTGATGGAACCTTTACTAACCAGGACAGGAAAGCACGATCAGCTATAAACAAATAAATGTGTTTGTAACCAGGGTTGATATGATTTAAATCACTTGATTTAAATCACTGATTTTAATCGTGATTTTAATCAAGTGATTTTTTAAAATAGATAGATAGATAGATAGATAACTCTTTATTGCACATTACATAAATTGATTTACAAATTCGTTTTAGGGAAATGTACAATTTAGGCGGTCTTATCGCTATAAGCGATCTCTTCCAGACAGCCTTTGGGTAAAGAAATTAATCATTGATTTAAAATAAATCATTGATTTAAATCAATAAATTTTTACTGTAACCGAATCAGCCAAAAAGTGTCCAGGGACTTGTGAAACACGCGATGTGGTTTGCTTTACGCTCTGTCATTTGTTATTGATTAGTGGAAGAGGGAATATGGCAAAAATGTCTCGAAGAAAAAAAGATGCTGTGTGGGTTTATTTTAAAGAAAAAAAGTCCGCTTGCGGAAAGTTTAACAAACCGGTGTGTAAATGCTGTCATAAGGAGTTAATGGGCTTTTTTTCATTAAACAATATAAACCAAAATACGTTTTTTTTCTTTAAATAAATAACTGACTATTAAATTAATAAAAAAGACAAGAAAGTACAAAAAAATCTGATTTAAATCAAATTAATCCGATTTAAATCAAATAAATCCGATTAATTTGATTTCTTTAAAAAAAACATGATTTTTATCAACCCTGTTTGTAACTATATATGGGACAACAAAAAAAAAGTTTATTAATACTTTTAAATACTTGCTTGCTTTGACTTGTTAATCAGTTTTAAACTAAAAATTCATTGTTTAGTTTGAATATTGTACTTACAAATCAAAGGTTTCCACTGTTCTTGATCCCAATTCATATCCTTCAAGGAGCTTTGAGCCGCACATGGCTGGCTGAAATAAAAAAATGTGGAAAAATTCATACATAGCTTATCCAGTTCCCAACAATTCTTTTACTATATAAAACTAACTATTTTACTATCAATTAAAATATAAAAATATGGTATATAACTTACCGGCAAAGCAATACAACCACAGAGTCTGCTTTGGCTGGGATGAATCCAAGGACAAACACATTGCGAGCGCCACAGGAGTAGCATTCCAGTAGTGTTTCCCCAAGGGGACCATCGCGATGCAAGGCAGCCTCCTTGTGTTTAGCTCTCACCAGATGGTTGATGATATGTGAGCCAGAAGTGTTACCCCGGCCATTACAAAACCTAAAAGTGCAGAAGCACATTATATTTTCGCTAGCGCACATAATATGTTTGTAACTTCATAAACAACTAGTGAATATCAATAATAAGGACCAGAGTCAAAGACGATGAAAGGTGATCATTTTAGTTTGGCTAGTTTTAAATGATCTACTTATTTGTAGCTGAAAGAACCACTGCATTTCACATCGCTTTCTCAAATGTATTATACCTTCTAGAAATACTCACCATTTGTTGCATATGTTGCACATGACGACCGTGGCAGGGTCGTGGATGCCACAGTACTTGCAAGCATGATCAGGCAGCTCTTTACTGCTATACAGAGCCTCATCTTCTTCTTCAAATTGCAACTCGGCTATAGCATTTGTCACACTTGAAACTTTAGAGGTGAGGTCAGAACGTCCAAGACCATTTACCTAGAGCATTACCATTCTGGTTAAATTCTCAGAAAACTATAATTTTAAAGGAAAGGTACTGAGGTTATGTGGACAACAAATATGCGATTTTCTAACCTGATTAGATGTTGAGAGCCCATGCTCATGCTGGGATGCCTGCGTTTGGCTCTGAGAAGGTAGAGTGAAGTCTGTAAACTCAAATTCGGAGCCCTGGGTATCAGCTCCGATAAGATCCGCTGCTTCAGTGTCCAGAAACGTGAGCGTTTGAGAGCTCGGCCCGTAAGCGTCGACACTCATATTTCTGGGGTGCAGTTATTGAGAACAAAATAAAGAAAATATGTCAAAAAGTAATGAATCCCGACTTATTTATGAGAATTCCCATAACAGCCACGCAATAATTATCAAACGACCTGCGAAGAATGATGATGAAAAAAAGTCGCCATGTTAGCACATGGTTTGTTTCCGTTTACAGACGACTTGTTCATTGGTGCGTATTTCAGCACGATTATAAATGACCAATGAAATAGGAGGTAAGTTTGACGTAATGTAGATTCAACCAAACACGCAGAAGAAAAACATTAGTAATAGACAAGTTTAGGTTATGATTGACTTCTGAGGCAAAGGAATAGATATACCATACCGTTATATGTTATTTACAGTTATTCATAACTTAACGGTACATTTTATTGAACAGCAGAAGACCTTCCGAGTCCTAACAATAACCTACGCCTACGTACGATATGAATAATGGTCCATATACTGAGTAGGCCTAGAAAATTATGTCGAGCTCCCTTGTTGTACCCAATCCACTATCCGTTAGGAACTCAATTCTCGAAGTTGTCAACGAGTACGTCTACCTGGGATAAGTGATCCAATTGGGTAGGTCCAACTTTGAGGAAGAGGTCAATCGATGAATCCAACTCGGCTGGGCAGCGTTTGGGGAACTGCGCAAGAGCGTCTTCTCGTCTCAATTACCTCAGTGTCTGAAGACGAAAGTCTTCAACCAGTGTGTGTTACCAGTGATGACATACGGATCCGAAACGTGGTCTCTAACTATGGGCCTCATAAAGAAAATCAAAATTACACAATGAGCGATGGAGCGGGCTATGCTCGGTGTTTGTCTTCGAGATCGAATCAGAAACGAGGAGATACGTAGAAGAACTAACGGACATAGCCTTGAAAATCAGTTCGCTTAAGTGCGATGCACGTCGCGCGAAGAACTGATGGCCGTTGGGGAAGGAAAGTTCTAGATTTCTCCAATCTACCAAAGACGTGGATAATCTAGCAAAAGAACAACAAAATTATTCGTTCTTTTTGCTAGGTTATCCGATACCTCCGATATCCATCCAGGCTACGAAATAAAGAACACCATTCTCATTTCTGACGTTTTCCATTCTAGGTGATTGAATACGAAACCGACGAAAGTGGCTTTAAGCTATGATGAGAACGCTGCTGACTTGACCAAGGTCTGGTGGCGGTCCTTATTAGGCAAAAGCATCAGATAGACAAGTAAACACTGCAGAACTGAACCCAGGACAGTTGGTCGTAGACCTTGACAAAACATCGATTACAGTGATACCAAGTTGTAAGTGGCCAAATTATAGTACAAGTAGAAACTTAAGACTTATCTCACCATAGACCAGTAAACGCTGCCGATCTAAACTTGGAAAGACCGAGTGATATACCACCTTATTAGAATAGTACAGGTTTTAGAATTTTATATTCACCAGCCCCCTTCTATCGGTTCTGAAAACTGTCGTGCTTGAACTGCCTTGCTATTTAGATGTTTAGCTCATACAAAAAGTGATAAAGAAGCAAGGCTCTTCAAAAACAGGACAGTTATAAAAAGGGACTGAAGAAAGTGAAAGCAAAAATTGTCGGACATTTTAAAAAACCTGGTTTCAGAGCTGATTGCAGGCTTTACTTATTGTACATAAATTCCATGTAAAAACGACTTTTTTACCGGTCAAAACAAAGAAGAAAGACATCATCACATAAACATTTGCTTCTTGCGGGATTCGAACCTGAGTTTGTTCCGGCGTTTCTTCTCAGCACTTTCCAAATTGTCTGTGTTTTGTCTCGAAGCGCTAGTAGGGCCCAAAAGATAAGGAGACATGTTCTTGCCCCATACGGGCCAAAATTGATTGATATTACACTAATTATTGACGTTCATAAGTGGCATTTTGTGTCCTAAATTGAATAAATTATTTTTGATTTGATTTGATTTGATTCGACCGCCTGCATAGTGTTTTAGCGCTAACAACTACACGAAACTTATCGTAAATATTATTTCTTCCAAACACACTCAACACTCGTTAACATTCAACCACTAGTAACGACATTAAACCAGTAGTTAAGTTAACTATCGATCACGCAACCGGACCTCAGCGGCTTAAGTCAGCCGTCGAGAAAACACGACGCTTTATTTATTTATCATCGTTTACTAAGGTAAAGGTTATACTTTCAGACTAACATCAGTCCAGTTCATCAGAATCATAGCCAATATGACGGTATTGCATCAGTCTTTCAATTCGTGTAGGTTAAACGATCATTCTCCAATCATTCTGTCTATTCTGAGGAACCAGGCTGACCTCAGACTGCCATCAGTCTTTAAGCTCCATAGTTTAGTTATAGCTTAGCCCAAAGGCAGTTTGGTAGAGATCGCCATATGGCGTTAAGTCCACCTTTTGAACAAAATTTTATTATTGTGCAATAAAGTATAAATAAATAAATTAATAAATAGTTTAAGGCGGCATTAATATATTTTCTTCTTTCCATTCTGGCAAAACGTTGTTAGTTTATGATGTATCTCTTTACCTTTCAGCAGGATTACATACAAATTATCTTTTCTTCTTCTTCTATCTATCTATACATAAAAGAACTGGAGCGCGCAAACTTTTACCGCCTTGTTTATTTTGCGTGCAACTAAAATCGTTATCGAGTTTGTCCCAGAGAAAAATGGGTCGGATGTTGGCAGCTAGACGCCGCAGATGAATTCAGTTGGACAGGACGCGAATATTATTTTTTATTGCCTTTCCGCCAACGATGCGGTCGACAAACCCAATTAAATAGTATTCTATGTTGTAAGGAGGCAGGGTACTTATGTAATTTAACATACTCATGTCTATAAATTTCTTATAAATATAACAAGACACACTTTAAAGTAATATTTACCTAACTTTTTCCTTCCTTAAGTCGTTACTTTTATTTAACTGTACTTACGAAAGCCTCTCGTACTAACCTTAAGCCGACTTCTATATGTACTTTTCCTACCTACAGTTATAATCTTTTGAAAGTCGTAACGTAGGTAACCTATGGAAGATATCGCTAAGAATTTTACCAAGTATCGATAAAACTTGGAAATATTGCTGTATCTACCAACAAATGAAATGCCAGATTATTATAAACATGATTATGTGTAAACCTAGTAGGCTAGTAGAACAGGAAGAACATAAATTAATTATTATAAGTAACTATACTATGATGTATGAAAAACACGGTCTAGAATCTGAAAGTGCTTTTAGTTTCCGATTGAGGTTGCACATAAAAACACAAACGCACATCAAGTGAAATGACAACACCCGTTAAAAACCACAGATAGTGGTCAAAATGCAAATAGATACAGTGCATTTCGGTAGAACTGGTGATGTTGCTTTGGCAACACGCCAGGGATATCAAAGAGTTGCGGCCGATGTAGGAATATTAAGATTTCTAGAGCTTTTATTTAAATTACACTTTTAACTTATGTGAGCAATGTAGAGTATTATGGCTCAAAAGGTGTAAGGGTAGAAGAAAAAGAAGAAGATAGTGGGTGAGAGAGATAGGGAGATTATTTGAGATGAAGTTGAATGTAACTTAAAAATAAAGGTAGTTTTGAAAGTGTATGGAGTTACATGTTAGTTGGAATGAGGTATGTTTCGGCTAGACACAGTACCTAAACAGCTTGTTAAACTAAGCTTACAAAAAAGAGTTTACTACTTAAACTAGTGTATGTTGTAATGAGCCTATTAGCCTTCTTAAACCAAAACTTAACGTAACGAATGTTAAAAATATGTTACACCAGAATCAATGTTATGTTTGTACGAGATACATCTTCCGCTTAAGACAATCATTTGAGACGACGACGTGCAGGCGCCTGTAGTACAATAAACGAAACGAGTAGAGCCCAAAGGGCTTTCTTGACGTTTTTATGGGCCGTGAATGCCGTGATACGTTTAATAACGCAGTAACGTTTACGATCTTGACTGATTGCGATGATTGTTCTTTATTTTTTTAAGTAATAAAACATCTGAATCATTTAGCAAATAAGCAACATAAAACCAGTTTCACTCTAGATAACGTTAGGCCTATAGATCCACAAGCACAAACTTTAGGTAATTAAAAAGTGAATGTAGGTACCTATATATCACGACAACCGCAAATGACATGACATCTTTATTAAGCACTCTCGGTCTAATAAATCACAAACGCTGTCATAAGCCCACATCCAATTAAGGGTCTTGTTGTAGGTCTGCCAGAGTTGTCAAGCTCGTATCAGATTTCGTCGAGATGGTGCAGTTGATTCTTAAAACTTGAACTAATTGATGCAAATGCCTTGATTGATGGGGACGATGCCCTTACGTTTGCCTTTATTAGCACAAAATGAATCATTCATAATGTAACAAGCTTTGAAAGCTCTTGTAAGATAAAGGAAGAACTTACAAAGAAACCGGTTTGTTACATCAGCTATAAAAGCAATATACGTTTTACGATGTCGTTTATTCAATAGGAGCCAATATAATTATTAGCGTGCAATGATTTTATTAAGTGCTTAAGCAGTAAATTATGCGTGTGCCATACTGTGAGACTAGCACGAGACAATTGCCGACAATTGGTGCGGAGCGGCGCCACTCGTGATGTCACCCAAGTGCTCTATATTTTAAAACCTTACGTGATCCTTAAATTCCGTATCACGTACAAGTGTCCGTCAGTAGATGGTTCTTTACTCATAAAGCATTTTGGAGCTAGTGATGTATGTGCGTATTTCCTATTGCGATGTGAATATTTGAGTGCAGTCGCTTGTAATTGGGAAAATGACACTAGCTAGGCAGTTAAAGACCGTGATATTTAATGTCTAAGAAACCTACTGTAGATACTCTGAAACACATGAGATAAGAGAGACATGATGAGGTTTATATCAGTCTGTAAATAAACTTTAAAAAAACCGGGTAAGTGCGAATCGGAATCGAGCACTGAGGGTTCCGTGCCAACTTTAATTGAATTAGGGGATCCACTTACTTCCACTTAGCTAAAATACCACAATATTTTGTTGACAGCAAATATAACTTTGTTTTTCATAGTGTTTGTATGAAGAACAAAGTTATGTTTGCGGTTGTTAAAAATGTGCTATATCACAAAAATTACTGATTCGAAACAAATTTTCGTTGAAAGTATTTGTTATGATCTACATAATATTTTTTTTCAAAATTTCCACTCGCTTAGTTTAGACGTTAGAGGGGGGGGGGGGGGGCAGGGACGGTGCCGTTTTTGCCATACGACTATGGAACCCTTATAGTCTCGTCAAGTCATTCTGTCTGTCCGTCCGTTTGTTTCATCCACTTTATCAAACTCTCTGCGAACCAATTTTCGCAGAAAATTGGTTTGTACGAAAACGAACTAGTAGTTTTTCAGAAAGTCCATAGGACATACTCTGCCTTATCTGATAAACCAGAGGGGTTCCGCTCGATGCGAGACATACGCGACTCACTAGTGCCCCTGCCGCCCGATACGGGAACAGACGCAGCGGCACTCTCCACAAAGAATCTTGGCTTCACCTGCCACTGGATTGCGACAGGCTACTGAGCCTCCTCGCCACGGCAAGGCGTGCTCTATTCGAGGAGCCTGGGATGCCAGTTTTCAGTACCCTAAGACCCTTTACACACTGCGACTTTTAGCAGCGATGCTAACGCGCGTTAGCATCGATGCAGTCGCAATATTTAAACAATCACACACTGCGCTGCTTTAAGCATCGATACAGTCGCGATGCAAAAGCTGTAAATTGTCAAATTATGTACTGAATTTTGGCGACTGCATCGATACTAACGCGTGTTAGCATCGATGCAGTCGCGTTTCTGCATCGATGTTAACGCGGGT
Organism: Pyrausta purpuralis; assembly: GCA_963924145.1. Classification (NCBI taxonomy): domain Eukaryota; kingdom Metazoa; phylum Arthropoda; class Insecta; order Lepidoptera; family Crambidae; genus Pyrausta; species Pyrausta purpuralis. Next base: position 16,743,010 of record OZ001653.1, on the reverse strand, counting down.
TAGTATCGATGCTTTGCATTGCGTAAGTCACGATGCTGAAGCGCGTTTTCAAAATGCGCATTCGATGCTAAAAGTCGCAGTGTGTAAGGGGTCAAATTGGTACCAGGGAAAATATATAATATATTTTGAAATATCAAGATATTTGAGATTCTCCATACAATCCTTTTTTGACACCCTTTATTACTCGTTTTTAGTCATTTATAACTACCGGCGAAATTTGGTTTTCCCCTATGTCCTATCCAGAGCGTCAACGATTCCAAAAAAATAACACTTAGAGTTATAAGTGGTGTAACTAACACGACTTTATTTTATGTTCATAGAAGACTAGCAAACCCACCGAAGCAAGATTCGAAGATTCGTCGACATTCTGAATTGGACTGAGGGAAGAAATGAATTTCGCCGGGAGTTATAAATGACTAGCGGTCCCCCACGACTGCGTCCGCGCGTTTTATTAAACATCACCCTGAGGGTGGACCTCAGGGTGATGATTAAGTCTTCTTCGATATATAAGCTATCCAACACATAATATTTTTTCCAAATCGGTATAATAGTTCCGCTCGTTCAAACAAACAAACTCTTCAGCTATATAATATTAGTATAGATTAAAAGCGAGCAAATAAGGGTGTCAAAAACGAACTTTATGGGGAATTTCCAAAAGCTAAAAAAACTAACCTGATGTTTCATAATTTACGTATTATCCCAGCTGTCAATAAGACACTTAAAGCTGGCATAGGTTCCAGAATGATACCTTAATCTAAAACATACAAAATATTATGATAGTATAGAGGCCAACGGCCACGGCAGGATGGCCTGTATAAGACTTTTGATATAGTCATATTCAAAGGGGTGAGGTACTATTGAGTACCAATTAGGTACGATATTTCACAATATATATATGTCTTCAAAATCTAGCAAACTTACAGGTCGATCTAACGGTCTCCTTTTTCCTAGTCTGCCTTATATATATTGAGGGGGAAAATAAGTACCTATTCAACGCCATTCTTTGTGATTTTTCCATCGTTAGGAGGACAACGTTACGAATAGGATGGACTATCATCATAATTTTCAGCCAAAGGACGTCCACTGCTGAACATAGGTTTCCCCCACGGATTTCCACAGTGACCGATCACTAGCGGTCTGCATCCAGTTTGATCCTGCTATCTTTACACGGTCGTCTGTTCATCTTGTCGGTGGACGTCCCACGCTGCGTCTCTGGTCAAAGGGTCTCCAATCTAGAAATTTTCTGCCCCAACGGCCATCAGTTCTTCGCGCTATGTACCCTGCCCATTGCCACTTGAGCTTACTGATTATCAAGGCTGTATGTCTGTTACCTTAGTTCTTCTACGTATCTCCATAATTCTGATTCGATCGCGTAGAGAAACACCCAATAAAGCTCTCCCTTTCACTCGTTGTGTGATTTTGAGCTTCTTTATAAGGCCTATAGTTTTAGACCATGTTGTATGTAATGCATAAAACAAAACGCTAGATTGCTTGTCGTTCGTAATTTATTTTATGTTAATGTACTGTGTATTTCTAATATTATATATTTTATGAAACCATAAATCTACTGCATGGATATTTACTTTCAATTCCACCAATATGCTGTCGGAAGTCGTGGAATGTACCTCCTGTCAATGTTATAGGCTGTATGTTAATCATTGATCGTACATACAATGCAAGGACAGTGATCAACATCGTTCGTATGCAAATCTGGAGTGAAATTGCCCCACAACTCTATTATATCTCGGCAATAAAACACAAATGACATCATGACGACAGCCGGCCTGTATTCCACTTCACACAACCGTAAATCTATTCGACTGTACGATGGATTCGTATCGTAAAACCAAATACTGATCTTGGGTAAATGGGTTAGTAAGAGATATCTGGCAGGCGTTGCGATATTACAACTTGGCATTTCCGTTGCGGAAAGTCGGCTGATCATTAGATGAAATGAAACTGTGTGAAAAAACACGAAGTCGTCATTAGGATTGCTATAATTAGGTGCCTCCTCTGTTAACATGATGTTGTAAAACTGTATTTGTGTGATCCTTCCAGAAATACTTATCAAAATTTATCAACTCGATATACTTCTAGCCACGTGTTTTAAATGATTAATGCTCCGTTTTGCATCGTTAATAATGTCTATATAAAGATGTTTTCTGAAAAGATTGAGCGATTTAGAGGTCTTAAAAATTTCTTCATCAATGTCATTTCATGCAAACGATTCCATACCATTATTCATAATTTAGAAGTATTCTGTTCATATAATAAAGGTTCAGTTCCATGTGCTAGAGAATATGAATGGCCACGCATGATTAGTAGGGTTGGCTTTATGTCATTCAATTACATTACTAGGTTACAATTGACTTGCAGATTCCGGTGGAAGGAACAAATTAGCAAGTCTGTTTGTGCCTTGACTAATACTCACACATTCATTAGATTCAATTAAACAGGAAGCTTAAAGTAAGTGCATTAGTGACATTTTAATTATGAACTGAAAATCATGCAACAGCAGGTAAAAATTGGTTACAGTACAGCTGAGCAAAACAGAGAAAGTGCAAAAAAGTAACGCTTGTTGAAAAAAAAATGCATTTGCACAAACATTTGCAAAATATGTTGAGACTGATGGATGATGATTATAGATATGAAAATGGTCAAAGCTAGGTAAGTCTAGTGTAAATGAAATCTCCATAAACAGACAAGATTGGACACTATATTTCCCCAAATAGTAATGAGCAACGGAGCAACCGCGGTTCACGTACAAATAATTAGTCACACGATTTCAATACTAATGATCGAAAGATGGCGCCACGTCTCATCGTAAATTCAAGTCGCAGTATCTCAGAGGCCGGTATCAATGGCTACCTGAGGTTCCGCGTCAGTAAATTAAAAATAGCTAACTATTCAGACGATTCCCCAGGTATATTAATGGATGTCAGGCTGTCTGATTTGTTTATTAATTAACATATTCTCAAACAGCACAGAAATGGCTAGATATTGGTTCCTTCAATTTTCTGTTTATTCCATGAGGATCTATGGTCAGATTAACTAGCGATTTGATTTAAACTTAGGTAAACTGACAGATATTATTTAGATTCCTATCTACAAGCCGTTCTTATTTCATAGTACTTGGAACTGCATATAGAGTAAGAGGAACTCGTTTAATTACTTCTAATTAATTGCTGAAATCCAGCAGTTTTATGTTATACCGCAAACTAATGCTAACAAACCGCATGGTATCTGGGACTCGGACTAGACTGACTTGTATTTACCTAGACTAAATTAAGAACAATTTACGAGATGGTTGTTTTATGTTTGCAGACAATTCGGTTCACGGCTAATTCGCTTGTTTGAATTTCTGCAAGCGCTAACACGCTATAAAAGTTAAAACAATAATTAAATAGAGCAGACTGGTTCAAGTGAGGACCTCTTATGTCACTGTAGAATGCCATTTATTAATTATTATTAAATGGATTTTTAATAGCAATGAGGTCTTATACCGTACTTGCGGATAATAGGAGATAAGAAAAATATCTCTAATATAGATATCGCACCGCTATTAGAAGACCGTGGTGACTTTTGAGTCACCACGGTCACACGTAAAATTTTATTTCTTTACCCGTCAATAAGCCTTTCGCTTGGAAAGTTAAAAAAAGGGCTAATATTTGGCGATAATGTCACTATTTTTGACTGAATGATTCATTGCCCGCGCTAGACTGCATCATTTTTAGTTGTGGTAGACACACCGGCGGATCCAGGGGGGGGGTCATGGGGGTCATGACCCCCCCCCTGAGCTGGTTCCAGGACTTAGGTGGACCACTAATTGAACATAATGATTTTATTTATATATTTTGTCCATACAGATTTTATGTAACTACATATCTCCAGTATTTCATTAATAACTTTGCGTTATTACTAGATAACACTCCAGTTTCTGTAATTGTAAATGAATATCGACTGTGGATGGTGAAGTGGCAGGCGTGGCAGCGGAGCCAAGACATACCTCAGTCGATTTCGGATTTTATTTTAGATTGTGACATCGATATATATCCTAATATAAGAAATTTTTTATGCATTATGGCTACACTACCTGTCAGTGTAGCGACAGCAGAAAGGTCTTTCTCCACGTTGTGCAGAATTAAATCGTGGCTAAGATCTTCAATGGTTGAAGATCGCCTGACCGGACTGGCACTTCTCCACGTTCATAAAAACGTACCCATTGACGTAAATGACGTAATAACGCGTTTCGGGAGAAGCCGTCAAAGAAAAATTGATTTTTGTAATTTTAATAATTATATGTATTTTGTCCGTTTCTATCCCTTGTCGTACCACCTCTTCACTTTTGCGGAGTTTTGCGTCATACCCCTCGACATCTAGCTGCTATGACTGACAAATCATTCACCACGGTTATGGCTTCTCTGGACTGGATGTCTTTAAGAGAAGATAGCAATATGCACGTATTTACAAGTTATTATGTGTTAAGTTTAACAAGTGTACAATAAAGAATAAATATTTAGTACAGTACTTAAGCACATTAATAAAATACATACTTTTTACTTGTATCTATTGTTATCAAAATTAAATTGTAAGTTCTTGACTTGACCACGACTATGTGACCCCCTCCTGGCGGCAAAGCTGAATCCGCCCTTGGGTAGACATTTGATGAGGCGAAATTCGCGATCCAAATGCATTATTTTAAATTGAAACTATTGATTAATAAAATTTGTAAAAAATCATGTATTATTTCGAATTAACACATTATTGCTGATTAACACTAAACCGATTTCAAGATATATTTTGACTTTCGACATTGTGTACGCCAGCATTTTCTCTGTATAGACCTATGGTTGACTAGTAGAGAATACTTTTAGCATTAAGTCCGCCATAATATGTACCTTGTGCACAAACATATTACTGTTATCAATAGTAAGTAACCTGGTCTTACGGTTAGTGGTCAAAATCAAGATAAAAGTATTTTTATGTGATAAAAAAGTTATTTCAAGGTAGCACATTCTAAATGACGTGGAAAAAATAGGCTCTTATTTCACGATCTGTTATGACTATAAAAATACTTTTAGTTAATTTTAAGCTTGAACTGGTGTTAATGTAACTAACACTACGTCCATTAATGAAGAGGACAAGAAAAACCATGTTAACGAAGAAACAACTTTATCGGTCAGCGAGAAAAATATAGAAACACATAACCTTGAAAAAAACTGCGACCACAATTATTTATTAAGACTAGGTTAGTTTTTTTGCAAAAGAACTGATTGCATCATGAGAAAAAAAGTTTCCTCATGTAAATAAATGTACATACTATAAATATTTTTTTAAAGTGTCATTTTGTAATGAATTAATTTAAGAAAGAGCTTTACATTCTTATAATATAATTTACAAATAACGTCAAAACTAAAAATAATGCACAAATACAAACTCGAACAATACTGTATCCACGCAAAAAAAAATATAAGAACCGCCTTAAAAAACACTAAAAGGACTAAAATAACGCTAATAGGAGAAACAAACTCATTTGAAGTTGGAGCATAATATGCGTACGTAGCGTAGACTGCTGTTGTCCGTTAAGGTTGACATCATGCATCGACTTCAAATGAGTTTGTATTTTTTTTTGTCTTTGTTAGTAATTGTTTAAGTTACAACGTATTTAATTGAACTAAAATAGTTACTCAAACCTTCTTCTCGGTGTAATAAATACTTTAATGAAAACAGCAATAAAATCGGTCCAACCAAACGCGAGAAATTCGCAGCCAAAAATACATACAAACATACATGTCGAACAGAGAACCTTATTTTTTTTAGTCGGTTAAAAATTGGAATTAACTTGAGAATCTGTAATCCTAGCAACAATTTAGCATAAAAAAAACTTTATTTTCTTCGCAATTTAATCAAAGTTCTATTTTTTGTTTAATCTATTACAGGGAGTGAAAAATCAGTTTTCTGTTATTTCTGAAAAAATACTTGATTTTGAGTTAACACAGTTTTTTCATACCAGTGCGAATAATCGAACTCTCAGGCGAGAAGATTATTTACCATATATTACATAGGACATGTTGTCTTTGAGTTACTTATTTTATGCATCATAAACATCTATAGGACGTCCACTGCTTAAAACATAGGCCTCCTTGATGTTTTTTTTGAAAGGCTTGGATGAATTAACCACTGGATATGAAACGCAAGAGCGAATGTATGAAAACATCATCAACTAATTTCTGCGGGGCGGGGGGAGCTGTCAATCATTGACATTTAGTGCATGAAAGTGTCGATTTTTTTTATCGATATGTGTTAAACGAATGAATGAACGAATCTTTTGTAAAATTATATTAAATTTTATCACCAAAACAATAATTTATATTATGGGCATGTAATGCAGAAACCATCAAATAAACAATTGAAACATAGAACGTCGTTTTATATGAACGGTATAGCAAGTATCACTTAGTAAGTGTGAACTTCCTAAGACATTTTGAAACAGCCTGTAAGTACACAATATAGCCTTGCACCATTAAAATCCTCCCATGGGATAATTAAGCAGTAGATTTTTGCGTTGGCATTCAATCACGCTTGGCGTAAAATGGATACCAAATATACGGTGATGTTTTGCGGGGATCCATTTTGCCTCTCTTCGGACTGCTTCTACCCACTTTATTTTCCTTAATGGATCTACAGGAAATCTTAAATAATATTATAAAGATGTATTGTCAAATATAAAATTTTAAATTTTAAACCAAACTGTTGTATTTTTAAGATACTCTCAAGTGAAATATTTTACAGAAATATCATTTTATTCTAAAATATTTTTTTATTAAAAAAAATTTAAATGTTTATCGATATGATTTATTGACAATTGCCAAGCACAATTGAAATTAAACTAACAAGAGAACGAATAATAAACGACAATCCTACCGTATAAAGTATACGTTATCTTGTTGATTTTGCAGTAACAGACCACCACTTTTTTAAATGGCAATGTTACTTTTCTCTTGGAAAACACATTTCACTATTTTCATGAAAAAAAACAGCTTTTTGGGATAAAACGTTACTTACGGATGAAAATAAATATTTTTTGTCTTGCCGCTATATTTTTTACACAAAAATAAGGCACATTTACCTATTTTTTTCGTCAATGTTTCTAACTAAGTGAGGCCAAAAAGCCCGCTTCGTGGCTAAGGGGGCACAAGCGAAATTGCTCGTCATTGCGCGTCCAAGTTGGAAGGACAAACTTGCGCATATGAACATTTGTTTCGTGAAGAGTGATTGCAACTGTAAACATAGTTGCATTGCAAGTGTGCAGAGCTCTATGTCTTGATTAAATTCATTAACATAACGTTATGCATAACATGTCACGAACCTGTTTAATTATGCCTACATTACGTACTTAACGTCAAACAGTTTAACAAGGAAATTGATTAATTGTGTTTTTCTTTTAAACTACAAGTAGCCGTGATTATACTTTGTGTATGGCGCCGCATTGAAGTAGGAATGATTCACATTCAATCTAACGTGATTTCCACCTGCCTAAGGTTACGATATATACCTACTTTACAACAATTGCCGCATGTCATACAGACGAACTGTTTCAAACCGTTAGTTTTTCATTTAGATAAATTAATATTAGCACTTAAAGTTAATTCAGGGACGGATATTGTTAGTTAATATGTACACATATATCAAACAGACATGCCAATTCTAAGGGTGGTATATGCAGAACTTAAAATAAGAACTTAACTGTACCTTAATTCCACCATAAATGTGACCTTTGACTCATGCAAATAAATTACATTTCATACAGTGAGACGTCTCTAAGGAAAATGAGGCTTTATAATTGTGCATTAAAAAAAAACTCTAGATCCTATAAGGTATACCATTGGAAAGTATGGCCACCACTAGCTACTTTTCATTGTGTCCAAGGCAAATAAATACTCTTATTTTATATTTTGCAAGCGTACGATTCTCAGTAAACGAAAACAACATCGGTGTTAATGCAATCCGCCTAACTAAAACAAAAGCTCAAAAAGCTTTGCCCTCCGTGGCCATTCATCGTTCAACTCCCATCAGATAAATTGCATTTTTAACCCACAGGCTCCGAGAACTATGGGCATTGTTTCAAACTTAATCACAATTTCATTATTTAAAATAGTCAGACTAAAACACATTAACAATCCTTCCTACTCTACAGAGAAGGCAATATTTATGCACTTTGCGTTATATAATAAATAAATAAAAGTATGAGTTGCTAGACGTGCATATTTTATATTATAGTGTAAGAGAGTTATGACACCATGTTTAACTATAAATAAGTATTACAACTCAATCATCAATTTATTGCGGAAGATTATTTTTGTCATAATAAATAACATCAGTGTCTTTACTTTTTCATTTAGCATTACATTTTATTTATGGTTTATTAACTTTAACAAGATAGCAACTTGTCAATAATTCATTAGAGTTTTTGTCTTGACTCTTTAACAGTATGATTTGGTAAGATCTCCATTTTTTGTCACTCGCTTATTTTCCGTCGATTAACCGTATCCGTCCACCAGACCGTACCCCTTTTTGGAGTGCCTGACCTCGACGGTCCTTAGTGGATAATAGTGTAATTGTATTTTGTAATCCATTATAAAATTATGACGTGGGAATCGTCCAAATTTATCCCTATGACGTCAGCCGATTTCGTTTTGGTTGTCACGACAGACAATTTGGAGGCCTAATATAGCGTTGGATTGCCCTTTGCAGTCTTTAACTAGTCTTGCAAAGCGGTGATTTGTAACGATCTTATTGTATTTGTGATACAACGCAAAGATCTCCTCTCTACTTATTTGCTTGACGCAGTTTGTATTGCCTATTTCTAGTCCTAAGTTTAGTAATTTGGTGTCATAAACTAGGATTTGTTACGTTCTGGCAGATACCTATCAACTTAAGTAACTAAAGTTACGTTTTTGGCAATAAATGATTATAGATAGGGCTTGCTCTATGGGTCTACCTACATCAAGCGTAAATCCTCTAGTCAGAGGGTGCCTGTATAATTTATAAGACATGTGGTCATACTACATTCATTATGGTAAAGAATTGATCGCGTGTGAGACATGCGAAGTACTCAACTGCCGCCGTAACAATGCCATTTATATTCGCCTATCCATCCGGTAGACCACTACTAATGGCGGTATTTAATGGCTTCCTGGGCCAGAATTAATTTCAGAAGGTAGTGTTAATATTTCCATAGTTATCTTCGGATTGGTTGTGACACTAGGTAGGGACAACAATAACTAGCTTGTCAGCTCTACATGCGTATTCGTTGCGAGCGTTTCATTCACAAACGTACTCGTAACTTGTGTCAAGCTGTTCCGATTAGCTGACGCGCCTATCAATGAACCATTAGCCAAGAGGAGGTCAGACGGAAGCCTGACCCGAGTATTGGCTATCAATTGACAGCTGAACGTAATCATCCGCGGCGCTACACTCGACACGTGATGTGATAGCCTTTCACGGTGTTCTCACCAAGTTGCCAACTAACAGTCTATCATGTTTTCAACCTTAGTTCCTAAACTAGGTAGTATTATTTTGTTAATACGGCCATTGTGTTATTAATTAAACTATAAATGCGTCTGTTTTAATGCTTACTGTGGTACTTGGGTAACTTTCTAGAGGTAAAGTAACGTGGTGCGTATAACCTACACGCATACATCATTGGTCAATAACTGTCATTAAAGATTAAGATCGTTTAATTTCCTCTTAATAAAACAAAGCGGCATTTGTTTCCCTAGCTTAGCTCAATGGTGTGTGTCGTGTTTACAGGCGCAGTCGTCGATACGGCTCTTCTGCCCACGCCCAATCATGCGGCCATTATACGCTCGATTACTTTCAAATTACCTCTTCACTTTGAGGTTCCATACTGCGATGTCAAATGAGAAATATTTATTGTACCATTCTCCCAAAGGGGAACTTTGTTCTCGGATCTTTCTTCTTTTGAAAGTGGACTTATTTTCATCTAAGCGTTTAGCTATCTACGTCTACGTCGGTAAACACAACAGCTTTTATATCGGTTCTGATATTGGCACAACTTTTATATCAATTGGATCGGAAAAGTTGTCTCTATACACTGTAGAATACATTCTACATATGGTAGTAGAGCCTCAAAGAAACGAACTACTAGGCTTAAGCGGTTACACCAAAGGAACTATGTGCAATGAATTTAAATAGGATTTCTCACACCTTCTACCGTCAGACCACACAAGTGAACACGCAAGATAAGGACAGGATATAAGGAACACTTGTCTTGATTGTTGATTGTAAATGGTTCCGTGTTTTTCCCTGTATCGGCATCTTTCGATCTTATATTAACATACGGCAAAACTTTCGAACTTACCCGCAAGTGGAAGGCCCACAGTGATATTGAAATGAATCGACGCAACCAAGTTGGGTTCGTTTTCTTTAATGGTTGACATCGTTGCATCAAAGTGCACTGAATCGTATTACATTAGCATGGACACAATGGAGCTCTCGTCGTATTCTCGCCGCATTGAAGACCCCCTGAAATCAATGCACATGAATTAATGTGAAAACGAGCTTGCACAATTTGCGTTGGCGTTCAGAGACAAATGCAGGACATAACGGGTAATGACACTCGCGTCTCGCCAGGAGTAAAATAAGCTTGTAGAATTGCAACAGAAACGCTAGTTACTGCAAATTGTGAAAAGTGAAAGGAATAATTCATTAGAAGGTCGGAACATCTAATTGTTTGAATGTCGATCGGATGTATTGATTCGGAGTACAATGGAGGATTGATGTATCTATAACAGGTATCAAGTTGGCCGTCTAATTTCTGAGTGGGCGTGTGTCTCCTACGCTGAATGTGAGCGGCAGCCGGGCGAAGGAAGTGTAGTGACTCAGTGCGAGGAGTAGTTCCCAGGCGATAAATTTAATTTTATCTGTTTAATATTCTGGATAGCATACATCGCAAATCATTAAGCGGAAAGGCGGCCGCCGGCCTAACTTTGTCCATACTGTTTGGCGTTTGTCAAAGTACCTACAAGAAATAATTTATATCATTTTTTTATATTATATGGACAGACATTTGGCCATAATCTCTCCTGATATCCTTATTTATTTACAAATAACGCCATACCACGATTGCACCTGATGTTAAATGATAATGATAATGCAGTATAAGACCATGTCAGTCTTGTAACAGCCTCTTCGCTCTCTTGGAACTCTAGACTTAACTCTTGAAGTCGATGATAAAATCCTGAGCCCCTCAATGAATACAGCTTGTGGCAAACCAATATCCTTTATACATAAATTGTTTTTGAAGCTCATTTTTAATTTTTTCACACGTTTATATTTTTTAATTTGCTTTTACTGTCCAATCTATAAACTTATTTCCGATAATACATTAAATTCTCCCTCCGATTCCTCTAAACGCAAACACATGCAGCTTGTAGGAGAGATCCCTGTTCCTAATTTTGTGGAGGTTTGTTTGACAGTCCTTTGCTTTGTTTTGCTTTAATGCATATATAAGTTGACTCGTATTTGCGCTATTACCAATACATTACGTTTAGTAAAATGATTTATCTCATATTTAATGCTAAAACACTGTAAAGTAGACAGTTAATTAGTAGTTTGTAGACAGACTGATTCTAAATAACGCCACAAGTGTAGGAAACATATTACGCAAATCACAATCTAAGCTCAGCTTATTATAAAATATGTGAGCTGAAGTCATGCTGGTAATAGACGTGTTACAAACCACTCGCAAATTGCTTGAAAGCTGCTCTAGATTAAACGTTTTTCTGCGCGTGAGCTCGTATCTCGCAAGCATGGTCATTATGTCTAAGAATTTCTCAAAGAATTTTGTCAATCATCAGCTCATCAAAGATAAAGCGACGGAACGCCCACAATATCCGGCCATCCGCCGGCTAGGTGGTTTTAGAATTTTGGTTTCTAATGATGACTTTAGTACTCGTACTTACAGTGTTTACACAAGAAATATTCAACTTGTCAATCTTCTGCTTATAGTCGTGCCTAGAAGATGAACTAGTTTAACAGTTAATATAGGAAAATTAGAGAAATACATACATTTATACATTAAATACATTAGTCATATTTGTTGAAGTGAATTATCGAGTTGGAGACAGGTAGGAATAAGTAGATAACTACCAAAGTTCAAATGACTTATTTTCTTACCAAGTGTTCAGAATTGAGTCTAGAGAAAAGCTTGTAACGAACTTATGCGAAAAACTTGTAACGTATTCATAAAGATGAAATAAGAAACCAAAAATTTTCGCACGGGCGGGACTCGAACCAGCACTCACTAGCTTACCGGGCAAAACGCTCGACTCTACCAATTGAGCTACCGTGCTATCTGTCGGACCCTGCGAAATTTGTGGTCTCTTACGGATACGTGTGTAACGTTTAGCGCCATCTTCCCGTCCGTTTATGCAACAGTGGGTTCGAGAGAGTGCTGGTTCGAGTCCCGCCCGTGCGCAAAATTTTTGGTTTCTTATTTCATCATATGACACTGTGAGTGTTAAAAAACATTCTAAACCAACTTGTAACGTACCAATGCGTCTAGATATATTCAACTTAACTTAATGGATTCCCAAAAGAACAGAAGACATTATAATCCATAAGTCACAACCTTGAAGTTCACATCATACAAGTGTGTATTGGTATTAATCGAATCAGTGTATCGTAGACATGGGCATACGGCGATGAAACGCATGTATTCCCAGAAGCGTACACAGTGTTTCTTGTTTTAGTTTCAGATGCGTGAAGGAAACTGTGTTTTCTCACCGATTCTACGAACTTGACCTTCTATTGATACTTTGAGGAAAGTTAATAATAAAATCATTTATTGAAAAACTTAGCGAGACCCTTTTTTCTTTGAGGCCGGTTAAATAAGCAAACATTTTGTACATTCATTTTATCCGGTTAGTGTCTGCGGGCAAATTTGAAGTACCAAAAGTAAAACTACTTTGGTGATAGAACAATAAAGAAACGGTTACCATACCTATTGAATAGTTTCCCCGGGAATATAAGCCGGGAACAAGATACAAATGTTTTTAAAAGAAAACTTAAAAAGTATTTTGAACTAATTTAGCTTAGTATTCAAGTTTTGATTTGGTATGTTAGAGACTCGTCATCCCACAGATAAACTATGTAAAGTAGTTTTGTGGGTCTACTGTATATTTAAAACTCCCTGTAAAACTCTGTTTATCTAATAAATAAACAAATAATAATATTTTCCATATCCTGATTATTAAAGTTAAGTCTACATTCACAGAATTCAGGTTTCAGTTACAATTAAATATAAATACATAGGTATTTTACAAACTTTATTACGATCTACATTAAGATCTACATTACATATTTTTTTCAAAATTTACATTCTCTTAGTTTAGAAGTTAGATGGGGTGGGGGTCACTTTACCACTTTGGAAGCGTGTATCTCTCAAACGTTAGACTTTAAAAGAAAATGGTTTTAAAAACCTTATCTAATTTTAAAATACCTATCTAAAGATACCCCACACGCATAGGTTTGAGTAAAAAAAACGGTTTTAGTTTCATGTATGGGGGAGCTCCCCCTTAAATATCATTATTTTTTATTTTTTGTATAAGAATCTTAAAGCGGTTAACAGGATACACCTTCCTACTAAATTTCAACAGTTTGAAGCTTATAGGTACAGAATAAAGTGGGTGTGAGATACAGACTGACAGACAGACAGACTTGACGATACTATAAGGGTTCCGTTATTTGCCATTCGGCTACGGGACCCTAAAAACACCGATATATTATATAATATTTCAGGAGTACGGCAGGCAATGCACTGTTCAACCACAACACAGAGGTACGTAAAGATATCTATTATTAGAATGATCCTTTGTTACCTTTTACAATGGCAAGCAACTTGAACAATGTAACAATTGCACAGAGGGGAAGCAAAGAAATGGGAATTAAAACATAACGTATTAATAAATTGATGACAAGGATTTTGCTATTATCTGATGATAATTTATATCATTATGACATAATATGAAAGGTAGTCAGACCCCTCATCAAATATTAACGAGTTGATGATCTTCAACGGCTGATAAAGTTATAGTTGCCTAACCATATACATACTTTCAGTATAATCGAACCAACACGGTAATAAATGTCGAATAGATAGGACAACTACAAACTAGATTTACTTAAAAAAAAATAGACTTCAAAACCAAAATGCATGAAAGGAGAGGAACCCATTTTAGGCAAACAATTTCTTTTTGGAGTCGTTGCTGTGATAGTTTATGCTTGATGGTCAAAGTGATGTCTTTTTTATAAAAATAAATTTTATTTCTTCATTTTTAGAGATTACAGGAGAAGGGGGGGGGGGAGAAGTTGCACCTTATGACTCTGTTCTATAAGAAGCTACAAACTACCTATTATGTTAAGTTCTTTCATTATAATAACTGAACTCCTAAGCGTTAAGGAGTTCCACCATCAGCTCAGCCCCACAAGATGTTAACTATCAGACGTAACAACACGTCAACATTAAGATTCTAGTAAAGAAACTTCCAAAACCTATTTTACTGTTGTAATGGGGGACTTCAACGCAAAACTGGGCAAGCGAGGCGAGAATGAGTTGAAGGTGGGACCTTTTGGATACGGGCAAAGGAACGCCAGGGGACAGAGGCTGGCCGACTTTCTGGAGAAGGAGGGACTCTTTGCGATGAACTCTTTCTTCCAGAAGCCGCCTCAAAGGAAGTGTACCTGGTTGAGTCCCGATGGCTTCACGAGAAACGAGATTGACTTCTTCATGATCTCCAGGAGACGGTTATTCAATGATGTCTCCGTGATCAACAGGGTAAAAACCGAATGGTTCGAGGCACATTAAATATAAATGTCAAATTGGAAAGATCCCGCCTGATGAAGTTCACGCTCCGACCGACTCGTGCTCATATCCAAAATCCCGAGAGCTTTCAACTCGAGCTGTCAAACCGCTTTGATTGCCTAGAAAATTGCGTTGCGTTGCGATCCCAAGGTAAGAAATTATCATTTAAACTCTTTTCACGATAATTAATTTACCTTTACACCCTTTTCCATGAAAACGAGCGGACAGCGTTCTGTAGCAGTTACCGTGGTCCAGACCATCAGTGATACAGGCAATTGTTTTCCTAAAGCAATGCGGTGATCTAAATTTCCATTTGATATCTGCTTTAGTCATACATAATAGTTATGTTTGCAAACATATTGCTGAACTGTAAAAAAACGTCATTATTATGTTGAAATTTTTCAGGCCCGTTTCAAACATGCGAGCGCTTGCACTGACGCCTTTGAATTTTTCACTGTGACTTTTGGAACTGCGACTAAAACCAGTAATTATAGGTTTGTAAAAAAAGCATGTCAAAAAATGACATAAAATTGGCGCGCTGTCGTAAGCTGTTCTGTTGATACAGAATTTGTGGTTATTAAAAAGGACTAGATCTAGTCTGGGTACATAGCTATATATTTATTATGTACTCTTAATTACATTTATTTAAATTTACAATCTATGTAAATTTTGGGGAGTTGTTGGGGAGTTGAAAATACGATCTATAATTAAGTGATCAATAAATCTGTATCGAGAATGAGACATCAATGACGTCTAGGTTCTAGATCTAAAAGCATTAACGATGTCTGAACTATCAACAATTTAATCCGCTTATAACCGCAATCAAGAGCTATTTCTTCCTTTTACTTGCCCGTAATCTCGTTCGGCCTGTTGATGACGCTGTCGATACCCTAAATATAGCCTCGCGACTGTATGTAGTTTTCGTTAGCAGTACAAATATTTTCCCATGCACATTTAACGCAAACGCGGTGGTTCCGAAAGAACCGAGTCCAAGACTTAGAGCAGTTAGTGCGTGCGCTGCGTGCTTTCAGTATAAACATGGGAACTTTTAACGAAGTTCTAAACACCATTAGCTCGAGTACGATCTATGACGTGAACGTTTCGAGACTAACTCAGCGAAGCGTGTGCGAAATATATTATTTTATATTTACTTTTACAAGGCGAAGGCTAATCTTAATCGGTGTTCGAACACGTTGAAATAGTACGGGCGCATTGCGCGAACGCTAGTGCGTAGTTCAAATAGTCGGAGTAATCTTCAGGCGGAGTGTCGATCAGTTAATATGTTAGCTGAGAAAACAAACATATTGTGTTTTATAGCATAAAAGAAGTAAATATTTTATTTAAAAGATTTGTTTTGGTATTTTTAAGATAATCTTGTTTCTACGACTGTGTTACAAGCAACATGTACAACGTTCGATATGCACATATCATTTAATTAATTAATTAGTATCAATTTCAACAAGTCAGTTGATTGGTGATCTAATGTGAATTACACAGTCATTCGAATCAGGATTGATCGTTATAAATAAATTCGTTGTATTAATATCTGAATCATCGGTAATTACCACTGCCAATCTTAATATAAACATTTTTTTGTTTTATACATCTTTACGCTTCTCATGTCCATTTTAATTAGATATGCTTATGTATTAAAATGGCACTGCAACATAAAGAAAGGCAGTAAAAATGACCGAGTAACAGCTTTTATTAAGTTTGATTTTGTTTCGCTATACGAGGTAAGTAAGTAAGCATTTTTTTATCTGTACCTACATCAACTAGTACTTTAAAGATGTTTTTATTATCTTCCTATCTTACAAGTCAACTTAGGTCACCGCAAATGAAAAATAAACTTTCATTACACATTTTTTACTAATTAACCTTGTTTCCAAGAAAACAATAAGATTATTAAAGTCACTACTTAACCCTGTAAGTTCCATTAATAGGTAGAAAAATGAGATAAAGGTATTGATAATGCATATCTTATTATGTTGCGATTTGACGGCCACATATCGTTTACGAGTACTTCCACGAATTGGTCTACTATTTACAAAAAAAACATTGAATAACTAGTAAAAAAAAATCTTTTCCAAAGGACTTGTATAAGTGTGGATATACCTATCCAGACAACCTGCGTTAGTACATTCATACAATTCCAAGACAATTGAACGATTTTATGAAGTGTGAAACCTTATGATATCACTACAGCAAGTACCAAATTTCAATAATTAGCCAGATTTGCATAATTAGCATGTGCCGATTTAATAAAACTGCCAATTTGAAAATCATTACAGGCGTACATTGACTGGCAAATTAACGGGAGTTCAAAGTTGGTACCTACAATTTGGTACATCTCTTTTCTGAGAAACTGACTGAGTTGAAATGTACCAATGTACCTACCAACCTAGACTGCAAGGCGCTTCGCTTAGCTAATGATATTTGGCAATATTTACCTATCATACTAGTTTTAATAAGCCTCGCCGCCTGTCTATTGAATCACGGCTACTCACTACACGGTTAATAATTGCGAATGTAAATATGTTGGTCATCTAAAAAAACGTACCTAATTAGTCGTTTTATTAAAAAAAACATCCCAAGGATAGTTAAACGTCTTCTTTAAATCCAAGATTGAAGTTTTGTTTCCGGGAGATGTATATGTATACCTCATGTGACGTTTTATCTAAGAAGACTGTTTCGGAAAATGATGTTACAATACTAAAAGAAGAGGTCAGTTCTTTCTACCCCGTATGCAGGTAGTAGGTAATTATATTTAGGTATATAAGAATTTATGTATGAAAGCTAACTCCATGGAAAGATTTCAGACGAAAAAGTTCCTCGTGTCTGATCGATCAAACTAGAGCGTCTAGTTTCGGCTGAGAAAACGCTCTATAAACATAGTCAATTGCTCTAAACGAGAGAACTTTTATTCTAGGACGATGAGATCATTAGGTGAACGACCGACGCTGGGCAGTTTTGGAGAAAATGGGTCGGTGGGACTCCACCGTGACATTGATGGGCAAGAAACCAATCGCCATCACCACCTATTCTCAGAAACGCGCTAGGTTTTAAAAGCATTGGAAAAATGGAGTCAGTATAGTTGTAGGCATACTAGGAATAGGAACGTTCTATGTGATTAATGGTTTGTAGAAAAAAAAGATCTGAAACAATATAAAAACCACGGGGGAATATAGTAAAAAAAACTTTTGACACTATTAAATACGTTTAACTAGACATGATCAATCCTTGGACTAAAGATAAGATGGATAACAAATAAAAACAGTTTGACAAATGATAGCAGCTGCGAATTATTTGTGAAACTTATTCTGATTTTAGAACTATTTTGAACTATTTATAAAGCAGACTGCGACGCATTCATTACAAATCTAGTAGAACGTAGGTACTCACTCAAATTATTTGGTGTTTGATTCCGAATGCTTATGTTGAACTAATACTTGACAAAATCTCCGAAATAGTAAACTGTGCTTTTTTTAATGTTGAATAGGGTTTCATTCTTAAACATGGTTGACACAATTAATTACGTACGCAGACTGATTCCAAAGATGGATCTTGAAACTAATCGAGATACTGACTTATTTGATGGACTAAAACTGGCCAAGTGCGAGTCGAACTTGCGCACGAAGGGTTCCGTATCTACTATGTATGTAAAATGTCCTGATAATATGATATAAGGTTTTGATCCCTTGAAATAACAAAATATCCAAAATTATGAAAATCTGTCATATCTTTTGTTAGCGCTGACTCAGTTTTTTTTTTACAGTTTAAAGAGTCAAAATATTTGAACATAGTTTCAGTTTGATATTAAACTCGCTTTGGAAAAAAAAGAAAAGAGCAAAAATTTACACGACAATTATTTTGCTTTAAGTTTATGAAGTACAACTATAACTGTTTAATTTGTTTAGTTATCTCTCAAAGCTGTCATAGTTTTCCTTCTTAATTCACGTATCTTTCTACTACCATTTGGTTGGGAGAGGGTGGGGAGATTAAATACATGACAACGAATATCAAACAATAGTTATCTTACAAAAACGTAACATAATACAAACAATTCTTTACCTTACAGGTGACGCCAACAATTATAAACTTTATAATATTGTAGCTAGAGTGTTCATTGAGTTAAATCTACGGATTTGCATGTCAAATGAACGACAAAATTAGGTATACAAAATCAAAGAATGCTCTAAGTATTATGGGTGTAATTTTGCGAAATTCAGCGATGATTGCGAAAGCCATAATAAAATTAAATTTTCTCACAAAAAACAAAGTTTAGCCATGATACTCTTTGCCAATTTTTGATATTATATTTTTATTATCTTGTATTTGACTCATAATAATGATGAATAATGTTAAATTTTAACAAAATCGACTATTTTCACGTCATATCTGAGTTGCGCTTTAACCAGGGATATAAACACGGACATGATATGCTATACCTACTCTTTTATTTACTTACATTGTTCAACCAAGCTCCGAAGGAACTTTTCACGTAAGTACGTGGGTCTATGTACAGTCGCCAGCACATCATGTTACCCACATTTATTGCAAACTAGCCCTAATTACAACCGCATAAGATACCGCAGTGTTAACCTTGACGTGCTGTTGTCCGTACATAGAGCGGACAACTGTGACGACCACAGTTTGTTCCATGGTCCCATCGTGCATGATTCTGCTCAAAAACGCAAAATCATGACCTACAAAATACCATTTGTAAAATTATTTGTTTACACTAACCTACAAAATACCATTTTTACAAAGTGTAAACTAACGTTTGTATTTTGAACAATGCAAGTATCGTCTTTTCAACTCGAGCGTTGCCTGAGTAAGAGCCTGATAGATCGCGGCCATCAATCTGAGTCATTGGTGAAATTAATAGGCGCCGTCTGCGCAGCTAATATCGCGTGCACTCCGACTCATCTACGGCTGACGTTTGACCGAAAGCTGCTGTCAATACATTTCAATATGTCAATTTGAAGAGCGAGCTAAAAAGACATCGCAGAAGTTATTTGAATTCCTCTGCAACTATACAACGACATTTGGATAGGTATGTTATGTTGTGACTTAGGTCTGGTTGAGTGATAGATAGTAAACTAAAGTATTTGACGATTAAAAGAGATATTCTGATATTCGGTAAAGGCTTTTTCTTTAAAACACGCAATATCTTAAACTAGTTAAGTTAATTATCTATTAATGCGAAGCATTCCGAGGAACTGTTGGAGTTGGAGGCCTGAAAATCCTGAAATATTTGGAACCAGATAACGTGTGTAGCTTCATACTAAGGCATTGCAAGTAGTAACTTATTAAAATGTAGAGCTAGCGGTTGAAAGTGAATGAGAAGCATGCATGTCTTCGTAGAATAATTATCAACACCCACCCGTAAAGTCCTCTCTGGTATAAATATACATTTAAGGCGCTACCCGGATTAACAACGCGCACACTAGCGCCACATTAGTAGAAAAATCATAACTCGTCAAATAAAAGACCAATCAAAAATCTGGTAAACAAGATTGTAGTAGAGGTCCTATAGTTTATTAAGTACGTTTAAATTGTTTCTAAAGTAGTTTACTGTAGTAAGAATTAGAAAAACTGCTAAATATGGCCACTTCTGGCAATTTTTTAAACTGTAACTGCAGATAACTACTTCAGAAACAATTTAAACGTACTAAATAAACTATGAACCTGTACTACAATCTTGTTTACCAGATTTTTGATTGGTCTTTTATTTAACGAGTTCTGATTTTTCTACTACACTGGCGCTAGTGTGCGCGTGAAAAATCCAGGTAGCCCCTTAATATCATTTGAAAATCGGCCATTTTATACTTATTTCTTCGGAAAGGTCTTATATGACACTGGTAAAATCGGCTTTAAGTATATTTATTTACTGGATTATCAATGAATGATGATTCAGTTTTGGGTCTCAGTAAAAACTCTAAACAAAAAGTCAAATTTTGAAAAAAAACTGTCACCACTAATACTTTTATGGGTCGCAGCATTCTTACTTTCTTGAAGTGTATGCTGTTCAGCCACCTCCTGAACTACAGCAAAAAATATGAATTACTGGAGTCCCAGTAACTCCAGTAACTTTATTTTTGGATTCCGACACTCAATATTTATATTGTAATTGTCTATGGCGATATTCACTTTCACTTCTGCTGTCTTTTTTATGTACCCGACAATTGAAGATATTTACAAAGCTCTAATCGTACCTACATAAATTTCTGTATCGCGTTTTCGACTGAAAATACAGAATTTTATTCATCGGCATTTTTTTCAGCGTCTGTAGTGGAAGTTGTACGCTCATTAACGCCTGACGGCTCATGTGACACCAGATAGAAATGTCAAATGAAAATATTTGACACAGTTCGAAAAACTCCCGCCGGCACTCGTCTCATGAAAGTGGCGCCTACCGCGCGCGTCCAAATCTGTAAATCATACAATTTGGCTGTATGCCGGGCAAAGAATCGTTACAAACAGAAGGAGTACTACTACGTTGAGCTAATTATTGACGTTTTTTTAAAACGTAGTTATAACGTTTAATGGCACGATAAAAAAGGTATAAAAATGTGCCATATTAAAATGCCGGATTATTTTACCTTTGTATTTGTATGTATTTGTTAATGATTAAAAACTGCAACTGCCCAGAAAAATATCTTAAGGAAAATGTAAACACAGTCAGTGCATCTTGTTACACGAAGATCTTTTCAGAAACTTTTTTTTCAGGAAGAGTAGGCTACACTTGAGCTCTCAGAGACACAGACTCTTAAGGTACATGTACGTTAAGAATGCCATTTTGTGTATGTTTTATCTTCTTCTTCAGAAGGGAAGGAACTGTGTGGCATTACAGAAATATTAAAACCCGATGTTATTGCAGTGAATTAACACATCTAACAATCTCTATTTTGAAACGTGCAAGTGTTGAACATTCTGCTTTATTGCGAGCAGTAACCGCCCAGACGGCTTAGATACGAGGATGAAACGTTAGAGCAGAATTAGCAGTGCAATAACCGAGGAGCATATTTCAGCCAGTTTACGGCGACGCGCGACATATTGCGCTGACCGCCACCGGCGTGAGATGGATATATTTTTTAACAAAATCGGTTATCTTACTGATTGCCTTTATTAGGCTCGAGACGCGGAAGTAATAAATATTATTTGCCTACCGAACTAGGTCGGGCACTGTTGAGTCATTTCACTTTAGATTGTATTAGAAATTATGTCTGGCGAGAAGTAGGCTATAGGTTACTGAAAAACTTGTGCTGAAACATTTGTGAACTCGGAAAATTATTGAAATTTTATTCTTTTCTTAGAACTACCTATAAATGCTCGACAATTGATTCATTATAAACAACTTCACTACCTGTGCTAAAAGCGACTTTCTGAACTCTACATACTTCAATAAGCTTTTACCATCAGTTTTCATAACCTTAAGAAAATTAGCAATACTTGCGAATGTATCCTTAATTTACAAGTATCAATTTATGTAGATGAATTTAAATGATTTGAATGTTTTTTGAGCTTGTATTTTTTCCACTTAATTTAATTAGTAAATATGTGTGCATGTTCTAGAATTACTGCACCTTTGTAATAGATTCTTCAAAGTGTTTTATATTTTATGAGAGTAATTTGTAATGTTTCAATAAACAAAATGAAATAAAGCGTATTATGAAAGAAGCAGTACCTATGCATTTATAGGTACTTATCAACAGTTATAAAGCTCTTATGTACGTGCCGGCTATATTGGTCAAGGTGATAGTGTATCAGCCGCGAACTTTTACGATTTGTTTGAAGTGGTCCCCGGGGCAGCAGCCCAGTAGGATGTTATGACAGACCGTCATGTCCGCGGACTGGCAACCGGCTGCTTTTAGACCTGAGTTGCCGCGCCTTTGTTTTATTAATCTCCTAAACGTACGTAAAGATTTTCACGACTATGATTTTTTTAAATACATTATTTTTCATGCGCTACAAAATCTTTGTTTTGAACATGATTTAATTGGACTCGACTTATCAACATATTTTTGAACGATCATATTATTTTAACCTTGTTTCTTACTGAATCGTTTTCATACATCAAACTAATGGAGTGGACAGATAAATTGAGAGATTATAGAGTGTTTAGACGTGAAATAGGGGCTTACTGGGCGCGCACGTTGATAGGATCACGACAGAAGTGGATAACGCCAAATCCGATCAAGCCGAGAACTGACATGATCCGATGACTGGTTGACGGATTTATTGGACCACACACGCACGGTCGCTCACGTGCTGAACCGTACTAACTTTCTTAGAAAACGCTACCGACCATTAACGACCTCAATCTTCAATGAAGTCTCAAAAATAAGGGTTATTAAGTTTCATTTTTATTTTATTTTCATCTCCGAAATTGATGTGGCAATTTAAAAACGTATTCGTGAACTGTCAAACGAAGTTATGTAATGTGTTGGTGCCGCCTAACTAACTCTTAAAAACAGATTTTCTGTTCTCAACAATTTTTACGCGTCGTCTTCATTATGAATTTTGATTGTCTCATTTGTAATTCCGGCACCAATTTGTCAGATTAGTTTATAAATATCGTTTGTACAAATGGCGCATAATGTTGCGTGTTTAACAAGGCTCCAAGGGCTAGCAGATTGACATGAGATACGGCCGCTGGGGCCCTAATCCCCACAAGTGGTGCCGATAAATCAGGCTGGAGATGCTGACATCACCGTCTGCTGGCCTTCCAGCTAATAGCGTCATGTACCGATGGCTTCTCCAATTGTAATTGCTTGATGGGAATAATTTTGGTAATTGAATGAAGGGAATACGCAGTTTTGTTTGATGAGCGACTTCACGACCGACTGCGTTATGATATCGTGAGGAACTCGATAGTACCGGTGCGAAAATTTGATAAAAAACATTGTGTAATTGTGTTACTTATTTATTACTTTTATTGCATTCGATAGACATGTGTGTTTTTATTCTATATCGCTGTAAATACCCATTGTTTATAATATAATTGTAAATAAAGTAAAACCCAACCAGTTTGTCACAATATTCATAAATATTCGATAATTAACATCTTTATCTATTTACATAATAGAGATCTGACTTCTACAACGCGTTCTAGTTTTACTCTGTTTCCATTGACAGGTCTTACCGTAATGTATATTTATTGTCTCGATATAAACCATCTTACAAAAAAGGGTATTTTTGAAATTAGCCCGTTCTAATTTTCTCGCATTCAACAAAAAACAAGCTGTAATTTTTTGATAAGGAGATTTGTTAGATGTTTGGTGGTTTTAGCTAAAATTGCGCACAGGCCGAATAAAAGAAAACTCACGTCCAAGTGATTATGTGTTTGCGCTGTTTGGTTATGCAACGTTTAGACCGAGGGGACCATCTGCTACATTTCTGTTAGGAAAAATTGCATCTACAATAAATTCTGATTTGGAAAATAAAACACAAAAGAACAATAAAACTAGCTTGTTTCTAGCTCGTATAGCTATCTAACGCCGCCACGCAGCCAGCATCATCGCCTGTTTTCCCCAAGGAAACGGTTGAGTTTTTAAATAGGTAGGTATTAAGTTTTTTAAACATGTCTTAGATTTTTTGATTCCGATAAACACGTAATGTATGATACAGAAAATTAAATATGATTGGGATATTTTCAAACTTAGATGTAGAGTTACGTAGAGTAGCAAAGCAACCCCTTCAAGAACAATCAAAAAGGCATGCTGCGCCAAATTTGTGGGCCTGAAAAGCGTATATAGACATTGTTCAATATTTAAAATTGGAAGAGTTGAAGAGCGTTGGCTGCGCGCGCGCCGTCAGTGGCTAACAAGACGCCGCGTCGCGCGCTCCGCTCAGCCGCTCTGCTCCACGCATCGCCATTCGAAAATACGAACGCTCTCCGCTATTATTTAATACGACCATAATACGAATTAAAACTAAAAAAATAAATTATCCAACATCTCTAAAAATACACAAAAATACGTTCAGTAAAATATTTGAAATAATCAAACACGTGTTTATATATAGTTGGCGCGAACGAACACGGTGTCGGCTGATCCACGTTTTTCACTACGAGTGAATAAATAATTAGCGGCCGACGTCGCGAGAAATTTCACTTTTTACCGGCGAAGATCTGTTGCTGCCTCACCTTCTGGACCCGTCAGCGCTGGATGGATTACTGAGTCGAGTGAGTACATACATACACATACATATATCAACACATCTAAATTTTAGTATAATTGCAAATATACGTTTTCGTAAAAACATATTTTTACTGAGATATAGGGTTTCACCTCTAAAAAACTGACACCTGTCGCATAAATTCACTCCAGTCATATTTTGAAGTGTTTGGTGCTCAGTTAACAGCAGTATTTTGTAAATATATTTCTGAGCTGTAAAGAAACATGTGTGTACTTTGCAGACATCACACGATTGGAGATATTTATTTACTCAAGTTTCTCGATCAAACTTGCGATATTACGCGATCGTCTCGGAGTGTATCTAACCTGTTAACTACCAATAATTGTCAATTACTTTCTATTTGATTAGTTACTAAAATAGTGTGGATATGTGTGGTTTCACCTGTATCAATGTTGGTTTCCTACATAAAGTAAACGATAATGTATATTAGTGGTAGAGACAGTAACTAAGAAAAGCCCAACGAGATGCCGTAAATTTACATAATGAATGACTTACGAAAAACAAAAGTAATACAATAATGAATACAGATTACAACGTTTGAAGGAATACAGTTCTTGAACATTATACAATAATTATTCCAAGAAAACGTTTTCTGAAAATATTGCTCTGAATACCGAATACATAAATACGCATGATGTCCTTGAGTGAAGACATACATTATATAATAAAGAGATACATGTTTAGTGATAAGAATGTGATAAAAATACAAATATTTTAAGGTAGGGACAATATTCTCGATATATTTAGGTATAAATAACATAAATCAGGTGGCATGGCACCACATTTGACCTCTGACATTTGATACCGCCAGTCGATGACTCCGTTTTTTGTTAAAATTTAATCAACATAATGTATGTACAATTAACTGTGATAAAAATGTATTCAGAAATTATCGAACTATTTGGGTACGGTTAAAACGCTTAAAAAGCATTATTTGTACAGTTTCAAGATTTTTCATGTAACTTAAGGTGTGGGTGAATGACCGTGTTTCGTATGTGCTAATTTGCAGCATTGTCACTACTTAGCAGAAACCATTCTTTGCCATTAGCCACAAGGCCTTTGGAGTTCGACTTGAGAATTACTTTAGCCTTCCTTCCTACTGTGCAATTTGTGAAAATTTACGATTGAGGAATTTAAAACTTTTACCGCTAGGCAATTGGTTTTTATAGGTTTTCTGAATTAAATATGAAACCTCCACGTTGCGAATGAATATTTACTGTCAATTTGTTCTAAAACCGATGTCATTAGTCTGAATCAGACCCTGTTATTGCGCCTTGTTCGGTAGCACTTAGTAGCGCCATTTGGCTGGCCTCACATCACCTACGACAGTTTGTATCAATTAAATTGTCGTTGTTAATTTTTGCAATAGGCTCGTGAGAACGTGTTGGCTGTTGTACTAAGGGTCAGATGTCAATGGGAGCAGTCTTCGACTTCCTAGGGCCATTAATTGAGTTAGTTCACATATTGGAGACGGTTCTGCTGTTACAGAATAATTGGGTTTTCACAAAACGTCACCTACAAGTTGCTAAGCTTTGTATACTAAAATATATTGAAGTAAATTAATAATTAATAGTCCATTGCAACATTTGAAAACACTGAATACCGTTTAAGTCTCAGTTCCGTGGTTTGATGATCAATCATTGATGTAATTTTCAAAAGAGTGGTTTTTCTACCACGGGCTATGTATTGCCTAAATACGAAATAATGATGAATATTTCTTAACTGACTATTGAAAAATCAGCCCAAAGTTACAGTTTTTTTTGTATTTGTATCTGTATCGTCTCTGCAACAGTTACCTAGATTTTTCAAGCCAGTCCATTGACCCGAATACAAATCTATCCAACTGTACTGTAAAAATCTTTGCTAAAAATCGTAGACCTATTTATCTATTTAGAGCATGTATGCAAAATGTAGATACATTTTTCAAGACGCATCTAAATATTGACCGGCTTGCTTTTAACTCAGGCACTGGCAACTGATATCGGCGATAAAAATGGATTACGTCAGTGAAATGGGTTAAATGGACTGTAGTAATAAAAATGGCCCTCGCCGTGAACTCGCGGGCCGCGTCCGGCACGGCGCCGCGAAGGTCGGCTATCACTCGAGAACACCAAACACATATCTCACGTTTCACTTTCGTTCATTTTATTCATGTACATCGACAACTTGACCCGTATCAGCAGATCTAGAAATGCTTTTTTTCGCAGTGTTAGAAGTCTTAGAAATTATGCCACATGCTCTGCGTTATTCTACTAGCAAATATGTCACCAGAAAGGAAAAGTGCAAATGCCTTTGTTTCAGTACCATTTAAATAAGTAGCTTGACCATTTCATATTGGAGATATATTCTGTTAGTTACTGTAATATCCATCTGAAAAGTTTTTCAAGTTTTCAGATGAACGGAAATATTATCGTTTCTTTCTTCTTAGTTACATTGGTTGCGATACTTATAGCTATTTGAACATATAGAGTCAATAGCAGAAGTTAAGCTGTCAGTAAAATCATCGTAAGAATTGGGGAATCATTAGACTTTATACGAAAAGTGTTTTTGTTCATTCATTTAAGTCTATGCATAACAAATGCCGATACATTTAATATGCGAAAACCTGTTTGTGTAGGTATTGCTTGCGCCAGACAACGTGTATGTAGTGCATTTTAATTTTCACATTATACGTCCATATGGACGTGTAACAACAGACATCGAAACAACTTGACGACAAATTTTATCGACCTAACGGGTATGATATACCAACCTTATCATAGCGACGTATGTCTACGAGCTTTTGTTTATCGAAACATCTTAAAAGAGTTAATGGCAGTAAGATTGAGACCCTCTATTACATTTCCATTGTAATGGGTTTAAAGCGATAAAGCCAGGCGATATTCCGACTGGGACCCAGTTGGAATTTTGGGGTCCTATGGCAATTTTCAAGAGATCTTTCAATAATATTGGCCCTTTCTGGGCTTAAGTATTCAATTTAACAAGTATGATTTTGTGTGTAAGGTCCCATCTCCTGGGATCATAGATAAAGCATAAGGTGATTATTGTATCGGTATTAGAATAGGGACGGTAATGATCGAAGAGTCCGCATTGAATGGTAATGATGATAAGAGCGGTCGTTGCTCGCTCGTGAACTTGCTCCGTGGCCTTCGGCTTCGGCTCACACCATCTTATTGTTCACGACGATATAATTCAATGTAACTTACAATTTTTTTATACATATTGTTATGCAATAAAAAGGTCCGCCAAAGTTGCTGACGCTCACTCACGAAAACACACCTTTACCGTCGTTATATCGTTCGCAATTATTGAGATTTAGTTATATTTTTTTAGAGCATTAGCATTACCGTTTGCCACTTGTCAAGAGCTACTGGTAGCGTCAAAATTATCTAACTGGTAAATCAAAAAACCGGCCAAATAAAAATCGGACTCGCGCACTGCGGGCTTCGTGCTAGCTTTAACTGAATTAGGTATTAACTTACTTCCACTTAGCCAAAATATGACAATATTTTGTTGGTAGCAAACATAACTTTGTGTTTTATAGTGTTTGTATGAAGAACAAAGTTATCTTTGCGCTAGTTGAAAATGTTCTATATCTCAAAATCTACTAGTTCGATTTTATTCAAACTAATTTTCTTCAAAATTTGCATTTGCTTTTAGAAAATATGGTTTAAGAACTCTCGCTGTAATTTTGGTAGACATATCCATAGACACACTACAAGCATAGGTTTGATTATACTTTTTTTTTAAGTTTTTTAATTCAATTATCATTATTTTTTATTTTTTGTATGTGAATCGTAAAGCGGGTTAACAAGATTCATCTGCCTACTAAGTTTCAACTGTGTGCTTTTAATAGTTTCAGAGTAAAACGGCTGTGCTGTGACATACGGACAGACAGACAGACTTGACGAAACTACAAGGAATCTGTTTTACGCCATTCGGTTACGGAACCCTAAAATAAGTTTTCTAGAATCCTTCTTGCTGTGTTCATCTTAATTACATGTTATCTAAGAAACAAGCCCTGTGAATTGCAGAATAGTTTTGTAAAGGTTACCACCAAAGGTGAGAGCTTAAACATGTGGCCTAAGTATCTGGTCCCAATAGAAATACTCTCTCGCAATTAAGGAAGTTGTATATTAGTTTGAACACGCCGGCAACTCGATTTAACTTAGATAAGCCTCTTGAGGCTCACCCGAACAGAACTTAGCTGATAAGCATTAAAATGGAGGAGGAAGCTGATTGTTTTCAATTGCATTTGGTGCTAGAGATATATCTTTTTTATTTGGACCATGTTTATTTTAATCAATAGTTACACTTAATGTTTTTTTTTCATTACAGTCTTTAAAACATCACAGGTAAAACCATCTAATCGAATACGTTCATCTTTGACCTATTTTTTTTTTGCTTATAGAATCCCAGGTAATTGAAGTAAGTCTTTAAATGAGTTCACATGAGCTTAATTAGTCAATGAGTATGTTAAGCACCTAGTACTAACTCCATGTCATTGTATTGTACTTAGTTATTCAAACGTGTTTAATGGTTGTATATTTTTTGACATTGAAGTTACAAGTATTTTGTAAGTGCCTGTATGTTTTACCTTTTAACTTTATTCAGATAGCTTAAACTTAAAATTATCTTGTCACGTCTAAATGTGTCGGTGGTTAAACTGACTTGATACATAGTCACCACACCATATGCGATGTGGTGTTGCCCAGTGCCCATTCGCAACTATGTTAGTCCACATTTAGGTCGTACGTGATTTCATCCAAATCTGCGAGTCTTGAATGTAAATCTGGGGACCCGTGGTGTTGACCTGGTTATTTTCGGCACAAATCTATGTCTGTGACATTACATTATAAATACATGTTCCAAATCTGCATACCGACAGGCCGATGTCTGACACGTTGGCCCAATTTCGATCGGTTCAATAAAACTTCCTCGTCTGGTTTCCCTGAACTTGCTCGTGTCGATCCGGATGAGGTTTCCGCACGAAAATAGAGCGGCTACATCGAGCTATAAATTTATTCTAGCAGAATTCAAAGACAGCGCGAAAGAACGTTGTGATATATCGACATTACCTTTGTGTGGGTGCGTTGACAAATTTATGGGTAGAGTATTCAATTGTCGCTTACATTAAAACTATGAATCTTATTATGTTTCAAATCAATCTGTTGTATATTAAGTAATAAGTTTTAGGTAGAAAAAAAAACATGCGCAGGGAATATTTGTTTTAAGAACCTTCTCAACTTGCGTTGTTTTAATGAATTCAATGTCAAAAGCAAATACACCAGTCGTGATAGTACAAGTGCATCCACGTGCCGCGTCCAATCCAATCAAGCTTATTTTTCTTCGTGAGTGAGTGAGTTTTATTTTGGCCTGTAGTTGGGCGCAGCGGTCGTTAAAGTTTTATTGTTGGGCCTCTACTAGTGCGCTTGCGATTCGCTCATGCTCCCTTTATATTTCGTTATGAAATTGTACTTACTTTGGTAACTGTTCAATACACTTCTTATGTTCAATGATGTAGAGTCCTATTTTGAACTTGAGTAATCTTTTATAGAAGTAGTTGTTTTGAGTTAAACTGCGTAATTCTGCAATTTCTCGAAAACTACATTTGATCTTAGTGCACTAGTCATCATCACACAGATCTATCTGCTATACAAATCTGAAATGTTGTATTGATCATATCCTGGTTATATTATTTTATCTTTTATCTATTTACTCTTACGTCAAACACTTATAAATTTTGCATTAGATAAACTACATATCTGCACTGATAGTAGTACTTGCTGAACGTTCTCTACAGTGGCATAGGTACTGCAATTATCTTTTTTTTATCAGTTTTGGTGTTAGATAGTATCGATTAAATTCAATTTGCTAACTGTACTTTAACTCCAGATATCTTAGTAAGATTAAGTACTTAATTGTACCTATTTACGAAATTGGTACCTAGAAAAAGCCTTGAAAAGAATAAGTTTTTACAAAATTGTAGCAAAACTCATTGTTGTGGCTAGAATATTATGAAGTCAAGTGATAAAGAAATTGACATGAATTCGCGTTACGTTGATAGCATTGTGTGACCTATGACATGTATAACTTGTATTTAAAGAAGAGAACATCCGCTGAATGAAATCGGTGCGTTTGATTTTTAAATGTAATTACTCCACTTATTATTAAATACTTAGTTTATTTTATAGCAAGATTATGTATATTTTAAACATCCTTTTTTACAATCGGGCTTGGCAAAGACAGGTCGTTGTGTCTAAAAAATGTGTGCTTTGTGTCAATTTAAAAACATTTGGAAGCTCTTGTTTTGATAATTAGAAACTGTCATGTTCTAGATCTAATGTGTACGAGTAGGTGTATTACTCATCCATTCACATCACACACAAGATACAACATAGGAAGTCGTCTGTTTGTATAAAGAATTTAGAAAAGTAATATCGACGTGAATCAATCCATGCAGATATTTTCGAAATATTTGAATGATGGCTTATGCATTATAAAAAGTGTTAATAGGATTGCATATATCACAACATGATTATGTCAAGACTTTTAACATAACAATTTTGTGTTTGCTTTATTCGTTAGACCTTTTCTCCAATGAACATCGCCTATGATAGTTTGGATGTTGTCTTATAGGCAAAAACAGCTGTTCTCTCTTTGTGAATTGAGCCCGAGTCACAAGTTTGTCCTTAAAACTTTTTATTACAGATTTAAGAACAGCTTGTGATTGATTACCTAGACATAAACATACTTAACCCTTCAATAACAATTTAAACGGACGGAGGTGCTAGCTCATGCAGGTATATTATATTTTCGTCAGGTATCGTTTTCGGTGTGGATCTCCACTCTCTCAAGTTCATCGACACATCCTGCTGAGTTGCTGGTATTCCTCGAATACTGAGTTAATGGCTGCCACACCGATGCGGCTGCAACTCATAAACTTGATCATTTTTGCCAACTTTATTGGGCAGTTTCAGCACGGAAGTCATTCGAATGTGAGTCGCGTAAACAATGAACGGCACGATATCTTCTCGGATAATCGCTAACGATTGTTTGTATGTTATGGGGCGCGTCATTATAAACTGGTTTGCTTTATTACAATTATTTTAGATATCAGCTATCGGTAAACTTGCTATGTTACTAAAAAAAAATCTACTTGAATGTCCGTGCTAAAGCATTGTTAAAAATTTATTTAAAGTTCGGATTCTACTTGTATCTTTATTATTACGATTCAAGCATAAAAATAATATCGTACCTAAGCATATTTTTATTTTAGTCAAGTACTATTTTAATTTAGTCTACGTGATTAAGAAGAAATTGCGTGCAAAAAGCTTATGTTTAAAAGTAACTGAATCAAGCATAAATTGAATTGTAATCCATCACCTCATACGAAATGTGACATGACGTCAACAATAGGATGTAACTATTGTATAGGTTACAACTTTAATAAATCCGCGAGCCGGCCCACGATATGACGATTGGAAACTATCTAGCGTCGCATGCGCAGTCAGCGCACTTCGCGGTTTTCACCTGACAATCAGGGACAGATTTATAGGTTCTTTCGTCGGCCTACGCACTTCCACCTCGCTCATTACAAATAGAACTTAGTGGGTAGAGAGCGATTGGATTTTTGTTGAGACTGATTTCACTTTAAACAAAAGACAACAACTGGTTGTACCATCAAAAGATCATCATATATCTGTCATAATCCATGTGGCATCCTAAAGCCAGGATATTATTGCTTACTGAAAGCTGAATATCAATACGCACCATTTTGTTTCCCTAGGCATTGAGTAGAAAGTATTCAATGGTCTTAGAGCAAATAACCATAACAAAATTGTATTCTTAAGTTAATCGTTCGTATGTAGAGGTAAATACAACAACGCCAAAGCACTGAAACAATCTTAACAGCAGGAGATCGGGAATGTCTCCTTATTAGCATATATATTGGACATTTATTGGAAAAAAGTCGTAAGACAAGTGAAATTAAACCTTCATTCCAAACACACCATAAATTGATGATCTCTACCTACTTTGGATAAAACTTTTGGCAATTTTAAAGAAGATTTACATTTTATTTTTCAATCACCAGCGGTCGCGCGCGGGTGACTTTTTCTTACTAATTATACTAGTTTTCATTAATTTTCTCCATTTCATAGACACTTGAATAGCTGACCTTATTTAATCTTTTTTATCATTGTACGGCCATAAACGACTCTTTTTTTCCGTCAAGTCATGTTGTATCCCGCGAGTGCACTGCTTCTAGGTCCTTAAGAGCGCATGCCAACTGTTTTGTATTTTACTAGTAAGGCCTAATAATACACAAATCTTTTGATATGTATTTCTTTTCGCAGTTTCAAGTGGTTGTCGAATAGTTCCCATTTAAAATGATGTACCTAACTACAGCCCTCGGAGTACCTTCATGTAAATCATCATGAAAATAATCGCGTCATTTCCTATATTCTCTAAAACACAAATATATAAAGCAAAGTTATGTGGCTCCATTTCCAAGTACTAGACTAGTACAAGTACTAGTACTACTAGTTGAAGTCTCTGGCAAATCTCAATGTTACTCAAGCCTTGGCGAATACCGTACAAAAATTGTTGGAAAATTTTCGCGAGTAATATTCGTCGAGTTTGCGACGCGCGATTTCCAATAAAAAACAAATGACAAGTCTTCAAATCAAAGAGTTATAATATTCCAAAGAGTGAAACTTTCGAATTCAGTGTTTTTTAAATATTTTTGTTATAAGTGGTCCAGTCCGCAAACTGATAGTGCGACTAATGTATTAGCTGGGGTATTAGTCTCTAAAGAGGAAATAGCAACTCCTACCTAATGTAATGACTGTGACCATATTCTTGTGTCAATGAATAAGTACAGTTCTCAAAGCTCACAACAACCTTGTGATTGCGTTATTCCATTCAACTTTACATAATTACTGTTATGCAACAGCTAGAGAATTAACCACAAATGCATCCATGTTTAGAACTTCGCATTTATCAATGTTTCACACCTAGTAATTTTCCGTGAGTTAAATTATAAATTTTGATTAATGTGAGCTGATACTTGAATTAACAATCAATGAATGAAAGACTAGTGGAGAGAGGTTATCGTTTGTCGAACAATGGACTAAATTGCTTCGCTCGTTTGAAGGAATAGGCTCGTTGGAATAGTAAAGTAATTTATGTTTCTATGCTTGATCGACATTTCTTAATTTGTACTACAAACTTATTAATCCGCAACAGCTTCTGAAATCATTACAGAGACAACTAGTCTTCGCGTTTATCAGTTTCCAGATTAGCATCACACCGCGGCCTTGACAAGGCGATAATGTTGCATTTATCGATATATCGATAACGATAACTGCACAAAATGATTGACCGCCTGTTGCTGTGACGTTTTATCGTGAAATTTTAGCTTTGAGACAATTTGTCGCCTACTTTACACACTTTAAAATTTTAAATAACCTTGTAGGTGAATGTGATAAACTTGCTGGTAATCTGCTGATTGAAAATAAATACTATAAAATATAATTAAATTACTTTTGATATAAGCATGTATAAAGCTCAGAAGTTCGTTTTCTTTCGTCTCGAATATATGAATAATTACCATAATCTCCTTTGTTTGAAGTCGGATAAAAACTGTATTGAACTTTGATTTGACAGTGCAACGGTACAACACCACTAATTGAAAATGTATTTATGTTATGTTAAAACAGCGTAACCGACAATGTTACCCGGTTAACGACATCTTTTCGCACCTTAAAACAATGTAATATACTACACACACACACGCACGTAACATCTCACACCACATTCACATCCGCCACATATAAACTCAACACACACACTCACACCATTCATTGATCTTTAAAATTCCAAATACCTCAGCTTATTAATTGTAACTGGTCTCTCAAGATAGAGGCACAGCCTAGTTTGAGAGCCTCTGGTAACCTATGAGATTTTTTGGCTTTTTCTTTATATAATGTAGGCTTAAGTACATGTGTGATCAATAAAGTTTTTTTTATTAGTTTTTTTATCTAAAAAAGTTATACGCACCGTCCTGTGGGACCATTATCATTATTTCTTATCAAACCGAGCACCAAACAGAAAATATAATATTAGCGATGGTATCGCTATTTATTAAATTCAGACGACACATCTAAATGCTTCCTGCATGTTAATTGTTATTTAACATAAAACATAATGTTTCTTGGGTCAAACAAATGAAGGTCAAGCAGGTGTTGCTGTATTGGGCCGCAGATTGTTTTATGTTTTTACTAAACTACGAAATTGGAAAAAATGCTATGTTTTGAGTTAGTAGGTAGTTTAAATAAGTACATTCAGCATCATTCATTCATAAGCCACTGAGTTTTTATGAAGGTATCAGACCTACCATAAAAGTGTTTATCGACTTATGATGCTGTCCTCAATCAGTAATTACTTGTTTAGAAAATAAATGTTTGTCAAATCGTCTAATAAAGCAAATGATAAGGCAATCATTAATTATGTGTTTTTATTGCACTTGTTCGTAAATGGCACATCATGAACAAATGCGTGGAGTTCGATGCAAATAAGGCGCGCTCCATAAAGTTTTCTTAGAACATCTTATCCATACGGTTTGTTTGTTTGTAGTGCGAATACGAGATAGTATCAACGCACAGTGGGACATCTATAGTAATATTATAAAGCTGAAGAGTTTAGTTGTTTGTTTGAACGCGCTTATCTCAGAAACTACTAAACTGATTTAAAAAAAATATTTTTGTGTTAGTTGGCTTATTTATCAAGGATTGCTTTAAGCTATAAAACACCGCTGAAAATGGGATGGGAGGGACTGAGTCGTGGGGAACCGCTATTCTAAATAATACGCGTTTAATTAACAAACAACAAAATACACCTTTTTAGGCAATGTAAATCTATGCTTAGAAAGTAACAACTTTTTGAAATATTTATTAAACCTTTTGGCATGATTTCTGTTAATTCAAGCGAATCTTTTCAATGTCTTCGTAATGAACTACGAGTATTTACATGTGCAATGTGAATGTTGCATTGTTTC
Organism: Pyrausta purpuralis; assembly: GCA_963924145.1. Taxonomy (NCBI): domain Eukaryota; kingdom Metazoa; phylum Arthropoda; class Insecta; order Lepidoptera; family Crambidae; genus Pyrausta; species Pyrausta purpuralis. Next base: position 16,706,861 of record OZ001653.1, on the reverse strand, counting down.
TTGTGCGTCGATCCTTATTCAAAGTGAATCCGTTGAATTACTTGGAAGCGGGTAGAAGAAAGGTGCTGTCATCAAATCGACAGCACTTACTCAGATTTCATTCATCGCATCGTTCGCTCATCGTTTCGTAATAAAAGACTGTCGGTAAACAAATGAGTTCGTAGGCTAAAGAGTCATTCAACTTTGTTTAGATTATCTCAAACGCGTTTCAATTATCGGTCGTTTGGTTACTTCTTTACTATCTATTCTTAAGTTTGACTATCTATACCTCATATATTTGATTTAGTGATCGAAAAACTTCTTCTCAAACGCCATGTAAATGTCTTGTGATGTAAACAAAGTATTCCAGCAAAAATTCAAACCTAGTTGTCACCTTAATATTAAACAGCTTTCCAACAAGGAATTATCTTTCATGTTGGACGGTATCGCCTGACATGCTGTCAGTTTTTACAAACAATATCGGAATACATTATTCATGGCAGTCGACACAATGAACTTATGCAGTGGCGAGAACCTCCCCTTTGCTTCATATTGACTCTTGGCCTAGTGAGAACCATGGTTCAAAGGAGTGGGAGTTTTTAACAAATAAAAGAAATCGAGCGTGTTTTTTGTATACAAACCTGAATAGACCCACGAAGCGACAACTGAAAGTTTCTTAAGCATACTCGTTCGACGACTACGGTGATTTATTCGGTTGTTAATTGATATAGGTAGCTGTAATATTTATTACGTACTTCAATTTCATGTTTTCACTTGTTGTGCGACTTAACTCTTACTTACTCCTAATTAGATTTCGTGGAAAGGTTGGAACATTAGTATAAATTATCTGGGAAAAGCATGATTTGTGTTCGAGTAACATACGTACTCAATGTTGCTTCATTTTGCAGAAAGGCTATGGTAAAATTCACTTTAGTTTTTCATCTTAGAACTGACAATCTTCATATCCATTCTTTTATATGCATTATTACAACAAAAATAGATCAGAAATGAAGAGATACGTAGAAGAACTAAGGTAACGGACATAGCCCTGAGAATCAGTAAGCTCAAGTGGCAATGGGCATGGCATATAGCGCTAAGAACTAATACCCAGAAAGGGGCAGAAAAGTTCTAGATTGGAGACCCTTTGACCAAAGACGCAGCAAAGGACGTCAAATGACAAGATGAACGGACACAACCTTGTAAAAATCGCAGGATTAAACTGAATGCAGACCACTTGTGATCGGTCGCTGTGAAAAAACTTGGGGGAAGCCTATGTTCAGCAGTGCACGTCCTTTGGCTGATTATGATGATATTAAAAATATTTATCGACCTACGTGTTCGTATTCGAGTCAGCAACAAAATGAATTGACAAAATATAAGCAAGTTAAAAATAAACGAATACTTAGGCCACTGACTAATGTCCCGTTATTAACCTATGTGTGTCAAATACCCAAAGAAGTTAAAGTCAAAGGTAAACTACTATTAACAAACAATGTTATGTTTGACTCAGAAACATGTCTCACTGAAATCTCATGAAAAACGAGTAGAAATAGCGACTTGCTGCAAAATTATATCGGTGGATCATTGGACTCTTAAAGGTTTTCATTCTACGGATGATGAAACCTCAACGTCAAGTACCAAACTATGAAATAAACGATAAATGATTGCTCCAACTAAGAACATAAAACTAACGATAAAGTTCTTCTTTTTCTTCTTATTTAAGAGCTATGCTCTTGTCGGTGCAGTTTTTTCCAATTTAATCGATCCCATGCCATTTCCTTGACTACTTGGTACGACTTGACTCCTACTTTTCCTTAATTTGCGTCATGTATGCTCTTCTAGGTCTTCCTCTTTGTCTCCGCCCTTCAACGATAAAGTTCTAACAATAAAAAAAATACTCATGTTTCTCTTATTATGTAAAAGAAAAATTATCGGCCGACAGGACGGGTACTCGTGTAAATTTGCTTGAAACTCTACGCAATTAGGTACACCATATCAAATCACTTACTGTATCTTGATAACGTAGTAAAACTAGTGGGATTACCTGGAAACGATGAGCTACTTAACCAAGTTCAACAACCGATCATGACGTAGTTCTACCGTCACCACAGCATACTGATAAGAAGCTAAGTACTTTCGTTATTGTCAAGGTTTAATTTATTCATTTATTTTTTACTAGCCCCGGCCTCACACGGAGGCAATGTTTGATCCACCTCGTAGGGTTCTTAGATGAACGTAAGCGACAATAATGTTTTTTACTAATACATGTATTATACATATAAAACTTCCCATTGAATCACCTTATCTATTTTAAAAAAACTGCATCAAAATCCGTTCGGTAGTTTTAAAGATTTAAGCATACATACATACAGACTGCGCTTATTATTGTCCAGGTTTCGTATTTTTAAAAGCCAATTATTGGATATGATTATTGAAATCAATAAATATTACTCCAAGTAACGTACAATTATTCCGACCTTTTTAAGGCAAACTCTGATTATAACATATTAAGCAATAACGAATTTTGCAGGGTATCTTAATCATTTATATATTAATATAAATATTTCATCTGGGTGAAAATGGGACAACTTGTATCACTAGCGAAAACTGCAACTGTGTTTGATGAAGTGAGTATTCTTATAAGCAACTAGAGAATGGAGAGCACGCAAGATAAGACCTACAAATCATCATTTAAATATGTGTTCGCTATTTTACTATTGGCACCTGTCAACTGTCAAGGTGACACGATGAGTATCGGTGCTCTCGTCGAAAACAATGGCACTAACAAAAAACGCCATTCAACTCAAACCGGTGCGGTGGCATATGTTTTAAGGATACTTATTCTTATTTTACTTCCGGCTCCATAATGTTCGCTGAAAGAAGATTTACGATAATTCGTAAACGAAAAAAAATGTCATTTTAGTGAAATACATTTTTGAGCTTTCCATTGTTGACATTTGCGTTGAGACCAAGTAATTGCATCATTCTTCTTCGAAAAAAAAACTGAAGAGTTACTCTATTCATAATCATATTTTGTTCTAGACAGCATTTAATCATGGCGCCTTACAAGGCCTATCATGCTACGATTCTAAAGGACGTATTAACCAAGGTGCACTCCGATCTAAAAAATAGTTTTATAAACTTCTATCACGTTCATAAATCCAATTACTATATGCAAAGCAGTTGCTTTATGGCCAGGAATACTTGAATTATGTTTATTTTGTTACAATATACGAGTAATTCGTGTTTTACTATAATTGACATTGTTTTATTGTAAGGACTGTAAAATGCAACACACGAAGTTTAAAAAAATAACACTAAGACAACGCAACATAAAAAATAACTTAAAATCTACCTATTCAAAAACGAAACCATTTCCTTGCGGCATAATGCTGGCTGCGTTGCCGCGTTTAAAAACAAATCCATATGATTCTGTTATGAATTTTGATTCCTTCCAGTCAATTATGATGAACTCTGTTTTTTAAACTAATGCATTTGTTCGGCTACACTTAGGTAGAGACCGTGACTTAAGAAACAAGGAAACTGAAGTTTGTCGTGTACCTATCTGTTCGCTCCAAAATCCAATAAAAGGAAATAAAACGTTACATAAAGCGAATAAAAAGAATTGAACGTGCACTTACTCCACCTGCAATGCACCATTCGGCGGGCCTTTCAGAACGTAAGCTTTAAAGACCGACAAGATTAGAGACAAGAGAGCAATTTATTCCTGTCGATTTATTGTTCATGTTTGCTTGGTCAGAGGAGGTTTTAAAATAAATGCATTTAAACAAGCACGCCTGTTTGCTTGGATAACATCAATTCACTGAGGTCTTAAATAAATCTGCAGTTAATGACAAAACGGGGTAATGACTGTGTTTTAGTTACGAAAGTAACAAAATTTAAATATTTTTTTAATTATGTTAGTAAATCATGCAGTGATCGAAGCAGTGGCAGATAAACTTGTAATTTGGTGTTCTAATTTTGAGTTCAAATCATTTAGATCAACAAAAATAGTATGCTGAATGAACATGTTACATTGAGCCAAACTGCCTTCTAAAACATTGCATTCCAGATTATCCCACGTCCAGCAATTTCGAGCAAGCCGGGTTCACAGCGGGCAAATAGGTAATTTGAGGCTGCGAACCGGCGCTACCGGTCGGACACAATGCGCGCTGCGCGGGCGCAGACAAAGCGCGCGCGAGACGATGACGGATCGCGCGCACGCGTCTTAGTGTGCAGTCTACTGATGTTTGGTTTAATAAGCCAATTGCAGTAGGTTTCGACCGATTATATTTAGTTAGAAAATTTAATTAAATTAATGCGTTGCCTTTTGTTAGTATTTTTTATTGTTATTTATTTTAAAAGAACACAAACAGAGTACAATCAATACAAAAACAAAATGATAAGGCTTTTAAACTAATAAAGGTTTAGATCGTAATCCAAAACAAGTGTTCGTAGCATGTTTGAAATATCAGAAAAACATTAGATTCGAGTTAGGTGAAACAAAAATAAATACAATAAAACGGTGCATGACAAAACCATAACAGAAATTGGTAACCAGTGTGTACAGTGCAATTTTATTTTGTTGTGAAAATATGTTCATGCATCTAATAAACTAAACAATAAAAGAAATGGCAAAAGAAAATGCTATGAAATTGAGAAGAGGATTCTGTACTAAGTTTTAAAGAGTATAGTATTTCTTGGAATTGGTCTTGATCTCACTTAGAAAATCAATAATTAGTGTATATCTGGAAACAAGAAACAGGGTGCGGTATCTTCTATCCATAAAAAGTTTCTGACATTATAGACTGAAGCACGTAGAGTCGAAGCAAGCATATCTATCGGATGCAAGCGCTCCCAAGTTGTATCACGTGAATGCGTAACTTTACGATCATCTCGCGATGCGGTTGCTTTCCGTCTTTGTCTGTGACATGGGCTCTGGATAAGTTTGACGACCCGTCTGGTGTAGTGGTCGAGAAATCGCCTACTACGCAGCGGGTGCGGGTTCGATCCCCGCACAATACAAACATTTGTGTGCATGAACATGTCTGTTTGTATTGGTCTGGGTGTTTTCTATGTATATCAAGTATGTATTTACAAACAAAAAGTATTTAAGTCCGTTTTCTGGCACCCATAACACAAGCTTTGAGTAGCTTACTTTGGGACTAGATGGCGATGTGTGGGAATGTCCAAAGGATATTAAGTGACAGACATACGCTATACATATGAAAACGCTCACAAAAATTTTAATACATACATGTATAAGGCTTCTAATCAGATTTAATCAAGATCTTTCAAAATACTGCCGTGAGGTAATTTATAAATTGCAATACGAAAGCGTCTAAGTTACGTAATACCGGAGATAATAATTTTCACGGCGCCTTGCGTCTGCGATGTTTTTGTGCCACATTCGTAACTAGTGCCTTGGGAAAAGGGACATAGTCCAACACTATACAGAGCATTGAGATGTTAAAATAATTTAAAAAGCTTAAAATAACGCATTTGCCTTCAATTAAGAAGAAACAAATTCATTTGCTGTCGGTGCATGATCTCTGGCTTACGTACACTAACAGTATACGAATTTAATCAGATAGATTTAATAAATTATAGAAGTTTAACTTTAAGCCAATGGTTTTGAAGGCGGATTAATTTTTTTTTTTTTTTTTAATTCATGATTTTACCCATATCTCAAAAACTGCTGAACCGATTAATCTTACAAAATACATTAAGTTGAAATGTATCTAATTGAACTCAAAAAGAATCATCTTACTATGATTTATCTTTTTCGAGAAATCCGTGGACAAACATACAAACTTATATTTACATAAACTTACGAAATTCAACACAAGTGTTTGGAAGCCTTACTAGATCAACATACTTAAAAAAAACTCCCCCTTTTTTTGAAGTCGGTAGAAACTTGTAAATGATTACCGCTTTGCCTGTTAAGAACAGCCTATAATGTAGAGTTAATTCCTTGCGTACTATGTATCTATTCTTGATTTCTGAGATCAAGCTTGAACCGGCCGAAAAAAATCAAAGAGTGAGTTCAAATATTCGTACACTCGCTTTGTCAAATTGTCTTAAATGTTTTAAGACATTTCTTTAAATGTAAGTATGATGTAAGATTTTATCACCCATTTAGTATATCGCCTTACTAAAGTATTATGGCCTCAATCGTCGGGCCTCTAAATCTCCATTATCTAATGTTGACGAAGAGGAGATTCAGTCTAGGTCATACGTCACTATAGCCTCCTCGATTTCGGTCAGCGCTAAGATTAGGCTTTGTACACAGAAAGATCTTGACGACAAAGTGATAACAAAAATCATATTGCACACGCACCAAATCTGACAGTTTTTCCACAAAATACATAAAGCAGGCTGAGTAAAAATGTATTTTTTGTAAGTAATTAAATATGTTAATTTATTAAATGACACACATATGTTTAAATTTGGGCCACGAAAATTTCATAATTTATTTAAACACTGGTAACGCAGGTAGCACGCAGTAGTTACCAAGTGCTTTAGAGTGTCGGTAATTATTACATGCTTTATTAATTTGCGATACTAATGGTATGTATGATCAAGTGCGAAAAGGAATACGTAAACTACATCGGGTAGTAGAGATGACTATATTAACAGGTGTTCAAAAACATATTGGCGTTATAGTCTTGTGCCAATCACGTGGATAACGCGTTTTTTTTTTAAAATTGAATCATGCATCATAATGCAATGCGATACAATATCATTACCATCAATTAAGTTCGTTTCACTCGTAAAAAGAAGACTGTCTTAATTGAATCGCTCATAAAATTGAAGAGTTCATTACACCGATGACTAGTGAATCGTAACGTCAAAAATAATTGTACAGAGCCTTTGTTTCGGATCGTAAAGTTAATCACTAGAAAGAAAGCAATAAACCGTCTCGGTGAGTAAAAACAATCTGTCGTGGCGCCACGGCTCCATCGCTTGTTCTTGAGGAAGCAAACAAAAACAAAGCAGCTCTGTCGACCGCGGCCGGGGCGAGGCCCTGGCGCCTGTCTTATCGCCCCATCGTATCCACGTGCCCGCACTACCTTCGCCCTTTCATCATTCTTTCTAGAATGCATTTCGGTCCCACAAAAAAGGATGCGTTGCTTTTATGAAAAAAGAAACCAAGGCGCTCTTTAACTTGTATCACCATAGAGTTTAAATTCTCGTTCATCAAAACTATGCGCTTATTTCATAATAAGGTAAGGTTTAAGTATGTCAGCAGCTTGTCAATCATTCTTGTTTGACCATACCTCAAAGAAAGCTTTGCCTTTTATAGGATGTAGGTAGACAGGCGGCACATTTCATCGATTTTCGTATCGACCAGCAACCGACGTGACGTCATCGCATTTAGTTACACATCTGTTTCTGTTGAATGGATGTGAATACGCCCAATGTCAAAGTCATCGATGTGGTAACATCGATTAATTTATATGATAATTTTAATAGAAAAAGTTTTGATCAAATGCAACGCGAACCATACGTCGATTATTAATTAGCAGCCTCAATTTAATACCTACTGAATTCAACAGATTTCCTTTGAAGTACCTTAGAATAACATCAATGAACATAATTATGACATGAGCATTTCAGACACCCAAAGACATTAACTCATCACAATCTCTTTGGCTGAGGTGTCATGTCGTAAAGTTTCACGTAGCGCACGATTATTTGGGTAAACTTCAGAGATAGTAGCGAGCACAATAATTATGTAAGTTACTGTCGCCCGTCATTCAGTTACCGCAGCCTGACTCAGCGGTCGTTTGCTAACTCAGTAACTTATTTTTATCAAAAAATAATTATTCAAATTAAGAAAGGTGTAACACGTCATAGTTTAATGTACTGTGTCTAAATTTAACCAACAATTATTATTGCTCATAAGTTTTTCCCTTGACAATTATTTCAATTGATTTCCTTTTAACTATTATTTCGTTACAATTTAATTCCTTTTATGGTAATTTAATGAACATGAACTTTATTTCGTTGCCGAATAAATAGGCTTTCTCTGAGGATCTGTTAATATTGTATAGTCGACAGTCAATGGTCAACCACGGCACTCGGTGAAATATTGAACAAAGATGGATAACTAAAGGTACCGTTTCAAAATACATACGTATAATTGATTTTGTCAAATCTAGATAATTTCAATATAAAAATTGGATATATTGTTATTTTCTTTATATTTTTTCGCGCTAACTGGCCATCATCTATAGACACTTGTTGTTTTGTCATAGTTAAGATACTAACTGAACACGACAGGGTTATTCAAATGTATAAAAATTGCGTGAACGTAACCTTGCCTTTGAAGCTTTGATAGGGATCAGAATTTTTAATAAGTGCTAACGGTCTTGTAGTCGTGATGTTTTTTTTAGTTACCAATCACGAAATTTGATTCTAGCGATGTGACAGTTGTCAGTTTTTTTTCACACAGTTGTTAGATTGTGACTATGGTGAACACTATAAATTAAGGACACGCAGATATCTTGTCCACTATCTTGATGATGTGTATAATTTGTTTTAATATGTTATTTCTTTTGTTTCAGATCACCTATAATGAAATTTTACCAGAGTGGGAGAAAAATTATATATTCGTCAAATTATAAGCACAAAATGTAAACGTTTATGATATTTTAATTTTGAAATTATAAGTGAAAGTGTTATGTTGAATTCATAGTGTTTCAAGGGCATAAACGACCCTACAAAAGGACAAAATGGTTATCAGTGACTGTTGGGTGCTCAAAAAGATGGATTTCCGACATTCAATATTCAAACTTTTACTCTTCCAAATTTTGGTGGCGTGGTGCAGCGCGAAGCATATCACGATAGACAGTAATCTACCAAGAGTAGAGTTCTTATCGAACCACTTAGATAATGATATCCAGGATAGCATAAGAAATATAATTCACACTGGTAAGTTTATTTTCATATTTTTAAATTAAGTTTTTATGAGTGACTACAACATTTAAATTAAGTTTTTATGAGTGACTAAAGCATAGCAAACTAAAATTTTGGATAGGACATTTATTCATACTCAAAAAATAAACACGTAACGTTCCACTTCTTGATCTAAGGTCTTTGCATATTTCATTAAAGTTGACAGATGAAAAGGGTACCCGGAGTTTCAAATCAAAATCCCTTCTTTACAAATCTTGTCTTGATTTGCCTAAATTACTTCTTTGATATTCCTATAGTACCTACACGATATGATTTTTTTGATATTTTTTATACAATCCTTTATTTGCATGCGTGACGGTACCATGGTGTTTAACATTCGGCAAATTACTTATTTAATTAATTTATGCTATCGACAAGAAAACTGACACCCAGTAGGTAGCGGTTTATTAACATATCTTTGTCAATGTTAACTTTGAAAGTCCTTCCTTCTTTTTTTTTAAACTTAATTATATTGAAAATGTAACAGCCCATACTTTATTTACGGGACTTGTGTTGAATTTCGGAACGATAGAGTAGCCCATAGTTTAGTTAAACTGACTATGGTATGGTAAGTTCAAAATGCTTCGTACAATCAATACAACGTTAAAGCTGTATTCATAATGTTGAATACCCACTATATTTTTTAAATTCGAAGTCAGTCTTATGTAACGAATATATTTTTAAGAAAGTTTAATTTCATTTGGATACTGCCTGTATTGTTTGCTTTTAAAGAAGCATTGAAAGGAAAAATAAACACTCAGTTACATGTAGATCTACGAGTGAAAACGGTATTTATATTTTGTGTATTGAAAGTGAACTCATAGTACGTAACTTGTCAATGGTGATAAAAAGTGAATTGATGAATAACAGTTTTGTTATGCTATGCGGCGTTAAATAAAATTGCAAATGGGTTTTTTGGTGCCACAAAAACTTTAAGTGAGTTTTTTTTTTTAAATAACTTATCAATTTCTGTTCCAAATAAATCTAAGCTTGGACGGGTCAGCGTCTATATACGCTTGGCGCAATCGAATGTCATTGGGCGCAAATTGTCGTCGAAACCATTCACAAAATGGAGCAATGAAACCAATAACCGTAAAATGGCAATCGCTGGCAGGATTTACAAAACAAACCTATTATGCATTTGAGTCGACACGGTCGTCGAACTTTGCTTCTAAAATTGATTCAGGACTGCGAGGGCTGAAGTCATTGCATATTATTTCTGTGCGTTTATCACATCAATTAGGACTCAAGAGTTTTCATACCGTATGTAGTAGGTACTTTGGTAAACTTACAGCGGTCACTAATACACTTTTTTGTGCTTTTGTCTGATTTGTTTTAAATATTTCACTATAAAAGACTTAAAATCAATATGTTCTCGTTAAGTATATCACACTATCACAAGACTATCAAAGGGTAAATTTGAAAAGGAAAAAAAATACCTAGTTTTTTTTTTATTATAAACTTTGTTTATCGGACAGTGGTGTTAATACTATAAACAACTAGTAATATATTTTTGTTTTATTTAATGAATGCCATACAATAACTTTGTATAAATTCTTGAAAACACAGTTACTTTAGCTAACCTAAATTATCAAGACTTATTAAAAACTCATCTACTCATTATTTACTTAGCCTATCTAATGAGTACATAATATCGCCGAAATTTATCTCTACGGCGAGTAAAGTATAACGATCCTAATTCTCTTATCTGGCAAATTAAATATTTGAGGAGTAAATCTTATCTATAGTGCGAAAATGGCGCGAAACTGTTGTCGCGATGACGTGTGGTGACGTGACGTAGCTGTCACCTGTCAGGTGATACTGTGGGCGGGCGCAGCTGAACCTGATACCTCCATAGTTTGCATAAAATTAATATTCCTATCGGAATAGAAGGACAAGTAAAAGCTGTCAAACGAAACCGATTTAAGATGTCCGTAACTAACATAAGTAAGTAACATTAAGAGCTTTAAATGAGATAACCTTTCGATCAGGTGATTAAAAACAATGTTCCTAAGATAAACATATTAGTTTACTGCATGATAAACAGCCGACACAAAATATTGAACATGCAGCTCTAGTGTAAAACTAAATATTATTTCATTATATAAAATATTCATATATACATTCCCTGTGTTATTCTGTCTTTACTTTTTACGTAAATTAACGTTTGTAGAATAGAATAATCAAACTGCGTACTTTAAATTTGAAGCGCATTGGTAAATATAAGTCGTTTATTAAGAGGCTTCGCTTTGGACTAATTTACCTGTTGAATGATTATTTGTTGGGTTATTCCGCTGTAATGAACAACAATCAATCACCGATCAAGTCACCATGTTTCAACAGAAATGTTTCTTCAAATTATACACAATTTCACACAAATTTTCAAAAACTCAAATGGGAGAAATTTTCAGCAAGCTTTCATAAGCCTCCGAACTGTTTGACATCTGCCAAAAATGGTTCTGCTACCCATCTCTTTTTATCACACAGTTTGCTGCTAGTGACATCTCGCTTTTGTCGTTCTATTCCAAAGGGATAATAATTTTATGATAGTTTGGGCATGCACATCCTATGTTCTCGTGCTGTTTGTCACCGCAAAATACAAATATTTACAAATAGGTATAACTTATTCTTTAACTATTTAAATAATACGGTTTGATGTTCATTTTTACCTCTTGAATCGGGTAGAATGTCAAGCGTGAGTGAGACAGAGTCATCGTTAGAGGTAGTTCATCTAGAAAAACTACAACTAAGTCTCTAAGGACTTAGGAAACACTGACGCGAAGGTATTAAGATCAACCAGTCTTCGTAATATGAGCATGTTCGCATAATTTTATCATGTTACTATCTTTACGTATCTATGACTACAACTACATGATCTATCTGAGGATGTTGACTTATGTCTTTATAGTCAGGAAGTCATTTACTCACAAAACAAATTTCGCGTAGTAGTAAACACATTTGTACCTGTAACATCCCGCATAATACTTCAGTTTGTTTACCCTGTTCATATCTCTCGGGCAATTACATATGATGTAACTCTTTTCACTCCTCAAGAACATACGAGTAGATTGTCCCTCAGTAATTTTAGGGACTTATGTGATACAAATTGGTTATTTCTTTAAGAAAATGACAAGTTAATTGTTTAGGTTTCATTTCGTTACAACCAAGTACGTAACATTTTGCAAGATTTGCTTCTGTGTCCTGGTACTTGTACACGTAGTATTTCTCTCGTATTCCCATAATCCGAATGATAATCAAATCATAGACCCTTTTTAAAAATATTATTGCATAATTTCTCAAATATTGCTCATAAAAACGCCCCAAGTAGGAATATTACTTTGAATAACATTCATGGAAATGATAGCGACTACCTAAAATGTGGTTATTATCAGTCACCTTGACCAAAGACCCAGGCGGAGCCATAGCAATAATGAAGATGATTATTGCAGAATGAACGTGGAAGTGTTATTTCTTAGCTTAAAGATTACCAGACTGGTTCCTATCCGGCATTGAAACGTGATTAATAATTAATTCTATTACATTATTATAACCACAGGGGTCTCCCAATAGGGACGATTAAGTAGAATTACGAAGTTGTTTAAAAAAATAATTAAGATTGATTGACACGAAAATACATCCAATTTCAATTATTATGAAATTGACGAAAATCATATTATTTACCATCTAACTATAAATAAAAATTAGGGACAAAAACTATAACAATATTTCTAAAAATCAACCTTTTTAAGAACGAAGTAATCGATATTTCGTGCATGAATTCAAAAATTCATTAAAAGCACAGCCTAGAACGTAGACTAAACCGAATAGTATCCTCTTCATCAACAAAAAGTTTTTTAATAGTAAATATCAAGATCGAGCTATTAATTGCTTCCTTGGAAACATGTCTGTCTATCTAAGGCAAATATATCGCCATACATACAGCATTTATGACTCCAAGACATGGCAGCAACCATAGGTCAGGTCAAGATAGAAAAAATGCGGCCTAACCGCGTGCCAGAATGTGGGAAACATAAATATGTTAATTGATGAACAAATGAATAAAAGGACAAGGATGTGGAACCAATATGGGTGTGAAACACTTAACAACTAGGCATAGCGTATCATTAGTACGTAAACGTAAGATTGGCAATGCTCTATTTGGTTTGCTAGTACCGTCGGAAAAGAAAACGGCACTTCATCTTTTTCTAACTTTAATATATAAAGAGAATATTTCTGTTTTTTTTAACATTGTTTAACGCGCGACGCTGTGATGTACAAAACCAGATTTAAAGATATCAATCTTGTCATATTAGTACGTATTAGCAACTCGAAGTGCTCTGACCCTCATTACCACCGCTTGTCTGTCCGTGACATTCGTGCCGTAACAATCGTAACTAATGCCCGACAAAAAACTACACTCAATCCGATACGAGAGTATGAATCCTAAAATAGATGCGTAAAAAACAAAGACTCGTGTTGTAAAATATTGTCGACGCTGAAAGTATGTAGGTGATTTTTTCGTTTCTGTGCCAAAGACATAGCGTAAATCTCGACTCGCGAGCTAATGATATGTTACGAATTACGATATTTCTTTCCTGTATTATGTAAATTAATCGAAGCTACCTCAGACAAAGAATTAGGCTATTCAATAGGAAATACTGCCAGTGGGTTCCCTCTATCTGGCAGAATCTTTTTGCTCGGAAAGTCACTTGGCATAACACACTTGGCATAATTTTCTTTAGTCGAATATTATTCAGGCAGAATTTTCTGTTAGCATAATTATTATTTTGTCGAATATTTATATGCCCGAATTTACAATGACATACTTTTAAGATAGCAGAAATTTATAAGGCATAATTACCTTTGGCAAAATTTTACTTTGCATACTTTCGCTAAGCATAATGTTTATTAAGGACGATGTTTATTTGGCATAATTTGACTAGGCATCCTATGAAGAAAGCAGAATTTCCTTTAGAATAATTTCACTACGCATATTGCTATTTCTTTTGAATAATATTTTACCCTAAGATTGAATTAAAAAGTCATTAAGTTGTGGTACAAAAGTAAGTGACAGAAACGAATCGGTGCAAAACCGACTCCACGCAGTCTTGTTTGCCCTACCCCTAGAGTGTAATTCAAAATCGCGTAGGCGCGGAGGGGCTAGGCAGCCCGCGAGCTGAGGAGCAGGTGGTTTGAAAGCTCGCCGCCGCGGCTGAGGCTGGCCGGCAAAGCCTCCCAGCAAGCCGAAGCTGCGGTGGTGAGCGAAAACCATCTGCGACGATAAGCTCGCGTGGGACTGCCGAAACCCCGCAGCGCCGGAGCCGTGACAGAAACCATGCATGTTGCATGCAAGCTGTTGCTTGCTTGCATGCTGCATGCTTGCTTGCATGCTGCATGATTGCTTACATGCTGCATGCTTGCTTGCTTGCTTGCTGAATGCTTGCTTTCTTGCTGCATGCTTTGCTTGCTTGCTTGCATGCTGAATGCTTGCTTGCATGCTGCATGTTTGATTTGCCATGCATGTTGTATGTTAGTATTGCTGAGATAGAACTACTTGGGGTACACAGAGAAATTAAGGTTTATAGGAGAATATTAAATATGAAAAATATGCCAAAAGACGATTCAGACTGTGAATTTTCTGCGATAGGATGATTCTGCCTATTAATGACTATATATACGAATTGTATGCCACAAGACGATTCTATCTGTGAACTTTCTGCGTTAGGATGATTCTGCTTTAAGACTATTGTGGATATTAAATTTCTGCCTAAAGATGATTCTAGCTTACACGATTATGCGTTTTGAACGTCTGATAAATGAGTGAATGCTAATTGATGTTCTGCGAAAGGAAGTTTATGCTCTTTGATGATATGCCAAATGAAATTATGACAATAAAAATTATGCGAAACAAGGTAGACCCACTGCCAGTATAGATAGATAGATAGATAGATAACTCTTTATTGCACATTACATAAATTGATATACAAATTCGTTTTAGGGAAATGTACAATTTAGGCGGTCTTATCGCTATAAGCGATCTCTTCCAGACAACCGTATCTTCGGAACTGGCAGAATTCCCCCTTTCTAAAGGGACTCCTTTTAATAATATCTTTTATTTTTTTAAGATCCTAATTCTTTTTCTTTCATTAGTGTGAATATAATGGTAATGCATTTTAATTTTAAATAAAGATCGTGTTACATTAACCTTATCAATGTTAACTATTCACATAGCATTCCGTTGTGCACTGTTACGGACATTAGATTATCTATTAGAAATCTGTTTTGTTTGGATGCCTTGATTAACATTTGACGCTCGGTGAGATGTATGTTCCACCCACATAGGGTTCAGCGGATGGTCGCGCGGCAGGGGGCGGGCATGGGTAATCTGTGGTAATTGCTGCCATGCCTCTAGAAGCAAGCCAGCATTCGTCTAGCCAACCCACGCTATCTGTCACAAAAACCAATGAGCCGGCTTGTTATGTAAACAATTTTAATTGCTCACCGTTAGAATAAACCCTGTCCTCTTCTGAGATTATAATCAAGATCTTACAGGCGTTTCTTGACACGACATTTAGCCACAACAATTCAATTTTTTAAGGCTCACTTGCACATGCCAAACAAACAATCAAACCCGTGCTTTCTGACTCTGTCAAGATCAAAATTACAGCAAAAAATAATAGCTGATGATTTAACCCAGAGTTAATTAAGTCACTTTAATCCATGCCATTGTCCCTAAGTAGACTAATTCAATACATTATAATTAACGCTACATATGAATGTGTTTCTGACCTACCTACCCATTGATCTTGACGCAGACGCGTAGATAAAGTGATATCGGCGGAAATCGGACATAAAAACAGAATCTGGTTCATATATCATGAGGCCAGTGTGAGCCAATAACTCTGTTGGAAAGATGGTTTCGCCCTATAAGTAGCGATTCTAGGAACGGTACGGTCAATAAACGAGTCATGGCTGGTTTATTGCAGTTTTTAGTTTAATTAAATCGATTTATGTGTGACTAATATGGTCGAAGAAAAACGTAAGTAGCAAGTGGACCCTGTGTGGCCTTACTAGTCAGCGGTGTCGTGTGTCTAGCGCCGAGTCGAGGCAGCAGTTTCTTGTGAACCGTTGTTGGTAACCTATGATTATCATTATCAATGAAAATAAAACTAATTACTAGGAAATCTCCGCGGCGCATGGTTACCGCGGCGGCTCCCCGGCGCCAACGATTGTCGAACGTGTGCAAGCCGATACTCGTGTCTAGTTGTCTATGATACTGCGTTATTTTTATTATTTATATTCGGATTCGGACATTATGCTTCAGTATTTTTTATCATTATTATTTATAATTGGCTAGTGGTTTCCAGCGCCTATGTCAATAATTTTGGCACACCTGGAAGCTGTATGTTAGTGTTTCATTTCATTTTTATATTTTGATATATTTTTTATAGATATATTTTTTATTTATTTAATTTCCTTGCTATTTCTCATAATCGTAAGTTAATGTATTTTTTCTTCGTGTGCGTCAAATAAAAACTAATTCTATTCTATAATAAAATGTCGGATTTCCAGGTTTTCTAATAAATGCTAAGTTTTCTGCAAAATGTAAAAACATATGCTTAAGCTTCCATATAAAACAGATATATTATTTTACTCTTGACGGTAAATTAAATACCAGGCAAAAAATTATATCTCAGCTTAAACAGTTGTTATTTAGTATCAGGCAAAAATATGTATTTTAATGATTTCGCTCATACTTTAGGTAGTACCTACTCGTAGGTTGTTCTGACTTCAAAGTTCCAATTCCAAACCGTGTCTACGTGACATGACGAATGCACCTGCGTCTACAGTTCTTAACACGGAAGATAGCGCAGCCGAAAATAAATCTAATCATTCATTACAAACAGTGTTGTGTGCTGTGTAATCGCCGCTATCAGTACACATTATAATTAGAGCGATAATGACGAGGCGCGCGGGCGCCGCCTGGCGCCGTTGTAGGGCGCAGGGCGTGACACTGACCCTCAAAATTACACCAGCCACAGTATAGCCATTGTTTTTCAGTAGGTTTACGATTCTTGGAGCTTGTGAGTTCTAGTAATCCGTTTATATATATATCCGTTCTCTGATTTGTTTTGGAATTTTATGTTGTGAAGAGTATTCTGTAACAGGTTTTTTTTTATATTTTTCATGGTTGAGGATACTTTATACTAACACATGATTCAAAGGAGACGTTGAAACGACACAAAAAGATAATGTAAACAAATGCGATCTGGTAAACATACAAGTATAGTATATATATCATAGTTTGCCACAAGTTCATGCTATCTGTAAATGTTCCAAAATAGGTAGTACATACTCTGTCTAGGTTCTTTCAAGTTCAAGCGGACAGTTGGAACTTCATTTACTGATAAAATTCACACTATACTACAATTAACGAGACAAGCCAGGCCCTGCAACCACAGCTCGAGCCTGAGTCCATAATGCTTATTGCATTATGAATCATCATTTTATTTGATTTTGATTTCTGTTTGGGCCACAATAATAAATACTGTTGACCCTTCAATTACAACTTGAATATGGCCAAGGTTCGGTCCTTTTGTTTTATATCTATATCGAATCAATGAAATGATGTAATAATCGTACAGAAACGAAAGTAGATAGGGATCAATAGCATTTAACAACTATTCATACGTAATTATTATAACACTGCTATCTAATCTGCATGGTTTACCTAAGGTTTTCCCAATTCGTGGTACACTTATCTCGCGCCGTGTAAACACTTTGCGCATCAATAATAACTGTGTCACCAGGCTTAAAATAATGGATTGTTACGTAAAGGTATCGTATTGCGAAAATGGTGCGATGTTTATTGCAATTCAGACACCACGTGCATGAAGAGTTGATTGTCAGTCATCAGCATATTTTGGTTTTTAGCAGGTCAGTGCTGCAAAACTGTTTCCTTAATTCTCTGAAATCGTCACAACAATAGTCGAAAAGCTGAATAAGCGACGCTTGTCGATGATAAACGCGTTAATTAGAAATCGATTTGAATCTCGTCGATATTAATATCTTCATAAATTATGCTAGAATATGGATCGAATATTGGAGTACCTATTCATTATTTATTAACCCTATACCATAGAATACAAAATCTAAATAAGATGTCACGTGAAAGCCTGCACGTATTAACATATCTATCTATTGCCAAAACTATCAATTCTTCCGACGTCCCAGAAGCAAATCTTTTTCGTCAAATTCTTTTAACTTTTTATAACATTAACGGCCCATACTTTTCTACATTAATATAGGCATTGGTTTAATATTTTATATGTTTTCTATCCCACCTATAAGTCCATACTCAACCTTTACTGACCATCATTGTCCTCAGGTATCTACTCCCATCAGCACCTAAACACATCAAGACTGCAAGTGACGACGCCAGTCAAGGTGACGCACTCGGGAGAGTTCGTATCGCACTCGTTGGAGCACGAGCATCCTCATGGACATGCGCGGGCGCGTCGCGACACCCACGAGCGGAGTCTGCCGCATGACCTGCACTACAACCTCACAGTAGACGGACGGGACCTCAGGCTGGACCTGCGGTGAGTGATGATTTTGTTTCTAAGTTTTAAAAAAAAATCAGGTTTAGTGCTGAGTTGACAACTGATTATCCGGTGTCAAGAAGATTCTATTCTTGACAGTGTGATTCGGTTGATATTGAATTTCTGACTTCGTCTGTTTTCGATTGAGACAGGAAATTTTTTTTTTCTTAAATCTGAAATCAGATTTGTTTCATTTTACATAAGCAGTATAGCCAGCCAATCAGATCACGCAATGCGTCAATACTACTCTTACTAAGGCACAAGAGTTGCATAGAGAGTTAACGAAAGTATGAGACTTTGGAAATACCTATATTTACTTTGCAGTCGTATCAATGGAAATTATGGTTGTTAACTATTTTAGTTAATATCTTCAACGTTGCATAGTGTTGCGCAATTTTTGTCTCCTTTATAATTTGTAGTTGTACTCCTAACCCTCGATTTAGCTATAAATATAATATCTCGATATATTAAACTACCTATCTCATTAGGTACAGGTACAAGCAAGCATCATCATGACATGTCACGGCCACCGCTATCAAGTTTTGTGTTTGATGAAGATTTAACTACACCGGTGTACGAAGTGAGAATATGACGTTAGCTTCTACCAAATTAAAATTTTTATCAATGAACGATAAAACGTGAAGGGAAACGTGTTTTAAAATAACACAGCAACAAGGTAAAATCAAATTCGAAGCATTATGTAAAATTAAAATTTCAAAGTAAATCTAAAAACCCCTTATCTAACTGAGTATGAATAGCTAAAATACATGCTTGTTAGTGTGTTAAAACCAGTTGCAGATGATATACAATTAGGAGGTACAAACGAGTAGGTACTAATTTGCTCATTATGCCATATAGGGCTGATTTTTCAATAGTCAGATAAGAAATATTCGTCGAGCAAAATACAATATAGCTAATTTGAATACGACACCTAATTGTCAGCAATCATACGGAACTGACATTTCTTAAAATCCGCCGCTTTATAATTTATCAGTCTGATAAGTATTAATGGTCATACCATTGAAAAATCGGCCCTTGAATTAATAGTTTTCTTATTACAACAAACGTTAAGTTATCAGCTAAATTGCCTATGTTTTTGTAAAGCATGTCGTTAAATTCTATTTTTAAATTATCTGTGGTCTATCAGAGCATTGATCTCGAACTTTGTAGTAATTACAATGTAATATTACAATTATTGTTATCAGTAGTTAACTTATCTTACTGATAACCTCGACCATGTGCAAATTGGGCCTATAGAGACCGAGATTACTAAAACTCGGTGACAGATAAGAGAGAACAACTGGCGTTTGTTCAGAGTGACTCTCAGTTAACGATTGACATAATTTATTTTTTGTCGTAGCCTTTTGCGTATCGCGATACGAGCGACCTTCTCAAATATTTGACTTAAGAGTGTACGTCGCCAAAGTTTATCTGCGGAGTGCAGTCGAACCGTCGCTAACATGCTGTTATCATTATGTCACTGCTAATACCCTTATCCGCTAAGACCGAGCTCATAATGCACGTTTTTAGGGTTCCGTAGCCGAATGTTAAAAAACTGAACCCTATATATACCCTTATAGTTTCGTCAATTCTGTCTGTCTGTCCGTCCCTATGTCACAGCCACTTTATTCTAAAACTATTAGTATTACACAGTAACTTACTAGGTAGGTGTATCCTGTTAACCGCTTTACGATTCTTATACAAAAAATAAATAAAAATGATATGTAGGGGGGGGGGGAGCTCTCATACATAAAACTAAAACCAAATGACATAGAGGTGCCTAAAACCATTTAAAATGGGCGTCCCCCCCCCCCCTACCCCCCGGTAACTTCTTAAGTAAGCGATTGTAAATTTTGTTAAAAATATGTAATGTACATCTTAACAAATACTTTCAAGGAAAATTGGTCTGGACGGGATCGAACCAGTAGTTTTTGAGATATTGCACATTTTCAACAACCGCAAACATAACTTTGTTCTTTATACAAACACTATGAAAAACAAAATTATGTTTGCTGTCAACAAAATATTGTGGTATTTTGGCTTAGTGGAAGTAAGTGGATCCCTAATTAAGTTAAAGTCGGCACGGAACCCTCAGTGGGCGAGTCCGACTCGCACTTAGCCGGTTTTTGTTACTATCATCAGCGCGACTTTTTGCATTTGACACCCACGTCGATTAACGTTGGCTCAAAAAAATATATAATAATAATCAATCATGGGTAATTATAGGTTTATGCAATCATTCAAGTGACTATAATATCGTGAGAAATGTAGAGTGAGGCCTCAGCTCGCGACTGACCGTGAACAGAGACAGCCATATAATGTGCTTACACATTAGATTTATTTATTCAGTTACGCTCATTACTTACCGCGGTTAGCGCATACGTTGCAGCGGTCAGATAAATTGGCTTCATTCACAATTGTCGGCTTGTGACAAATCAAAGGAACGATACGAAACTAATCGGCCCTTGATTTGTAGGAATACAATTTTGTAGCTAACGATATTTTTAAGAATGAATAAAACAAAATCGTTTATCATTTTAATTAATCTTTCATAAATAAAATTTGAATTCACACCATCTTTAAAACCTATCAGGCAGAAACTGTTGCCTTGGCCTAAGTATATTATTGATTTCGACACCTCCTCTAGAGGTTGATTGGAGAGACTAAATTACTTATGATGATTGATGGCTTTATCGCGAAAGCGGTTATTAAGTCGCGGGGACATGATAAGCGCAGCGGCCTTGAGACGGCCGTCTGAGGACAGACAGTTTCGACGAATACGAACATAAATTTTAGTAAATCTTCCCGTCACTTCCTCTTGGGTCGCAGCTCGCGACGATTTTAATCTTGTTTGTGCTACTCTTTACAACAATTCTCTGAACTGATGTATCAATTCAATTAAAACTGCTTCTAATAACCTAAATTATCAGAAATCCAGTCTACATTTGAATATATTAGTCGTTTGAATATTTTTACTACCTATAGGGTGACTTTGTTATCAGTTCCGAAATTTTGTGTAAAGACTCCACTGATGAATATGAACAACTTTTACTATGGGGGCAATAGTGAAATCGACGCGGTCAAAATGTATGGAACAGCTGTTTTTTTTTCTCGATTTTACTATTGTCCCCATAGCAAGAGCTGTTCATATTCATCAGTGGAGTCTTAACACAAAATTTCGGTACTGATAACAAAGTCACCCTGTATATTCATTTGAAATAGTTTTAATTTAAATTTTCTATGTAATTTTCAAACGGAATTTCAGAAACATTATGGTATGTTAACACAGAATACAACAGCTGGTAGTTTTGACATCAAAGTTTCTAAATTGATAATAGCGTAACATAATTGCGTCGTTCATTATTTGTGTTGGATACGAGACTCGGGCCGCGGCCGACAAGCCGTTGGCGCCCCGCCGAACCAGCATCAGACTGGAGTGGATACAATAAATATTCCTGTTGCTATTACTGAAACACGTTTTTCAGAGCAACTTATCACTCAGACTGACTAATGTTAATTTTTTTCAACATGAAAAGTTTCGATCTATTTTCTGACTAAATGCCAATGGGGTTCAGCGAGGTTAGGATCAGCATAAAAGTTCGGATACTTTTTGATTTGACAGGTTTAAAATAAATGTAGAGAAATATCCTTTAAGTATTTTTAAATTCATGCGACAGTATAAATTTAGAGATGACAATAAAACGAACATTAAATTGTTTAGAAACAGCTAACAATAAGTAATAAAATGAGCTTTCAAACGGAATACTCGTTAACTTAGGCAGTACACGGAGCTTTTGTAGTAAAACGGAAGTTTTGACTCATTTTATCTTAGCAAGATATAATGAATTCCTAATCTGGAGGGCTAGCAACATTCCTGTCCCGAATAGTGCGGTAATTTACAACACAAAAGGCACTCGAGCGCAATGAGCTTTCTTAAATCTTTAAAGTAATATCCATTTTCCTACATAAATTTCGCATCGATCTATAAACCGTTCATGCTGCTGCCTATCAATTAATGAAGATAATTCTAGTTAAAATGCTAAAGGTATGGTTAAGAGGTCACTTGCTCTTTAATGTCCATACTTTCTGAGTAAGTTTTTCTCGGTAAAAAGTAGACTAAAATATGAATACTTATCCCTAAAAAGCATATTTTTTTCTGGGGAAAATTATCAGATTGTTAAACAAGTGTGAAAGCATTAGCGCTTATGTACTGTGCTAATAATTTGTCAGAACAATTTGCATATAGACCAGAAAATTACATGCGACGCCCCCGTATTCCGTGAGAAATAAAGTTTAGAGATTTAAGATAAATACATTCCTCTGTATATTGTGTCTGACTGTACCCGTTTGTAATAGCTCGGTGAGTCAAGGAAATTGCATAGAGCAAAGGCTTCTAGGTACCAGATAAAATTTACTGATTAACTTCAATTAATTACGCCATAACTTATTACGTTTCACATAATCACGACGCCAACAGCTTTGAGCATAATTTGAACACTAAATTCATTTAGCCAGCTCTGGTAATAAGACTAGGCATGTAACTCGACTAAAATGTAAATTGCTAAAACTACGATATAGAATTTAACCGGTTATTTATGGATAACTAAGTCCGTTTGATTTATTTCAAGCCGGCCAATTTATTTCAAGTTAACTAACATAATTTTTAGGGTTCCGTAGCCGAATGGCAAAAAGCGGAACCCTTATAGTTTCGTCATGTCTATAAAAAATAATGACAGTTAAGGGGGGCTCCCATACATGAAACTAAAACCAAAATATATTTTTGTAGTCAAACCTATGCGTGTGGGGTGTCTATGGATAGGTCTTCTAAAATGACGTAAAGGTTCCTAAAACCATTTCCTTTTAAAGTCTAACGATTCATAGCTAGACGCTTCCAAAGTGGTAAAATGTGCGCCCCCCCCCCCCCCCCCATCTTACTTCTAAACCAAGCAAGTGTAAATTTTGAAAAAAATATATAATGTAGACCTTAACAAATACTTTAAACGAAAATTGGTTTGGACGAGATCGAACGAGTAGTTTTTGAAATAAAATACATTTTCAACAACCGCAAACATAACTTTGTACTTCATACAAACACTATGAAAAACGAAGTTATATTTGCAGTCAACAAAATATTGTGGTATTTTACTAAGTTGAAGTAAGTGGATTCCCTAATTCAGTTAAAGTTGGCACGGAACCCTCAGTGCGAGAGTCCGTCTAGCACTTGGCCGGTTTTTTTAATTAGTTTTTCTATGACCTAACCTCCTAGCCTGCAAATTTTTACAAAATGTCTAACTTGCAGAGATTATTTTACATGAAACCACTGAGTTTTGTCACAATGCATGTACATTTTGAAAATAGTATGATAACACGTCTCAACCTTACATATATGCTACTGATAAAAAAGAGCGGTACAAAACATCCAAATTGCACCCTAGAGAAGCTAATGATGTTTCGACGCTAGAATTACTTATACAGAATATAAGTATTCATAATTACCCTAAACGACGCCCATAAACAAGTAGCGATCTCCGTTATCTTTTACGACTCGCTAACTAATTCGGTCATAGGCGAGGCTAATTCGTTTGTTAGTGTCGGAGTGCATGCGCGGGCTACGGAAGATCAAAGGTGCGCTGCGGAAGCGCTGCGTTTCGCGTGCAATCGTTTCGCGGAAGCGTTGTTATCGCGCGTGTGAAAGACGCATTGGCTTACCGGGAACTTGCGCTTGCACTTTACACTCATCTTGTAAGTGACGAAAGTGACATACACATATCTGGCTTTAGATTTGGGTATAGATGCAATAGCCGGAACAGTCAATCATTCAGTCTTTTAAGCGTTGCTTCTAGTAAATTCTACTGTACTCTGGTACTCTTTACTTCTTTAGGTCTAGATTTTGCTTGATCAACCAAATTGAATTGACAAAAGTGCAAAATCCTTCGTTTAGTTAGATCAAATCTAAGGTGTAGATGAAAATATTTAATATTGTGCTATACTTTATTGATTTTTTTATGAGGATAAACAGTAACTACCATGACGAAACAATACGAAGGTTCATCATTATGCTCTTGCCTTAACTGGATAACAAAAAACATGGCTACTTCAGAAATATGTCACCAAACTTACACACAAGGTGGCCTCATCGGATTTCACCGTAGCCGTAACAACGGTTCTCATGCATTTTTAATGGTAGGAGACAAAAAGATGACAGTTTGAAAGTCGCTGCATGATCTTCGAGATTCATACATATTTATGCACCAATTACCGTAATACAATGAACGATGAATATTGCAAAGATTGCGCAACGTGACCCTCCTGGATCCCGCACCCATATCTGAAATCCCACATATTTTTATTGTTTCTACAAAGAAAAGTACAATAACTGAAACAAAATTTGGTTGAGCCTTCATTACTTTGCCTAAGTTCAGGCTACCTTAATATGAAGAAACGTTATCGACACCTTAGCTGAGCAGACTATATTTGATGCACTGGCTAACGTATGGTGCATTTCACGTTATATTCCTAAACTTAATTTATGTAACCCATTGCACAGTCTACAAGTCAGTCGTCGATTTGGTTTTTTCATGGAATAAAAATGTAAAGCCAAGGCAAAAAAAAATATGCAATCAACAATCACAGAATTTGAGTGGTCTATGGATGCGCCGAATGCGCCTGTATTTTTTTTTAAATTTATTATTTATTAAGTTTGCATAATAAATACACTACAAAAGCCGTAAATGTAAATTAAATTCAAAGAATTGTAAACATTTACATAAAATCAAAGATTTTTCTACATTTATCAACTGTCAAATGGGCCTTGACTTTAAATTATGTGTAACTTAATTTGAAAAATTTAATTGTCTCATTTCCCAGAACTTGCATTCGGTTGACTTTGAAAAACCCGAATTGTAATTCGTTAGATACCTACGATACTGATTTAAGATTTTATTTCCTTAATCTCTACAATTAAACGCCAATTTATCGTTCTTTAAGTAGGTTTCCATTTTCAAACTTAAATATTATATAGTTACCTTCGTGTAATCGCCTCCCTGATTGAAGAAGAGTTATTTTGATTCATTATATTAACCTTATTTCAGTATACATTTACATATATTTATTAAGACAGACATAAAAATACCTACCTTAATACTTACCAATATCATTAAAATCGATACATGTGCCATACTGGTTCAAAGTTATTTTGCATTGCACATATCCATAACCGAACGCGAGTAATGGCTGCGAACACGATTACCTAACGACAGGTAAGTATTCCAAATAATATTACAGCGATTATAGGCGGTAAACTAATTGAAGCGAAGTGCAGTAATGCGAGTGCCCAGCGCCGCAGCCGATAAATTTTCGCATCGGCGTGGCGCGCGGCTGATCGGACAGGCCGTGCGTGCCAAGTCGTTAGGTTCAAAATAATTTGCATTACACGATAGTGATGGACGGGTATGTTTGTAATATTTTTAAAACATTTAGTATATTTATATATTTTGACGACCTCCGTGGTCGAGTGGCTGGCTAGCACGCTGGTTTCAAGCGTCGCCATCTCGTGAGGTTCCGGGTTCGATTCCCGGTCGGGTCAATGAAGAAAACGATCTTTTCTATATTGTCTCGGGTCTGGGTGTTGTGGTACCACCGCTGTTTCCGATTTCCATAATACAAATGCTTTAGCTACTTCGCTTGGGATCAGAGCAATGTACTCGTATGTGATGTTGTCAAATATTTATTTATTTATTTTTGACTGCAACAGTGGACTCGCAGTGACTTCGTCCGAGAAAATAATGGCAGTTCAAAAATAACTTTAAAAATAAGTAAGCGAAAAAACATAAAAATACATTGACAGAACTTACGTAGTAAGTGTATTTAAAAACATTAAATCATTTTAACAAAATATTTTAAATATTGTGTCGTTACTCGACATGGCTCTTACATATCTATTATTCCAACTCAACCTAATAAAACGCTGCCGCGCTTTTGTGTAAATTATTAGATTGTAAGTATGTACAAGGTACATTATTGTTTGACAGTAGCGTAAAATTTTAAAATATTTGTAAAAATTTAGGTTAGATCTGTTTACGTGGTTTTGACACATAAACTACAAGGTTTTTCGCCTTTTTAATCTATAAGCATTGTAATTTCTACAACCCGAGGTTAATCTTAATACAGCAGGGTGAGTGAGTCATGTTTTGAGTTCGATAACCTCATAAAACGTCACAATAAAATAAAGGGCTCGCAAGTCACCAAACCGCAGTACACCATACTTGTATGCACATTTATACATACAACCTTAGTTATGAACGGGTATACATGTGGAACGACATAACAAGATAGCTTCTTTTACTTTTAATAGTTGCACGTGCAAAAGCATAAATTTTATGCTTAAATTCAATATCGAGATAGAGACGATGGGACGAGTGATCACAAAGATTCGTCGTTAAAGAGTAAGAAGCCCGATAAAAATGAAAATAAAAGAGAATCAAATATTCAGTTTGGGATTTTTGCAGTCATTCATGGAATACCTACCATTCCGTGCGTCTGACTTGCAAAAGTGCAAGTCAGACGCACGGAATTGCATGCATTGTGCATTTATATTAGTATTGGGAATACCCAATACTAATATTAATGATTTCTTATTTTATTTTGTGGCGTTGGTGATTACGACCGAGAGATAAGTCAAACTTGATAGTTCCATGTATTTGCACAGGATAATTTCAATAAAAAATATGTACCTTTATCCTGTTACAGATGAATAAAACCCAAAACATTTTTGTTTCGTAGAAGAAGTGAAGAAAAATCCTTTTCATTTCAAAGTGCATCTGACCTTAACACCCAAAAAGACAAGTTGCAGACACTTCTTCAAGTCAAGTGTTATTACCAAAAAAAAAACAAAATAAAATAAGATCTACTCTTATTTTCATTTGTTTTTTTTTTGGTAATAACACTTGACTTGAAGAAGTGTCTGCAACTTGTCTTTTTGGGTGTTAAGGTCAGATGCACTTTGAAATGAAAAGGATTTTTCTTCACTTCTTCTACGAAACAAAAATGTTTTGGGTTTTATTCATCTGTAACAGGATAAAGGTACATATTTTTTATTGAAATTATCCTGTGCAAATACATGGAACTATCAAGTTTGACTTATCTCTCGGTCGTAATCACCAACGCCACAAAATAAAATAAGAAATCATTAATATTAGTATTGGGTATTCCCAATACTAATATAAATGCACAATGCATGCAATTCCGTGCGTCTGACTTGCACTTTTGCAAGTCAGACGCACGGAATGGTAGGTATTCCATGAATGACTGCAAAAATCCCAAACTGAATATTTGATTCTCTTTTATTTTCATTTTTATCGGGCTTCTTACTCTTTAACGACGAATCTTTGTGATCACTCGTCCCATCGTCTCTATCTCGATATTGAATTTAAGCATAAAATTTATGCTTTTGCACGTGCAACTATTAAAAGTAAAAGAAGCTATCTTGTTATGTCGTTCCACATGTATACCCGTTCATAACTAAGGTTGTATGTATAAATGTGCATACAAGTATGGTGTACTGCGGTTTGGTGACTTGCGAGCCCTTTATTTTATTGTGACGTTTTATGAGGTTATCGAACTCAAAACATGACTCACTCACCCTGCTGTATTAAGATTAACCTCGGGTTGTAGAAATTACAATGCTTATAGATTAAAAAGGCGAAAAACCTTGTAGTTTATGTGTCAAAACCACGTAAACAGATCTAACCTAAATTTTTACAAATATTTTAAAATTTTACGCTACTGTCAAACAATAATGTACCTTGTACATACTTACAATCTAATAATTTACACAAAAGCGCGGCAGCGTTTTATTAGGTTGAGTTGGAATAATAGATATGTAAGAGCCATGTCGAGTAACGACACAATATTTAAAATATTTTGTTAAAATGATTTAATGTTTTTAAATACACTTACTACGTAAGTTCTGTCAATGTATTTTTATGTTTTTTCGCTTACTTATTTTTAAAGTTATTTTTGAACTGCCATTATTTTCTCGGACGAAGTCACTGCGAGTCCACTGTTGCAGTCAAAAATAAATAAATAAATATTTGACAACATCACATACGAGTACATTGCTCTGATCCCAAGCGAAGTAGCTAAAGCATTTGTATTATGGAAATCGGAAACAGCGGTGGTACCACAACACCCAGACCCGAGACAATATAGAAAAGATCGTTTTCTTCATTGACCCGACCGGGAATCGAACCCGGAACCTCACGAGATGGCGACGCTTGAAACCAGCGTGCTAGCCAGCCACTCGACCACGGAGGTCGTCAAAATATATAAATATACTAAATGTTTTAAAAATATTACAAACATACCCGTCCATCACTATCGTGTAATGCAAATTATTTTGAACCTAACGACTTGGCACGCACGGCCTGTCCGATCAGCCGCGCGCCACGCCGATGCGAAAATTTATCGGCTGCGGCGCTGGGCACTCGCATTACTGCACTTCGCTTCAATTAGTTTACCGCCTATAATCGCTGTAATATTATTTGGAATACTTACCTGTCGTTAGGTAATCGTGTTCGCAGCCATTACTCGCGTTCGGTTATGGATATGTGCAATGCAAAATAACTTTGAACCAGTATGGCACATGTATCGATTTTAATGATATTGGTAAGTATTAAGGTAGGTATTTTTATGTCTGTCTTAATAAATATATGTAAATGTATACTGAAATAAGGTTAATATAATGAATCAAAATAACTCTTCTTCAATCAGGGAGGCGATTACACGAAGGTAACTATATAATATTTAAGTTTGAAAATGGAAACCTACTTAAAGAACGATAAATTGGCGTTTAATTGTAGAGATTAAGGAAATAAAATCTTAAATCAGTATCGTAGGTATCTAACGAATTACAATTCGGGTTTTTCAAAGTCAACCGAATGCAAGTTCTGGGAAATGAGACAATTAAATTTTTCAAATTAAGTTACACATAATTTAAAGTCAAGGCCCATTTGACAGTTGATAAATGTAGAAAAATCTTTGATTTTATGTAAATGTTTACAATTCTTTGAATTTAATTTACATTTACGGCTTTTGTAGTGTATTTATTATGCAAACTTAATAAATAATAAATTTAAAAAAAAATACAGGCGCATTCGGCGCATCCATAGACCACTCAAATTCTGTGATTGTTGATTGCATATTTTTTTTTGCCTTGGCTTTACATTTTTATTCCATGAAAAAACCAAATCGACGACTGACTTGTAGACTGTGCAATGGGTTACATAAATTAAGTTTAGGAATATAACGTGAAATGCACCATACGTTAGCCAGTGCATCAAATATAGTCTGCTCAGCTAAGGTGTCGATAACGTTTCTTCATATTAAGGTAGCCTGAACTTAGGCAAAGTAATGAAGGCTCAACCAAATTTTGTTTCAGTTATTGTACTTTTCTTTGTAGAAACAATAAAAATATGTGGGATTTCAGATATGGGTGCGGGATCCAGGAGGGTCACGTTGCGCAATCTTTGCAATATTCATCGTTCATTGTATTACGGTAATTGGTGCATAAATATGTATGAATCTCGAAGATCATGCAGCGACTTTCAAACTGTCATCTTTTTGTCTCCTACCATTAAAAATGCATGAGAACCGTTGTTACGGCTACGGTGAAATCCGATGAGGCCACCTTGTGTGTAAGTTTGGTGACATATTTCTGAAGTAGCCATGTTTTTTGTTATCCAGTTAAGGCAAGAGCATAATGATGAACCTTCGTATTGTTTCGTCATGGTAGTTACTGTTTATCCTCATAAAAAAATCAATAAAGTATAGCACAATATTAAATATTTTCATCTACACCTTAGATTTGATCTAACTAAACGAAGGATTTTGCACTTTTGTCAATTCAATTTGGTTGATCAAGCAAAATCTAGACCTAAAGAAGTAAAGAGTACCAGAGTACAGTAGAATTTACTAGAAGCAACGCTTAAAAGACTGAATGATTGACTGTTCCGGCTATTGCATCTATACCCAAATCTAAAGCCAGATATGTGTATGTCACTTTCGTCACTTACAAGATGAGTGTAAAGTGCAAGCGCAAGTTCCCGGTAAGCCAATGCGTCTTTCACACGCGCGATAACAACGCTTCCGCGAAACGATTGCACGCGAAACGCAGCGCTTCCGCAGCGCACCTTTGATCTTCCGTAGCCCGCGCATGCACTCCGACACTAACAAACGAATTAGCCTCGCCTATGACCGAATTAGTTAGCGAGTCGTAAAAGATAACGGAGATCGCTACTTGTTTATGGGCGTCGTTTAGGGTAATTATGAATACTTATATTCTGTATAAGTAATTCTAGCGTCGAAACATCATTAGCTTCTCTAGGGTGCAATTTGGATGTTTTGTACCGCTCTTTTTTATCAGTAGCATATATGTAAGGTTGAGACGTGTTATCATACTATTTTCAAAATGTACATGCATTGTGACAAAACTCAGTGGTTTCATGTAAAATAATCTCTGCAAGTTAGACATTTTGTAAAAATTTGCAGGCTAGGAGGTTAGGTCATAGAAAAACTAATTAAAAAAACCGGCCAAGTGCTAGACGGACTCTCGCACTGAGGGTTCCGTGCCAACTTTAACTGAATTAGGGAATCCACTTACTTCAACTTAGTAAAATACCACAATATTTTATTTCAAAGTGCATCTGACCTTAACACCCAAAAAGACAAGTTGCAGACACTTCTTCAAGTCAAGTGTTATTACCAAAAAAAAAACAAATGAAAATAAGAGTAGATCTTATTTTATTTTGTGGTATTGGCAATTATGATGACCGTGCGATAAGTCAGGCTTGATATTTCCCTGTATTTGCACAGAGTAACATCAATGAAATTAATTACCTTTATCCTGTTACAGGTAAAAAACAACGAATACATTTTATTTCGTAGAAAAGGTGCCGATTAATACGCTTCTAATTTTAAGATGTATTTGACCGTAACACCCAAAAAACAATTTCCATGCACTTCCATTTATAGGTCTATCGGTATAACCGTCTTTTTTACCATTTCATGTAATTTTTCCTGCTGCATTGGATGCACTTTCATAATTTTAAGAAAGAATTTAAAAATATGAAGTGATTATTTGTTGTGTATTTATTAAGTTTTGAGTTAAAATTTATTTAATGATATGATTTTTTATTTCGTGTTATTATGTTATTTTTTCTAACGATTTCTCTTGCAAGAAATAGTTTACTAATTATATTTAAATTACTTACGTGAGGGTCAAGTTTAAATTACGTGAAAAGGTCAAAATCGTTTATTGGTTCTATCTGCATTTGCATACTAATCTCGGCTATTAGGTCGTAATCACAGTTATCTTGTAAAGGTATCGCTATGGTGCCGGTGTCACTAAGCCACAGCCTCCGCCATACATATAAGAGTATCACCGTCTATAAAAGTTACACCCACCCTAATTGGCACTAACAGGTATAGGCTCTAAATCGCTACATTTAATACCCGACCGCGCTTTTACATAAATTGTTACATAAAGCAGCTTTATACTCCAATGATGAATGGTTATGACACTTATGACTTGCAACTGCTAACGCGATACAAACGCACATGAACAAAAAGGCAAACTGTAGTTCGTTTGAATGATTGAAATGATATGATAGCGTAACAAAAACTTTTCTCAAAATAAACAAGTTAATTGGGCTGATCGGTAAATGCGAATTATTAGCAGGTCGTATGACGTGTAGTCTGCAATTACGCTCCATTGATTTGATTTTATTGATGAGGTGGAACTCGTCGGGCTTCCTTTCAAAGTCAAGTTTGCACAACTAAGTGGGACCAATTCAATATTTGAACTGATTTATTGTACACAAAACCGATTTATTTGTGTTATCTATTCTAAGAAAATATTTGTGATAATGTATATATGATAACAAGGGATAGGGATATCCCTATATTCTATGTAGAGTCCGTAGTACGCTCAACAAGATTTTAGAGATTCCAATTAATGCTAAACGAAAAGAAAGTTTTTTTTTTCAAGTTAAGTATAAATACGACTAGTACATTACCAACCAAACGTTCGAAAACATTATATGTTCAGGTTACGAAGTCTGTTTTTTTTAATAATTACATTTTTTTGTAAATTTTAATAAAGTATACCCAAGTTATATAAAATTGTAGGTAAGGTTACTTCTCATATACATAACGTCGTTGCTGTGGCACCCGCCATTAATGGCGGTTATGAGGCGGCGATCAATCTACGTTATTATGAATGACAGAGTGGTCCGTCCGTATCAACATTTGTGTCAACACGACCCAACTGGGGCGGCCATGTTTACCTCGACTAATTGCCGTAATGAGCCTTATCTGTGTGCTTAGCCGTTGTTTGCCGCTGATCGACAGCCGATGCCCACCCCGCCCAAGGCTGATTCTCCACAAACAATATTCAATGTCAAGTGCTGACGTGAGCTCTGAAATAACACATCTAACGTTTTCTAATCGCACTTTCTCTTGACAGCAATTGAAGAAGCCTAGATTTCAAATATATCTCTGGAAAATAGTTTCCAGCAAACTATTAGTTTAAACTAGTGCATTTACACTTTTAAATAACTGACAGAAAAAAACCCACAAAGCCTTGTTTTTTTAATAAATATTTAATGAATGATTACCTACGGATGCAAAATAAACGTATCAAACTGTAAAAAATCTAAGCTTGCCTTAGTGTCTTGCTAGCCAGACCTTTTACTATCAAATGATGTCTTGTTTCAATCTTGTTTTAAAACCATTCTTATAACCAGAGTTTCAAAATTGTCCATGAATCTAGTTGATTTAATTATTGTTGTAGTTCTATTGGTCTACATATAAAATTACAAACATTGTAAGTGTTACTTTAATTGAGTGATTAAAATATGTGTACCTGTTAAATAAAATAAATGCAAAATGCAAATGCTTTTGCTATCAGTTTGTTGAAGGATATTTTTCCAGTTCTGACTTTAAATCCAACACCTTTTGTCACATGAAATTCCCAAAATGAGTGTGTTCTGACATTACGCAGTTTTTTTAAAATTAATTGTTTTTAGTATTTTGAATAGTCTATCTGATTTGTGTAGTTGATATATCGTCATCAAGTAAAATAGCTTGAAATGAATGCAAAAAAGTCTCAAGCTCATCAAAACTTTAAAATAAGAAATAGTCTCTCAAAAATTGCCAAGCCTCATCATAACTCATATAGCTAGAACATAGGACTAGGACTGTCATTCTCCTTTTTGGATTCTACTTAATAAATTGTAGCATTCCGCAATTTCTTGGTATCTAAGGCCGTGGAGGTACTCGATAAATCTTGAGCGTGTGCCAGACCACTCGCGCGAAATCTACTTTTTATGGTCGACGCTATAGTGGACAGATTCCTTGGCCGATATGCGCTTAAACCGACGTGGATTTATTGCTATCCACACACATTTTTTAATGTTCGACGTTATGCATTAAGATGAGAAACGAACTTGATCTATAGTCTGTCCATCTTAGTTCAGACTAGACTAGACCTCGAGCCCAATTGTTGTAAGTGTACAAGTTTTAATGTAATAAATATTTTCTTAATACCTTCTTTTCTTTCCTTTCCTTTCCTTTCCTTTCCTTTGGACATTCCCACACATCGCCATCTAGTCCCAAAGTAAGCTACTCAAAGCTTGTATTATGGGTGCCAGACAACAGTTTAATCTATACTAATATTATAAAGCTAAAGAGTTTGTTTGTTTGTTTGTTTGTTTGAACGCGCTAATCTCAAAAACTACTGGCCCGATTTGAAAAATTATTTTTACGTTGGATAGTGCATTTATCGACGAAGGCTTTAGGCTATATAACATAAAGATACGACTCATAAGACCACAGCAGAAATGAAAAATGTTGCGAAAACGGGAGAAAGATATTCCTTTTGAGAGCTTCCGCTGCATACGCTGCGGAAACCGCTTAAGTTACACAAAAATCATGTATGACAGGATTGTTCAGCATTAAGAGTTCTATAATAAAGTCCGCGACAGCATATGTCTATATTTTATGGTTGACTTACTACAACCTTTTTTATATTAATAAATTTGTAAAAAAATAATGCATTATTTTTAGAGGTGTATTATACACACAGGTATTTATTCTTATCAAAATAAATACATTCACCATCCTGAGCATTTCATTTAGAACAAAGTTGCCATTTATATCATTTGATTTCAATAAATATCTTAGGAGCTATCACAGTTTTAACATAACTTCGCACCAAAATAATGTTCGCAGCTTAAGTACAACGTGCGCTTGCGCTAAAATATTATAAAGCTGAAGAGTTTGTTTGTTTGAACGCGCTTATCTCAAGAACTGCTGAACCGATTTGAAAAAATATTTCTGTGTTGGATAGCTTATTTATCGAGAAAGGCTTTAGAATATAAAACATGACGCTGCGACGGGAGGGGAGGGAGCAAACTCAAAACGCGCGGACGAAGTCGCGGGGACCGCTAGTATAAAATAAAATAAATAAATATCCTTCGGACATTCCCACACATCGCCATCTAGCCCCAAAGTAAGCTACTCAAAGCTTGTGTTATGGGTGCCAGACAACGGATATAATACTTAAATACTTTTTTTTTGGAAATACATACATGCTATACATAGAAAACACCCAGACCAATACAAACAGACATGTTCATGCACACAAATGTTTGTATTGTGCGGGGATCGAACCCGCACCCGCTGCGTAGTAGGCGATTTCTCGACCACTACACCAGACGGGTCGTCAAAAAATTAGGGGAGGGTGCGCTTTCACTTGGATGATAGACACATTTTATTAGGAGAAAGGGGTCGAAAATCATTGCTGAGTCTAAAAGGGCGAGCTAAATATTATCAGCACTCGACACTCACTACTTGATTCGATCAGTCATTTGGCCCCTACGTATGTATGTAGTTTTTCCGTTCTGTACTTTTAATCTTCTGTGTGTCTTGGCATTAAATGTTATAGTGAGACTCATAAGAAACAGTATGCAGTTGTAGACTATCATAATTTCAAAATTGCATATAATTGTTTTTTTGCGCATGAATGAGTAGCAGAACGTTCGTCGTCAATTACACAGTTAACGCTATTCGAGGATAAATAACTGAAAGTAAAAACTCCACTACTTACATTCCCAACCATATAAATATTTACAAACGCAGCTATAAAACTGCTCTTTCCTCATAAAACGGCAGAAGGTCGAACGCTGACCCTTGACTAAGTGTTTGCAAAAATAACTAATAGGTTTATGCTGTCTGTGTTCGAATGTATATTTTATAGCTTTCGTCTCGTTGCATATTTTAGAGTTACCTGAATAGTTGAAATAGTAAAACCAAACAAAATAAAATACTCCTATTTAAATTTTACTTTCAATTAAATTTTGTTGTAGACAAAATATTTAAAGGTGCCATAACTAATAAGGTGGTTAGTAAAGTATTGCATATGGTGTATGGAGAACGGAATCTTCTTCTTTTCAGACTCCGAAAAAAGAAATTCGATTGTTGATCTTTTTACGAACGCATATTGCATGAAAATTGGGGCTCTAATTAAAGAATTACAGAAAAACTTATATTTTTGATTAGCTTATGTACTTAGGTTTTTTTTTTGATTTAGCAACCACAGATCTACAAGATATTTGGGGGAAGTGGATTATTCCTTTTAGAATCTATCGAAAAATGTGCGATGTTTAATTGTATTTTTTTTGTTGACAGGCCATCAGTATCATTCGTCGGACCAGCGATGATCGTGGAGCGGCACAGAATCAGTGGGCGCACGCGCGAGCGACCCAACCCTAAGGCCACGGCCTGCCACTACACCGGCTTAGTGCGGGGGCAACCAGCCTCCAGCATCGCGCTCTCAGCGTGCGATGGACTTGTAAGTGGACGATGTTCTTTATTAAACTGATTACTGCTAGTTATGGAGTGACCCAACCCTAGAGCCAGTGGCTGCCGCAACACGGGCTCCGTATGTAGTCAGCCGTAAGATGAACTTGTAAGGGGATGATGTGTGGATGATTGGCAGAAAACTGTGCTACGGCTTCTGAATTCTATAAGGCCTTTTAACCCAGGATTACGTTTATAGTGAATTCAAATCATCATTCTGTCTCTGTCAGTTTATTTAATGCAGAACTAAGTTACGCAGAAACTTATGTAGCAACGTCCAAATTATACATCCTTAAGTAAATTCCTTCCTAGTTACGAGGCTTAAGCAGCCCCCAGTAGCTTTTGGCTGGTCACATCCAAGAACCGAGTCGATAACGACTTTTATGATGGGTCACTTTTTTGTCGAAATCACACTTGAGATGTCAAACCTTCACTTCCATTGACTTTATCCTTATTTATCGTGAATGAGTTACTTTACTATGCTACCCGAAGTTTGCAGGAAGGTATTTCCAACAATTAGTTCAACAAAGCACTTAAGTACTTAACTACGATTACAATGCATATTTTTTGTTATAAATCAAATGCACAGATCTCCCAGACAATGCATTTGCATATCAAAAAATCTGAATACCTTTTGCGGTCTCTATAGGGTCTCGTTAATTTTATTGTCAGTTATAAATAAACATACTCATGATCAATCACAAGCAGAGATTGTAGAGGAATAAGGTCAGGTGTAATATATATAATACGCAGATGATTCTAATGGGTGGCCTGTAGGTTAAGCAAATCATAATTACCTATATTGTTAAATAATACCAATAAAAACGCCCATTATACCTGCTACGATGTCGTAGCAGGTTTAACTCATGTGAGTTAATCGAAGGCTTGGTATGTGAAAACACCTAAGCATTAAAAAGGCATTGATTTTATTGTTTGCTCATGTTAAAACTTTAAAGTAAAATTATAGAATGATAAAAATGAGCATGGCTAGAGAAACGTAAAATCTTTTGGGTATTATCATTATTTTACAGAACTATCAATCTTCTGCTTCGCGGTGATCAGAGTCAGACAACGTAACGCCTTCCGATCATAGAAAGTGAAACTCGCGTTCATTCATAGAGAGCCTCCTATTACACCATCTCGATTGTTTGATCGATTTTCGTTGATTGGACCGTCAAATCTTAATGTATATTGATTGCCAATAAAATATTAAACAAGTTCACGACTATATACTTCGCAGAAAATTTGCGATTTCTCTTGCGAAAAGGAATGAGCCTCGAGATAGACAAAATTAATTGATAGCTTTGATTTACATTTATAGTTTAGCCATTTCGATGTGCTTTCAACATCAATCAAAACCTACACTGTGTTATATTTCCTATTTATTGACAGGCGATAGACAACTTGTAACAAAATTGCAATCGTAGATACGAGTATTACGCAATTAATACAACAGTCGAATGTCTTCTTACGAGTACAAGTGTTGACCGACTGTGCTAATTAGGAATTAGACAAAAAGTGGGCGTTTGCTTACTGACTCCCAAGAGCTAATAGTATTTTTTTCTGATATTATGACACAAAAGTATTAATTAACAGTGGCTTACGTTTGAAAATGTTGGTGATCGATCAAAGTAGCATTATCTAAAATTTATTCGGCCTCGCAAAAATTATTACGACCTAACCACGCTGGTGGGCGGGAGGAGTGAAACAAACCTTTATTCTTCTTAAAATAAATCTCTTTTAATTACAGCCATTTAATCAAAAGCGACAAGAAATACAATGTTATAACAGTTAAGGATGATATCGCGCCATTTATTTATGGTAATGAAAGATGTACTTTTAATTTTAATACGGTAATGTTCGTCATGAGATAAGACGAATGTAAAACTCAAACTCTAGAGTTGATAAGACGATACAGGGTTACAGGTTAAGTCGACCTAAATCCTTTAAGACGTGGTAGTTTACATCATATCTGACTGATCTGACTATGGAACCCCATATCCTATCTAAACTAAGCGAGCGTAAATTTTGAAAAAATACATGATGTAGATCTTGACAAAGACTTTCAACGAAAATAAGTTAGAACGAAATCGAACTAGAAGTTTTTGGGATAAAGCACATTTTCAATAACCGCAAACATAACTTAGTTCTTTATACAAACACTATGAAAAACAAAGTAAAATTTGCTGTCAACAAAATATTGTGGTATTTTGGCTAAGTGGATCTCTAATTCAGTTAAAGTTGGCACGGAACCCTTAGTGTGCCAGTCCGACTCGCACTTGGCCGGTTTTTTACTACTACATGGTAATACTTTATCAATGCTTTTATTAAAATATTTTAGATTATGTTTTTTTTTAATTAAAAATAGTGGACCTAAAACTACTCATGTATTTTTTATTTTTTTTAAATTAAATACGAAATGTAAGTTTCGAGCCGAACTTGCTGAATTAACCGACACAGGCAATTAACGAATACAAGACCTCATTGAGTGAACAGTAATGGCGTGAGGATAATTTATTTAAATCACTCCCATTTGTAGCTGGCCACATTATGTCACGTGTTCACTAATTTACGTATGCAAAATTGATATTATCTAACAATTATTTCGCTTAATTATACTCTACAGCGCTATTATTATCGGCTATAATTGTACATGATAAACTAGATTCTCGTCTTGTTTTACAACTCAATTTAGTTAGAACGGATATTTGTAGTTGAAATAAAAACAAAATTCGTTTTCCTTGTCACTTTTGAAGCTACATTTTTTTAAAGACTAATTAACCCCTGCTGATCGCGATAAAATTCTAAAATTCTCAAACATATGTAGAACGAATTCTTAGTCAGTTAACCCGAAAAGGCAAAAAGAAGGAGTAAATGACTAACATCCGTCGCATTGTAACGGAACGTCCGTCACTCCTATAACTGGCAGTGATTGAAAATTAAAGTCAAATAAAAAAATCATATTTCATTAAATAAAATTAATTATTAATTAGGCCGTGTGTGTCCAGCCTTAAATGTAGACGCGTAGCGACGCGGGGTTTTGGCGGCAAAACTTCTCAAAATCGCTACTGCGCATGCGTAGTAAAATGTCGCCGATGTCGCCGCCTAAATAAAAGGAAAAAAGCGGGCTGGCGAGGGGCTGGTTCGTTTACAATCGTCTCTCCGGTGAGACCCGGTGTTGGCATCCTAGTACATTGGTACGTGCCTTGCTTGATTTCGAGTTATACTTTTCTTTATTTTAAAAATCTGTGTTAATATTTTGCTATCGATAATTCATAAATTTAACTTAGTAAAATTAGTATTTGTGTAACTCGAAGTCCTAACGAGACGTAAGTGTCTCGGGGTGTTCCATGGAAACCTAACGGTGATACACGTAAATGGGACATCTTAACTGGCTAACGCCAGGATGCAATTGATTGTGTCTTATATTGCAAGCGTTATATATCACAACGCTAAATGACACACTTCCTAGACCGGAGTAGCTGGACTGAGAAATCAGGCTGGTGAAGAAAGCTAGGGAGGTCTCCCCACCTCTTGTCCGGAACCGGCCGCGGTCCAAGTCCAATTAGCGGTCGGATCCACATACACACGGAGTAGGTTAGGTACACTAGAGGATTCCGCCTCGATCCCTTAGCTAGCTTAGGAGTTACATCCCTTTACAGGGGGGGGTGAACTCACACCACACACCACACGTTTAGTTTAAATGTGAGGCCCCGCCTCTAGTTTGCTAATACACACACAATAGGGAATGTTAGGCCTTATCAGTAGACATAAATAGTAGCTTGGTCATGGGAAACATCTTCTGTTGGGATCAGGTCCTCCCCTAGTTGCATATCAGTTGTTGCACCCCTTGTGGTGAAGTCGGCGAGCCTCGGGTTCCGCGCGAATGATTCTGAGAGTCAGGATAGAAATGTCCACTCCAGACGCAATTGGTATGTGATGAATGGTTGGCTTGAGAAAGACTCTAGATAGATCTCAAGGAAAGCTTGATAGGCAGGTAGGAACGGATTTTATATCTTAGGGATTATAGAGATTTACACCTATAATAGGTAGCATTTACTGTATGCATATGCATTTATAATAGGCATTTATAATAGGTAAATACAGACTAGAATGTTATAGGTATCATTTATATACATAATAGGCAGGTAAATAAAGACTGTAATGTCCTAGGGAAATGAATAAGGTTTAATTTTATGTAGGTAAATTCATTCATGACAATAGGGGGGTTGTTAAGT
This sequence comes from Pyrausta purpuralis, assembly GCA_963924145.1. NCBI lineage: Eukaryota > Metazoa > Arthropoda > Insecta > Lepidoptera > Crambidae > Pyrausta > Pyrausta purpuralis. Next base: position 16,666,165 of record OZ001653.1, on the reverse strand, counting down.
TCTGTGATAGATTTTATAGAATGTCGACTGATTTTAGTGTTTGAGTTAGGGAACCTAGTTGTAATAAATATAACAACTAACCACTGATGTTAATTCAAACACATATAAGAGTTGACCATATGGCAATTCTGTAGCCACTAGTTGTACCATGCGGGCAATTATGCTACCTATCTTCACTACATCACTGATGAAACATCAGTTTAGCATTAATATTCATGAGACTTACAGAGAATAAAGTCAGTCAAATTCTATGGAATTATGTCATTGGAAATGGTTTCATATGAACCTAAGAAAAATATGTCCTAAGGGAACAATACATAGTCAAGTACTATTCTACTTACTTTAAATTGGAGTAAAACTCCCAAGTAATTAATAAATAAATTACTTCAATATTAAGAAAACCAACTTAATTTCAATTGTTCTCAATGTAGACAAATCTTAACTACTGAAATAAGCAATATTGCTTAAACTAAGGTTACCAAAGGTACTGAATATTTACTCAGAATAAGAGTTAATTATGAGAAAAGTTATCTCTACTTGCAAGAAATGATTGCAAAACTTACACTAGATTTGTAGAGGTACTCACAATCTTAGTGTTACTGTTGTTAGATAATGACAGAAATTACAGAACAAGTTCTGGACTAAGGAACGGGTTACTAAAAATAGAACCGACTAAAAGAAAGATTATATTTATTTATATACATTTTATAAATATTTATTTATTGAAATACCTATATTGATTTGAACTTTTAATAAAACAGTTTGAATTGCCATATTTTGCAGTAAATTAAGATGGTTAAAATACCAAAAGTTTGGTAGAATGTCCTATTTAAAAGAAGTAAATTCAGTAATTATTTCCTGTGCAAAATTGCCAAATAAGTAAAGTAAATGTAAATGTATGGAAAATCACCAAAACCTGGGACTAGAAATGATTCAGTTCCAAATAAAATATATACTCTAATAATACAAGTTTTGAGTGAAGGACAGCTCATCACTTTAAATTACATCCCTTTTGATGATACTAGGTGATGGTATCTATTAGAATCTGCACAGGAAACCCCTGTGGCAGGGGAGCTATTAGCAAGGAGATGAGTTCCATGGGGGCAGGCGAGTGACGGGGCCTGTTGCCTTTACCACACCCTAATAAACTTTTATTAGTATTTTCACATAAAACTTGTCCTTATTATATCTATTTTTCACTACTTAATACTTCTCTATAATTATTACAACTAATATATGAACACATAGTTACCCAACAATAGTTTTACATTCACTTGGGAATGTTGAGATTTTACCAACTTTAAAGAAAGGCAGGCTAGGTATAGGTAGTAGGAAAGGTTAGGGTTGTGTAGGTAAATAAATGATTTAATGCAAGGTTTGTCAGATTCCAAGTCTCATAACAATAAAAAGGAAAAAAGCGCGGGAAACGTGGAACGCGGCGGGCGCGTTTTTGTAGATAGTGATTTATTTTCATTAATTAACGCTTGAAAAGTGATCAGTAGGGTGTATTTTTAGTTGTTTAGTTTATTTGTATAGTGTGTATATAATATTTTGTATTGTTGGCTGACTTTTAGGTAAGTTTTTGGACTTTTTCAATATGAACGAGCCCCCCGATCTGTCGGGGGGCTTCGTAGGCCCTCCCTCAGAAACTAACTTTGTTCCTGCAGCTGCCGAGTATGTCACGGTAGGTTGTTCTGAAAGGGAAATGGAATCGAGCAGAGAAACTGATGAAGGTCATGTACTTACTGATGGTTGCACAGGGTCTGGGAACTCCCCAAAGCCCCGTATAAAGAGACGTCGAAAACATAATGGCCGTCAATCAGATGCAATTGCAGCTACTAATGCTAAAGCTAACGAAAATATTGCTCCTCCCTCCACTAATACTACTACAGAATTACCAGGTTCCACTCACATTCCTGTTGGTCGGCAAACTTATAATAGTATTGATTCAGCTCCATATGTTATTCATGTACAAAAGATAGCTTTACAGGATTCTGGTACTACATTGCACCCTGTTGTTTTTGGACGTGTTTTAGAGAAATATTCCATTCGTAACATTATAAAGGGAAGCTTGAAAAAAATAGGGCGAAATAAATTGTCCATAGACTTCTCGAACAGTGATGATGCTAACGCTTTCCTGTCTCATGGATGTTTAAAGGCAAATAATTTGAAAGCATTTATCCCCACCTTTAATGTAACTAAAATGGGTCTAATCAGAGGAGTGCCTGAAGACTGGTCACCTGAGGAAATTGTAGACAACATCACTGTTCCAGAAGGTTGTGGCAAAATTATCAAGGTAAGAAGATTAAATTTTAAAACATTCATCAATGGTTCACCTGTTTGGAAGCCTTCCCAATCTGTTGTTGTTACCTTTGACGGTCAAGTTCTGCCTAAGCGAATTTTTATGTGCTACAATACCCTGCCTGTTGATATGTATGTATACCCAACTATACAATGCTATAGTTGTTGTAGATTTGGTCATACAAAGCTACAATGTAGATCAAAGCCAAGGTGTTACAAATGCGGCCAATCTCACACTGGTGAATCTTGTCAAGTAGGTGAAGAAAATGCAAGTTGCTGTTTATGCACTGGGTATCATTTTGCGACAAGTAAATCATGCCCTGAATTTTTAAGACAGAAAAACATAAAAACTTCAATGGCAAACAACTCTTTGTCTTATGCTGAGGCTTCAAAACTACACCCAACCATATCCAAATCATATGCTGACATACTAAAACCCTCTAAACCTACTTTAAACTCCACCAGTTATAATTTTAATAATGCCAACAATGTGCCATTAACATCATCATATAAAAAGACTGTCTTCTTAAAACCTCGTTCCCCCCCAAAATTAGTCAAAGGTTATGATAGGGACGCCCATGAGGCACTTATTAAAGAATTCTCTATACCTGCACCTCCAAATGGATGTGCTTTAAACTCTGAAAAAGAAGATGATTCCTCCCTACAACAATTTTCTTTAATTAATTTAATTATTTCTTTGATCAAGATTACCCAGTCCAACTTTAATACACCGTCCAACGCAGCCTCTATAATTGAAAAATGTTTTGAAGTAGTTAAAAATGGCGTCAGTGGCGAAGGTGCTGCAGTGGAATAGCCGCAGCATCATCAATAAAAAGTCAGATTTGATATATTTACTAAATAAGTTCGAGCCTATTGTCTTTGCATTAGCAGAGACATGGCTCAAACCGATGTATAGTTTTAAAATAAAAGGTTACCATGTGGTAAGGGATGATCGACATGATGGCTATGCCGGTGCAGCTTTATTAATTAAAAACGGCACACCATTCACCTTGATCGCCCTGCCTGACCTCAATGTAAATATGTCTATAGTAGCTGTAAGTGTAAATAATATTTGTTTTATATCTGTATATATTCCACATCCATCTTCAGATATTTTTAATGCCTTTAATAATTTACTTTCCTTACTTCCTAGACCATTCTTAGTTCTTGGTGATTTAAATGCACATCACCAGACTTGGGGTAGCTCAGTGACTGATGATTATGGCAACCACCTTCTTTCTATACTGGATTTCCATAATCTTTGCATTTTAAATACAGGTGTTCCTACTAGACGTACTAAGCCCAGCCAAAGAATCAGTGCAGTGGACCTATCCATTTGTACTCCTAATCTTGCATCATTATTATCCTGGGATACTTTACCTTCTACTTTTGGAAGCGATCATTTTGTTATAGTTATTTCTTTTCCATTTATAATGTCATCTAGTACTAAACAAGCAATTCGCCCTAAATTCTGTGTACCTAACTGCAATGATAGTGAGCTATGGAAAACATTTAAGAGGTGTGTAGATAAGAGAGTTACTTCTCTTCCAAGAAATATGCCAGGGGACGAAAACTCATGTGCAGAAGCTCTGACCACTCTTCTTACTGAAGCTGCCAAAGAAGTCTTCCCCATGAACAATAATTCCCTACGAAAAATACCTTCACCTCCTTGGTGGGACGAGGAGTGCACTGTGGCCGCTAAAGGAAGAAAATTAGCTGAACGTAATTATAATAGTAACACGACCGATGCTAACTATCAAATATTAACTAATGCTATTAATGAAACACGTAAATTATTTAAAAACAAAAAATTCGATAGCTGGCGTAAGTTTTGCACTTCTATATCCCCTGATACACCTTCCACTGTCGTATGGCGCTGTATTAGAAGATTCCGATCGGCTTTTTCTGAATCCACTTATAATTCTATTCCTGAAGCTTTAGAAAATGATTTTATGAATAAACTAGCTCCTCCTTGGGTCCCTCAAGATATAATATTATCCCCACCTGCACCTTTTACTGCTTCCGAATGTACTGGACTTACCTCGCCTTTTTCGCTTCACGAGTTGAAAAGCGTTATTAGCCACATACGAGATTCAGCTCCTGGTGCTGATAGCATACCTTATTCATTTTTTGCACATGTCGAAGATAATATCCTTGTTTATTATTTACATTTGATAAATAATATTATGATGACAGGTAATGTGCCTCCATCTTGGAAAATTCAAATCGTGTTGCCATTCTTAAAACCGCATAAAAACCCTTCTGATGCTACATCGTACAGACCGATTGCTTTGTCATCGGTTTTAGTTAAAATTGCCGAACGTCTTGTCAAAAACCGGTTGGAATGGTATATTGAAAGTAATGGCTTTCTTGCAGATAGTCAATATGGATTTAGGAAGAGCAGGAGTACGGCTGATAGTTTGAGCCTTCTTTTGACTGATATTAGATTATCTTTTTCTGTAAATAGCTCGTTATTAGCAGTATTTCTCGATATAAATTCTGCCTACGATAATGTTATTTTACCGGTTTTACTTGCCAAACTTAAACATTTGAATGTTCCGGACTTCTTCTGTAACTTTATCTTTAACTTATTAACTGAACGACGTATAAATCTTTGCTCAACTACTAAAACTCACTTGGTTTGGAAAGGGTTGCCTCAAGGCTCAGTCCTAAGTCCATTATTATACAACATTTATACCTTTGATCTAGATCCTTATATACGCAATAATAATACAAACATTAAAATTCTTCAATACGCTGATGACCTGCTATTGTACTGCTCTGATAAATCCATAGAATATACTAAATCCACTTTAAGCTCTTCTTTAACATTGTTAAAGCATTGGATGGACAGTAACGGTCTAGAAATTTCATCATCAAAAAGCGCAGTAATGATATTTCTCGCATGCGTATAGCTCCACCTATTGAATTAAAATATAACGATACTGTTATACCTGTAGTAAGCCAATACAAGTTTTTAGGTGTCATATTAGACCCAAAACTTAAAGGGGTTCATCATTGTAAGTACGTGGTTAACAAATGCGAAAAACTTCTTAACATGCTTAGGTGCCTGTCTGGAGTTTGGTGGGGAGCACACCCTTACTCGATGAAGCTACTTTATAATGCTCTTATTAGAAGTATATTAGACTATGGCACTTATCTTCTCGAACCTGGAAATGTAGCTGCTTATAAAGAACTAGATAAAATCCAATACAAGGCTCTAAGGATAATAACTGGGGCTATGAAATCGAGCCCAATTAATGCCCTTCAGATCGAAACCTGTGAACCTCCATTGCATCTTAGACGGCAATTCCTGTCTGATAAATTTGTATTCCGTACAATGGAATATTCCAAACATCCTCTTATACCTATGCTCTGTTTACTTTCCGACGTAGTGTCCACTGCAAGCTACTGGACTCATAAACCAATACCATGTTTAATACAAAGTTACAGAAAATTTATGTCCTTAACATCACCTGCGCACCGATCGAGTCGCTTACCTCTGTTTGCCAGTAACTATAAATCTCTTTGTTTTTCACCTACTGTCAATTTAGACTACCTTCACAAATTAGATCATAACATCAAAAGTACATTTAACTTCATAGTTGGCACGGATTATAATGATTTCCATCATATATATACTGATGCTTCCAAGCATGCCTTTATGGAATGCGTGGGCGTTGGTGTATACCATTCACAATCTAAAATTGTCCAAAAAATTAAAATGCCTCCCGAATCTTCAGTTTTTACTGGAGAGTGTTTTGGTCTGTTAAAAGCTGCCGAATTCGTTCGTATTATGAAACTAGACAAAACTGTTGTCTTTTCGGACTCCAAGAGTGCTCTACAAGCTCTTGGTAAATTTCCTTTTTACCACGCGTCTCAATACCCAGTTATATTTGAATTAAGGCGTACCATTTATGATTGCTTTATCAATGGACTTTTAATACATTTTGTTTGGATTCCAGGCCATAGTGGCATTACTGGTAACGAAATTTCTGATCGTCTGGCGAATGATGCGGTGCAATGTGGTGATCTGCATCCTTTTAAAAATTACGTTCATGATCTTTTAGCTTTACCTAAGACCTACCTGCTGGATGATTGGAATTCTATTTGGAAAATATCAAGTCAATCTAAAGGCAGATTTTACGCACAACTCCAACCTGTTATACCTCGTAAACCGTGGTATTTTGATGCAAAGTTTGGTAAGATGAATACTTCAATATTAATACGTTTGCGATTGGGACATGTTTGTACACCCGCCCATCTTGCCAAGCTTGGTATAATTGCTGACTCAACGTGCGAATGTGGTGTGGAAAATGCTGACGCCAATCACATAATGTTCTCTTGCTCACTTTATGACCGATCAAGCTTCTATGATTCCCTTGTTTCCTACCATGTTCCTTTCCCTACAAGCATATCTCAATTATTATTTAGTAAGGATCCTTTTATTTATAAAACTATAGCTTCATTTATAAGTCTAAACAATATTAAAATATAATTTTATTTATATGTATATATTTAAAAAAAAAAAAAAAATAAGTAATTATATAACTTAGTATTATTGTATATTTATTTAAATTCCTTTTACCCACCTGATCACCGTCCTTATTCCGCAATTACACGTCCTATCCTACCGATCATTCCTGAAATAATCCTGTTTCCCCGTTTTACTTGTTAAATGGCAACTCACAAGCCGTGTAAGCCAAAAACCGAAAAAAAAAAAAAAAAAAAAAAAAAAAAAAAAAAAAAAAAAAACAATAAAAAGTATCAGGGTTATTTGAAAAGGTTCACAACATAGGGTTCACTAGATGATCACTGGCCAAATTAAATATTAAGATTATTCATACCACAAAGTCCTAAGCTATCAAGATTCTATGTTTCATTTGAACAAGGTAATTAGTATGTAAGGTTAGGTTAAATTATTAGATAGATAGTTGTAATTTAGTTATAATTAATTAGGTATTAGAATTAGTTAAAAGTTTAGGGGGGTTACAAAATGGTCCCATAGTGACCAGGATAGCGTAATAGTAGATTTAGTTAGGGCAGTTACAAAATGGTGCCGTGACCAGGATTATTGTAATTTATAATTTATTTTAATTTTAGTTAATAAATTCAAAAGAGATAGTTACAAAATGGTGTCTTATGACCAGGATTATTGTAAAAGTTATTTAATAGTAAAAGGAAAGGTTACAAAATGGCACAGTGACCAGGATTATGGGAGTACTACAGATAGTTTCATGGGACCTTGATAGCAGATGGGCAATGTGGTATGTAATGTAATAAAAAAGTGGGTGTTATCCCACAAAATGTTCTCGTGGATAGGATATTGTTTGAGAATTGGAATTTGACTAACCTACTAGGAAAATGAATTGTTTTGGTTCAGGTGTTGGAGAGATTTATAGGATAGAATTTAAGGATAAAACATAGGAAATTAGATCACTGAGCACGGCACTATTATTCTTGAGAAAATCACTGTTCGTCATCCGGGTACGTCGTAGGTCGTTCATCATAAAATCAAAATCTTCTGAAAGAAAAGGGACAATTTAGTTAGAATAAAACCAACTAAATACAATGTTTCAATTATGAGTAAAAGTAAATTACACTTCATATTACCTAGGTAGGTACATTCTTATGAAGGTTATTATATTCGCAAAAGTTTTAAATGTTGACCAAAGTAATGTCGGTTTTGTAATCAAAGACAATGATGACAATCATAGACAATACATTTGTTGGTTTTCGTACATTAGGGTGACGCCACACCATACCAATGTGGGGAAACGCCACTATATTAATATTCATTAGGGTGACGCCACACCATACCAGTGTGGGGAAACGCCACAAATTTATAAATTAATGAATTCGTTGGTACTAATTAAATTAAAAGCTTGCATTAAAACTCGTTACTAAACTAAACTCAAAATAAATACAATGTATGGATAGGCGGGGTTTAGTCTTTTGCAGAAAAGAAAATGGCGAGAGTCATGACGATTTTTAAAATTTATAGTGTGGAGTAGGCAGAGAATTTTATGTTATACAACCACCAGTTATAAATAATATTTAGCGAAAAAAGGCGTTTAGTTAGTAAAACAAAATGACTCTTTTATTAAAATAAATCATTAATAAAAAAACCATGTTGGAAATGTGATGTCTGAGACTGTTGAATTATGAATGAGTTTAATTAGTGGGTTACTGGTAAATGAATGAATTCAGTAAGAATCGATTGCTTGTCTCGATTAAGATGTATTATGAGTATTTCTTGACGTGAGTAAGCACGCTAGGATTCAAGACGTCGCCTCCCTGAGGCCCCGGGTTCGATTCCTGGTCGGGTCAATGTAGAAGTCATGATTTTCTGTATTGTTTCGGATCTGGGTGCTGTGGTACCATCGTTGTGTCTGATTACCATAACACTAGTGCATTGGCTATGTACTTTGGGATCAGAGCAATGTATGTGATTAGTGTCCAATATTAATATTTCATCAAAATGACGTGATTACGATTTCGAATATCGGTTGAGCTTATTAAGGGAGTTGAGCTTACTAAGAGAGCTCACACATAAGTAAATAGGTATAGGACTAATTGCAAACTAAGATTGATTAGTGTTGTTAGGTATATATTGCTTGTATATAATAACGAGATGTTTAATTATTTTGTTTGAGTGATTTAAGAAAGCAGGCGAAAGTATTTTTGTGTTGGATAAGCAATATAACGCCATCTGTGTTGTTGAAATGTTTGTTGTGATAGAGGAGAGATAATTAATAGAGAAATGTAAAGTTGTTTAAAGTGGGGCCGGGAAATCTAAAGTCGTATAATTGATGGGGTTTTTGAATGAATTATGTGAATGTTAGAAGGAAGTTATTAAAGAAATATAAAATCTGGGGTCGAGGTCTGAGGCCTATAGTCTGGGGCCGAGGCGCGGCACAGATCTTATACCTTAGCTGAGAGACCTAGTTTTGGGTTCGACTCCTGAGCAGGTATACTGACAGGTATGTTAGGCTGGTTTAAAGAAACATGAAATCGTATAGTCTGGGGCCGAGGTGCGGCACAGATATTATACCATAGCTGAGGGACCTTGTTTTTGATTCGACTCCTGAGCAAGTATATTGACGGATATGTTTGGCTGGTTTAAAGAAATAAGAAATCCTATAGTCTGGGGCCGAGGCGAGGCACAGATATTATACCTTAGCTTCGGGACTTAATTTTGGGTTCGACTCCTGAGCAGGTATGTTGATAGATATGTTAGGCTGTCTTGAAGAAATATAAAATTGTATAATCTGGGGCCGAGGCGCGGCACAGATATTATATACCTACCTTAGCTAGGAGACCTAGTTTTGGGTTCGACTCCTGAGCAAGTCTATTGACAGATATTTTAGGTTGGTTTAAAGAAACATAAAATCGTATAGTCTGGGGCCGAGGCGCGGCACAGATATTGTACCTTAGATGAAGGACCTAGTTTTGGGTTCGACTCCTGAGCAGGTTTATTGACTATGTTAGGCTGGTTTGAAGAAACATAAAATCGTATAGTCTGGGGCCGAGGTGCGGCATAGATATTATACCTTAGCTAAGGGACCCAATTATGGGTTCGACTCCTGAGCAGGTATATTGACGTATGTTAGGCTAGTTGGAGAAATATAAAATCGTATTATCTGAGGCCGAGGCGCGGCACAGATGTTATACATTAACTGAGAGACTTAGTTTTGGATTCGATTCCTGAGCAGGCTTATTGAGATATGTTAGGCTAGTTTAGCTAGTTTAGAGAAATATAAAAATGTATATTCTGGGGCCGAGGTGCGGCATAGATATTATACTTTAGCTAAGGGACCTAATTTTGGGTTCGTCTCCTGAGCAGGTATATTGACGGTATGTTAGGCTAGTTTAGAGAAATATAAAATCGTATTATCTGGGGCCGAGGCGTGGCACAGATGTTACACCTTAGCTGAGAGACCTAGTTTTGGGTTCGACTCCTGAGCAGGTATATTAATAGATATGTTAGGCTAGTTAAGCTAGTTTAGAGAAATATAAAAACGTATAGTCTGGGGCCGAGGCGCAGCACAGATATGACACCTAGCTGATCGACCTCGTTTTGGGTTCGACTCCTGAGCAAGTATATTGACAGATATGTTAGGCCGGTTAAGAGAAATATAAAATCGTATAGTCTGGGGCCGAGGCGCGGCACAGATATTGTACCTTAGATGAAGGACCTAGTTTTGGGTTCGACTCCTGGGCAGGTTTATTGACTATGATAGGCTGGTTTAAAGAAACATAAAATCGTATAGTGTGGGGCCGAGGCGCAGCATAGATATTGTACCTTAGATGAAGGACCTAGTTTTGGGTTCGACTCCCAGGTATGTTTACAGATATGTTAGGCTGGTTCTGAATGAATAATGAGTTGATATGAAGGAAGAAGGTGGTATTATCAAGGGTTTGTTTTAGAATTTAGTAATCGAAGAACATTTACAATAACCATTCCTGACTTGTGGGGAATACTATATTGTTTGAAGTTTAGTCAAGAGAATAATAACTGGGGGGCCGGAAAATTTAAGTATAATGACTAAATAGGAGACCTTTAATTATAGTGTTAGAGGAAATTTAGGTAGGTAAATAAAATTAAACAAAGCTATCCATAAGAAATAAATTAAAAATAACATAAGGGTTCAACTTAAATGAAAAAAAAAGAGAGAGAGAGAGGTAGATGACTTAAAAAATAAGATTAAAAACTCACGTTACTTGAGGCAAACTTGAAAGTAGAAGCAGGATACCTAAAATCATGTTAAAATATTTAAAGCAGGGTTTTGCAGTGATTGTTTGCATATTGTACTGGAGAAAATTTGATTGGTTATACTCCTAAAGAGAGAATAAAATTGCAGATTCAGATATGATACGAGAGAGATAAAGTCATTCAGCACACGTTAAAATTGAGTGGTTATTATCTGTATTCATATTTGAAACAAGCAAATCGTAAAGTAAAGATCTATTAGAGTACAATTGTGAATAGTTACGGGGGACTCTATGTTGACTTTTACAATAACTACAATGATTTAGTCATACAAAAGAAATATATTATACAGAAACAAAAAAAAAAATTGCACATGTTCAGGGGGGTTAGGATAATGCATTAAGTTTATTTTTACATAATTAATTACTAACGTATCTTTAATGATATTGACATAATATCCAGATGAGAGGTTCAGGTTCGAATCGGAGAAATGGGAGTTTCTCAATACACGTTAAAATAGAGTGGTCCACATTTGTATTTGAATCTGAAGCAAGTAGCTCAGTTGTTGTAAGGATTAGTCTGGATGTCTTTTGCCTGTTGGAGGATAGCTCTGTGGTAGAGAAGTGGAAGGGAAAACTTACTAGTTTCGACAGAAGGGAACCTGAGGCTGTAGAAACGAGGTCGTGCTATCTCTGTGGAGGGATCATCCATTGGATAATTGTTATGCAGAAAGATTCATACAAGTAAACTGAGTTAGCTCATATAAATAATTATTTTGGGGTACCTACTTATTGCATTCGACATGTGTCAATATAATAAGCTGCTAACTTTATGAAATCTTAATAGTTTCAAAAATATTTAGTATAACGCACTTAAGCGATCGACTAAAGCAAGTTACGCAATAAACTAACTAAAAATAAAATTTAAAAAAAATGTGCCATTATTATTATTTTAACCGATATTCAGATTCCGTTCCGGTTTTGCTCTATAAAATGATCGTATGTCTATTGTGAACATTTATTTCTCACAAGAATAATTCGTGATACAATAAAAAAAATACCTAAATTAAAATAAATAAATAAAGTATTTACAAATAAAAAACATTTCCCAAATCGATAGTAAGAAATTATTCCTCTATAATAATAATTATTTCAAATTGCTATTATAAGTCGTCACTGCGAAGTTGATAGTTTGATTAGATGTTTGTCATTTCGATGGGTCAAAATTTATTGTAGGTAGGTACTTAAATACTAAAACAAAAAAACAAGATTTAGAAGTGATAAAGCTCAATGTTGAGATTAGCGTTGTAGTCGCGTTAGCAGTAACAAACAACATTCCTGATTCAAAATATTAGAATGTTGAGAACGTTATATATTTTAAACTTGTTATAATATGTAATAATATATCTTTAGCTGAGTGACTGAGAAATTATTCATTTTCAGACGTATTAAAAATTGATAAATTTTCTTGACTTTTGTTGGTTATTAGTCAAATAGGTGTGTGGAAATTTGAATTTCTAGTAGGTATTCAGGGATGAAATAAATAACAGTTATTTATTTCAGACATGTAAATATTTAAATTTGCTGATAAAATAAAATAAAATGAATTAAAAGGGGGGTCTGAACTGTCAAATTTGACAATTGGAAGGAATCAAAGGACTAGTTATCTAATTTAGCTAAACATTTAAGTCCACCAAGTGAGAGCAAAGCTTTGCTCTCATTGTGAGTTGGTGTATTGGTCTGAAAGGGGTTAATAAAATTAATTATAATACTCAATAGAGGGAACTTTGATCACTGATTATAAGAAATAGATATTATTTTCTTTGTAAATATGGGAATCCTTGTGGGAGGTTTTCTGCCAGTTAGAATTTTAGGTAGGTTTATCGCTACGAACAGTTGTCGTTTAGCTTAAAACCAACCTGGGGCCGACTGTAACGGAACGTCCGTCACTCCTATAACTGGCAGTGATTGAAAATTAAAGTCAAATAAAAAAATCATATTTCATTAAATAAAATTAATTATTAATTAGGCCGTGTGTGTCCAGCCTTAAATGTAGACGCGTAGCGACGCGGGGTTTTGGCGGCAAAACTTCTCAAAATCGCTACTGCGCATGCGTAGTAAAATGTCGCCGATGTCGCCGCCTAAATAAAAGGAAAAAAGCGGGCTGGCGAGGGGCTGGTTCGTTTACAATCGTCTCTCCGGTGAGACCCGGTGTTGGCATCCTAGTACATTGGTACGTGCCTTGCTTGATTTCGAGTTATACTTTTCTTTATTTTAAAAATCTGTGTTAATATTTTGCTATCGATAATTCATAAATTTAACTTAGTAAAATTAGTATTTGTGTAACTCGAAGTCCTAACGAGACGTAAGTGTCTCGGGGTGTTCCATGGAAACCTAACGGTGATACACGTAAATGGGACATCTTAACTGGCTAACGCCAGGATGCAATTGATTGTGTCTTATATTGCAAGCGTTATATATCACAACGCTAAATGACACACTTCCTAGACCGGAGTAGCTGGACTGAGAAATCAGGCTGGTGAAGAAAGCTAGGGAGGTCTCCCCACCTCTTGTCCGGAACCGGCCGCGGTCCAAGTCCAATTAGCGGTCGGATCCACATACACACGGAGTAGGTTAGGTACACTAGAGGATTCCGCCTCGATCCCTTAGCTAGCTTAGGAGTTACATCCCTTTACAGGGGGGGGTGAACTCACACCACACACCACACGTTTAGTTTAAATGTGAGGCCCCGCCTCTAGTTTGCTAATACACACACAATAGGGAATGTTAGGCCTTATCAGTAGACATAAATAGTAGCTTGGTCATGGGAAACATCTTCTGTTGGGATCAGGTCCTCCCCTAGTTGCATATCAGTTGTTGCACCCCTTGTGGTGAAGTCGGCGAGCCTCGGGTTCCGCGCGAATGATTCTGAGAGTCAGGATAGAAATGTCCACTCCAGACGCAATTGGTATGTGATGAATGGTTGGCTTGAGAAAGACTCTAGATAGATCTCAAGGAAAGCTTGATAGGCAGGTAGGAACGGATTTTATATCTTAGGGATTATAGAGATTTACACCTATAATAGGTAGCATTTACTGTATGCATATGCATTTATAATAGGCATTTATAATAGGTAAATACAGACTAGAATGTTATAGGTATCATTTATATACATAATAGGCAGGTAAATAAAGACTGTAATGTCCTAGGGAAATGAATAAGGTTTAATTTTATGTAGGTAAATTCATTCATGACAATAGGGGGGTTGTTAAGTTCTGTGATAGATTTTATAGAATGTCGACTGATTTTAGTGTTTGAGTTAGGGAACCTAGTTGTAATAAATATAACAACTAACCACTGATGTTAATTCAAACACATATAAGAGTTGACCATATGGCAATTCTGTAGCCACTAGTTGTACCATGCGGGCAATTATGCTACCTATCTTCACTACATCACTGATGAAACATCAGTTTAGCATTAATATTCATGAGACTTACAGAGAATAAAGTCAGTCAAATTCTATGGAATTATGTCATTGGAAATGGTTTCATATGAACCTAAGAAAAATATGTCCTAAGGGAACAATACATAGTCAAGTACTATTCTACTTACTTTAAATTGGAGTAAAACTCCCAAGTAATTAATAAATAAATTACTTCAATATTAAGAAAACCAACTTAATTTCAATTGTTCTCAATGTAGACAAATCTTAACTACTGAAATAAGCAATATTGCTTAAACTAAGGTTACCAAAGGTACTGAATATTTACTCAGAATAAGAGTTAATTATGAGAAAAGTTATCTCTACTTGCAAGAAATGATTGCAAAACTTACACTAGATTTGTAGAGGTACTCACAATCTTAGTGTTACTGTTGTTAGATAATGACAGAAATTACAGAACAAGTTCTGGACTAAGGAACGGGTTACTAAAAATAGAACCGACTAAAAGAAAGATTATATTTATTTATATACATTTTATAAATATTTATTTATTGAAATACCTATATTGATTTGAACTTTTAATAAAACAGTTTGAATTGCCATATTTTGCAGTAAATTAAGATGGTTAAAATACCAAAAGTTTGGTAGAATGTCCTATTTAAAAGAAGTAAATTCAGTAATTATTTCCTGTGCAAAATTGCCAAATAAGTAAAGTAAATGTAAATGTATGGAAAATCACCAAAACCTGGGACTAGAAATGATTCAGTTCCAAATAAAATATATACTCTAATAATACAAGTTTTGAGTGAAGGACAGCTCATCACTTTAAATTACATCCCTTTTGATGATACTAGGTGATGGTATCTATTAGAATCTGCACAGGAAACCCCTGTGGCAGGGGAGCTATTAGCAAGGAGATGAGTTCCATGGGGGCAGGCGAGTGACGGGGCCTGTTGCCTTTACCACACCCTAATAAACTTTTATTAGTATTTTCACATAAAACTTGTCCTTATTATATCTATTTTTCACTACTTAATACTTCTCTATAATTATTACAACTAATATATGAACACATAGTTACCCAACAATAGTTTTACATTCACTTGGGAATGTTGAGATTTTACCAACTTTAAAGAAAGGCAGGCTAGGGATAGGTAGTAGGAAAGGTTAGGGTTGTGTAGGTAAATAAATGATTTAATGCAAGGTTTGTCAGATTCCAAGTCTCATAACAATAAAAAGTATCAGGGTTATTTGAAAAGGTTCACAACATAGGGTTCACTAGATGATCACTGGCCAAATTAAATATTAAGATTATTCATACCACAAAGTCCTAAGCTATCAAGATTCTATGTTTCATTTGAACAAGGTAATTAGTATGTAAGGTTAGGTTAAATTATTATTAAGTCCATGAATAGTTTGATATAATTAATATGAAAGCATGAGAGGGATTCACTAAAGTTTGAAAGAGATTAGTTTTATATAAGCTAAGATTAAGTTTAGATAGTTGTAATTTAGTTATAATTAATTAGGTATTAGAATTAGTTAAAAGTTTAGGGGGGTTACAAAATGGTCCCATAGTGACCAGGATAGCGTAATAGTAGATTTAGTTAGGGCAGTTACAAAATGGTGCCGTGACCAGGATTATTGTAATTTATAATTTATTTTAATTTTATTAATTAGTTAATAAATTCAAAAGAGATAGTTACAGCATACCCCAATGCACATCTGAAGACTTTGTCTTCGCCAGTGATGGACGTATCCAAAGATCACACGTCTAACAGCAAACAACTTATGAATGCCACGTCAAATTACATGAATGAACTTGAGCAGTTGAATGAAATGTCACAGGGTTGCCGCTTCTTGGATCTTTAAACTAAACCATAATAAATACTACCTTTTCTGTTTACTTCTTTTAAAGTATGAGTTTCTTCTTATGAATTCACCACCAGGAATTCTGGTTTGAGGCTATTTTATATTCATTAATTCACAGAAAAAACACATAGGTACATCTTTGTGAATGAAATGTTGTCACTATAATGTGTACATTTTTTTATAAAAGTATTTTCAAGTAGAAGTAAAAGTAAATTAGTAAATAAATAAATTAATAACAACAAGATAAACTTTATCTGCTAATATTTTAAATGAGTTTAAATTAAACGTGTTTAAGGTTGAATTCGACCAACACAGGTACACACGCGCGTAACTATTCGAAAGATAATTTTGTTCTTTGATTTTATACTCTAAAACACAATGTTGTTTTGTTTAGACGAGCTCTCAAAAGTTTTAAACTTGCCAAAAAGAAATGAAATATTTACATAATATAATAATACGGCAAGCGGACGTCATTACGTTATCCTTGAATTATTTCTTATTATCTGCCTTGGTGGCGCAGCGGTAAGAGAGTCGCTATTTAAAGCGACGGGTGCGCCAGGGGTTCCGGGTCCGATTCCGGGTCGGGTAAAAAATATGTACCTGTTTTTTTTGTTCAAATATTCTTAGGGTAGCCCGGTGTTTGGTAGTTGGCGGTGTTTCACCCCCATGCCTCAGAAAAGCACGTAAAACCAATGGTCCTGCGCCTGACCTCTCTCCGGTCGTGTCAGATTGCTGTCCCTCTGTGCCATCGGGCTATGAGAGTGAAAGGAATAGAGAGTGCACCAGTGTTTGCCCACAGACTAGTCATATAAAATATAGCCAGGCCACCGTAGTCGAAATCGCTTGGGGGACTATTATCATTACTATTATTTCGCGCAACACGGTGGGTATATTACTTCCGTGTAAACGCAATAGTCTAGAACAGTCGATGGTAAAATGGAAAATTGATAATACTTATATACTCTCCGATAACTAGCGATTTATTCAAAGGCTAACATTTATTATAATTTAGTCGAATCCAACCTTCATTTAAGGGGCTACCCGGATTTTTTGCGCGCTCACTAGCGCCACTTTAGTAGAAAAATCATAACTCGTTAAATTAAAGTCCAATCAAAAATCTGGTAGATACGATTGTAGTACAGGTTCTATAGTTTATTTAGTACGTTTAAATTGTTTCTAAAGTAGTTTACTGTAGTTAGAGTTAGAAAAACTGCTAAATATGGCCACTTTTAGCATTTTTGCTAACTGTAACTGCAGATAACTCTGTTTAATTGAACTTAAACATTGTGTCTAAACCACATAATAGTATCTACCAGATTTTTGATTGGTCTTTTATTTACCGAGTTATGATTTTTCTAGTAAAGTGGCGCTAGTGTGCGCGGTAAAAATCCGGGTAGCGCCTTAAGACACCAGCATTGTTGCGGCCAGCCCTTACTGCCATGTGAGGGTACGTCAAGATCCATTAATCAAAAACACTCCTCTATTTTGTTGCATATGCATTAATACCACGGCATTCACCTTTTTATTTTGTTTCGTTATAGCTATAATTAAGACGCGAAACCGAAAAGGAATTAATTGAAAAAGGCGTTCGCTATAAATACACAACGCCATTTTTTTCTTAGCGGTCGTTTAATCTCTTATGCATAAAAACCACAAGTTTTCGCAAATTATTTTCGAATTAACTTCACAGTTAGGGTTAACATTTTTGAGAGATGATGAAGCCAAGATGCTGAAGCAATATGAAACGATTTTTGTTTCTTTTCGAATTATTATTTCTTTTTATGCATAAAGGACCTTGAAGTTCCACAAAAAATAATTTATAGAGGATGTTAAGATTGATACAACCACAAAACTTGTCGCAAAAAATAAATATTAAACTGAATGTCCTTGAGCATACGAGAAACAAAGTGTGGGCTGGAACGGGCTCTATAAAACAATGCCAATGATATTAAGATCAAAAGATAAGCAAAGTCGGAATATGAACATCGTTTAATAAAAACTTAATCGATTCCATGAGCACCGCGAGAATACACGTACACGCATTTGCATAATGGAATATTTTTTTAATGAATTTAATTTAGCTTTATCATTGCACTTCTATTAATACGCTGTTATTAATTTAAAGTGTATGTACCTATGGGTAGATACTACGAGTGACGAAGTAGAAAGAGATAGCCCCAAACGCAGTTCATGTTTTTTTTTTGCCATCGGTCTTTATCGGTAATCTTCTTATATCATTTTCAAATATCCGATTTATTTGTTTGTTTGACTGAACGCGCTTATCTTAGGAACTGAAGAAACGATTTAAAAAAAAGTTTTTGTGTTAGATAGCTAATTTTAGGCTACAAAACATTACGATACTACTTATAAGAGCAGAGCAACATTGAAAAACGTTGCAGAAACTGGGGAAAAATATTCCTTATGAGAGCTTCCGTTGTGTACGCAGCTTAAATTGTTAAAAAATCCTTAATATCATGTATGACGGGATTTCTCCGCTTTAAAAGTTCTACAATTAAGTCCTTCAATTAAACTTTTTATTTCATAAATTTGATAAAAAATAATGTACTATTTTCAAAGGTGCTTTGATGCACAGGGGTATTGATTCTTATCAAAATAAAGATATTCATCATCCCGTACATTTTATTTTGTACGTACTCTACCTATACATCATTTGACTTCAATAAATATCCTAGAAGCTATCAGTTTTAAAATACCTGCGTACCAAAATAATGCTTGCAGCTTAAGTACAACGCGCACTTGCGCTAACCTGCTATGGTTTCTGGCCTCTCACTTCCAATGAAAACTCTTACTTTAGGAGAAAACCGAAAATTAACGCAGGGGTCTGCTAGTACTCAATAAGCAAAAAAATAGAGTTATATAAATCGCTGGAATTACATCTAAATCAAAGGTTGTCTGGAAGAGTTATGTACTTATCGATATAATGTTTAAAAATTGAGTCAAACGTTTTCATCAGTTGGTCAAAGCCCCCACCGGTTATGATGTGACAATTAAATAATTAACGAGTCGGCACGCTACAACTTTCGCGGGCCTCCACCGACAAGGTCGGCGGCAGACAGGCTGGCCACGCACGCGCCCCTCTGTAAGACAATACTTGTCTTGTATGCGGTCTTTTTGCTCGTCTGGTGGTCGTGAAAAAAAAAGATCTCGACAAAAGCAATAACTTCCAGTAAGGCGAGATCTGAGTTTCAGGTCTTATTTAAAAAAATGGATTAAAGACCGTTGTTTTTAACAAAGTCTAACAATTGTGAGCGATTATGTTTTGAGTATTAGATTTTAAAATTTTTCTTTTGTTGTAACCTGTCAGTAAGCTATGTACGGAGGGGTGTTATAAAAAAAAACGAAATTCAAAAAGCATTTATTTTCAGGTATCGGACACAGAACAGTATACAGACCCATACATTTTATTAGTAAAAAAATCAAAATAATTAAAAACAATTAAAAGTTAGTAAAATCTTCAAATACGTTATTGAAAGTTAGACAGGAGGACTGTGTTTACTGACTGTAGTTGGGCCTACCTCACAAACGTTTCGAGACGAATCCAGTGCTTCAGCATCAGAGAGTCCCACCTGTCCGCAAAAACATTTAGGATTCTTTTGGTGCTTTCTCGCAGGCGGTGTACAAGCGACGCTGACCGCTTTCTGATGATGGCGTAGAAACCATCAGTATTTGCTTCGACTAACATGCCGGGCGCACGGCAATACCGCGGCAACCCCATCAGCATCCTAAACCCATTATTATACCCATTATTAAAACTTATCTAAAGTCGATTCCTTAATTTGAATGCAATAGCTACATTAATAGCAGACATTATCTGTTAAAGTATCGGTGAATCAATTAATATTAGCTTTAGCTACCAGTCACTAGGCCAAACAAACAACAAGTCCACATTATAATCGCTAACACCATTAGCACCATTAGTCATGGCTCAACAATTCTTTGAATATTGACTTTTACTTCGTTTCCTTGGGCAGGTTTTATAAAGTAATTCCAACGCCTATAGCCTTAACAATTAGACGGATGTAATCTAGAGCTGCTCGAGCTATTTCAAAAGTGAAATCGGTTTTACTATCGGGAAATGCAGTTTAATATCGAACATAAATCATTATTGTGTACAATCAGGCGCAGCAGTAAGCTGATCAAGATATCTGTTCAGATGGAATAGTTTCCATTAGATTTCGCGCAAAGCCGCCTCTGGTTCGTTATCAATCAATTTATCTAGTTACCGGCAAACAGACGGCAGATTTGTTGACCCACAACTGCCCGGACCGGTTCGCCGCTCAATGGACGTTTGCCATTCAGTGTAACTTTGCGAGTCATTTCTGCAAGCATTTTTCTTATCAATTTAGATAAATGATAAGAATTCTTTTTTTTTCATATATCAGATATTTGTAGTAAATATAGAATGAATCCCCAATTATTTTAGAAAGTTTAACGACAAAACGTCGATTGTATCACGATATAAGAAAACAGTACAATCGCAGTGCTAACAAGGCAAACTATCCCCGTCACGACAGTAGCTATAAATTACGGGTAATACGCCAATAAATGTAACAAAAGCTGAGTACGAAATGTTTCGCGCGATTGCTTAGAAAATGTTTCAGAATATAATAATAACAATAAATTTTACAAATTAAAATTAGATTCCGTTTGTTCACAGGCAGGCCTCCTACGAACAGAACACGGGGAGTATTGGATTGAACCGTCCAATCAAATTCCTAAAGACAGTTCGCAAGGACGGCCTCATGTCATTTTCAAAAGATCTGCTTTGAATCAAGTAGGCACTCATAGAGGTAAGAGAGATGTAGATAGGAGACCACATTCCGATAGTAAACCTACACAGAGATATAGCAGTAACAGGTACACGCAAAATCGTCATAATCAATCATATGACTTAGCGAGAAGGGATAGACAAAACAAGCTAGAAATGGACCGTCGTCGTCGAGAATATTTAGAAGAAAGGCAAAGACGATTGGAGGCAATGAGAAGGGACCCCACAGAATACAGGAGACAGCAGGCGAGGTTGCGAATGGAGCAGAGACGATCGCAATCAATGTCGAAGAGCATTTCAGTGGAAAGCAAGTCTGTAGAGAATTCGGCAATGAAAAACAAGGATCGAAAGAATATCAGTAACGAAATGCGAGCGCGACGCTTGAAGAACAGGCGAAGGAGACGTAGACGATCGAAGAACTGCGCGACAAAACAGCCGGCTTATCAGTGGAAGACCAAGAATATGAAGAACCATGAACTGGAGCAACATAGAAAGAATGGAAATAATAATAATAGGGTAAGCATTACATTGCATCATATTGGCATAATATCGGAATAGCGAAAGATTGTTTCGATACCTGCAAATATGACACTATTTCAACGTTATTCTCTTCTTTTAGAAGTATCGCATCAACAACGACTACCGTCGCGGAAACTCAAGAACCCAGAGGCGGCCCACGAGATCGGTGAGCAAACCCCGTCACGTCGAGGTGCTGCTGGTCGCAGACAAGTCTATGACGGACTTTCACGACGAAGACAACATTGAGACCTACCTTCTAACTATCATGAATATGGTAAGTTTTCTTTCAGAACAATTTACAATAAAAATCTTTATTAAAGATAAGTATGATACATTTACAAGTAAGACCCATTTTTAGTTACTCATAATATAATATAATATATATTAATATAACATAATTTTGAACTAATATTCCTCTGAGTAGGTTGAACCTGTCGTAAATGTAACTCAGTATGGACAATCCAGCCTACAGCAAACTACCTACTGTTTATTTTGATTTGTATCATTTTTCGCTAGTGGCGTTTCTTCTCAGCACTTGCCAGATTGTCTGTATCTTGTCTAAAGCGCTAGTAGGACCCAAAAGATAAGGGGACATTTTAGGATAGGAGCCATAATTGTTTGATATCAATTAATTATTGCCGTTCATAAAAGGCATTTTGTGTCCTAAATTGAATAAATGATTTTTTACTATTACAGTAACTTTAAACTCATATTTCTAATTGAAGAGGCACCCCCATGCATCATTCTTCTTTCAAACCAGGTCTCGTCCCTCTACATGGATCCGTCAATCGGAAACTACATAAAAGTGGTTGTCGTGAAGATCATATTCGTCGAAGACATAGGAGCAGCGCCTGATCTAGAGGTGACGACGGACGCTGACACGACCCTGTCGTCATTTTGTCGTTGGCAACAGCAACTCAACCCGGACGATGACGCCAATCCTCACCATCACGATGTCGCCATACTCATCACAAGACAGGACATTTGCAGTCAGCACGGCAACCCTTGTAGGTATGGATTACTTTCAATATATATACCTATAAACCATCTTTATGTCCAATACTGGGTTCTAACTCTTCAACTTACTAAACTTATTGCAAACTATCGTTTGGAGATACTCGTACCTTTTATCCACATCCAAAACGAAGCTAATAAATCATCGGTATTATGTTCCGTCATAACAAAAATCGCATGTAATTTATTACTTTCATTATATAATACAGACTCAAGATCGTTCCATTTTGAAGTGCTCGTATGTTGTAGCATGACTCATAAATATATCAAACGGTAGTGTTTCATATATTTTATCATCTTTTTTATCGCACTTGCACGACTGAAATAGCACTCAATTACGACTTAATCAATTGATACGGGTTTAAAAGTGGTCAAAATATGTAACTCCAGCGTGTATTTTTTTCCCATCGGTAGCGTGTCTAAGTTTAACAATTAATTTATGAGTAGGCACCATGAATGAATCGAATCGGCGCGTGACGGTCGCGCTGCAAATAATGCCGCGATATTATTTACAGTCCGTAGACTAGTGTGACACGCGGTTGCTTCAAATGTATTTGCATTAATACTTTTTTCTAAACAAACTCAAGTCGAGACAAGGTCAATGGCAGGAGCAGGCGTCTGTTAGCAAGTAAACAGATTTGCGATGAGTAACCGGCTTAGAAATAGAACACTTTCGGATCTGATAGTCGCCACCTAGGAGCAGGTGCGTCGGTGCTTCCAATCGGTTCGTGCCTAATTATTTTAAACTGACGTCATTTTTGTAAATAAACTTGGTTAAAATAAAACAATCCTTCTGAATACATAGATTACATAGAACTTCAAAAACTTTAAAACAGAAATACTTACATTAAACTTTCAGAGGATGGAACACGGTTAAACATTGTCATCTCTCATAAAACTTTACAGCTCGTAAAAGATTATGACTAAGAGCTTTTAATATTGAATTTTATTACTGTCTTAGTTTGGGTAAAGCATCTTTACAGCTTGATTGAAATGAAATGAATGTTTATTTGCCTTTGGAAAAGGGTACATTTAGGTGGTTATTATTTTCATTTAGTTCAGCTTTTCCAGCCATCTATGAATAGCAAGCAATTTACTGAAATCACAGACAAAATATTAGTTGTGTGTGTTGGATATTATACCTACTCATTGGCTAAAAAAACTAGCTCCAGATGAAACAAAGCATCAACGTAGTACTCGGGCGGGAACTGTGTAAATAGGAGTTAGAACTTAGTGAAGATTTAACATGACATTTCGAGTGAGTTAAAATAACAGTGTAATCAGTTGTAATCGGGCATGCCCGGCCGTGCACACAATGTTTCACAATGCGAACGGTGTTTAAACTAAGCTGTCGGAGGCGCTCACTTCGTTGATAGTCCTCAGAATTTGAACAACACTTGATTGGCATTTGGCACCAAAGTGTCTGCCCTCGCACTAGGCCACACGCGATCGACAAAAGTTCAGATAATCCGACTCGTATAGATACTCGCAAGTAGATCAATCAAATTGCGATAATATTATAAACTTCTTATCATGTGTCAGATTGGACGGGCATCATCAGCTTGACGTAATTATCTAAATGGTAACGGATTATCGTATAGTAACGTCATTAAAGCTTCTTGTGCTAAATAATCAATATTAGGTAAAATAAAATTAAAAAAAAATTGGACACCAAAGTAAGTAGCCAATGCACTTGTGTTATGGAAATCAGACACAACGGTGGTACCACAACACCCAGACCCGAGACAATATAGAAAAGATTGTTTTCTACATTGACCCGACCGGGAATAGAACCCAGAACCTCACGAGATGGCGACGCTTGAAACCAGCGTGCTAGCCACTCGACCACGGAGGTCGCCAGGAGGTCTAGGTCTAGGAGATATGCACGTCTTATATCAAAGCTTGTCATGTTAGTATTAGTAAATAAAACAACTGTATTAAACTAGGAGTTTTGTAGGTAATACTTATGTAAGTATAGTGAATATACTTCGCTCGCAGTCGGTTGGTAGACTAATAATTCCGCATAATTCATAATTAACACTTGTCGGCTGGCACCGAGGTGTCTGAACGGACTGCCCACACGTACGCTGTAGTCGATATGTAGGTAGGTTCTCGTGTATTCATGTGAATGGTGCTAAGTGGTTGCTGCACAAAAAATATTTTTCGGAACAGACTGAATTCTTGAAAACACACCAGCCTACTATAAGGTATTACGGTTTACATTTGGTTGCCTATGTTCGAAAGTTCACTCAACTTTCAAAAGAGTTTTATTTTATATTTTAAGTTATTTGCATAATTATCAAAGCGCATAATGATCGCTCATAGATGATACCTATTTAACCCTGCTTTCTATTTTCGCGGATGTTTTTATACATAAACCACAAATAGCAAAAATGATGGCAAATCTGCTTCTTAGTAGAACTTGTAGCTCTCAAAATCAGCCTACATTCTTAGGTAAGTGTTCTCCGCTGTCGATCTTTAAATTATCATTAATTACGGTGCCTTGCAAATCACTCAAGGTTCTTGATTATTGCGTAAATTCTAAAACAAGCTTGAAGGTAACTTTGGTGCTTATTTAATAAAATGAACAAACTGGACGACTATTCCGCAACGTAAAAAAAATATATTATATGAATTAATCACGAAATTCCTCACTTTAGTGGTTCAGATAATATCAGGGTATGCGTGGACGTGCCAAATTTATACGCACCTTCTGTAATTTAAGCAAATACAATATGTTCTACAATTAAGTTTAAAAGGAGTAGTAAATCACCGGAGCGGGTGCTGGACAAATTGCCGTTTACATCATTATCGCTTTTTTGCGTAACTTTGTTTGCGAATCGCTAACGGCGCTGCAGTCACATCAAACACACCGACATTAAGGCCAAGGATACTGGGTGTATATAAATTGGACACTCATTATTTTAACAAAAGACTACAACCATATAGCGATACGCAAGTAATTACGAGCGCAAGTTTTTTGGCCAGGCTTACTTTTTTGGCTTGCACAACACTTCTTTACACGATGCAAATAGCGTATTCCTAGCAATTTGAGTGGTTAAATTTATTTATTAAATTCATTTATCATTATGCACGGTTATTTTCTTTCTGCATGATTGTCATATAAAAATTATTTTTGGGTGCCTCATTCAATGATCTTCTTATATATAAAATTCTCGTGTCACAATGTTCATTCCCGTACTCCTCCGAAACGGCTGGACCGATTCTCATGAAATTTTGTGAGCATATTGAGTAGGTCTGAGAATCGGCCAACATCTATTTTTCATACCCCTTAGTGATAAGAGTTGTCCACCCTTAACATTTTTCTTTAATTACGTGGCTGGGCGGGACAAGGCCGGGCAAGAAGAGGATGGGGACGAAACAAAGTTCGCTGGGTCCGCTAGTAATTCTATAGTAAAGCTACTGTAGATTTATAAGATGCCATATCACTTCATTTAAAGTACGGGTACGGAAACTTTTGCTTCAGAGTAGACACACATACTAAGAGGCAAAATACCTGTTGAATTGACAGGAAAAAAAATCTTAGCCGAATATGTATTTTAGGAACAAAAAGGTATGAGTCAGTTCACTAAAGTGGTTCTATTTAAATCTTTCATAGGTGCGCGTGTTATTTTCAACAAAACATTAGGTGAGTCGGAGGATAACCCGCAAACCTGGATAGGCAGGCTGACATGAGCCAGACGCAGATCTTATGTAATGATATCATCGAGCTCTTGATTATTTGTTTAGAATCAAATATTTTTCAGCGGTGCCGACAGCACTCGAGTCTGCTCCGATACTGTGAGCATCAACACTGCACGTGTTTCAAACTCAGATTTGCATACGCTGTATAAATAGGACCAGTGGTGTTTAATGTTTTATCTGAGCTTAAACAGTGTCACTAACTTAAATATTTAACTGTCTGTTTGTGATATTTCTGCCTTTTTGTTTAATTTAAATATTTTCTTTGCGTTTATAATTATTTCTGTAAGTGCAAAACCAGACAGTTTCATTTCTTCTTGTAGTCGTACGTACTGGCGTCGTGTCAATTGGAACCAGATTTCTCTAGTCTGAATTATATATCGGCATAGGCCGAGTGCCTTCGGATATTGACCCACCGGCTAGCCTTCGACTGCCAGCTCGCTAACCGGCCGTACCTAATTTATGTTGATGCAATTTACTCTTACACTCTTGTAATGTTTTTTCTCGGCATCAATATTCGTTTAATATTTATCGACGCGCTTTGTTATGCAAATGCGACTATTTACAAAGCATAAACTTTGTTTCGGATGTTTGTACTCTTTAAATCGCTTTTCGGAACAAAGATTTTTTCTTCATTAATGTGAATTCAGAAATAAGCTCAAGTCGTTATAAATCACGTTAAAATAAATGCGTAGCAAAACGGAGCGTGAAATTCTAACAGGCGAAGGTCTACTCTCTACTACGATTGTCGTAGGTCAATATTCAAATGACGCAGAAAGCACATCGCAGACGGTCGCTCTCTAGCTACAGAATGCGGGTTATTCAGCAAATCGATTCCGATACAGGGCACGTATGACCAAAAACCAGTGTGTAATGAATGCAATGAGGAAGCGTGGTTCGGTAAACGGTACAAACGAGAAGTCGAATGTTCTCGGAAGGCGGCAATCAAAGACAATGCGATTGCGGTAACGGTGTCGCCGCGGGCTTGCACTGCACATGCATTATGCATCGAGACGAGAAAAAAACTGTAATCGTCAATATTGATGAGGTGAATACTTAAAATGTTTGATGAATTTTTGGTTTCTACTTAAATCGTAGTTATACTGTTATCAATCATGGGATCGATGGTGAATAAAACTAGGATTCTTCCATACATTGTTTAATCAGCCACCACAAACAAAGGGTTTTACATAGAAGCACTCACACGTCTTGAGTATATGGAGTCTCAGCGAGGTCTGTCCTTCATCCGAACGGCCCCGCCTGCGTCCGGCGCCTCTGCTGACACCACAATTGCTAACAATACAATATTTTTGACTTCTACATTAACTAAACCAACATTCTTCATTTGGTCAATAGCTTTTAAAAATTATACAGCTTGAAGTAAGAATTGATAATTTACATTCACGATTATGTATGTGTAGGTTCTTGATATTTTTACTACGTATTTATAATCTAAGGTCGTTTTGCCGAAAACAAATAGTTATTGCATTCCTTACCCATCTACCTATAAGATACGCTTCTGCAATCTACGCTTGCGACACTAAGATGTTGGAATAAGTACCATTTACCTTCTTGAAATCTACCTGCTTAATAAACACGTTTATGCACATGTAACGCAATAGTCTCAATTGCATCTCGATTGCATCTTTTATTCGTAACACCAATCGAAAGGCTTAAAATTAAACTCTTCCGAAAACCGCTACATACGTTCGGTAAAATCGATTACGAAGTGTTTATATGAGCTGCGTGGCCGTCATAACCATTAATTATAAAAATAAAAAGGATCCAGACATCCGAAGAAAGCAGACAGATGTTGTCCTCATTTTAAAAACGGGTCAGATGTTCGATAAGCCGCTATCACCTAATCTGAGAGATTAATCGCTGCGCAATCTAAAGACTGCTTCTCGGTAGCGGTCTTTGCACAAAGGGCGTTCGTTAAAAATAATGAACTCAGTTAAGGCGCGATCATATACTGAAACATTTAATTACAATATCGTCTGTCATACGAACGCGAGATGATGAAAGGAACTGTATCGCAGCGAAATTAATGCATCCGATGCCAAATAATTCCGCTTATTTATGTTCCCAAACTGCACTCTCGGGCGCAATGTGTAATGTTAATGTATTTTGATGACAGTTGGAACGAGTTATGCAAGATTGTATCGAATGCTACAATGTCTTTCAATCCGTCGTCACCAGCTTAAGCAAAGCTTTGACAAATCACCTAAATGTTAAGCATACATAAAATCTGTTTGATTTTCCGCTCGTAACATCAAGTGGTTCGTAAGTCTACCACTTAACGGAGTCTGCGGTCGGTCGCCACGCCGTCTCGACTCTCGAGCGTATCTCCGCCTCTTCCGCCGCTCGCTTGGCTCATAGTCTTGCTAATAATATAACTGAGTTATTAACACGGACAAATAGCTCAGGAAGTTGCTACTTGGACCGTTGGAGACAGGTGTGCGGTGAAATAGTTAACAGATGTGACCAGTGTGTAACATTGCATAGCGATTGTAACTAGACTGCTTGAAAAAAATCACTCCTTTCTTCTCGTAGAAATATGTACTACGCATTTGAATCGATTCACCTGTTATTGTCTTATGTGAACAAAGTTATTTAATAATCATTGGTAAATTAGCATAAATGAAATTAGGTTGGCAAGTGATTTATAGACTTCTTCTATATATTTTTTAATCTATCAGAATCCAAAGGTCCGAATCACATCTAGTTCTACTTAGTTAAAGAAGTTTCAAGAACCTTCTTCTGTATAAATATTTCATTTGTTTTTGAATAAGCTGTGCTTTTGTATTGATATAACAAGAAAAATTTAAGAGACGCATTCCTGTAAAAATAAAAGAGGTTGCAAATATTTATTTAGCAAGACATAATTGCTCAATAAAATTGCCATTGCGTCTTGGCGTTATTTTTTGCGGCAAAGGCACGAACGTCGCAGGCACTTAGTGCGTTTTACTCGTACAGAGTAAAATAGTTAAAAAGATAAAATTAGCTTTTTAAACGTTATCCGTGTTCCGTACCATAAAACTGCACAATATTATTGGCAAAAACAGATTATAAGACACACATACCATATGGCAAACTCTACCTTCAAGTTTGCAGAAATATAATGTATGCCACATTCTGGAGAAAGAAAATTGCAATTACTACAGCTGATAGGTACTAGAATAATTGATAACTGATTTCTACTCTTTGATTGGACAATTCGAAAATTAGCACATTAATGTGATTAATGGTACTTCATAAAATTTAATTAAATCTTACAAATGGCTACGATACGAAATTATCCCTCAACCCGTCCCTGCAGCCGTGTACATGTGGTCGACCCCATTGCAGACAATTATTTACCATAAACGGACCGTAAACTGTTTAAACACGCTGACGTTTATTCACACGCGTTTCTTTCTGCATTTTCAAAGAGCTACCAGTGACAATTTATTGATATTGATTCGAAAACTTTTGGACTCGGTTGCACCAACTTTTTTATGTCGGAACGTTTCCACTTTCATCTCGTATACGTATCCAATTCGAGAATGTTTCGGATAGAAAACTTATTACTTATGGTTTTCGTGAGCAGGAAAACGCCTTTTACCACATATTTTATCGTTTGAAATTTACAGTTCCTTGACGCTCGTTTTTGATAAAGTGAGAAAGTGCAACCGAACCTTAAAGTAATGACGAGTGATAAGACGTGCCAATCCGTGTGCGAAATCCGATTTAATAACTCTCTGGGACCAATTCCCGCGTCGCGGAGGGTCGGCCCTTTGCATCGATGATTTACTCACCCCGTAAAGAGAAAATGACAATCGATTAACGTCATTAAAACGTAATTCCACCGCGATTGAGCGTTACAAATCGCAGCTTTATTATGTCCCAGCTGTAACTGGAAATCGACCTCTAAATATGTGCCGCTTTGGGCACTGACCAAGCCCGTTTAATACCTACACATGTCAATAATATTAATTGCCTAGTTTGACGCTTCGGAACATATTTTTTGTACACATAAGGTGTGTCTTTTATATCTTTATAACTTTAAAAAACATGCCGTATAATCATGATTAATGTGGCGTCCTTTTCTGTTTATTACTACAAAATTTATATGGAGAGCTTAGCTCTTTATAGACCCACGTGTTATACTGCTATGCTACTGTAGATACCTTGATTTCATGTGAAACCTTACAAACAATTGCAACAATTCGAATGATAGCATTTTAGATAAGGTCTTAATTTGGTTCCAAGCGTTTAGTAGGTACAAAAGACATCAACGCGTTACTTTTATATTTCTATTGCATCACAGCGTTATGTCTAAAACAAGCTTTTAAATCGTAATTGAAAAAAAAACAGATAATCACAATAGTTGTAAAAAAGAGGCCACGGCACACATATCGAGTTAAACATCATGCCAATATTTAGAAGGGCCGTAAATTCGTTTGTTGTATTGCGTTCGGGAGCCCTTTCGCCGATCCATAAATAAAAAGCTTAAACGCTCCGGTGTTTTGTGTATGAGTATATTGAATTTATTGCACGCAATTTATAGAGCTTTTCATCGGCTTCCGCGTAGCTGTGAGTCAGCGGCGCGGGTATTATTAGCCGCCTATTCCCGTGCCACCACAGACTAGCCAACAGATATCATGCAGAAGTCAATCGCCTACATTCGAATTTGTGTTATGTGAAAGCAGGTACATGTAAAAAAGTTTGATATAAGCGGGGGGAAAGAAGCATATAGGTGATGTGGCATCTTCATATAATATATATTACATAGACTCATTATCCGTTTTGAAAACCAGAAGATTCGCGATTATTGTCTCGCGATGAACCATGTTTGCTCGATCTGTGTTGATCCAGCGAACTCAGTCATTTTATAAGGAATGAAGATTATACCTATTTTTACCTCATCTTAGCGTATTTATTTATGTATCACCAAGAAATCGGTTATATTCCGGTTCTTTTCTTCAGCATTCTATCTTCCTATTTCCATTCTGTATTCCGTTCTGCTTGGTTACATTATTAAATCCTTTTACGCGACTGTTTGTCTTTAGTCAGGATTATTTATTTGGCGTAGCGGTCGCCGCTGCTATGCGCGGCCCGCAATTACTGACGGCGATTTGCGACTTGCGCACACGCACCTAATAAGCGGCTAACATCACACGTCTCACTTAACATTATTCTTAATTAATTTCAATTACGCTCGCTTTCATAATATAAATATATAAATTTGTTGGTTGAAAGTTCAAGTCATAGTCTTCAAATTACAAAGGTGTTATATGGAATCATTTTGTTTCCACACTTGATAATTCTAAAGAAATATGTTTGTTTTGTAAAAAAAATGTGTCCCGTGGCACATATCTACAGTTCTAAAAAATTAAATACATCAAACTTGTGGATTCACATGAAGAGGCACCATTCAAGCGAATTTTTTAAACAATAATCTTATTAATGTTAATTTTAATTATTAAAAGTAAGTGATTTCATTTTCATTTTAAACCTCAATTCTTTAACTCAAAGTCTGTGATTATTAATACACTTTAATAATAAATAAAATATTTAACCAAAATTGTGTGTTTTATACAAGCTTATTTTCCCTTTATTTAATTCAATTTTCTATATTTATTCAATTTTCTTTATTTAATTTAAAATACATTTGTATCGGTATTGGTATCGACGATATTTTTATAGGAGTATCGGTATTGTATCGGCAAAAAGGCGTATTGATGCATTCTTGGTTTGAAGTAACGTCCGTTTTGTATCGTGTTCATGTGTTCAGGAAATTATCGTTGAGAGTGGTAAGGCACCATAGACCTTGAGAACATAATCTAGCCTTCATTTAAAAACTGACGATTGGGTATTAAAAACTTTTTTATTTGTCAACAGCACGTTAGGCGTGGCACACGTGGCTGGGATGTGCAAGCCGGATCGCAGCTGTTCCGTCAACGAAGATAATGGCATCATGCTGGCACACACCATCACGCACGAGCTAGGACACAAGTATGTACCGACGCAGCAAACATTAATTTAATTTTCGAGGAGCTAGATAATTGATCTCTTTTTTGTCGACTTTCTTCTGGTCAGTAATTCCGTCTCTACAGGGTTTTATAGCTAGTTAGTATCTGATAGAATTTGCAGACATCATTGCAGCAGCATCTCCTCAGGCATGTATCTCAAGACTTTAATTGCGGTAGAACTGTTGGAAGATTTTCTTAAAATTCTTGACAGAGGCAATGTTGTGACAATCATCATAATTATTATTTATGGTTTGTACTCATAAACGTTTTATACATTATGATTACATCATATCAAAGAATAAAATACCAAAATACCTAGTGAGTAACAGATTTATTAGCAGTCTGAATACGACAATATTTATGATGCCTTTTCATATTACAAGCTAACTACTACTAATTATTAAAAAATAAATTAATAATAACAAATTATTTAAACAAATTGATGCCAAGTCTTAAATAGAATATAGTGTCAAAATTAAAATTTATCCTTTCAGTTAGCATACTCCATTACAGTGCAACTGTGTAATCATTTTCATGATTTATCTTAGTATCACAAACTGTGCATAAACTAAACCGAAATACAGACGGCGCGACCTTCATAAATTCGCAATAGATAATAGTATCTACTGAATGTTTTACTATGCTATAAAGAATTTAATGCTGGATTAGATAAGAGAAAATTATTTAGACCATAAGCAAGATTTATGTTCGAGGAGCGAAGGCGATGCATTATCGGCGTCGCGGGTCCGATGCTCAGTATTCTGAAACTATAAAATACTATTAGGCATTGATAAATTGAAATAGATTTCATGCTTTACATCGGACAGTAAATTTCATGTGATTTATCGAGCCCACGATATAAATTACTACAGCCAATCAAATACAAACTTTACGTTATGTGTCGTAGAGCTGTAAAAGCTAAATGCGAAGTAAGTGATCTTTAATAGAGGTTGCTTTATAGGTTAACAACATAATTAAGTCTCAGTTATCATTCATTCCAAATGTTAGAACTCAACTACAAATTGTAACCAGCTAAGATTTACTCACCTACTATACATCCAATTGTAATAAACATACTATTCATAGTTTTAGTATGACGATCACGAGCAAAGTTCGTTGAAATCCAGTTTTAATATGAATATCAAGTGAACAAGAGTTCCCATTTCAGTGCGTGTTCGATATCCATCGTCTCACAACACCAAATTATTCCTAGCCGTATTTACGTTGATCGTTTTACGCAACGTAAACGTTTACAGTATCCAGTAGCTAAGGGCCGCATCGCACGATGATGCCATGGCGACGCCAGAAGAAATAATAAAAAAATATGCCAAGCAAACAATCTAAAACCCATCTCTCAGACTACAAAATTTTAATAACAAAAGGCTTGAGTAATCGCAAGTAGACCCACTACTTTTTTTCGTCAAAATACTTTACGCATATCATAACTAAAACGCGGCTTGAACAAAGAACTGATTACTTACTTTCCTGTTATTAAAACAAACGATGTTTTTATCAAGTTAATTTAATAAAGTGATTTTGCACTTTTTTTATAAATTAAAACTTTAAAACAAGAACTCCCCAACTATGTACTGTGTACCAGCATTCATTCGTGTTTATATTCAAAATGTTAATTTCTGATATGTCAGCACCGTAGCATCGCAGAGTGAGAGGTGGCCCTAAGGCTTATAAGTTCGATTGGCCCACAAATAGGTTATTGTACGTTGCAACAGAGTTATTAGTCTGTCATCCACTTCGCTTCAGGCGCTACTGTATGAGTTTCGCGATATTTGCCGAGGTTCTCTATCAAACCCATTAGTCACATCAATATTCTGATCACGACGATTAAAGACTAGCAGGAATATCAAACATTGCGACATATGGAATTTGGAAAGATCGAACAGTTAGTTATATCACTGGAGTCAATCTTACATATTTAATACGCTTGGAAATGTATTATACTCGTAGCTTCAGTTTGAAATTTTAAACTCAGCCATTTCGATTGTATGAAATTGACAATTTCATACAAAAACAAAATAAGTGCCAGATAGGTTATCCGACTGATAACCCGACCACTCCCACGAATGCTTAGGTATTTTTAAAACTACACGTCAGCGGTTATTGTTATGCTATATTATTTTGAAAATAAGTGCTAATTTTATTTGGCAACTGTTGCCTAGCGCTCCGCTATCGACTGACTCATGTTACTAACTCGGTATCGCCGCAAGGACGGTGCTTTCCGATAGAAACCGTTAGAAAAACTGAAAAATGCATTGACTCTGAGACGGAATAGATTTTTATTTAAAAATAAGCAAGTTCTTGTGGCACGTGTATTTCCGTTACTTTATTGATTTTGCACTGTTATGAGCTCTATCTTCAAAAGATTTTCTTGCTGGTCGATCCAGGAAAATCTGCATAACAACGGACTTGCTAAGTGTTTACTATGGCCTGGCTTGCTTTTACCTGTTTTCCATTCGAAATCTTAACAATTTGCAGTATTCAATACTTTCAATGCGTTGCAGTTGTAAGCCGTTGCTAAAAAGGATTTAAATCTCACTTCGATAGTGGGGTGTAAATCCGTGTAATTTAAGGCCAGGAATTGTGCGAACACAAACGAACGCTTATTATGAGCCAACATGTACGAGAAAAGACTCCGCGAAATATAGCTGAGGCATTGAATATTTTGAATACGTACCGAACAATTGGTTATTTACAGTTTACTGCCCGTAACATGGGATCACGTGGGTGTTAATAATGATCAATATTCAACTACAAAACAAAAGTCAAGTCTTAATTTTCTTTATGTCCCACACCACACATATACAGAGTGGTTAAAGGCAGAAAATGATAGCTAATGACCCCGATTATAATAAACCATTTAGATTTAGTACACGATTTACCAAACTTTGTTGTATTACTAATTTGGCAAAGCAATACCTTAAAAATTATAAAAATGTATTTACTGAATCGATAAATCGATTTATAGAGTCCACAGACACATTCAAACTAATTGAAAATAACATCGACGTAACCTATCATTCATACCAATTATCTCTTTCGTTGCATCAATAAGTAAATAACGTAATTGTATTTACGTGGTAGACAACACCCACAATCATAATCCAAACAGAGGTTACATAACCGGTGCGCACAATGACCTTCCCGAGACGTGAATGCATCATTCGTCGCGTGCGATGCTCCCGCGCATAATCGCTCAACAACATCGTTATTTTTACCCAGCTTATCTTAAACAAAGAATAATGAGTGGAAATGATAAAACGGACACTAAAGTGCGCTTGTTAATACAATTAAAGATTTTATTAGCAATAAAATTGAATTGACCACACGGCGGCGTACGGCGAGCTTAGCGCTGATTATGTGTTCGGGTTCGTTTGGTTAGCAAGCAAACAGCAAACAGGTACCTACTTATTTAAATTCAATGTTTCATTAAACATGTCTTTTTCCTATCTTGATTTATTAGGAGCTTTTGCCTTTCAGGCATATCAACTCAAAAACAGCACATTTGCAGTACTAATTGTAAGAATTATTAAAATCATTTGATTCTACGATTATGTACTACATAGCGTAACGTAGTAGTAGGCAGATTCGATATTTAATGAGTTTCCTTAAATTTTTGGAATAGAATATTGACTGCTCTTTGAATATAATAGGTACAACGTTTTAACTGTGAATTTATTGAATAATGCGACAAAATGTATGACAAAAAAATACTATAGATTTTGTAACAATCTCACATCAACTGATTTTAATGATCCTATTTTCAATTTGTAATAATATCGATAAATGGAGGCAATAAAGACAAGCTGTATACATTTTAGTGCCTTAAATCTATTCAGAATTGGGCCTTCCAAAATAAGCTTATCATTTGAAAACTAAATTTTCAAATGATAAGCTTATTTTGGAATACAAATTAAATTGTAGCTGTTTCAGTGGTTCATAGGTAAAAGGGACAGTACAGGTAGGCAGGTACATTGTTTATAACATCGATATTTATAATAAGTTTACTTGTTTTTAAAAACTTGATCAAACATTACATTTATCACTTCATTATCTGCTTTATGAAAGAACGAACGCGATCGCTACAAAGAGTCAATCGGCCAACGTCCAAATCATTTACCTACACCTACACAAATCACCTCATCAAATTAACCGTTTACACCACATTTATGACTTTATTCTTGTAATATATCAGAAAAAGATTTATAACTTAACGCCAATTAATCGTATAAGGTTGCTTTATAAATCAAACAAGAGTATCACATTACTTACATGTTTCTCTTTTATTGCTATAGATAGGAAAACAGAAAGTAGTGCATTTACACCCCCAGCAAGTTTTTCAATAATTTTATAACATGTGTTGCAAAATAATAAAAACCAAAATTATATTGTGTTACGATTACAACTCAAAGGATTAGGAAATAATACCTAGAAATTTCATATTTTTTAAGTTATCATAATTAATACCTTAGCAAAGCTGTTCTTAAACAAAGTCATATATTTTCATACTACCTATCAATGTGATTGACACTTGTGATTGGCACTCGCTGCTGGTAATACCGATTACGCTGCCTTCTAATAGAGTCATTAAAATAGTCAATTTCAGAGCTCAAACGCATTTCCACATCGTAATATCATGCATAAGAATGCACTGCAAAATTACACGCATTTCTCAGACACGAATAACAATTTTAACTGTGCCAAAAATGTAACCGCAAATCCCCTGGACTGTATTGTTCAGCAGTGTTTGTATTCTATGCACATTCTCCGACAAAATTGTGGAAAAAAAGGAGTTATAACTAAGTAGGTAATGTGTTTTTTGAATGATCGCCCTTGGTGACCGCACATTTAAGGCGCTGGTAATTTTCAAATCTTAAAATTTGTTACAAATATTTATTGTAAATGCAAAAGTTTGTGAGGATTGATGCTTTCAATTTTTCTTCCAGATCATAAATACTGAATGAAATACATTTTAATGTAACCTTATGATAATACACCATTATCCTGACCACGTAGGTAGGCCATAATTCATTGGTTAGGTACTATAACTGGTAGGAAGGCAACTTTTTAATGAAACTTTTGTTCCAGCTTCGGCCTATACCACGACACCGAGAAGATCGGTTGCCACCGACGCAAAGGGTCCACCCTGCACATCATGACGCCGATCTTCGAGTCCGACACCGTACAAGTTGCCTGGTCGCGCTGCAGCAAGAGAGACGTCACCAACTTCTTGGAGTTAGTGAGCTGATAGCATTATTTTCGGTTTTTGAGGGAACACTTAGAAAAAAGTTAATATCAATCAATCGAGCATGTAGTGCTTTATAATATATGCTTTATAAAGAAATTATATAACCCTCCATGTTGAACCGCCGCCGATCACAAATTATAGAAAACACTTTTTCTTTAACAGAGTGGCTACTAACTTTAACAATAATTATACTCAACATTTAGACTTATTTACTGCGAGGCCAAACCTTTTTTCAGTTTTTATATGGTATATCTCCCGTAATCATTATAGATACATGTATTATATTGCTGTTTGTTTTCCAACAAGTAAAAAAAAAATATATGAGGATAAGTAATCTTCATAATAAGTTACAGCAGATTCTTTAACATATCCATGAATGGCACAGTGTAGGCGATTATTCTGAATACAATAGACAAAATAGGTAGATGTTAAAGAAACATTAGCCATTAAATGCTTTTAGCGCTTGTAAAATAGGTAACTAACTAATTGATCGGTATCTGTATTAATTAAAACATTTAAACCAAAGCAAAATAATGCAGGCAATTAACGCAAAAATCCTTTTCATTTATCAACGACGCGTATCTTTGATATCCGGCAGATATCATAAAACATAAGTACATTTACTTCAAAATAAAAGGTACTACTACTTTCGTTATTACAGCCACTTACATCCAAACTAGTGTCATTTAGCATAGAAAGTTATACGATTGTGCTAGTTATCTGTCATCTTATTACACGCTACTTACAAATAGTTTACGATCTCAATAAAACTGAAAGTAGGAATAGAAATCCTACACGCAGTAAACGCAACGCCTGCGCAGGTGGACGTGGAGGCCGGACGCCGCTATCGTCGCCAAGGCCTCCAAATATTAATTATTTATGCCGTGATTCGATCCGTCAATATTTATTATGTTCGGCCCAAAACTGCGTGTTTTAGTTATTTGTCATCGGACACACTAATCACCATAAACCATAAAGTTATAGCGCATCATCCGATATTTTTATAGCCAGCCTTTACTTCATTCCGACACGAATGTGAATGAATGAATGTAATCAAGCACATAATTATGGTAATGTGTAGCAGCAGTTAGTAGATAAAAGTTAATACCTAGTTTATATTTATAAAAATCGTTATGAATCGATTTTATAACCTAAGCCAGTATTATGTGTTCTTTATGGAAATTAATTAGGTTTATACGCTATACTAGAGGTAGAAGCTTGATTGCTTATATTTTATTAACAACTAGCGGTCCCCCGCGACTGCGTCCACGCGTTTTGAGTTTGCTAACTCCCCTCCCGTTTCAGCGTGATGTATTATAGCCCAAGCCTTCCCCGATAGATGAGCAATCCAACACAAAAATATTTTTTAAATGAGATTAGCGCGTTTAAACGAACTTACTAATAACTTACTAACAATTAAAATTATATTTGACCTTTTGACGTCCAGGTCACTCTCTCATTGTTGTACTTGAAATTGTTTAGTTAGTAAGAAGGTTAATTGCATGAATTTATATTTCCAGTGCTGGCATGGGCGAATGTTTGAGCGACAGGCCTTCGCAGGACGAGTACATCTACCCGGAGGTCCCAGCAGGTAGGCATACATTAGAGCGTTCCTAGAAATGTGTATTGCCAAGTGTTGTTTCCTTTATAGCAAATGAAGAAACTGGTCTCAGAGAGCAATATTTTTTCATTGGCATTGATCCAAAGTGTCCACACTCGACGAGATTTATTTCAAATCTCTACACGTTGACACTGGTTCAATGTAAATGCAGAGTTTTAATGTTAATATTAAAAAAATAAAGAGAAGAAGCGTAACGTTTTCGGAGAAAAGCTCTTTTGGAAAAACATCCGTAACCGCTTATCGTTTCGAAACTGTTTGAATGCAGTTTATAGTGATCTTCAGCATCCGAATGATGATACTGAAACCTAGTTTTAGCTAATCTCGTCGCTAAATGCTTAACTAAAACTTAAACTTTTGGTAATACCTACCTCTAGCAAACTAAACTGAGCTTACTGTCCAGGTGTGATGTTCGACGCAGCAACGCAGTGCCACCTACAGTTCGGCGCGGAGGCGGTCGTTTGCGCGAAGCCTTCGGAGCTGTGTGAGCATCTGTGGTGCCTCGTCAACAACACCTGCAAGACCATGTTAAGGCCAGCCGCGCCCGGCACTACTTGTGGACCTGATATGGTGAGTAACAGATTGAAAGGCTGCTCTTTAATACGGCTGACAGATAAAGAGTTTACAGAGATATTTTGTCATTTAGACCCTTTACACACTGTGACTTTTAACAGCGATGCAGTCGCGATGCTTACGTGCGTTAGCATCGATGTAGTCGCAAAATGTCAACCTTTACACACTACGCTATTTTTAGTATCGATACAGTCGCGATGCTAACGCGCGTTAGCATTGATACAGTCGCAATGGCGAAGCTGGAAAATGAAAAAATACTGAATTTTGGCGTTTGCATCGATACTAACGCGCGTTAGCATCGATGCATTCGCACTTCTGCATCGATGCAAACCCGCGACTGTTCATTGCATGAGTCGACCAACCAATGTAGCCAAGCTTAGCATAGTAATAATAATAATATTAAT
Source organism: Pyrausta purpuralis (assembly GCA_963924145.1). Lineage (NCBI taxonomy): Eukaryota > Metazoa > Arthropoda > Insecta > Lepidoptera > Crambidae > Pyrausta > Pyrausta purpuralis. The sequence continues at coordinate 16,625,939 of OZ001653.1, read as the reverse complement.
AATTTATTCATCAAAATTACAGCGTACCAACCGTAATCTACATACTTAAGTATAAACTTTACTATGGGCAGATTTACGATAGTCAGTAAGGAAAGCCTATTCGTAAACACATTAAATTTCACTATAAAACCTTCGATGCATAGGCCGTATGAATGAGTTAACTCATTAAGTTCTGTTAAAATTAAAAACAACAGTAATTTGCATAGCTAACAATAAAAAGGTAGTACTCAGATAAAGTTGTTCTTTACCTTCCGTGCTAGTAAAACTGTGTTACGGCAAGGTAAAAGCATAGGTTTGGTATTTCAGGTAAATAACCAATTACTCTTGTCTTTCTAACAGTGGTGCCAGAACCAGACATGTGTGCCGCGCACTCCATCACCAGTGCCGAGACACGGCGGCTGGGGCCCATGGAGCGAGTGGAGCGAGTGCTCGCGCACGTGCGGCGCCGGCGTCTCCACGCAGTCGCGCGAATGCACCAACCCGGAGCCCTCCAACAACGGCAACTACTGCATCGGCGACCGGAGTCGGTGAGTAACATACCTCACTTTTTTGTTCACACGACCGCCAGCGGCCTGTCGATCCGTGAGCGAGTGAGATTACAAATGTTCTTGCCTTATGTCATCTTCCACTACATGCCAAAACAGTGCTCGGGCTATCTATCTAGGCTGATCTTCAAAATCGCTGGTCTTCATACCTAGGGCCATATAACCGTCAAAAAAAATCATGAACTTATTTCGTATTTTTAACTGCTTAACTAACCCAATTAGGAAACTGGGCAAGCCCTTACTCTTCCATAAATAGAATGATTGAAATAGACACAATTTTAACTGGAAGAGCTAAGTTATTCTACCTATAACAGATACAAACTTATACAGAATTATAGCGTGTGAACTGCGATTCAGATTGATATCGCAGTCCAATAAACGTGCGACGAATGAACACACCATTACAATTCCAAGACACCAGAAAAGTCCCTGTCATAATGATACGCAGTCTGCGAATACAAACTAGTTCATTAGGTATCGATTGGAAACGAAGTGCATATTAAAACGGTAAATGACATAAAACACCGTTTATAGTGACAACAGATAAGCGTGGAGTATATCATGATCGTAAACCTATATCGTAGCATGTTGCAAAAACCTGAAGCCCTAAAGCCACAAATAATGTAATTCTTGGAATCACTCACTCTACTTGGACTCAGGTCAAGACGGAGATAAAATTACGATTAAGTATTTTTTTGTGGAGGAAACGTCATGGTTAATAAATTATGCAGAAACCTTAGGGGGTCTGAAGGACGAGACAGATTCGTCTGAATGTAACCGTGACGGCAACGCTTCAGTTGAGCCTAATCAGATGATTCTTCTAAATAGCGCTGAGTAAAGGATTAGGCGTCCAATGTCAAAAGGTTATCCAACCGTCTCAACCGCAAACTTCAAAGTCGTTTTGACTATTCATTTGTTTATGTCTGTTTTTTAGATACAAAATCTGCAACACGGACCCTTGCCCGATCAACGAGCCGACATTCAGAGAAGTGCAGTGTTCTAAATACAACAACAGAACTTACAAGAACCACACAGTGACCGAATGGGTGCCCTACTTCGACCAAGGTACCATATTGTTTACGTAAGAAATGATACCTAGGTGGGTATTATAGTAGATATATAAAGTAGGTATAACTTTCGTTCAAGCTATAATTTCACTGTTGTTATTATTATTTGTGGAGCACCAGAAAATGGTACGGTAATGGACTAACTGACCTTTGTGCCCACAGACAGGCCGTGCGAGCTAAAGTGTGTCCCGAGAGACGATAGTGACCTGGAGTCAGCTCCAGCATTCGTTGCCGACGGAACACCCTGCAGGCAGAGCATCGGCTCCAGGGATATGTGCATTGCTGGTATGCACTACTAATTATGACGCTGCTCTTTTGTCTAATGGCTAAGAGATAGCAAATCTGATTGAACCTGATAACTGATTCACAGACCGGGCATTTGACATTTCTTTCTCAGTTTTTTTGAGCAAAATAATTTGGCTTGGAGTAGATTCTCATCTTCTTATAACTAAAATGTGTAAAAAGATACCTATAGCACTATTGGGACCGTACGCGACGACAGCGTCAGCATACTATTGGCGGACGTTAAAATGACAAATGGCTGGCTCTCATTACGAAAAGTAGTTAAGCCAAAGTTATTTCAATGTACTATCCATTTCATCTATTCAATTTTGTTTATCTATAGTGTTTTTACTCATTAATAAAATAAAATGCTAACCTACGTAATTTTTGTACCAAAATTACTAAAGGAATTGGTAACAGAAGTCCGCCAATGTTGTCAATTTTTTTAGTCACCGCAGCTCTACAGTGATATTGTACAGCTCTGTCATCAATTCGGGTTAGCTATTCTCGTGGCGTTAGTAAGTCGACCACTAAATAATTAATGGAATCAGGCGTTACTTGCGGAAAATCATTATTAAGTTGAAATTTATAAAATTATTTTGCTTTAAATTTCCGCTAAGCGACGCCGGTGCATGCATTTAACAACACGAACCGTCACCGCGTTTAGTCTTAGTTCAGGCAAATGTCGAATGCACCACCCGCCCTCCCTCAATACGCATGCGGCACAGCTGATGCAATTATTAGTACCCAACACCAACGTGCAAAAAACCTCGATGCGTTTCGCCACTACACGTGGCATCCTCAGGAGATGTTGTCGCCTCGGACCACTAAAGACAGTTATAATATGTCGACAGGGGTATGCTACAAAGTTGGGTGCGACTGGGAGGTGAACTCTGACGCGGAGGAGGACGCGTGCGGCGTGTGCGGCGGCAACGGCTCCGCCTGCCAGACCGTCAAGGGCATCTACACGAAGGACACCACCAAGCAGTCCGGCTTAAGCGAGGTAACGACTCGTCGGTAACCAGATTAAGGGGCTGCGCAAATTTAGACACTTTATTACCGGGACACCACTCACAACCACGCGAGTTAAGTGGAAGCTAATGGGCACAAACCTCTATATTAAAAAAAAAATATAGGAACAGTTTTACTCACGCAGGTTAACTACGATTAGAAAACTATTCATCCATTGTTGAATGTCAACATTATAAAAATTAAAATTGGTTCAATAATTGGTTGTTAAGTTTTAAAATGCTTGCATTTACTGGTCCGGGGTCTGACTATGTTTTTTTTTAATAATTGGGAAGAATGACGTCTTTGTAGAGAGTGGCTGATATCATGTTGATTTTATCAAAATAAATATTTACTTGTGCCTCGTATATCAATTCACACAAGACAAAAGTTGACGCATCAGTATATACTTGCAGTAATACCTAAGTAGTAACAACGCGGCGACGCAATATCAAGATGATTTTGAAACTCTTAAGCCGTGGTCAAATTTTGGTAGCGTTTACTATGAACAGACAACAACACATCTTATGCAGATGTAAAAAGTTTGCAACAAAAAGGGGTAGCCCAATGTGCTGGCGTTTGTATATACTTAAAATGTTTGAGGTAGAAACGTCGTAGTAACTCCCACATATTTTACGATGCCAATGTTGTATGACAGGTAGCGGTCATCCCAGCCGGCTCAAGAAACGTGAAGATTCAAGAGAAAGTCAGTCCTGGAAACTACATCTCTATTGGAAGCGCGAAGTCGAGAAAGATTTATTTGAGTGGAGCAAGGTAATTACATTTAGCTTTTTTTTTCTGAATGATGGGTTTCGGATAATACTGCAGAAGGAATTAACAATATGTTATTTATTTTAGGAATACCACTTTGACTGAATACTTCGTGGCTGGAGCGCAAGCGATCTACGAACGAGACCGTGATTGGGAGAAAGTTAGGATCTCAGGGCCCATCGCGGAAGACATCAAAGTTTATGTAAGTAGTGATTATGTATCCTATAGATTACGAAGCTCTGTTTATAATGGCCTAATTACCAAGCTAGGCTAGTAAAGTTGCTGCTTTAGGAAGAACCCATCATATTATTTATATTATGACAAAACTATCATCAAAAAGAAACTACTGTCTAAGTACCTACTACTTTTAAAGAATAAGTAAGGCCTAAATTACCTTGGCTAGTAAAATTCCTACCATAAGAATTCCACTATCCTTCACATACCTACTATGAAAAAAAACTATCATCTATCGAAAATAAAGTCTAAGTCCTACATATACACGACTAGTATTAGTAAGCCCTAAATCCAGTGCAGTAGTTACGAGAAAATATTTTAGTAAATATAAGAAACGATGCTACGAAAGCTTTGTTTGGTCATAGTTTACATAACTTAAATTGGTAATATCTATTATGTATCAAAGTAAATAACAAATGGATATTCTTGTACTATTGACATCGATATTACTTTTATAATTTCTACAGACAGACCACAAAACTACAAACGTTTTTTTATCGAATATAGCAAAGTCGTGTCGTGACCTCGTAACAAACGACCTCTTGTACTTACGCTCTTTTAGAATGGAGAGTTTTTAAACAATTATTATTATGGAAAATACTAAAAGAAATGAAAAAGAAAATAAACGGTGACCTTCGTTTATGAAGTTCTTTCAGGAATAAGCTAAAAATATGCATGTAATTTTTTTGAAATGCTGACAATAAAAAATATGAGAACAACGACGTTTTATATTTTTCCAGCAACGAATATACCGCGGCAAACACCGCAATCCAGGCGTCACCTACCAGTACACAGTGGACCGGCAACGGCAGCGGCGCTTTGGCTACCGGCTGTCCGAGTGGTCAGCGTGCTCCGTCACCTGCGGCGTCGGCTACATGCGCCGCCACTACGAGTGCGTCGACGAGCACAACCGTGAGTGCATTCTATCAATTTCTGAACGCGTCGTTTGTGTAGCGGTTAGCGCGCTGGTTGCCACCCACGAGGTCCCAGGTTCGAATCGCGGGTCGGACCAAAGTTTGTGTCTAGGCTTTTACATCAAAAATACAAGATACAACTCGGAGTCTGGCAGTTGGTGGTGATGACACCCCCGTCACCCGTGCCTCGGAAAGCACGACCGTTGGTCCTGCACCTGATCTCTCACTTGGGTCATGTCGGATCTGCCGTTTCACCGAATACCTAATGAGAGCGAAGGAACAGAGAGTGCATTTTTTTTTATTCGAAATGGGTTTGCTCTTGACTCTAGCCTACACCTAATTGCGCTCATCCAGAAGAAGCCTGTTCACTCTGTTTTTAAAAGTTTTCGGGTTATATTGTGAGTACCTATGTCGACGAGCGTGATTGTATGTTATTAATATCAGCTCCGGTGGGATGTAGTGTGTACAGTAGACCGGCTTGGGCTGCCAGCTGCCCGAGTGCCTGTTACCGCAATTGTAATCTTTATCAGCTTGCATTAAAGTTGGCTTAAAAATCTTACGCAACTAGGCCGCTAGACGTTCAATACTTAACATATATCTCCTCACCCTCAAAGTCATTTATTCCCGCATAAAGGGTCTAGTGGTCTACCTCCATTGTGATCTTGCGATCATTAAAGTCATCTGTCTGTTTGCAATTGGTAATCCTACGCTACTTTAAATTATATGAAATGAAATTCAACTTTTGATATTGCTGTGTCTAAAGTTGCAATATTTTTGGTGTCTATCACGTAATAGTTTCTTTGTCGACAGATCTAGTGGAACAATCGCAGTGCTACCATATCGAGCCGCCGCGGCACGAGGCGCTGATGCAGCAGTGCCGGCCAGCCGCCTGCCCGCACTGGTGGGTCGGCGCCTGGAACCCTTGCTCGAAGCCCTGTCACATGCCGGTCAGTAAAAGATAGGTTACACACAATCTAAGCATAGAATGGTTACACAATATCTAAGCATAGTTCGGTTACACATTATCTAAACATAAATTGGTCACACATAATTTAAGCATGGATTGGTTAAACAAAATCTAAGCCTAAATTGGTTTCCCAATATCTTAGCATAGATTGGTTACACATTATCGAAGCATTAATTTGTCACACATAATTCAAGCATTTATTGGTTACAGAAAATCTAAGCGTGGATTGGTTACTCAAAATCTTAGCATAGATTGCTTACACAAAATCATAGCATAGATTGGTTACACAAAATATTAGCATCAAAGGAGCTACGACATCGAACTGAACGCACTAGTAGGTTGTGGGTACGAAACCCTTCTTCAAACTATGTCACGTACCAAATTTACGTATCAATAAGTTATAGCAATTACCTGTACACTTTGTATCTAGAGATTACGCAAATGCAAAGTATTCACATTTACCCGCATGCGCTGTTGGATGGACATGAAGTATTAAAACTTTTATTTATTCCTTTTGGTTCTTTGCAGGGTGAAGACGCAACGAAACAACGCAGTGTTTACTGCGTGGACAAGGTATCGAACGGGGTTGTGGAAGACTCTAGATGCGATGCGACCACAAAGCCGATAAGCGTCATCAAATGCGCTGACGTGCCGGCGTGCTAGCGGCCAATGAATGCGACTACCAATTGGATCACGTTACCTTGGATTACATCCAACAGAAAAACACGAATTACAAACAAAATATGAGAGTCAAATGACTGAAGATTATTTTCACTAAGTAGCTGATTAATACCATTCTAAAAACAAACGATTGGCTACGATTTCCAGTGACAGAACTAAATATTTGAACAAACATGTTGACAGTGAGAGTGAAGTGTTTTGCAAAGCGAATTTACGAAGGACAAAGAACTTTAAAGTGGACACCACGAATGTGACTGAGAGTCAGGGGTATGTGTTACGTTTTACTTACAATGAATAAAGTAACCCATCGAATAGACTTAAAATTACCTATACGCGTTAAGAACTCGAATAGAATCACTCTGTGGTGACGTGCGAATCTCGTGAGATACGAAACAGTTTTCTGCAATTACCACTTACTGCCATATTACATAAGTAACTTCTAGTTTTAACATAGTCTCCGCTTAGATATTAACGACTTATAATATTTTTCAGTATTAAAGTGGTGTATGCATTTCTGGAAATATGCAGACTAAATGTGAAAGTGTTTTGTATGTACTATAAAATTGGACCAAAAATATTTTAGAATTCAAATTCACGTTGCCATAATCACGGTTACTGCCAATATGACACTGTATTATATTGTTAAAGTTAATTAATAATAGTCCTATTTTAAGTTAGTAATTAATACTAATAAAGTCGATATTTTTCTATAAAATTTGAAGTAGGTACACAAGACGTAGTAGGTAAAACATTGCTTACCTTTAGAATATAGTAATACGTACACAGCTAGTCAACAAGTTATGCAATGTTTAGCAGTAATGATAGCTATCGTTCCATGTCATTTGTTTAAAACTCGTAGTTTACACAACCCTGAAATAAACAATACTGTAATACAGCTAAACTCAACTTTTGGCTAGAGATTTTATGTTGCGCCCGAAGTACTACTCCTAAATCGTTTTTGCAGCCCTTATAAAAAAGGTTGAATACCGCTGCTGTAATGTAATTCAGATTTAAGTTTTGTACCTACTTCTGTTGGTTTTGTAATCATTGTGAACAATTGCATTTGATACCACTTTTTTAATCTATTTACTCGAATGTATATTATATCATACGTACGTTTAAATGTAACATCTGGAACAAATTAATAAGAATATATTTACAAACTAATTTATACTTTGTTTTGTGTCTTACCTTTCTACATGTGACTATGCATAATTTTATATGAATTAGTTATGTTATTTATGTACGTACCTATAGATGTAATCGTTGTAAAGGTAAGTTCACTGATGTTTCAGTTCTAAGACTCATCAAGGAACAAGTTGTCGATCAATTGATACACAATTTTAATTTGATCAAATAATCTCTTTTTAACTAACTCACTTGCTATAGGTAGTTACTATTTCATTATACTGCATATTTGATTTTTCGTTAGTAAAATATCACATGGATGTAGAAGATAATAATTATAATTGTGTATTTAATTAGACATGGCAATAAATTGTGCATCGTTAAAATATATCTTTCAATTATAGCCCATCTTTTACTATCTTGAAAAAGATTCAATTTTCCCTAGCCTGTTTATAGCCTAGGTTAAAGAAGAAATCGCTTGGAACACATTTTTTTTGTAACTTTGTTTGGACTATTATAGGAGGTTAACATAATATCAAATGTCCCAGCCCGTTCCTCTTAAGCTGGGAGGGGGTTTCGAGCTATTTTTTTACGTTTTTCGCATATTTATCAGAAACTTTACGTCATAGCGACAAAAGGTCTCAACCTTTTACAAAAATCAAAGCTAATAACATTTTCTGCAAGTTTTACTTGAAGTTCAAGTTATGTACCGACTTCAAAAAAAGGAGGTTTTCAATTCGCCCTTAATTTTTGACATCGTTGGGGTGTCCCGCATCCGGTCAATTTTGTATAGACCGGACCGCAGACCGCAGTCAGTGTGCCAAATCTTTTTAGCGTCGTATGTTTGATATTTGTATAATTGTAAAATATTGTGTTTGTTTTCTAGTATAATGGAAGCAAGCTATTGTTTCGAGATTATTCTTTCTTTAATCAATTAAGAATATTCCGACTTAATGCACAGTGTGTCATCAAAATGGGTTCAGTAGTTTTTGCGATATGGGCAAAAAGAAATACTATGGAATCAAAAAAAAATGTTCAAAATAAAAAAGCTGTTATAACATTTTGTCCTCTGTTTAGGAAGAACCAATGAATATGGAGTCTTTAAAGCATTTTATGTAGCTTTTTGAAAGCGGTTAAAGTTTATACAATATATTTTTTATTCCATAGTATTTCTTTTTGCACATATCTCAAAACGTACTAAACCCTAATTCAGCATATTGTATCCAAAATATCTGGTAATTATACAAATATACGAAAATAAAACAAACACACTCTATCGGAATTTAAAACACTTGTTTGAAAACCTTGATGGATCATCATACATACACGAATATTATCCAATTCCCAAGACATCACATTCCTACACGACGATTTGATAACCTCATTTTGTTTAAGTCAGTTTAAAACTTGAATAAGTTTAACTTGCAGCAGTCATAATCATTTTATCAGCTTTCATTTTGTTTAAGGTCTCAAACACTTTGTTTCCGATAATTAAGTAAAAACTTAAAAGTTCACCTTCAAACCCTCCCCCTCCTTCCGGCTCAAGGGATACGGGCTGGAACTTAGAAAATGATGACCTCCTGAGTTAGTCCAAACAAAGTTACGAAGTCAAAAATAGTGTCCCCAAAAATTCCTTCTACAATGTTTACCGATACTTATTTGACTAGCCTAGAAGTAAAGATAAATAATAAAGTAAATTTTGACATATAAACTCTTTAATTCTATAGACGGAATAATAAAAAAATAATCACAGGGAAATGATTGGTTTAGAATAACTGATAAAAATACCATTATTCCGTAGTTTGCATTATTAATGTTAAGTGTAGGCTATTCTGAAAAGGATCTCACATATGTTATCATTAAAAAATATATTTTAGTTAATAATTACAGAGATTCAACTTCCATAAAAATATTCATAGTAATTACTAGAATTCCTAATATAGATCTACTTACATTTTACTGACAATAGAATAACTGATAGAAAAACACTGTAAAACCCAATGCTGCTAGATTGAGATATTTTAACACTGGTTGGCGTCTGTTATTCGTTTTTAGCTTATAACAACGAAACAAAATTTAATAAAATATTCTTTAGCACAGCGATGTGCTATAAATTCGACGTGCTCCGTTATAATTAATAACGTAATATGAATGGTATTTTGTAAAATAAAGCTATACGCACCATTTATTTTATTTCTTGTCTGAAGGTCAAAAGTAAATAATATACTTCGTATGTTCATAAGTTTTGAGACAAACTAAGTAATTAAAAAAATATAATATACTAGTGGTCCGCCGCGCGTTTTTCGATTTTTTCTCGCCTTTTAAACCTTTCCTAGACCTCCACGAATATTTCAAGACTAAGATAAGATAAATCCGTTTAGCCGTTCTCGAGTTTTAGTCCGACTAACGAACAGTAATTCATACAGGGTGAAATTTTAATCAGTGACCAAATTTTGTGTGAAGACTCCAATGATGAATATGAACAACTTTTACCACGGGAGCAATAGTGAAATCGAGAAAAAAAAACAGCTGTTCCATACAAAAGCTCAATTGGCGCGCGGCCAAAATGTATGGAACAGCAACTTTTTTTTTCTCGATTTCACTATTGCTCCCATACTAAAAGTTTTTCATATTCATCAGTGGAGTCTTCACTTAAAATTTGGTCACTGATTAAAATTTCAGCCTGTATATATAGATTTCTGGCTGCTATTTTTTTTTTCAATTTTGTATTTGAAATGTTTACTTTGAATTCCTTTGATTTTTAATTTGATTTATGTCAATTTTATCGTGATGGAGGGAACCAAAGAATTACGTGCAATCGTAATTTCGCTATGTAAGGCGAAAAAAACCAATGGAGTTTTTCCCGGCGGAAATTTTTTAAGTGTGAGCCGTTACTTCGTGTATTACACTATCAAACGATACAAGTTCTTTGGAAGATCGCCAAAGTAGTGGTCGGTCACACTCTGTAAGGACGCCTGCAAACATCAAAATCATCCGACAGCGACTTCCCCGAAATCCAAATCCACTCATAAATACCTCGCTATGCAGACTAATATTTCGCGCTTTTCAGAGAACAGAATACTAAAATATTATTTAAAGGCAAAGGCGTTACAGCCGTAAGAAAGTTCACTTTGTAAACGATTGCCTTCGTAGATTGCGACGCGAACGCTGTTCAATACTGCTTATAGGAGACAAGATACAAGGAAGACACCCTTCACCTATGAAAAAACCTTCACATATTCGAAAAAAAAGTTTAACCGACAAAACAACAAAGTTTATGCCAAAAGTAGCAAGGACGTCCAAGCTTCAGCACGAAATGTGTCACATACCCATCATCCTATCCATCCTAGGGCTATGCTGGGTGTTTCTCTACGGGATCGAATCAGAAATGAGGAGATACGTAGAAGAACTAAGGTAACGGACATAGCCTTGAGAATCAGTAAGCTTAAGTGGCAATGGCCAGGGCACATAGCGCGAAGAACTGATGGCCGTTGGGGCAGGAAAGTTCTAGATTGGAGACCCTTCGACCAAGCAGCGTGGGACGTCCACCAACAAGATGGACAGACGACCTTATAAAGATTGCAGGATCAAACTGGATGCAGACCGCTAGTAATCGGTCGCTGTGGAAAGCCGTGGGGGAGGCCTATGTTCAGCAGTGGCGTCCTTTGGCTGATAATGATGATGATGATGGTGATGACCCATCATCCGGCTAGTGTGATGATAATGCTGGTTTGGTGGGGAGTTTCGAATGAAGGTGTCACTGCGCTCCACTTCCGCCAACAAGGCGTCAAGGTGAAAACCAAGAATTGTCAGTGTCATTTTTAGGTGTGCGTTACTGGGACGGCATGTCGACTCGATTCGAGATGAGAATATATAGAAAATTTAGAGTCCTATATCCCATAAATGTGCCCCAAACATCAAATCAGTGCCCATTAAGGTCTCCGAGTTATTTTAGAAAATAAGATGCCGCTGGAGTAACGTCTGAAAACGTTACTGCAGCGGCATGCTTTTTACCTATTGGCCCTAGCCAAATTTAAAGTAGCCTGAAGGGTAGCTTATAGATGTGCCCTCTCTTGGCCGAGTAGCGGCATTTGTGCCCTTTGTGGATTTGATGTAATTGCAAATGCCGCTGGAGTAACGTTTGGCGGATTTCCATATCTGCGGAACGGCTTGACGAACAGATATGATTTTTTGTCAGCTAGTTTGTTGGAATTTGTGCCTTAAGTAAGTATCCCAGAATTTTTGCCAAAAAAATGCACGGTTTGAAAATAGGACGCGTTTCTCTGAAAATCGAAAATAGCCTCTAGTTCTCAAACTACATAAAATGGTGTGCTGTAATTGCAGTGCCCTATGCCTTTTAGGCATATGGATGGTCTGACAAAATTTCAAAACCCTAAGTCTAATATTCGTCGAAATAAATGTTTATTTTTTTCTGTGAAAGTGGTTTTGCTTATTTCAGACCTAAAAAAAAGAGCATTGTGAACAAGATAATAACAAAACATGATTTGCCCATAAATAGAGCCCATATTCAAATAAAGGCACACAGAATTTCAGCTTTCTACACCTTATAATTAACCGTTAATAAATAAAACAATGTAACGAGAATTATTTAAAAACTATCCGACCAAATGCGAAAGGTAGTTAAAAAGCGGACGTTGGAAACATTCACCTTACCTCCTTAATTTGTCTAATAGATTTATTTTATGTCTGTACAATGGTGCGGAAAAGCTGTTTTTATAATTATATTTTTTTTGCTATAATCAGTTAATATTCAATTTCTTACTGTTAGACTGCACTCAGTAAGGGTTTCCATCGTCATGACCGAGAGTATATATTACAAAATAAAAACAAAAGTTATATATTTCATAAATAAAATAATAAGAATATTATAATTGTAACAAATAAAATTAAAAAAAACAGTAGGCTGATAGGTAGTAAGTGCCTCATAAGGCAAAACTACTCAATTTCGGTTGAGCGAAAATGTTGACATTACATTTCTCTGCGAATGGCCCTCCTCCAGCCCTGACGAGCCTTGTTGGCAAAAATGGAGCGGAGTGGCACCTTCATTGTCAATACGCTCCATTGCTGCCAACAAGGCGTCAAAGTGAAACCCAAAAATTATCAAACAACTTGTCGCTCTGGGGAACTTCAATGCCCACTATCAGAACTGGCTGTACCCGTTAACATGTGGGAAGAGAAGCGCTAAAACTCGCACTAACGCTAGATCTCACCCAGCTGGTTAATTGTACCACGAGGGTACCTGACATAGAATGCCATGTTACTAACTGCCCCGGCCTTATGATGACATCTGATCTGGACAGATACCTACTCGGTGTAGGTAGCTGCGCTAATTTGTACCTCTGAGCGCTGTCTGGTGAAATCTGTATCCTTATATTCCCCACCCGATTTTAACCTACCTATGGGCCTAGGCGGGTGTGGCGATACAGGTCAGCAGAATGGGACGAAATGCGTCACTTCTTTGCATCCTATCCTTAGCGTCAAGCTTGTTTTTCTTCAGGAGATCCGTCGCAATGTGGTGAAGCTGTATCCGCGGTCATACGTCAGGGAATGGAATATTCTATCCCGTTTTCAGACGTTTTGATGAATAGTAGAGCCCGTCCATGGTATAACGCTGAATTCTCCCGAGCCAAAGCTCGCAAACAGTCGGCCTATTCTGCATGGCTCGAGCTCACAAGATGTCGGATAATCAGACACTGATGAGAGCCTTTAATCTTGCACCTAAAACATGCAAGAAAACTTTACGCTGGACCCGTTTCATCAGCATAAGCCGGATCAGGTCAAAACTGGCGTTATACCCTGCTGGGAACAAGGCGTTTTATCAAGGCGTTCGGTCTTTAGCAAATTACTTCGAAACCAATTTTGTAAAGTGTCATTTAAGAGGCTGCTGTGAAACATCTGTCTCTTACTTTATTTTACAACAAAGATTGGGTCTTTTAGCACGCCATCCCATAAGGCAAAACCCAACCAATTTTTGTTGTAGGAAAATGTGCCGGCCTTCGTTGCAGCGAACGAATTCTCTAGCCCCGAACTCAACCCACTGGATTATTCCATATGGATTGAGTTAAAGCTCAGAGCCTGTCGAAAGTCCCACCCAAACTAGGAGTCATTGAATCGAGAAGCAATACGAATTCCGCTGGAAATGATTCGTGACGCAATTTATGACTGGCCAAACCGTCTAAGGCCCTGTATTTAAAACAAGGGTGATCATTTTCAATTTTTAAATAAATCTGATTATTTTAGATTGTTATCTACCAAATGTTTCCTGTAAATGTTAGAATAATATTATTTTTTTTTGAAAAATTTCGTCTTACACTTATGAACTCACGAGGTATAATACTTTTAAAACAATGAGAGCCTAGCATACTATCCATAAAACAACTACATTTAACTGTTTAATGTTACTGAAGCAAATAAAAAAAGAGATCTGTAAACTTAAAGCATAAACATTAAGTAAGGAGTACCTTTTAAGAAAATATATAATTGTTTTTCTTGACAGTAGTGAAGTAAATGGCCTTTCTGTTTTAAAAACAATCACATGACAGTCCTACTGTGAGTATTATAAAATATAATAGGCAGTATTGTTTGTTCTTTAAAATAAAATTGACACTGTATAATACAATATCTTTTAGGCGCACTATCTCTACTTATTACCTACTGTAAGTTATTTCTTTGACCTCACAATTTTTCTCTATCATGGCCCCCTTTTTTCTTCTGAAATTAAAAAACAAAGATTTCCGAGTTAAAATAAATAAATATATTATATAGTTAATCAAATCTTTATTTCATAAATATTTAAATAATTTCATAGAACATTTTTTTTATTAGCCCGTTCCTGTACTCGATTCTTTTGATAGCAGTGCTTCAGAGGAAACATCAAATCGGATATTTTTCTTTTTGGTTGAATGTTTCTGAAAAGCGTTGTGTTGTAAATATTTTGTTTCATTTATAAAAAAATAAAAAATATCATATAATTATGTGTAAGTTACCTTGTCCTTAGACCGCGAGTCCTGCGCGTTTTTCGAACGCTCCTTTTCGAGATCGGTGTGCAAGGTCGCTAGCTCGGCAGTGAGCTCCGCTTGGACCGCGCGCAAGCGTTCTACTTCTATCAACACTTCGGCTTTGTCTTTCACTGGAATTTTAAATGTTGCTGTGTAAAGCTAGGGTTTTAATTTTAAATCTTGAGTAAACTCCGTTTTTCTTGGCTAGTCCAATAATGTAAACAATTTTTTCATAACTTTTAAAATAATATCAATGAATAAAATTGATAAACCATTTTATTTTATAAGATCTCAATATAAAACGATGAATTACCCATGCAAGTTGTGAGTTTTGTGTTTATCTCATTTTATAAATAATCATTTCATTAAAAAGGAATGTCACGATTGTTTACAATATTCGACTTTCAAACAAAAACGGACTTCTATCTATCTTCTTTTTAGGGTTCCGTAGCCGAATGGCAAAAAACGGAACCCTTATAGTTTCGTCAAGTCTGTCTGTCTGTCTGTCTGTCTGTCTGTCTGTCTGTCTGTCTGTCTGTCTGTCTGTCTGTCCGTCCGTATGTCACACCCATTTTATTCTGTAACTATAAGCATTACACAATTGAAATTTGGTAGGAAGATGTATCTTGTTAACCGCTTACCGATTCTCATAAAAAAATAAAAAAATAATGAGAGTTAAGGGGGGGCTCTCATACATGAAACTTAAACCAAAAATATTTTTTTTTGTCAAACCTATACGCGTGGGGTGTTTATAGATAGGTCTTATAAAATGATATAGAGGTTTCTAAAACCATTTTCTTTTAAAGTCAAACGTTTTATAGCTAGACGCTTCCAAAGTGGTAAAATGGGCGTCCCCCCCCATCTAATTTCTAAACCAAGCAAGTGTTAATTTTGAAAAAAATATATGATGTAGATCTTAATAAATACTTTCAACGAAAATTGGTTCGGACGGGATCGAACTAGTAGTTTTTGAGATATAGCACATTTTCAACAACCGCAAACATAACTTTGTACTTCATACAAACACTATGAAAAACAAAGTTATATTTGTAGTCAACAAAATATTGTGGTATTTTACTAAGTAAAAGTAAATGGATTCCCTAATTCAGTTAAAGTTGGCACGGAACCCTCAGTGCGCGAGTCCGACTCGCACTTGGCCGGTTTTTCTTCTTCATCCAATATAAATGAAAGGCGTGTTAGTTACAACACTTATAACTCGAGAACGGGCATAGATTTACATGACTTTTACTTTTTTAATGATGTCGGGGCGGGAAGGTGCCGGGGGCGAAACGATTTTCGAAAGTAAAGAAATATTTTCTTTACTTTATTTTAATTTAGTAGCACTTAGTTTTACTAAGATAGGTACGATAATTATTCGGAAAATAAATCAAAAGTAGGTCCACAAATATACTCACTTTCACCTTGTCCAAGTATATTGCACAATTTTTTATTCCTTGACTTGACTGTCAACAGCTCTTGCTTAAGCGATGACACTTGTTGCTGTAAGGCTAATATTTCTTTATCTTTTTTCTCGAGAGTGTCTATATACTGTACTCTGGTTATAACTTCATCTGAGAATGATTGCCTATTTCGAACTCTATCAATTATTTTATCTTTGAGAAGCTCATTCTTTGTGTCGTCTTCGATCCTTTCAAAAAACTCTGTATCGTTTGCTGCTAGTTTTGTTGCATCAACTATTTCATCATCTCCTTCATTATTTACTGAAACAAGATACCATGTTAACAATAATGATAACAATTAGAGATGGGCCGAGTACTGGGTTAATACTCGGTACTCGGTGTACTCGGCGGATTTTTTGATACTCATACTCGGCCGAGTAACTCGGTTTTGGTGCCGAGTACTCGGTTTAAGTAAAGCAATATAATATTTAGGTAAATAACATCTAAACAACAGGGGAGATCTGTCGCAATTTCAATTATATTGCTAAACAAGTCTTTCACAATTTCAACAAACCAATAATTTTGTCTCAATTTCAACAATTGAGACAAAATGAAAAGAACTAGATTATGAAAATTCAATATGTATAATTTTATAAAGTAAAATTATGATGCAGTGACAGAAATATGTCTGCACATATGGTAACATAACAGCCTATTCCTTTTTTTTAAACGTAGACGTAACCAGCCTCCGAAAATAATCACTCGCTATGCACGGTGCTTGCAGGTGCACATAGTAACACTCGTGCTATACGTGTCAGTTCTGAATACCTTGTTTGGTGCCCTGCCCACCACTTGAAAGAACTTTTTGACAGCTAAGTCTAAAGTAATGGGACTTTAAGTATCATCGCGCTCCAGTGGCTAGATGAAAGCAAATTCTGCGCGAACTTGTTTGTACTTGATTTTAAACTTGATTGAATTTGATTTTAAACCGAGTTACTCGGCCGAGTACTCGGTTGGGAAAAAAATGAACCGAGTAATACTCGGTACCCGTTACTCGCAAAAGTGCTACTTGGTGCATCTCTAAGAACAATAATAAGTGAAATAAATATAATAAATTACCCAAGTCTTGCACTAATTAGATATTTTCAAGTGTTAACACTTTCACGGACAGTACTCCAGACACAATAGAAATTTTATTGTTATCCCGCCTATAGGTGGTCACTATCCGTGAAAGAGTTAAGAAGACTTAGTGGAAAATACTATGAAATATTTAGATGTTACAAATAAACTTTACACAATTTCACTTACCTTTGTTTTCATCACCAGCATTCATCATATCATTAAACTGACAGAGACTCATAACATTCTTCTTCTTTTGTTTTTTTGTTCCACTCCGAGAGTTTTGCTCACTTATTTTTTTCTCATTATCTGCTTCTTTCTTTATCTGTTTGTAAACATCTTTCTTTTCTTCATAATCAAGTTTTGATAAGAGTATAGCCTGCATCAGTAAGAACACAATTAAAAAAATGTAAAATCAATAAATAGATATTAAAATATTTATTAAGTTTAGGAAACTACCTGCTGCAATTCATTTTCAAAGTTTCCATCAACTAGCTTCTCATCCTTCTGCTTCCATGTTTCCCACTGCTCAGCAGTGGATGCATTTTGCTTAGGCTTCTTCTTTTTTGCAGCCGTCTTAAAGTAAATCAAGTCAATTAGTGTAATTGGTTGGGAATCTAACTAATAATCATCTGGATGATCCAAAATGTATAAAAAGCAAAACATTAGCAAATAATATCATTATCATTGTCTCAATTTTGCACATGCAAGTGATAAAATGCTAAATAAAATAACACAATATGAGTAAGAAAGCAAACTGCAGTTATCAAATTAGTATTATATAAAAGCATCTTTAAGTGAAAAGAACCACACTCCATGTTATAATGTAAGATGGCTAGCTAGCTTTTTGCTTAAATTTAAAAAATAACTGATTAACTAGAAGTCTAAATGCTTTGCCATAGAACGAATAGAGGTTACAGCAATGCCTGAATTAAGAGTTGAATAAAGCTTGTGTTAGAAACAAATTCAAGGTAAGTAGGTGCTACAATAATAATGTAAGCAATACCTGAGTCTTTGGAGTATTCTTGCTCTTTTTCGGTGGCTCAGCCTTCTTAACAGCGGCGGGGGCTTTCGCTTTCTTAGACTTTTGACCATCGCCGGTTGGAGGGTAGTCGTCATCCTCAATCTTCAGACCAGCAAAACGAGATTGTACTACGAGTGCAGCCATTTTATATTCTTTCAATCCTACAAATGATTTACTTCGATATTAAATTAACGTGCCACTCAAATACTTTTGTTCTTTAATCTCAAAGTTATTGTTGCAGATTTTTTTATGTTCGTACATAAACAAGAAAGTGCAAGGAACAATGCAATAGTACTTAAGACCCTGATAATATTTAACTTGTGTCCTCTGAATTAACAGCGGAAAATGTATAATTGTTAATTAATAAGAAATCAATATAATTACTGCAATTTAATTGGCGTATCTATTTCCGAAATTCTATGTAATTGTCGCAAAATTCCACCAAACGATTTTTGACAGTATTACACAGTGTTGCCACCCCAATTACGACCACATACTGTAAATGACTGTCAATAACAACATCACAGCGGCGTCGAAGCTTGTCATTACGGCAATTTTAAATGTTCTTACTAATCTGTGGCCATTTCAAAACTAGTGATGTAATGTGCATGTGATTACCGAATCCATTAATTCATACATTCACTCACTCCCAATAATGCTACGGTTGTGCTTGCGTTCTGTTATAATTTTAAATAAAATAAAAATTAGTTAAAATAAAAAATAAAAAGAATGCTCACTTGATATTGGCGAAAGTGGAAACACTTATTAGCCATTCAAAAAGAAGAAGAAGAAGAAATGCTTGCGTTCCCAATTTCTTGTCATGAATCTGAAAATCTAAGTGTGTGTGTGAAATGTCGTCTAATTGACGCTTGTCTAAAATTTGGATTTCCGCTTTCTACTTCGATTACCGCTCTATTAAATAAGACTGTGACTCTGGATACCTATTTATAAAATTCTCTCTATGTTTATAAGTAAAAATAATATCAAGTTGTAAATATTTATGTAATTTGAAATTCATAAGTACTTTCCTGATCCTTTCCTATAATAGTCCGTTAATTTTCAGTAAAATTTGTTTCCCTACCTTTTAACTCATTCCCTCCTTTCGCTGTGGCTGTGGCACAAACCGTCCAAGGCCTAAAACCCCCAAAAAAAATATGATTCTGTCAGTTTCTGTCAATATTTTTGTGGTGTGTGTGTGCTTCACACAATTATACTCTTACTAATCTGTGACAGTTACTATGAGTATGGTGCTTCAGTTTGGCGGGCACAATATTTTAATGTAAAAATTGTGCTAAATCAAAAATACCATGAAACTCCAGTGCCAGGTTGATGTTGTGAACAGAGTTCTTAGTAATTTAAATATGAGACCTAGTGGAAGATACTTAAAATCTACATTAGCTCTTGCTAAAGAACCAAAATGCAAGCCTGATGAGAAACCAGAATATGTTATATTACTTTTTACCTCTGTTAATAAAACGGGCACTAAATATAGAGTTAAATGTATGAAACAAGTATTTTGTAAATGTTTAAATAAAGGCTTAAGTACTTTGAGGTTTGAAGAACCACCTGTTGATCTATGTATAAAAAGTGAAGTTACTCAATTGAAATGTTTTTTGAAAATATTAAAATCTTGTATATCAGGAGACAGTGCAAACCTGAAATTGAGTAATATATCCAATATATCAGTAACAGCCACTGATAATGCTCCAACAAAGCTATCAATACGGGATAGAAGTCAATTTCCTGACAAAGGATTGCCAAGGACCTTAGAATCTCTTCAAATAATTGGACTGAAATTGCATAATTTCAGAAGAGATATTTTATTGCTTCGGAACCTTGTTACATTAGATTTAAGTGATAATGAAATTGAAAAAATACCTCCAGAGTTTGGTAAGTTATGTACTGCAAGTGATGTGTATTTTATTCATCCCTCAAGTCAAGCATATATGAATAAGACACAATATATATTCTATTGTTATGTGGTTGCCGGCAACCGCTTGGGTGTTGAAGCGTTGAGAGATAGGCATAAAAAAAAACTATTATTACAGGGAGAATGCCAAATCTTGCTGAATTGATTTTGTCAAACAATCAACTTGGGAATAAAAATGACATAGATTGGAGGTGGCTGCTTGGTCCCCAAGTAAGTGGTTGTTCTGTAACATCAAACCACTTGTCTGATTTTTATGCTTTTCCTGACCTGAAGGTTCAAATTGCTTCAAGGAATAGGACCACCTGAATTGTACTCCTACATTATATTTAATATTTTCTCTGTAATTATTTGGTGTATATGGTGTGCAATAAAGAAAAAATAATAATAATTAAGTTTATTATCCAATCAACCCCTCCACCTATTTCTAACATAAATTTATGTTTTAGATTATACAAAAACTTAAGTTATTGGACTTAAAGGGCAACAAACTTGGAGAACTCCCTAAAAGCATTTGGAAGTTGCAAAACCTTGTTACTCTTAATGTGGATAATAATAAGCTGACTAAGTTGCCCTCAACTCTTGGCCGCATCAGTACTTTAAGGTAAATTTCAATAAATTCCTTCCTGATTTTATTATTTTTTTATTTAACTACATTCTACTGCAACCATTACAATCTTCCTCCATAACCTGAAGATATGACTAGGGGAGAATACCTTTAGCATTAAGTTTTACCTTTTTTACACTTATTGAACAACTAGCGGTCCCCCGCGACTTCGTCCGCGCGTTTTGAGTTTGCTCCCTCCCCTCCCGTCGCAGCGTAATGTTTTATATCCTAAAACCTATCTCAATAAATAAGCTATCTAACACAGAAATATTTTTTCAAATCGGTTCAGCAGTTCCTGAGATAAGCGCGTTCAAACCAACAAACTCTTCAGCTTTATAATATAATTAGCGCAAGCGCACGTTGTACTTAAGCTGCGAACATTATTTTGGTGCGGAGTTATGTTAAAACTGTGATAGCTCCTAAGATATTTATTGGAATCAAATGATATACAGGGCAAATTTGTTCTAAATGAAATGCTCGTGATGATGAATGTATTTATTTTGATAAGAATAAATACCTGTGTGAATAATACACCTCTAAAAATGATGAATTATTTTTTTACAAATTTATTAACATAAAAAAGGTTGTAGTAAGTCAACCATAAAAGATAGACTTATGCTGTTGCGGACTTTATTATAGAGCTCTTAATGCAGAACAATCTTGTCATACATGATTTTTGTGTAACTTTAGCGGTTTCCGCAGCGTACGCAGCGGAAGCTCTCAAAAGGAATATCTTTCTCCCGTTTTCGCAACATTTTTCATTGCTGCTGTGGTCTTGTGAGTCGTATCTTTATGTTATATAGCCTAAAGCCTTCCTCGATAAATGGACTATCTAACATGAAAATATTTTTTCAAATCGGGCCAGTAGTTTCTGAGATTAGCGCGTTCAAACAAACAAACAAACTCTTCAGCTTTATAATATTAGTATAGATAAAAAAATAATTAACTTAATTTTTCAGATACTTGAATATATCCCAGAATGAGTTGGAATCTTTACCCTGCAGCCTGATGCATTGCCGATTGGAGCACATCGACATCTGCCACAATAAGTTTGATTCAAAGAAAAGCAAAAGAGAATGCCCAATTAACAGCCCTTGGAGTATGTATGTAGGAAGTTTAGTACATTTGGCGTCCAAAGTGGTTTTAAAGCACAAAATCTTCTATGCCCCCAACATAATACCCCGTACCCTAGTTGAATTCTTAGATGATTCAAACATGTGTGTATGTGGTAACCCTGTGGTCAATGACATATTCTGCCTCATGGAATTTGACCTGAAAACCTACTTCAATGTTGTAGTATTTGATAACTTCAGAAATAGTTCTGTTGAATTTGAGTGCTATTTTTGTTCACCTATGTGTCTAGTGGCATTCTGATTAAGGCTATTATTTTCTCAGTTTGAATTTTAAATATATTTGTATGAACAGTGGCCAGCACATCAGGTTACCTACTTTTGTTGCAAACTAGCCCTTATTGCAACTGAATAAGATACCGCAGTGTTTACCTTGATGTGCTGTTGTCCGTACTTTGATGAAAAATTATTTATTTAATTAATTAAACTTCATTGCATTGTTACTTCTACAATAGGCGGACTTAATGTCTTAAGCCATTCTCTATCAGTCAACTGCCTGGGAAGGCAGAGTCTAATCAGTGGCGGTACATTAATATTAACAAATATTTTACAAATGTGAGAATAAAAAGTCTTTTTAAGGTAGGTGATACAAATAAGTTTATTTATTGTTCTTAACTGTAACATTATGCTATATGTTGGAATTCAATTGCAGTTTAATTTAATCCATCCAGTTTCCAATTCACATCTTGAATTACTGGTGCAATCCTTATGTGTGGTTCTGAAAGTAATTTTATTATGTAAATAATAATAAGTAGATCAACTTAATGTTAATGTTCATAATGTTCAAATGTTCTCTTTAATGTGTAATTAAATAAATAGGTTGCATAGTTAATATGTCACACTGGTACAGCAAAACTTTCGCACACTATGCTGGGGCGCGCTGCGCGGCGTTTATGGGCTGTTTATCGTAAATTTCATATCTTGATAACTTAAAAAATATCACACCTATCACCACAACATACAATGCATAGGTGTCTTTTTATCGACCCAAGAAATATCTACATTATCCCGCCAAACATCCTGTATATTCCACTACAGATTTCAGTTGCGCCAGTGTTGCAGACCTCTTTAAAAACACTTATGTATTTTACTTACCCAATGTTGCTATACCCTGCGGTAATACACTGCAGCCCTCTGGCACGTTCAGAGCAGCAATGGTGGCGTTTGTCGCCTCAAGTACTAGTTCATTAGTCCAAATATCTCTAAAGCTGTCTTTCATCTCCTTCAAACATTTATCTAACGACATCTGTAAAAAAAAAAAACAACTGTGAATGCCCTAATTTAACTGATAAGAAAATTATGTACGCGGACACCAGCGCCTTACCACTTTCAAACGAAAATCGCTTGTACACACGACGCGATACAAAAAGGGGCGTAAGTCAATAAAATACGACGCGAGGTCCAAGCTATTTTGGATCTTAAACTGGCAAAGCGGCAGTGTCCTCCAAAGAGACAAATATATGTAAATGTAATTTAGTAGGTGTTTAAATTATTTTAGTGTTCAATTAAGTAGGTAGTTCGAAATATAAAAAAGCAATTAAAATATGGCTACTATAAAAATCACTTTTACATACCTGTAAAATGAATGCTTCCTTATCCTTATCTAAGCAACACAGTGCAATGTTCACTTGTTTCACTTGTAGCCGCAATTCGTAAGTCGACGTAACTAATGTATGCAGGGCCATGACCAGAGCAACATCCTCGTACTGCGAACCTTCTTTTAGGGAAGCAACTTTACGCTCGTGTTTTCTTCTATTTTTACTCGATCGGAAACTTCGACTGTAACATAAATTTCAAATTTTAATATTTCTCTTGGCTGTTGTCACGCTGGAAGTGATATTCTCGTAGGAATTAATAAGTGTTATGGTGTCTTAGCAAGTATGTATGTTTGTGATTTTACCCATTAAAAAAACGTTGTAAATTAAATGAAATAAATTGATGGATGAAATAATACAAAATATTTTAATTCCATATTTTTACAATATTTTTCAATTCAACCGTACCTTGAACCTCTTGATGAAGAAGCTAGAGTACTGCCAGCATCGGAATACAGATCGCTATCTTTATTGGCGTAAGATGGGTCGTACATTTCAGCGGGCATCTTGCTTTTATTATCTCTTACTACCTGAAGTCGCTCTTTGTGCTTGGTGAAGGTAGTCCAATTAGTTTCGATTTGCTCTTTCAAGTTTTTAAAGTCTTCTATCACTGCAGGCAACAACAGATTATCTGAAATGAAGAAGCATGCTGGATGTATCAAAGTTGTAATTTCTTAGACTGCTTTCAGTGCGGCGCCGTCAAGACGAGCTGTTGACCGGCGCGCTCAACCGCTGTGTGTTAGCTTAGAACATATCGCTTCGTCGTCGTTAAATCATCCCGGATTGATGACTGTCAGTCTGAAACGCCAGAAAGAAATCTCGGATCGCCCGCGTTTTGGGAGCGCTGATCGACTCTAACGGCGCGTTTGGACTACTCGACTATGAAACATAGCTTCTGTGTAGTGATCAGGCGCGTCGCTTTGAAACCAGACTTAGTTATGAGATGATGATATCGACAATGGCGTTAAAAAGGATAAACAGGTTATACACGAATTAAAGCATTTTAAAGTGGCGCAAGGATTACTCTACACGAACGTATAGTTGTGTTTTACGACACTAAGCGCTAATTGAGAAAAATGATGGGGCATCATGCATGTTGATACAAAAAGATAAATATATAACATTGGATATGTACTAATTGCTACTCAGCGCTCATCGGCGTGACGTGACATGTCGCTTTTAACCTAATGTCAGTCATTGCCTAATTATGATAAAGACTAAATACGTGTTTTATGTTTTAATACTTTTAAATGAAAAAACTATACTTATGAATGAAATTAACCTTTTTTTAGACTCTAACAGTTGCAGCGTAATTGGTAAAACTCCTAAACACACCGGAAGTCATTTTTTCCAGAAAACGAGAAATAATTTAAGGTGCGCTGTCCTGACGTATATGCATAAAAAGATAGCGTGACCAACTGAATGCAGTCCGGGCAATTACCTGCCTTTCGTGTGGTAATTTTTGAGCGCATACGACGTATATCTATAATTTGAAAACATCTTAGGATATCGAACGAAAGCATACCTCTTATATCATCCTTGTTGTGCTGTGAGCACAATCTAAATGCTGTTTTATAGTGCCCACTCTCAATTGCATAGCTAATGGTTTTTTCGCAATCATTACAATATATCTCCAAAATATTTAAAGCTTCTTTATGACGTTTCTCTTCCTTCAGAGCATGCACAAGATCCCTGTTGAAATGAAAGATAAATAATTATTAGCATTAGCAGATATGTAAGTCATAAAATAAAGGTTATTGAAAAATTTTATTTTTTTAAACAGACATTTATTTACATGCTTAGAATAGCTAAGAATACTTACCAACATAATTCCATGAACTGCTCCAATGACCACCTATTACATGCCACCTTCAATGCCAATTCCCACTCTAATGCATCTCTGTAACATTCTACAGCTTTCTCAAAGTTACCAGCTCTTTCAAAAACAACACCAGCTTCCACAAATTGTTTCTTCAATTTTAAATAATGGCCGAAATCATTAGATATTTCCTTGTAGATGTCACTGTCTGAAGAAAATTGATGCAGTGCATCCCTGTACAAGCTGTGATACTTAACAAATGTTTTCAACTCCTCATACTTGTCAGGACCACACATCACAAGACATTTGACAGCCTTACTGAATCTTTTTAAATATTTATTGATAGAAAACTGTCTATAGTTTTCTTCCATAACATTCAATTCATTTAGCATGTGTATATATTCTTTTGGGTCTTTTTGAGATTTATTAGCAACAAGCAGAACTAAATCAAAGTCATACATTCCAAGAGCAACATCAAAAAGCTGATTGACATCTACCATATAAAGTAGATATTTGAGTGCTTCATCTGATCCAACAGCTAGTTTAGAAACACTACTTTCTTTGATTTTTAATTCCTTGATAAGTGATAGAGCATTTTCTAAATCTTCCACAGTATTCTTTTTTACAAATGTTGTCAACAGTGGTAATATTTTTGTGTCACTATCAGCCCTTTGCTTGAGGTGTGACCTGATAATGTCACAAATAGTTTGCACCTTTCCATTGCATATGTTTTTTGGCTTATCAGGATAGCTGCTTGCATACATTGTCTTGGTTACATCCAGATTTTCCAAATCAGATATAAAAAGACTGAGCCAAGAATTATTTTGTATTGATTCCAAAAATACATCAATAGACTCCAAAAACTTCTTTGGATCATGATCATAAATCAAGTTCAAATTTATTCGCTGTTTTCTCATTAAATCAAATGCTTCATTATATCTTAGTGCATCAAGATATTCACCAATAACTTTCAATGACAATGGTCTTGGTTGAATAGCCTCCAAGTTGCCTCTAGGCATTTGAAAAACTGTCCTAGTGTCATTGGGGACTGCTATTATTAATTTAGCTCCTCTTTCAATTTTTCTTTTGTAGACATGTTCAGTGGATTCATTATTTTGATACTCCATGATAGCATCAAGTCCTGACCTTGTCAATTCAATGCACAGAAGCAAATGTTGTAAAGTGGTTAGTAGCAGAAAATGGG
Source organism: Pyrausta purpuralis (assembly GCA_963924145.1). Lineage (NCBI taxonomy): Eukaryota > Metazoa > Arthropoda > Insecta > Lepidoptera > Crambidae > Pyrausta > Pyrausta purpuralis. The sequence goes on along the minus strand of OZ001653.1, from coordinate 16,599,498 downwards.
TGTGTACAAAATAAGAACTAACCCCATTTAAAATTATTGCTCCATTCACATACAAATTATTTTTATGAGATAATCCTAAGAAATACAAAGTTTCATCTATGGACAGTATACTGAATTTAGGACATGTAGCTGAAAAAGATATGTCTTGTGGCTCAATCATTCCTCCTTTATCATATCTTATAATTTCTCCAGTATTTAGCTGTAAGTAAGCCACTGCATTTTTAGCAGGATGAGGACAGATCCTTGTGGCACCACTAGGCAGCAAGGTTTTATACTCTTGTACAATTTTTCCCAATCCAAATTTATACTCCATTAAATAACTACCATCATGTTCTGTTTTAAGATATAACATAGTTTCTGAATCCATCCAATACCAATTGTAGGATTGGAATGCAAAATCATTATCCTCTAATTTTAGAACTTTAGTTGATGTATACTCTAGAGGAAATTTTTGTTTCTGTTCATAAAAGAACAGTTTATTATTAGTAGTGACTGCAAAAAAGTTGTTGCTGCAGACATCTTGTTCACATGGAGCAAAGTGTACTGAATTAACTGGAAAGTCACATTCGATTTCTGTAGCAGCCATTGGTGGTGGAACTACAGTTTGTCTGAAGCCTGTAATTAAGACTTTTTTTCCATCAATAACAGCCACCACTGCATCATCATCATTTCCCTGACCCTTGCTGTGGTCGACATTCCAAATCCATGAGTAAGTTATGTGTTGACCATTTTGTAAAAATACATGCAACCTCTTGTTATTGGAAACATCAAAATCATTATCCCAAATTATTTTGTTAATCCTTTGCTCTTTCTTGAATAAAAGAGACTGTTTATGATACCAATGATAGTTACTGGAAGTGAACAAAAGTAGTTCTTGTGTGTTTGTCTCAATACTTCCACAAAGCAATGCTAGAATTTCAGAATCTGAACTCCATGAAATGTCTTCTACATAAGCTGTAGGTTTTACAGGAATGCTAAAACCACCATGTTTTAAACCATTCTTCTCAAAAAATGCCACAACATACAGGTCGGAAAGTCTCTGTGTTGAAGCTATGACATTTCCACTAGGCCTCCATGAGAGGTTGGCTTCTAATCCTGGTTGTTTCTCACTTGTGTACTGAAGGTGCCCTTCTCTGTCAAACACTTTAAATCTTCTTACACCTTCCATAGTAAAACCAATAGCATATAAGTTTCCATCCCCTCTCCATGTTATTTTAATTGTGTTATCTACATTTGAATCTAAAAGAGATTGAAAACTAATAAGGCTGAGTAGATGTGATGAAATGAGAACATTTGTACCTCAGCTACCTGTCAACCGAATCCCACTAAGTAAACAAAGGATAGATGATAAACAACTGTGAGAGAAAACCATAATTTCTGAGTAAAATAACTTACCTGCACTAATTTCTGTTTTTGCTTTTGCTGCCTGTTTGCCCTCAGATCCATGGAATTGTGTTTCTTTTTTACCCCATCCAACAGTTATAAATTGTTTTTCACCAAAGTCTTCTTTCAATAGGTTAACTTCGTTGAGTGGGTCATATGTACAAGACATCAAAATGGTATTCAGTTCTTTTGTAACCAGAACTAGTAACTCTTGGTCTGGACTCCATTCCATTGCCTGGAAAGTAGTTACAATAAGTGATATGCAAACAAAAGTATTCAATTAAGCGTATTTGAGGATAATAGTCTTCTAAATGAAATAATTACCAGAATCCCATTGTCACACACTCCAGCCAATTCACATATGCTACCAGCCTCGGCAATAGTGACTAACTCCCCAGTTTCTAAACCTACACATAATGTATCAAGTAGCGACAGATAGGTCACATTAACCGGCCTACTCTTTTGGAATACAATATTTGAAAGATCTTTTTCCCATTTAACATCACCATCCTCGCCGATATTGGCGACTAGGAGGTTATGTGAACATGTATACAGTTCAGCACAACTGCGTTCATTATGACTGTATGTGATGGTTATACCATCCTCTGCGTTAGTAATGTGTTTTTTATAAGACACATCCCACAAGTTTAAATTCTTCATTTTAATAGGAATATCCTAAATCTGAAACACAAAGCTGTTGACTTGTTATTTTAGCTTAGCCATAGGTACCTACCTACTGATCTTTAATCAGTGAATTTAGCTTTTTTTGACAACCATGACATTGACAAATTGACAGTAAAGTTTTTTTTGTACATAAAGCAGCCTGTAGACGTTCAAATAATTTGTCAAATTTTAAGTGTTTGGCAAATTATTTGACGAGGTTTTTTTTCCGTTTGCGGGTGCTTGCAGGCAACACGTGCTTTGGGATTTTGTGATTAAAAGTGCTATTAGGGCTTTGTTTTCCCTCTAATTTTATGCTCTTAAGCACAATTACCATTTGTGTTATCGTGTAGTAGTGTAGTTCTATTGTTTCCTGGTAAGTACTAAACAATGCATCCTCTACCTCCTGACCCACCCGATCCTCCGGATCGGGCCACCTCTCCGATGGAAGCGTCATCCCTCGATGATTCGTTATCACCTCCGGTGTTTACTCAAACAACGGCTAGCAAACGCCGTCTAGATTCACCCGCGGAATCCGATCCCCCTAAACGGATGAACACAGAACTACCGACTCCATCACCCAATAACTCACAACAAATTTACGTCCATCCGTCCTTAGTAATCGCTCCTAAAGCTTACAGTGACCTAGACAAGGGTCCTTTCATCGTTCATTAATTGACTCTGATCCCGCATCTCCTACATCTCTTCAGCCCATAAGATTCGGAAAATTCATTGTCCACAATAAAATCCAGCAGGTTGTTCTTGATGGGGTTAAGAAAATCGGTCGGAACAGACTTTCTGTGGAATTTTCCAGTGCTTCCGCAGCAAATAATTTCTTATCAAATGAGCTGTTGCCACTCCACAAATATGTTGCTACAATCCCAACATACAACGTCACTAGAATGGGTCTTATCAGGCGCATTCCCTCTGATTGGACTATGACTGAATTAGCTGAAGCATTATCCGTACCAGCGGGGTGCGGCATTCTCTTGAAAGCAAGGCGTTTAAATAGGAAGGTAGTTGTAGACGGACAAATCTCGTGGGTCCCCACCCAGTCAGTAGTGGTTACATTCCAGGGCCAAGTTCTTCCCGAGAGGGTATACTGCTTTCACAACTCTATCCCCGTTGAGACGTACCAACTCCCTACCATTCAGTGCCTAAATTGCTGCCGCTTTGGCCATGTCAAAGCACAATGCCGGTCTAAGCCAAGGTGCTTCCGGTGTACTCAACCTCACTCCGGAGACCAGTGCTCTGTTCAGGAAAGTGCGGGCTCTTGTGTCCTCTGAACTGGCTCGCATTTTGCCTTGAACAAGTCTTGTCCTGAGCACGCTCGCCAAAAGGTAATAAAAATGGCTATGTCACAAGACAACGTGTCATACGAGCAGGCTTCTGCTATTTATCCACCAGTGCGTAGATCCTACGCTGATATGACCAGAACCCCGGCCTCCTTTTCTGGTTCCTCGACAGCTCACCAATCACATTCTTCTCCCCCTCCGTCAGTCTCATATAAAAAAGGAGTTACTCGACCTTCTCGCCCCCGGGCGCCCTTGAGTAAAGGCTATGACAGACAGGCGCATCATGCAATTACTCGCGATTGTGCCTCCTCCCTCCCGAATGGGTGTGCCCTGAATGTTCCCTCTTCCCCTCCTGCCTCACCTGAAGACAATGAAAATCTTCTCGAGTTAATCCTCTCCTTAATTCTTCGCGTAGTTACTGGTCATGGAGACCGCTTACCGTCCAACGTTGCCGAAAAGCTTTCCCAGTTTTCCCAATTCTCATTACGAAATAGTTATAATGAATCCCAGTCCCACGGTAGTTCAGTGGAACTGCCAAAGTATTAGACGCAAAAAACATGTTTTGATTCATTTTATCAACAAATACGCTCCATCTGTCTTTGCCGTCTCGGAGACATGGTTGGTTCCCGAATCACGTTTCCGTGTTTCGGGCTACGCGTGCCTCCGGGATGGCAGAGATGATGGCTATGCAGGCAGTGCTTTACTCGTAAAGCGCTCCCTGCCTTTTTCCCAGATCTCCCTCCCCCCGCACAGTCGAGCCATTAGTGTAGTGGCTGTGCGAGCGTTTGATATGTCATTTATCTCTGTATATATCCCATATCCAGACTCCACATCCCTTAATGAACTCTGCTCTATCATTTCATCCCTCCCCCCTCCAGTTCTTGTTTTGGGCGACCTTAACGCCCACCATTTATCCTGGGGATGCCATTCTACGGATTCTCCAGGGACAGTCCTTGCAGATCTCCTGGATGACCTCAATCTATGCATTCTGAACGATGGCAGTCCCACTAAAAGAGTCCTCCCTTCTCAAAATCCAGCTTCGGCTGTAGACCTATCTATCTGCTCTCCTAATCTAGCCCCTCTCATCACCTGGTGTGTTCTAAATAGTTCATTCGGCAGCGATCACTTCCCCATCCTTTTAACTCTTCCTAGCAATGTTTCTGAAAATCCTCGCTTGCCTCCTCTCTTAAAGTTTAATTTAAATAAGGCCGATTGGCCCAATTACAGGTCTTCAGTTAATGATAAAATTGATTCCCTTCCAACAATTAGTCCCAATAACGCTCTCTCCTCTTACTCTCAGTTTGTAACTGCTTTACATAGCTGCGCATCTCATCACATCCCGGAAAAAAGCTGCAATCATAAGTTATCCCCTCCCTGGTGGGACTCTGACTGTACAACATCTGTTCAGAAACGTAGGGAGGCTGAAAAAATATTCAATCGATCAATGACCATGGGGAATTATATAAATTACAAACGGGTATCGGCTAAAACTAGAAAGACTTTGGCTAAGAAAAAAAAACTTGGGTGGACTAAATTTTGCGAGTCAATGTCCCCCAGAACCCCTTCCTCACTAGTGTGGAAGCAAATTAAAAGATTCCGTCAATACCTAGACTGCCCTAATATATCTTCTAATAACCCTTCTTCTTGGCTTAACTATTTCGCTGACAAACTTGCCCCTCCTTTTGTCCCTTCATTAGACTGCTTTCCTTCTTATTCTTCTTGCTCTCCTCTCTCTAATAACTTGGATAACCCTTTCTCTTTTGAAGAACTTCAACTAGCCCTCAATGGGTTGATTGACTCCTCCCCTGGGATTGATGGCACTCCTTATTCCTTTCTGTGTCGATCTCCTGACAAGGCTAAGTCTTATTTCCTCAATCTGATTAATTCCTTCTTTGACCAGGGCTCTATCCCAGACGATTGGAAGCAACAGTTGGTTATCCCAATACTCAAACCCGGAAAAGATCCTCTCGACCACAATTCTGTTTTTCTAAAAGTAATGGAGCACATAATTAGGAATCGGCTGGAATGGTTCATCGAATCCCGCGGCATCCTAGCCAAGAGCCAATTTGGCTTCCGCAAAGGCTTGAGCACTTTGGACAGCTTAAGTATTCTTACTTCCGATATCAGACTTGCTTTTAAAAATAAGGAATACCTAGTTGGTGTCTTCCTCGATATTTCCTCGGCGTACGACAACGTCCTTCTTCCGGTGCTCAGGCAAAAACTGCTCCATCTGAGTATCCCAGAGAAGCTGGTACGTCTCACCTGTAACTCACTGATGTCTAGGTCCATTATAGTTAGACATCAAGATACTATTCTCCCTCCGAGATCTATCTGGAAGGGCCTGCCTCAAGGTTCCGTAATAAGCCCCTTACTCTACAATATATACACTCATGACCTTGACTCTACAGTAAACCCCTTTTGTAATATTCTTCAGTACGCGGATGATATTGCTCTCTATTTCTCTTCCAAATCGGAACAATATAATAAAATAAATATTATAGGAATCGAATAATTATATCAAATGAAATTAGATGTTTTAAATATTTGTGAAGTGAAATTATATCAAACGTTGTTCGACAAAACAAGGGAGAACCCCGATAACACCATTTGAAAAACTGAACGAGCGGGGTTGCAGCTGCGACATGTTAGTGATACCCCTTTTTCCGAAACTTAACAATTAAGTTTATTTTTTTTATCAAAATATTAAAAGCTAATATGATTTCAGGAGTATCATTAAGAACTGTAGCAAGGATTGGAAATGAAGGAAAGTTCGCGGCAGCGTCATCTTCCAAAATAGTTTCGCCAGGGAAAAACAGAAAAACGAGGAAGGATAAAATTATGACACGGATGAAAGAGTGACAGCGAAAAGGATTTCGAAGATGAATATTATGACATGATGCCATTAGACCAGGTTTTGGGGGAACATAATTAAAATAAACATATTTGAAAATAACTGATGTTTCTTTACTTATGATTTATTTTTTCTAACCTAAATACAAACCTGAGTTTACTAATTTCCTCTCACAAAATTGACCTTCTGTTAAGTATAGTAGGCATAGTCTATGGATAGTTAATCAGTTCTAAATATTATTTCAAAAACCTATTTTTGTGTAAAACTTTGGAAACTTTGATAGATTTGTTCCCCTAAATCTCCATGTCTCAAACAAAATAAACTCCCTCAACCAAAGGAGAAATTATTCACTGGCAACCCTTTTTTCACAATCACGCCCCCCTGACAATGTCATCCAAGTGCCATATGATCCTTGTAGCAGTGTAAATAATTACAGACATTATAGACAGACATTGACACACACAGATTGTCTGATAGAAAATTCTATAGACGTATGATCTATGGATAATACCGAAGAGTTTCATAGCATTCTTCCCCCCTTCAATTCCATTCAGGCACAACTCTCGACTAATTACTACAAACGTAGTCAACGAGGTAGCCTGGTCTTCTGCGGGGTCTGCTAGAAGATCGAACCTGAGATGCTTCTGAATCTTGATTAGGGGCAATTTCATCATCAGCTGTTTCAGATCCATCTTCAGATGTTCCATCAGTTGCGGGTGTCTCATCTTGCCAAGTATTATCCCCATCTGGCAAAGGTGCTAAATGTCTGTTAGAGACGGTAGTTTCTCTACCATCTGAGAATCTTACATGCGAATAAGATGGATTCGCTTGTAATATTTCAACTTCTTCCACTAATGGGTCGTATTTTGAGGAACGAACATTTTTCTTCATTAAAACAGTTCCGGAAGACGTTAGCCAAGTTGATATAGATTGTCCGTTCATTGTTCTTCGAGGGTGACTAAACAGACGTTCGTGAGGAGTATTATTCGTGGCTGTACATAAAAGGGATCTTATCGAGTGTAGTGACTCAGGAAGTACTCGCTCCCATTCTGTCACATCTAAGGCCTTTGATTTTAAATATAACTGAATAGTTCTCCATAAAGTTCCATTTAAACGTTCGACTTGTCCATTACCTTGAGGGTTGTATGGTGTAGTGCGGCTAGTCGCAACGCCTAGAGATAGCAAAAAAAAACGTACTTGTTCAGACATAAAAGCAGATCCTCTATCAGAATGAACAAAAAGAGGAGTGCCAAACACAAAAAATACGTCTTTAAGGCATCTGATAACAGTGTCTGCTGACAAATCATGACATGGATATGCAAAAGGAAATCTGGAGTACTCATCTATGATAGTAAGGATGTATTTGTTTCTCGTGTTTGATGGTATCAGTCTTTTGAAATCGATACTCAATCGTTCAAAAGGAGATGTTGCCTTAATCAGTTTTCCTTGGGCTTTATGAAAACGTGGTTTTATTTCGGCGCAATATTTACATGTAGAAGTAACTGATTTTATTTCGTTAACTGAGTATGGAAGATTCTTAGACCTGACCCAATGTATCATTCGTGTGACACCAGGATGACCCAGAGCGTTGTGTAATTCTGTTAAAGTATTAGTTTGACTTGAGCACAGACACGTGATAGCGCATCAGCAGCAGAATTTTCTTTTCCAGGTCGATATATAATATCATACTTGTATGAGGATAGCTCCTGTCGCCAACGTTCTACTTTTTCATTCTTGATTTTACTATTATGCGGTTGGAGCATAAAAGCCACGGACTGTTGATCAGTAATCAAGATAAAATGCCTTCCCAGAAGAAAATTGCGCCACTTACGAAGAGCTTAAACGATTGCACATGCTTCTTTTTCTATGGAAGAGTGACGTTTTTCTGGAGCTGATAATGATCGAGAAAAATAAGCAACAGGTCTTTCGTTTTGAGATAAAATAGCTCCAATTGCAATGTCGGACGCGTCCGTTTCAACAGTGAATGTAGCACTTAGGTCAATGGCATGTAAGCTGGAGCAAGCGAGTTCATTCTTCAGACTATTGAACTGTAATACTGCTTCATCAGTAAGAGGGAACTTGGTTATATCAATCAAAAGTCTTATTTTATGAGAAAAATTTCGTACCCATGGGCTGTAGTGTGCAAAAAGTCCTAAGGTTCTTTTGAGAGAACGAGTCTGATGGTATGGGTAAATCAAGTAGAGCTTGTATTCGTGATTTATCTGGTTTTATTGTCTGGTTGCTAATAGTATGCCCTAATAGGTTGATTGTCTGTAAGCAAAAAGTGCATTTGTCTCTATTCAATGTTAGTTTATATTTTTCAGCTGCCTTTAGAAATTTGTTCAAATTAGCGTCGTGTTCTTCTTTGGTAAGTCCGCAAACTGTCATAATAAGTAAAACTCGTACAGTCTCTGGTACTACGGTGATATCTGCTGTACTCACATCTCTCAGGACTTTCTTTAATAAGATTGACCGGCTTCTTAAGAGGCATTTCACGTTAAAGCGCGAATTTCAAAAATTTATGCTTCCCGAATCGCTATCCTTTGTACACCTGGACATTATTTGAAAATTGCGAAAGATAGATCAATGTTTGGTGTTGATCATTTAAGTAACACATTTACTAAAACTAATTTGATTAATTATCAGTGGCCAGTCTCCCACAATCATTTCACTGAAAAATTGTCGTAGACTTAATTGTCGTCGACTAAATCTGTTAATAATTCGTATAAAATAGCTTGGAAAAATATAGTTATCATTGGACATATGTTTTACTTGTTACTTATTGTAACAGATTTTTGAATTATAATGCTATTACAGAGAAAAAAAATAAAACGAATTGAAATTATAGAAGAATCAAGGGTCAGCTCTATCCAAAACCAAATCTGAACCACAACTGTCTGCTGAACAGTTAATAGAGCAACTCGACACTAAGAAAGAAATTTTACAAGAAAAAGAAGAGTGGATCCCTAAACAGACAGAGTTAGACAGATCAAAGAGAAATGCAAAGAATACAACATTACCTACTAATGCTGCTTTGTGCACTACAAGTAAAGCATTCGACTCACTGCATCATCCTATAATCTGGGAAGCATTAAAAAGCTATGGAGTTGAACAAAAATACATAAGAATTATAACATATTAGACAGCATAAATAAAATTGGACAGAGAAGGACCATTTATAGAAATCCAAAGAGGAGTACGACAGGGTGATCCCCTATCACCCAAACTGTTTACAGCCGTTTTAGAAGGAGTATTTCGCAAGTTGGATTGGGCACAAAGAGGCCTGAACATAAATGGTGAAAAATTGACTCATCTAAGATTTGCCGATGACATAATAATATAATATTTTCTCCAACACAGTTGAAGAACTTTAATGCATCATTAAAGAACTTGATGCAGCTAGTCAGAATGTAGGACTATATATGAACAAAACGAAAGCTATGACAAATGGAACAGCTAACGAAAGAATAAACATAAACAGCAATGTCATTAAGTTTGTGTCAGAATACATTTACTTAGGGCAAATAATATCTTTAGATGACTCTTCAACAAACGAAATAAATAGAAGCTTGGAAAAGATTTTGGTCTTTAAAAGCTATCCTCAAAAACCATCAGACAACCTCACACATAAAGAGGAAATTGTTCAACACATTTATTCTGCCCATTCTCACCTACAGCTGCCAAACTTGGGCACTCACAAAAGCAGAATGCAATAGACTGAAAGTAACCCAAACGGCCACTGAAAGAAGATTCACTAACACTAAACATATTGATAGGATGAGAAACAATGACCTAAGAGCCAAAACACTAATTGACGTAGCATATAGCATAAAAAGTTTACAATGGAAATGGGCAGGACACATCATAAGATGACTAGACAAATGGAGTAAAACAATAACAACTTGGTACCCAAGAGGCTTCAAGAGAAACAGGGTTAGACAGTTCAGGAGGTGAGAAGATGAGGAAGTCGGAACAGCCGGAAGAACCTGGATAAGACTTACTAAAGATAAAGAAGAGAGGAGAAATTTGGGGAAGGCCTTTGCCCGAAGGCACACAGAAGAAACTAAAAGAAAAGACAAACATTAACAAATATGTCTTGACACATATCTTCTGAATAAAAGCTATAAATAAATAAATAAAATATGTGCTTATTCAAGAAAACCAATTAAAATCTATTACTGAATTATATTTATCAAATATACTTACACATTATCACAATGGATATGTACATAATTTGGTTATATTACACATCTGGGTAGTATGTGGTTTCAAACTTCTTCTTGCTCTTCGGATATGGGCGGAGGGCTTTGGGTATGTATGGAGGTAAATGTTCATCTAAACGTCTCTTGTATGGGTTGATGTCTAGCTCAAATGGCCTTCTTTTCTTTTCATGGAATCTTTGATTAAACTGAATTTTATATATCTTTTCCCATTGATATACTTCTGGCAGCAAAAGGTGTTTTGGTCTATTAGATACTAAATGCTTGTACCGGCTTTCTAGCCAACAACGTTTATTATCATCTTCAATGTCAGCTATAACTTGCTCCTCTTTTCCTAGATAAGGCTTCAAATGATGTTCACGCTCTTCTGGTGCATTTAAGTAAAACTGAACTAATGTTTTTAGAACTTCTTCATTCAAACCTTTAACTTTCCCATTCTCTATGGTTTCATACAATTTCATTGGTTTTGTGCCAAAGCAGACATTGTGTTTAGGATTTTGTTCCATTTGCTCATTATACATGACTATTGTATTCAATTGGTAAGCATAAAAAGACCAAAGTTGGCCATTAGTGATTACAGTTTGTGTAACTAAGGGATATGTCAAATCATTATAAGTGGTAAAGCCCTGATAGTTTGCTTGTGCTAATAGCCACCCAAAGCTAGCCTTCATGGCTTGACAGTGTAATGCTTCTAAATTGTCCTCAAGTCCGTAAGACTCCTTTCTGTCAAGAATATGTCCCCGTCCATGATATGACAGCATTCCAAACTCATCATAATCGCCAGGCCAATATCCTAGGAAATATGAAAAATAATTAGTAAATTAACTTTGAGTTATATAAGGAGGATTTTATTTATTTATTCAAAGGTATATAAAACATGGAACGATAATTGCGCAATACCTGAAAATTTTACAAGTAGAATCAATAAAACCACTGTTAATACGGGCTTCATTTTTCAAAAAATCTTCATTAAAATATTGCCCTACCTATTCATTAATGAGACAAGCCATCACATGTGCGGTAAAGAATTGCCAATATATGCCACTTTAACAGCCTTAAAGTCCATTTTTCTTAGCAAGTCAAAGATTGTAAACAATCTTGGTATTCCCCTTTAACAAAATGATTAATTTTAAAACATAACACAAACACAAAACTCACAACTTATGTAGGTTATTCATCGTTGAATACAGACATATATTTTTTTTCAAATAGTTAATTAATTTTATTCACTAATATTATTCTTAAAGTAATGAAACGATTGTTTACATTAATGGAGTAGCGAAGAAAAACAGACTTTACATTGTTTATATTTATTTTTCTTTTAGAATTAGGACAATTGAACCAAAAATCATTAAGGGTGTCTGAGTTTTAACATTAGATATTGTATATTTAACAGTAGGTCACCTGGTATGTTAGTTCCATGTCGAAACTCAGTGAAGTATCCCACATTGTTTGGAGTATATGTAAATTTAGCCACCTTGAAATCAGGGTTTTCTGCTTCACTGTAAGGAATAATGGGCTTCAAAGGAAGCCTGTTCCTCAATGTCAGGAAGGGAGTGCCTGTACACAATAATAAAATTAGGAGTTGTGACATTTTGTTTATACTAGTCAAAATAAGCTTTTTTCTAGCGCCTACCTTTGTATTGGATGGGCCTGTCAAGATTCTCTTCCATCCGATCTTTGTACCATGAGTGCTTCGCACGCCACTTGAATACTTGAGTGGGTATATCAACACCTCCCACGAACCAAAATGCTTCATGACGTGGTTCATAATCAACCTAATAAATTGAAACTTTCCATACATAAAATGTTCAATAAAAAATAAATACTATACTACAGCAACTAATGGAATTAAAGTACTTACTTGTGTGGATATAATGTGCGGAACTTTATCAGTCAAGTTATTTGAAATAATTCTGTTTATTTGTCGCACTATACATTTTGCAAGAGCATCTTCTTTTTGATTTGGTTCCGATTTTTCTAATGACGGAGTAAAGCTGTGCCTAAAGTTTAATTTTATATATTAAATAACATTGTAAGTTTGTCAGATACAAACTAAACTGCTTGGGTAAACTATATGGAAAAGTACTTACTCAACTCCTTCGTTCTCTATACATAGCGCATCTTCAATGAATGTCGTTACTTCTTTTACTATTTCCTCAGCAGTCAAAGCAGTATCCGCATAGGAATCAGGCAGTTTTTCCGTAGGTATAAAGTGAGATCTTGTGTAACACTGTACTAAAGGCATGGCATTATATGGTACTTTATCTTCGTTTAACATAACACATGGCCACCCATAATATCGTGGCATATTTAGGGCTATTTGTTTTTCTTCAACAGTATTCAACATCCTGATTTTCTCATAGAGTACTTGTCTTTCTCGCAATTTTCTACCTTGGACAGACATATCCAATATTGGCGGATATTCAGGCGTTTCGGTGTATTCATTTTGATCTATTAATGCAACTTGTGAATGATGCCGAGATAAAATAGATTTCAGTTTTGAAAATGTTCGGTGCGTTCGAATTAGATGCATTATTATTATTTTTTAACCCTAATTAAAAAGTATGGTTATTTTCCACCTGACTGCCGCTGACTGACAGACTTTTTTTTTGGAATTTGGGTATTTTCGCTCCTTATGAAACAGGCTAAGGTCTTCTTCTTCTTCTCTTTTATGGCTAATCGTGATGTCCTTTAGACATACTCTTACTAATCTGTGGTGATGTCACTTCGCCAATGTCAACGTGAGTATAGTTTTTGCTGGTTTTTGCACTGTTTGCACAGATTAGTAATGTTTGCGGGAAATGAGCCAATGTTATTCTGTACTACTTGTTAGTTTCTAAAACAAACACAAAAAATATGCAACGTCACAATGAGTACATGTAATACAATATATAAACATGAAATAGATATGAGTATAGCGCATAAAATATTAAAATATAATATAAAAAAAAGCACAGAAAAGGCGTAAGTATAAAAGGACATGGGTAGGGCAAAGTGAAGGACGTAAAGTTAAAGTTTAATTTTATTGCTCAAAATAAATTTAGCGAGAATTTCGAAAAAAGGGGAATCAACTTGACTCAACAAAGAGTCAAAGTTACAGGGGCGGGAGATGTACTTAGGTAACAGGTCATAAAGTGAAGAGCCGACATTGTTACAGTTAAAGAATATATGGTCCGTAGAACCTTCGTCTAGGCCGCACTCACAAAGAGAGCTGTCTTTGACTCTTATTTTAGCGAGGTGAACTCCAGTTCACCTCGCTAAAATAAGCAAAATATGCTCTCCAGAGCAGCAGTGTTCTAAACGCAATCTGCATATCGTAGAGACAGCTGGTTTGGGGAGGTTGGGAAATCTGAAAAACCATGGTCTGCGGGGAATTTCTTTCTGGATGTTGTAATAAAATTTGCCTGCCAGTAATCTAGAGTTTTGCCAGTCTGTTTTCCACGAGATGTAGAGGTGGGTGCGAGCCAAGCTAGTAAGGTCGTTAGAAAAATGTTTATAATGTTCCAGAGAACCAATGGAAATTGCACTTTTGGCGAGTGAGTCTACTGTTTCATTGCCCTGAATGCCACTATGGCTAGGGATCCAAGCTAAGACAATGTTGATGTTTCTTTGCTTGCAACTGAAGAGGATTTCCCGAATTTTTAGATTGTAGGGAAATTTTGTTTTGGTTTTGAACGGGTTGGTTGTTAAAGCCTGAAGGCAACTTAAAGAGTCGGTGAAAACAATTGAGTTACTGAGGTTGTGGGATTCTATATACGATACTGCTTGGAGGATCGCTAGTGATTCTCCAGTGAAAATAGATGTTGCAGGGGGACATTTAAATAACAATGTAATTTTGAATGCAGGAAACCAGACGGCGGAGCCTACAAGGCCACCCTCCGAGAGTTTGGAGGCATCTGTGTAAATGTAATTCCAGCCTGGCCAGTGCTTCGAGAGCAGGTCCAGAAAAACTTGTGGAGCCGAAGGAGAGTTTTTCTGAATGCCTAGATTCAAAATTACATTTGGTTGAAAGATTAGCGACTCAAAGTTGGTAGAGAAGAGAGGATTGAGGGAATATTTTTCAATAGAAGCAGGGAGACGAGAAAATTTTTGAAACGAGTGCAGAATACATGGACGTTTCTGAGCAGGAAAATCATGATTTGAGAGGGAATGAAGTTTCCTTAAAAGAGGGTGAGAAGAGTTTTGAAGTACCTTAGAGAGAAACCTATCGCTGAGGTATTGCCTTCGCAAATATGGGGGAGGATCCACACATTCAACCTGTAGTCCGTTGATAGGGGAAGACTTCATAGCTCCCAATATTATGCGAAGGCATTTAGATTGGATTTTTTTAAGTTTATCTAAAGCTGACTTGTTGCACGGGTCCAAAAGAAATGAGGCATAATCTAAATGGCTTCGGACAATGGCATTGTAAAGAAGTTTTTGTGTATATGGGTGGGCGCCCCATCTCACACCAGAAAGGGAACGAAGAATGTGTATTCCTTTTTCTGCCTTATCGGCTACATAGTTAAAGTGAGGTATACCCGTTAATTTTTCATCCAGGATCAATCCTAAAAATTTTACCTGCGAGTTTTGAGGGATGGATTCTCCATTTAAGTGAATATCAGGGTCCGGGACTCTCCTATTCTTTGTAAACACAACAACTGAGCACTTTGGGGCAGAGAGGCTAAGTCCATGATTTTCGAGCCAATTGTTTAAATAAAATAGGGCGGAGTTCAAGCGTGAGGAAGCTTCAGGGATCGTTTTAGCAGATATGTATAGGGCAATATCGTCGGCGTACTGAAGGATGTTAACGAAGGGCAAGACAGTTGTATCCAAATCAGAAGTGTAAATGCTGTAGAGAAGAGGACTGAGCACAGAGCCTTGGGGCAAGCCTTTCCAAACGAGAAAGGGAGGTGATATAAAGTCTTGAAATTTAACTACAATTGATCTAGACATCAAAGCATTGCAGATAAAACGAACCATCTTCGGCGAGATACTCAGCTGGAGAAGCTTCTCCCTGAGTACTGGAAGGAGAACGTTATCGTAGGCTGCAGAGACATCTAGGAAGGCGCCCACAAGGTACTCTTTATTCTGGAAGGCCAGACGAATTTCAGTAGTAAGGATGCTCAGACTGTCTAAGGTGCTAAAGCCTTTTCTGAAACCGAACTGGGTATAAGCAATAATATTGTTGGACTCGACAAACCATTCCAGGCGGTTCTTAATCATGTGTTCTGTGACTTTTAAGAGTACCGAAGATAGGGCGATAGGCCTGTAGGAGCTGTGGTCCAGTGAATTCTTGCCTGGTTTAGGAATCGGGATAATGATCTGTTGTTTCCATGTCTCAGGCAGAGAACCACTATCAAAAAAACTATTTATTAAATGGAGGAAGTAGGTCTTTGCACTAGCAGAGGTTCTGCATATAAATGAGTAAGGGACTCCATCGATCCCTGGAGAGGAGTCGGAAAGACCAGTTAAGGCAGATAGGAGTTCCTCAAAAGAAAAAGGTGTGTCTAGTTTATTAGTGGAGGGATAATTAGTAGCATAAGTATCATACGGAAAGCTGTCAATGAATGGAACGAAAGGGGGAGCTAGTTTATTAATAAAATTGGGCAACCAGGTAGATGAATCGTTGGCCGAGATATTAACGGAGTTAACTGATTGTCTGAAACGTCTTATTTGTTGCCAGACAGCAGATGATGGAGTTCTAGGGGACATAGTCTCGCAAAATTTAGTCCATCCTAATTTCTTTTTTTGCAACAGGAGTCTTTGAGTCTCGGCAGCAGTGCGTTTATACTCTAAATAGTTGTCGAGAGTCATCGCACGGCTGTAAGTTTTCTCGGCGTTCTTGCGTTTGCGGATTGCGGCGGTGCATTCGGCATCCCACCATGAAGGAGAGGGAGATTTCCTTAAAGATTTTTTGACGGGGATGGAAGTGTCAGCAGCAGAGTTCAGAACTTCAACAAAGTCTGCGTAACATGAGGTTGAGTTACTAGAATTTATGGCAGGGAGGGGGTCTAGCCTCTCGTCAACTGATTTCGAAAAAGTTACCCAATCAGCCTGATTAAGCTTGTACTTTAATAAAGGGGGTGGGGGACTATAAGTTGGACAAGAATCTGAAAAAGAAATTAAAATTCGAAAATGGTCACTGTCGAAGGTACTATCCAGAACCTTCCAGGAGATAAGGGATGCTAGATTTGGGGAGCAGAAAGAGACGTCGACGGCTGATGCTGGATTTTGAGATGGAGAGCATCTCCTAGTTGTAGTGCCATCATTAAGCAGGCAGAGATTCAAGTCGTCTAGAAGTTGAAGGAGAGTTGTGCCAGGGGAGTCTGTGAGGTGGCAGCCCCAGGAGGAATGGTGACAATTTAGGTCTCCCATGACTACAACTGGTGACGGGAGAGAAGAAATTACAGAGCGTATCTCGTATAAAATAGAAGAATTGGGTCGGGGTATATAAGCAGAAAGAAAAGAGATGTTATGAGCTCGTATAGCCACAACATTTAAGTTCTGGCTATGAGGGGGTAGAGTTAGTTGGGAAAAGGTAAGTGAGCACCTTACTAATAAGGCACTTCCTGCATAGTCATCATCCCTGTCATCTCGGAGGCACGAAAATCCCGGAACACGGAAATGTGACTCCGGGACTAACCAAGTCTCCGAGACTGCAAGGATGAATGGAGAGTGTTTTTTAATAATATAAAGTACTTCATGTTTTCTCCTACGGATAATCTTACAGTTCCATTGCAGAACTGCCGTAGGAGCCATGAGGAACAGCTAACTTGCCAATCTGGGTAAGTTTATGGGCGACGTTGTGCGGTAGGGAGTCAGCGTGAGAAGATAGCAGACAGAGCAGCATAGATAAAAGATAATCAAGAAGATTTTCAGTTGATGTTGACATAGGGTTTTTATCCCCATCTTCGTTTTTATCAGTGTTTGATAGTGCACACCCATTAGGGAGGGATGATGAACAGTTTCCAATGATTGCTTGGTGAGATTGCTTGTCATAGCCCTTGCCAAGAGGGGCGTGGGAGCGTGGTGGGCGGGTAACTGTCTTCCTATAAGACATTGAAGGGGGTGATGCTCTAGTGGGGGCTGTTTGGGGGGTCGGTATTGGGTGAGAAGTTGGGGTTCTTGCTGTGTCAGCATATGACTTACGGACTGTGGGAAACTGGGAAGATGCCTCAGAATAGGAGATATTCTCCTGAGACATGACAAATTTAATTGACTTTTGTCTTGCATGTTCAGGACAAGATTTGTTAAGAGCTGAGTGGGAGCCTAAGCAAAGGATGCACGTGGATTTGGGTTCAGTAACATCACAGTTTGCTCCAGGGTGGGGTTGGGTGCAACGGAAACAACGGGGTTGAGATCTGCACTGTGCCTTTACATGTCCGAAGCGGCAACAGTTGAGGCATTGAATTGTCGGGAGCTGGTAGGTGTCTACTGGGATTGAGGTATGGCAGCAGTATATTCTTGTGGGGAGAATCTGTCCTTTGAAAGTCAAGACTACTACTTTAGTGGGGGTCCATGAAGCTTTGCCATCTATTATAATTTTTCTGTTGAGGCGTCTTGCTTTAAGAAGGATACCGCATCCTTCTGGGGTCTCGATAGATTCAGCCAGTTCAGTCATGGTCCAATCAACTGGGATGTCCTTGATGATGCCCATGCGAGTGATATTAAATGTGGGGATGGAAGCAATGTATTGGTGGGAGCTTAGCAAGTCATTATTTAAGAAATTGTTAGCATCAGCTGCGGTTTTCAGCTCTACTGAGACACGGTTCCTACCAATTTTTTTGATACCGTCCATGACAATGCCACTAACTTTGTTCTTCATCAAAAGTTGACCGAATTTCATAGGGTGTATGTAAGTTGCAGATGGAGTCTCGGACTCCATACGAGAGACATGGATGATGAATGGGCCATTGTCCTCGGGGCCATACGATTTAGGAGAAATTACTATGGATGGGTGAGTAAAAATACCAGGGTTGCTCAGCGATGAGTCAATCACAGCCCTCTTTGCGGGTTCCGATTCAGCTTCAGGGTCCAATCTGCGTTTGGTACCCGATTGAGAAAATAAGGGAGGAGAAGAATTGACCTCGTCTTGCGGTTGTGAATTTAGAGAATGGTTATCCCCATCTGGGGGATCCGGAGGATCTGGAGGTGAGGGACTCATGTCACTTACCTGATGTCAGAGACGTTAAACACAATTACAGTTAGTATATGGACAATATAAACACTTAACAGAACACAAATAACTCGATAACCTTGAAACACGTGCTTTTCCTAAGCCTCCGACAAAGCGATCTCCAGGTATTTAGATCATACTGCCTCGTCATAGGTTTGTTTATTTCTGCAGTCATTCTTCAGTTGTTTGACTGACAACAGTCAGTGAGTGGGCTCAGTGCAGTGCAGGCTCAGTAGCACATTACCATAGATTATCAAAGTAAGAAAGAAAGCTAGCGTTTAAGCTGGAAAGACATTATCGGACGCGGCTTACGGACGCGACTGTAAGCCGCGACTGATAAGTGTGCACAGTATTTTCGGACGTAGCGTGCAGACGCGTTTTTTTTAAATATATTTACAAGTTTAACGTCCTCGGACGGAGCCATACGAAAACTTCTTCATTAATAAGTTCATTATTTACCCTTAACACTACAAAACTAACATTAAACTAGTCTAGCCTAACCTAACTCATTGAAATGCGGGCTGGCGTTCGCATTTCAATGCTCAAGAAAGAATTTTAGCACGAGAATAACGATTCGAATCAGAGGACGCGATCTGCGAGCAATGCAGAGCACGTTTTACTTTGTTTCCTCCTCCTAGAAAAAAAACAATTACTAAAATGAAGAAACAAAATCCAACTTTCTCTTTTCGTTTCCCGCGCTAAACTCCCTTGCAGACGCGTTCTAACTAAACTGATATTGTATTGGAAAGCTCTTCTAGCGTTTAGGACCAATATAAAGTTTTCAGCTGCAAACTGTAGTGTCGCTAGCGTCGTTCTATTTTTGTTTTTTTTATTTACTAGCTGTGCCCGCTACTTCGTCCGCGTGGAATAGTGACTTTGGGTAGATTTTTTAATTATTTAGGCTACTTATTTTACAAATAAGATATACCGCGAGTATGTTGCAGCAATATTCTCAAATAATAGCATTCAGTTTGAGACGGATGGACGTTGTAGACGTGGCAGACTGCCGAAAATCTGAGTCCTTTTTCTAGGCATTCTACTTATTAATTCAGTAGGTACTTTTTTATTAAAAATTAAAATTTGATAGGTAATTTAAAAATGGTGAGAAGATAAACAAAACTTAACAATTTTGTCATAAAAAATGTCCAAAACGTCAAAGCTTTGTAGAGATACAACAAAACAATACCCAATTACAATGAAATCAAATTTTGCATTAAGATTGGTAAATATAAATTAAGTGAACCAACCTATTAATTAAGCATTAACCTAATGTGATCAATCACTTTACAGAGAATAAGAAGAACAATATCAAATCAAATTACCTATTAAAAAATCAAATTATAAATGCACATTTAGATTTAAAACCTACCTCCTACCTACTTTAAATGGTATGTACTTATTACTTAGTCAAGAAAAACTTGTATTACATGCTGAGATGAGCTATCGCAGTTACTTATACCTGCATAAATCAGAAGAAAGAATAACAAAAGTAATTACCTACTAAATCTATTAAACTTAATAATTAATAGATGCATTCAAAATTAAAACCTACTCAGTGGCGAAAAGAAAACTTTAACCTGCATAAATCTGAAGAAAGAATTTTAACCAAACTTATAATATTAGTATAGATTAGCGCAAGCGCACGTTGTACTTAAGTTGCGAACATTATTTTGGTGCGGAGTTATGTTAAAACTGTGATAGCTCCTAAGATATTTATTGAAATCAAATTATATAAAGGGCAACTTGGTTCTAAATGAAATGCTCGTGATGAAAAATGTATTTATTTTGATAAGAATAAAAACCTGTGTGTATAATACACCTCTAAAAATAATGCATTATTTTTTTACAAATTTATTAACATAAAAAAGGTTGTAGTAAGTCAACCATAAAAGATAGACATATGCTGTCGCGGACTTTATTATAGAACTCTTAATGCTGAACAATCCTGTCATACATGATTTTTATGTAACTGAAGCGGTTTCCGCAGCGTATGCAGCGGAAGCTCTCAAAACTCCCGTTTTCGCAACATTTTTCATTTCTGCTGTGGTCTTATGAGTCGTATCTTTATGTTATATAGCCTTAAGCCCTCCTCGATAAATGGACTATCCAACGTAAAAATATTTTTTCAAATCGGGCCAGTAGTTTTTGAGCGCGTTCGAACAAACAAACAAACAAACAAACTCTTCAGCTTTATAATATTAGTATAGATTAGGTGTATAAAAAGAGTTACAACAGTTATTTGACAATATAAAAAAAAGAAAGTTCGACACAGAGATATGCTGCGACTCCACTATCATGAACACACAGCATGATAAGCTTAACCTCGATCTATGTAACAGATAAATTAAATTGTAAACAAACAATAAATTAATAGTACAAATTATAAGAATTAAATTTAATAAAATAAAATAAACAGATTCCACTGTATTACTTGTCGATAACTTAATAAAAAGCAGTTCAGTTTTATGAATATATCAGAATATTTAAAATCCGAATATTTATTTGCATAAAAACGCATTACACATTTATATATTTTATACCATTCTATTTCTACATTAAAAACAGGCTTAGATTTGATGTATGTGATGTATGAGCAGCACGTTGGTTCAAGTATTACAGGAAAATAATAAAATTAAACCATACAGTTAAATAATGTCATTAACTAACTAAATAGCATATCACGCCAATTCGTCCTGATAGACACCTACACTCACTTGGCGCTTCTCTAATATTCCGAGGCAAATTCAAAAGTGGTCGTAACAATTTATAGACTAAACTAAATATGAAATATGAAATTGTTATACATTTAATATACATTTTATGGTGTCATAGAATAAATTCAAAAATCCTTAGGTAGCGAAATTTGGTGAGTATGCTCTCCAGCGGGCTCACATTGATTTTGATTTTACAACGAATCTATAGATATACATTTTTTTAATTGAGGCTACAATTATATACACATTACCTAATTTTTTTTCTTGCATATTAAATTCGGTTCTCCCATGTTTTGTCGAACAACGTTTGATATAATTTCACTTCACAAACATTTAAAATATCTTATTTCTTTTGATATAATTATTTCATTCCTATAATATTTATTTTATCTAATTTCGATTGACATAATTGTTCATGCAATATAATTTCATTTCATCGAATTTTCACTTTGCCTTATATCACATCACATAATGTTTGCTTGGCCTAATGAGTGCTTAATCTATTTTTTATTTAACCGAAACTTTATAACTGAACTTAAATAATACAAAAAATAATCACATTTATGCTTACGCTAATTGAGCGTCAAAAGACTTCCAGGGTGGCGATTCTCGCGTCAATCGAACTTTTTTCGTGTGGTAATTCGATTGCGAGTTTAACCGTTTTACGTAAAAAAACTGTCACTGTTCTAACCTACATAACCTAGATGACATCAACAAAGGGGAATTCTGGCGCATTGTCGGATCACTTTTCTAACCTAGCCTGGACGACACCAACAGAGGGGAGTTCTGGTGCTCGGTGGCGCTCCTTTTTTGTGATTAAATGCAAAATATTAAAGCTTTGTTTTACTCAAGTTGCCCTATTTGCTGTCTTTAAAATAATACTGTTAAAATCTTATGATTCAAAAAAAATATTGGCGAACTGATCATTATACTAAATAAAAGTATGTTAAATGATAATTATACAAAATAAGATTAGATAAAACAAAAATTAGATGGAATGATTATTAGGTCAAATTTTGATTATGCCTCTTAAATGTTAGCACAAACGTTGTTATATCAAACAAATATTATCTGTTATAAAAATTATGTTAAACAACCATTATTGATTAGTTAAAGTGAAATTATATCAAACGTTTTTCGACAAAACAAGGGAGAACCATTAAATTCACCAATCTCAAGGTGGTCGGAGCAGCACACTAATTCAGGCCTGGGCATATTCTAGTCCTAGTTGGGCTTTCTCTCTGGCTGACCATAAAGCTTCTTGAAAAATACCTAATTTAAAAACAGTACCTATTTTTTTGTAACTGCACGTGTCTTTTACATTAGAAACTGCAAAATGTTTTCTACTGTATCAAAAATATTCATTAACTTTTTTTAGAGCAAAGCCTTCGCCTGGATCCACAAAGGCACAGCCGCCATCATGTTGGGACCTCGTGGAGAGAACACTGCTATCGGAAAGGCTGCGGAGAAAGCTGGTATTGAGCTGAGTTCATATTACTTAACTTAACATATTACTCAGGTCTTTGGTTAAATAATTTGAATAAATAGGGTATCATTAAAATCTAAGCCTTTTGTTAATGTAGCAATAGAATAGTATAAAAAAAGGTAAATGTGTAGTGCGTTTTTATGCAAATAAATATTATGATTTAAATATTCTGATTCTGGTTTTGTACTCTTTCATTCGAATCGTTATTCTCGTGTTAAACTTCTTTCTTGAGCATTGAAATGCGAACGCCAGCCCCGCATTTCAATGAGTTAGGTTAATCTAGGCTATTTTAGTGTTAGTTTTGTAGTTTTAAGTGTAAATATTGAACTTATTAATAAAGAATTGTCCGTACGGCATGGCTCCGTCCGAGGACCTTAAACTTGTAAATTTAAAAAAAAACGCGTCTGCAAGCTACGTCCGAAAAGACTGTGCAAACTAATCAGTCGCGGCTTACAGCCGCGTCCGTAAGCCACGTCCGATAATGTGTTTCCAGACAGCCGCGTCCGTAAGCCGCGTCCGATAATGTGTTTCCAGCTTGTCTCGCTCCGACTCGCACAACGGCCTCTGAATAAAAAAAACTGACAGTGACAGCAGCAGCCCAGTGACTGACAGTTTTCTTCTTAAATCACACACAGTTAAGCAAAAATACTATTGACCAATGAAAAGGTCCCAGAATGGTATTAATTCACAAATAAAATTATGGTATTTCATGTAATTTCTGGCCTACTTTCAGTTAGTTACTTTCAACAAAATTTTGTACTAAAACTATTTTCACATACTGAATTATTTTTGTAGAAAACATGTTGGGTTTTATTGCGCTAGTTTTTGAAAGAAAAGTTTATTTTAAAAAAAAGTAAAAACCGACTTTAAAACCAAAATGCACTAAAAAGTCTAAAATAAACTCTTGAACATTGAAAGGAAAGAAATCCATTTTAGGGAAACAATTTCTTTTTGGAGTCGGTGCTGCGACAGGTGAGGCTGAATTTTCAAAGTGATGGCACCGACTCCAAAAAGAAATTATTTCTCTAAAATGGATTCCTTTCCTTTCAATGTTCAAGAGTTTATTTAAGACTTTTTAGTGCATTTTGGTTTTGAAGTCGGTTTTTACTTTTTAAAAGTTAATTTTATTTCTCCATTTTTAGAGATAACAAGGGGGGAGGGGTATTTGCACCTTATGACTCTGTTCTTTAAGAAGCTATAAAACTACTTATCATATGTTCTGTCATTATAATTACTGATCTCCTAAGCGTTAAGGAGTTCCACCATCAGCTCAGCCCCACAAGATGTAGACTATCAGACGTTACAATACGTCAACATTAAGATTTTAGTAAAACAACACTATACGTGCCTTTAAAATTGGAGGGTTTCCCTCGATTACACCAAGATCCCATCTTCAGATCTCAAATCGGCAACAATGGGACCAACTAGAAGGTACACCCTCTAAGTGGGCGAAAAAAAAATTCGAATCGGTCGACTAACGACTGAGATATGAGGTAACAAACATACAAAAAAAAAACATACAGTCGAATTGATAACCTCCTCCTTTTTTGAAGTCGGTTAAAAATTTAGGTTAAGATTATAGAAAAATAAGGATAAGGCATTGAATTGAGAGAGGCGATGCCGACGACGTAGGTAACTTAAAGGGCAGTTTAAAAAAAAATCCTTTGTGAGAGCTAAGTAAAAAAAAAAGATTATCGTGTCGCTGTGATGTTTTCAAAGATACAGTTGAAATATTATAGCTTAAAATGATTTGATGTTATATTATGTAACGAACATAACCCTACCAAACAGTGAGCTCAAGTGGTAATACACAGGGCCTAAAACGCAAATGACGATAGCCGTCGGGGCAGAAAAAAATTAGATTGGAGAATCAAAGTCCAGCGACAATGTCTGATGTTAAGACATTAAAGCATACGCATTTGTATCGATTAAAGGATCACCATGGATGGAGACTACCGTCTATAGGTTGCTGTGTAAAACCACCAAACAACTCAAGAAAACATGGAATATAATAAACTATTTAGCTTCAAACAAAAATCAAAATAACTGTACTCCTCCCAAACTGATATCCGATTCTGTAATTATTGAAGATGGTTTTAAAATATGTGAAGTATTTAACGATTTCTTTTCATCTATTGGATTTAAACTATCGGAAAAAATACCTAATAGTAAACTAAATAATACAGCAAATATATTAACCTATGACGGTAACGTTTCCTCCTTATAAACTTACAGAAATCGCACCATGCACAACAGATGAAGTAACTGAAATCATAAACAATCTCAACGTAGACACAAGTAGAGGAAATGATAAAATAAGCACTAAATCCATTAAATGTATTGCCAATCTTATAAGTGAAAATTTGACACAATGCATAAACAAATGCTTTTTGGACGGTCATTTTCCTGATAGTCTAAAAATATCAAGAGTAACACCCATATATAAGGCCGGAGCAAAAAGCGACCCCGGAAACCGGAACGGAATATTTGCCTGTGATATCCAAAATCTTCGAAAAAAATATTTATAAAAGAATAACAGAACATTTCAATAACTTAAATTTTATAACCAATAAACAATATGGATTTAGAAACAAGTCAAATACTGTCTCGGCAACAATAGATCTAATAACAGACATACACATCGTCATTTTTACAGATTACATGCGGTGTGCCCCAGGGTAGTGTCTTGGGCCCTTTACTATTTCTTATATATATTAATGACTTGCCCAAACAGGTTAATTACCAGACTGTACTATTTGCTGATGACATATCACTTATCATACTAAATTGTGACAAAGATTCAAATTATAACCAGGTTATAAATGACACTATAGCTGATGATGTTTCCTGGCTAACGCAAAATGACTTAAGTGTAAACTTATTAAAAACCAAAACTTTTATTACTTCAGGGATATTCCGAAGTCCGGAATATACGGGTACGCAACCCCGAAGCACCCTAGCTACTAAAGCACCATTCTTTCTCCTAATCCGTTGCTGAGGTATCCTTTATCCCCCTTTTCCTTCCGCAATACCAAATTCCCTTCCTCTATCTTTCTTCATCACGGACCCCTCCCGTCAAACTCTCCAAAGTCTGTTCCGGCAAAGACAGCAGCCCAATGCAGATATCCGAAAGGGTCTGGTGGATTTGGCGGTTCAGCAAGGCAAGGAGGATGGCCTAGGGCGACGGCGGAGGGCATATAGCCACCGTCGGCCAGACACATCATCCGACAGTACGGATTCGGCAGCACCCAGGGCGACAAAGCAGCCCTTTTCAGGGAGGCACTGCTTTCCTCGCTCAGCCGAGGAGGGGGCTAGAAAAGGTGCCCTAAACAAATGTTATAAGCGCGGTCGGAACAAACGATTTTTTTTTAATAAGAACACCAAACACAATTTGACTTTTGGCGCATGGAACGTTAGGACTCTAATCGATCGAGATTGCAACGCCTGCCCAGAACGTAAAACTGCCGTAGTAGCTCGGGAACTTCATCGCTATAATATAGATGTGGCTGCTCTCAGCGAAACACACCTCGCCGATGAAGGTGAGCTGGTGGAAGATGGTGGTGGTTACACTTTCTTTTGGAAAGGTACCGCTTCCACAGAACCAAGACGTTCTGGTGTTGGATTCGCAATTAGGAATCGACTGGTAAAGCAACTTGAGGAGTATCCCGTTCATATCTCGGACCGCGTTACCACGTTGCGCCTTCACCTGGATAAAAACAACTTTCTTAATGTCATCAGTGTTTATGCTCCAACTTTAGATAAAACTGATGACATTAAAGATAAATTCTATGAAGAGTTAGGACAATGCCTTAATAATGTAAACACCAAAGAGCAGGTGTTATTGCTGGGTGACTTCAATGCCCGGGTTGGTCGGGATTTTGAGGCTTGGCCTAGAGTCTTGGGCAGACACGGGGTAGGCAATATGAACAGCAACTAATTGATTATGCCATCGTACGGCAAAAAGACATCTGCCAAGTCCAAGTCACCCGCGTTATGCGTGGTGCTCACTGCTGGACTGATCACCGGCTCATTGTCACAAAGCTACGACTTCGTCTTCGTCAACCACGTAGAACTAAAGTGAACAAGCCGGCTTCTTTAAACCTTGAGAAACTGAATAGTCGTGAGACCAAGGAGAAATTTGCTGAAGCTTTAAACGACAAGATGCTGCCCATTAATGAGACGAATGATGATACGGCTGACTGGGGGATATTAGCATCTCACCTTAAAGAAACTGCTTCAGATATTTTGGGTGTTAAAGTTCGACGTACTGATGACTGGTTCGATGAGAACGACGGAATCCTCAGAGAAGCGCTTGACCAACATCGTGCTATTTTGAAGCAGCAAGCACGACGTAGCGGAAGCAATTCAAAGGTCAAAGCTAGTGACTTAGAATTACGTAAGCTGTCTCGACAACTGAAAGACAAGTGGTGGCATGACAAGGCCTGTCGCATGCAGTGGCTCGCAGACACCAATCAGCTTGGAGAGTTCTACAATGAAGTGCGTAAACTGATTGGTATATCCTGTCTAGTGAGGGTACCCATTAGATCAGCAGACAGCGGGTATCTTATAACCACCAAGGAGAAAGTGATAAAACGTTGGGCAGATCATTTTAACACATTGCTTAATGTCGATCGATCAGCTGATCTACTATATATCAGTTCAATTACACAACTCCCTTTGGCAATCAAGCTGGATGAGCCACTGTCGCGTGATGAGGTAGGCACTGCGATCAGACAGCAACATTACAAGCGGGCGGTAGGCATTGACCTTATACCGGGGGAACTACTGAAGTATAGCGGCGAGGACATGCACACACGGATTTGGGAACTCTTTGTTCGAATGTGGGAGGAAGAACGAGTGCCAGATGAATTTAAAGTGTCGAGCATTAGCACCCTCTATAAGAACAAGGGCGACCGTTCTGATTGCAATTCTTACCGTGGTATTTCCCTTCTGTCAACTCCTGGGAAGGCTTTTGCCCGAGTTTTACTCAACCGCCTGCTTAATCTGTCCGAAAACATTCTGCCTGAAACCCAGTTTGGCTTCCGACCAGATCGAGGCACCTGCGAGGCTATTTTTTCAGTACGTCAACTGCAAGAGAAAAGCAGAGAACAAGGTCGTCAGTTGTACCTCTGCTTTATTGACTTGGAAAAAGCTTTTGACAGCGTGCCTCGCGAAGCCCTATGGATGGTGTTGAAAAAGATAGGATGCACAGATAAGTTTGTGAGGCTTATTCGACTTCTGCATGATGACATGCAATGCTGCGTAACAGTAGACGGCAAACAATCAGATTTCTTGCCCGTTACCTGTGGGGTGAAACAAGGATGTGTTATCGCACCCACATTGTTTTCCTTATACTTTGCGGCAGTAGTAAAAGAAGTCTCACAGAATATCTGTGAAGGTGTGCGTATCCGTTTTCGCACTGATGGCCTTTTTAACCTGGCTAGACTGAAGGCACGTACTAAAGTCTCCCATGCGGTAGTT
Organism: Pyrausta purpuralis; assembly: GCA_963924145.1. NCBI lineage: Eukaryota > Metazoa > Arthropoda > Insecta > Lepidoptera > Crambidae > Pyrausta > Pyrausta purpuralis. Next base: position 16,571,247 of record OZ001653.1, on the reverse strand, counting down.
ACAGAAACTATGTATGCTGAAGTGTGACCTTGATGCCGAAGTAAACAGCAGAATCGGCGCTGCAGCTGCGGCGTTTGGCAAGCTGTGCTCAAAAGTCTTCTGTTCGCATGATATTAAGCTCCAACAAAAGTATCAGTTTACATGGCAATTGTGCTGCCGAACCTTTTATACTCCTCCGAGACGTGGTGCTTGTATCGTCACCATATACGCACATTAGACCGCTTTCACCTTAAATGCCTGCGTAAAATTCTTAATATCAAGTGGTCTGATTACGTGCGTAATACTGAAGTACTGCGACGCGCCAATGTTGGTGGCATTGAGGGTTACATTATGCGTCGGCAGCTTCGGTGGTGCGGTCACGTGTCTCGTATGAAGGAGGACAGAGTGGCGAAGCGCATCTTCTACTCAGAACTTGAGGAGGGCAAGCGTAAACGTGGCGGACAACTCCTCAGGTTCAAACACGTCCAGAAACGTCATATGAAAAGATGCAACATTGAGCCATCTCAATGGGAAGGTTTGGCAGCGAAGCGACCTGAGTGGCGCAGGCGGGTTTATCAGCAAGTATGCGACTTCGAAGAGCAGCGTCAAGTTGATCTCGACGCTAAGCGTGATGAGATGAAAACACGCATTACTGTTGCCACACCCTACAATTATGTTAACGGCAAACTTACGTGCCCACACTGTGCACGAGAGTTTGCTGCAAAAATTGGCTTTATAAGCCATCTTCGAGCGCATCAGCGCCGACTTGAATAGGAGTCGAAGTGGTCGCCAAGGCCGAAATCGGTCGGAAGGTATTATTATTATTAAAAACCAAATTGATACAGTTCTCAAACTATAAAGCAAACCGCCCAAAGCTTAACATCACTTGTCAGAACATAGCGATCGATGAAGTTAGTGACGCAAAGTTTTTGGGTATCATCCTTGACCAACACTGTAGCTGGAAACCCCATATTGACGACTTATGTAAAAGGTTGAGTAGTTTTATTCACGCCCTCAAAAAATTACGATTTGTAGCAGGAGAGAAAACTGCACTGACTGCATATGGATATGTGTCCTCAATATTAAGGTACGGTCTCATAATATGGGGTAACTCAAGTGACATAAATAGAGTATTTTTAATGCAAAAAAAGTGCATCAGGGCAATTTGTGGTGTAGGTCCATTGAAATCTTGTCGACCTTTATTCAAACAGTTAAATATTATAACATTATTCGGGCTTTACATCCTAGAGACTGGAATATTTGTTAGGAAAAATCCTGAGCTTTTTGAAAAGTATATTCAACTGGATCTAAGATTACGCCAGAGAGATGTTCATAGATTACAAGTTCCTCTTAGCAAAACCGCTTTTTCTTAATTTATGTTACCTGAAATGTTGAAATAGTAAAAATGTGTATAGTAGGTATTAAGTTAAATTAATGAATTGTTTAATTCAACACCCGAGCGGTTGCAGGCAACCGCATAACAATAGAATTTGCATTGTGTCTCGTTCACATACGCTTGAGGGATTGTAATTGTAATTTAAATATTTTAATTTTGCATGCCGCCTGTGGCAAAACATGATGGACCAAGATGAAATTCTGTTATCAAATTTACCATGTTTTGAGCAAATAAACATATTCTATTCTATTCTATTCTATTCAGAAATAAAAACAAATTTAGACAAAAAAAATATAGCACTAGGGATTTTCATTGACTTAAAAAAAGCGTTCGACACGATAAGCCATACCATTTTGTTACACAAACTGGAAGACCTGGGTATAACGGGGAAAGCACACAAAATACTCGAATCGTATTTAACAAACAGACTGCAATATGTTAAAATTGGGGATTTTTGTAGTAACGCCAAACAAATGAATTATGGTATACCACAGGGCTCTATATTGGGTCCATTATTATTTTTAATATATGCCAATAATTTCACGAATATAGGTTTAATAGAAAATATAACATTATATGCTGATGATACCTGTCTTTTTTATTTTGGCAACGATCTATGCAAACTTATCAATATAGCACAAATCTCATCGGTGTCACAGCAATCTCCTAACCATCAATACTAAAAAAACCTCGTATATTATATTCTCGGCAAAAAACAAAGAAATCCCAGAACATCCCCCGCTACTTATTAACAATGAAATAATTCACCACTCGAACCAAGAAACATACCTAGGACTACAATTATACGACAAACTTACCTGGAGATCACACATTGAAAAGTGAGATCTAAACTTATCTCCTTAAATGGTGCGTTGCGTTAGTTCAATCACACCTGAATTACCTTATTGAAGTGTGGGGATGCGCCGCAGATACAAATCTAAAAAGCCTACAAAAATCACAAAATAAAATAATCAAAACTCTTTTCAAATACGATCGCCTGACTAGCTCTAAGTTATTATACGAAAAAACAAAATTGTGTAATATTAAACAACTTTACATATATACAACATGTATTCCAATAAGAAAAATTTTGACAAACAAAATACATACACAAATATCGTTTACCAAACGAACCTTTAAGCACAGCTTAAGAAATACGACCAAAATTAGTATAGCAGTACCAAGAACTAATTATGGTAAAAATAACATTTTGTTTGAAGGAGCACAGTTATACAATAATTTACCAGCAGATATAAAAGATTGTGACATATTTGGCCTCTTTAAATCAAAATTGAAAGATTATGTACGAGATGATTATATTAGAATCAGTGTGAGTGCGGCGTGCTGATCAATAATATTACGTTTTGTCAAACTAGTTTATAAGCTCATTATAAGTGTACTTTGTTCTTTATGAGTCTAATAAAGTTCTTTAAACTGAACCAGGGAAGAAGTGTATGTTCCGTGTCTATCTTGGAGCTAATGATGACAATGAAAATACTAAAAGCGACGTGCTTGTTAAATGCTAACTTAGTGCACGGACGTAATTTGGCTTAGAAAGCACGAAGACTCTCTCTCTTATGTGTATCAAACAAGAGTAATTTAAAAGAGAGACATACAGAAAATTACAGTTTATAAGATTAAAGTAAATGTACAACTAAGGCCGTTTTATCGCTAGAAGAGATCTCTTCCAGACAACCTTTGGGTAAAGGAATAGACTATAAGTATAAGTATATTTAATCATTTTAGACGCTAACATAAAATATTCAATCCAAAATCGTAACATTTTCATTAACTGCCCCCCTTGGCCGGTACCACATTTAATATTCCGTTACTAGCCAATGGGACCAATAACTGAAAATATTACAATTTCCATTGCAGTTGTTATCCACCTCCACATACAGTTGCAAATAACCATCGAGAAACTGAAGCTTACGTTTTCGTTAGTGATCAACAAGGATATTTTGTTAATTAAACAGTAGCTAAGTAGTTCATTTATTTTTTTAATCAAAAATAAGAGGATTTCTTTGGTTAAAACCTAAATACTTGAAAATTGGTGACAGGTGACAGGTGGCTATGAACTACCTGAGGCCAAAAATAGGACAGATTAGTCTAGGTATTCGAATTCAGCTTCCAAAAGCTTTTTGTTTTACAAGTTTGACGTCCTCGGTCGGAGCCATACGGAAAATTCTTCAATAATAAGTTCATAATTTACACTTAACACTAAACTCATCGTTCGCATTTCAATGCTCAAGAAGAAAGTTTACTTTGTCAGAGCACGCTTTACTTTGTTTCATCCCTTGTCTTCATTGTTTTCTTTAATAGCACACATTATTATGATGATTCCAACACAAAATCACAATAAATTACTAGAAAACAACAATTACTAAAATGAAGAAACAAAAACCAACTTCCTCTTCCCGTTTCCCGCGCTAAACTCCTCCGAAAGCTTGTGTCTGGCCAATCATCCGATGTCTAGTGTCGCCGTGAAAAAGCTAAAATCTGATGCAACATTTTTGACATTTTGTAATCCGTCTGCGATGGAAAAGTCATCATTCATTTTCTAACCAAAAAGGCATTGAGTAGAATAGAAATACCGTTTGTGCAATCATGGATGAAGATATGGTATTTGATCCTTCTCTAAAGAAGAAAAAGAAGAAGAAGACTGGTTTCGACATAGATGCAGCGCTGGCCGAGCAGGAGAACTCGAACGTGGAAGCACCCGCTGAGACAGGTGACGTCGACGTGCCCGACGACGATAATCTTGATTTAGATACTTTTGGGAAAAAGAAGAAGAAGAAAAAGAAGTTCTTCAATCTGGAAGAAATAGAAAATGCTTTGCCAGAGACTCCCCCTGCAGAGGAGCCCGAGCCCCAGGAGGAAGACGCCGTAGATGAGTTAGTATTTGACATAGATTTTTCTAAAAGTAAAAAGAAGAAGAAGAAGAGAAACATAGATGAACTTCCTGTAGACGATGACAACAGGGGTGAAGACCAGGAGAATGTTGAGGACGTTCACGGCGACTGGATTGGAAGCGATCGCGACTACACCTACGACGAACTGCTTGAGAGGGTCTTTGACATAATGCGAGAAAAGAACCCGAGCATGGTATCAGGAAAGAAACAGAAGTTTATTATGCGACCACCTCAAGTTGTTCGTATTGGCACCAAGAAGACATCTTTTGCAAACTTCACAGAAATCTGTAAAACACTTCACAGACAACCTAAACATTTACTAGATTTTCTATTGGCTGAATTAGGTACTAGTGGGTCAGTGGATGGCAACAGTCAACTCATTATCAAGGGTCGTTTTCAGCAAAAACAGATTGAAAATGTGCTTCGTAGATACATTAAAGAATATGTTACATGCCACACATGCCGCTCCCCTGACACCATTCTCCAAAAGGATACTCGGTTGTTCTTCCTGCAATGTGAAACATGTGGATCCCGATGCTCTGTAGCCAGTATCAAGTCTGGTTTCCAGGCCGTCACTGGAAAACGTGCAGCCATTCGTGCAAAGACTGCATAAAGTATTAGTGCATAGTTATAAACTAATTCTACTGTGGGTCTGGGGTACATTCCTACTGTAATAATTACCAATATCCTGTATTTGTTGAAATTTATGTCTTAATATTACCTATCAGTTTTAATCTGGTGCTGATGTAATTGTGGTCACTTAATGTGCAATGGCATAATCTTAATGTCTTCTTGGCAATGTATAAAGAAGGTATGTATGTGTACTTTACTGAACATAAATTGAGTATGTTTTGTAAAGATGTCTTTGTTAATTTACAATTTGGGATAGGAATAAATTGAATCACTTATTGTGATCATTATAAATAGCTGTTTAATCCCTCAAGCGTATGTGAACGAGACACAATGCAAATTCTATTGTTATGCGGTTGCCTGCAACCGCTCGGGTGTTGAAGCATTAATGTTAAAATATTATGACTGTATTATAGATACAAAAATTATGTGCTCAAACAGAAACTTATGGAACCACTATGAACAAAAAAATATCTGGATGTACCCCATCATCCTAATCCCAATATTTATGTATAGCTCACTTCTGTATTATTCTCATCATTGATACACAATGTTTTCATAAAATGTTGTTTCATTTTTTTGACCCTTCACCCTTGTATGGTATGTTCATATGTAAGTAAAAAATCGCGGTAGGCGCTAGTTTACTAAACTAAGCAATTGTCTTAGTCTTGAAATTCGATCATTAATTTAATTTGTGTGTTCGGTCGAGGTTAATGGCGCATTACTACTTTCAAACGATAGGTAATCTGTTGCACAGAAGCGGGCGTCACTTCAAGCAAAAAAAAATGCCCTGTAGGGTGGTTATCGGTTTGTTACGGTGACCCTGACCTCGACACTTTTACACACACACTGATCTGACCGATCTACATGACCATGTACAACACGACATGTAGTTATAAAGGTGTATTAGTATTGTACCTATTGAATTTAGTTCATTTAGACCAACAATTTATTTACTCTTTGATTTAGCCCTTGGACTTCCGGTAAAAAGAAAGTTAGAGGAAGACTTCCTCTAACTTTCATTTTTCCGGTAAAGTGTAGACAATGCAACTTCACTTTTCAATGCTGCCATATTAAAAAAAATAGCATCTTTGAACATAAAATAAAAATATTTTTAGTCAAAATAATGAAGTATTGATAAAGCTCGGTAATTTGAAATTAAAATAAAACTTTATTTGTTATTTTACGACATTATTTGTTGATAGTTGTTAAGTAAAGAAATAACTGAAAAAGTACATTATACATACACAAACATTTATAAAGGTATAACAAAAACAAAGGTAGGTATTGATGATACCTAAATTATTAGGCATCATTTACCTTTATTGCTTATGATTTGGGGCTCATAGTCGTGTTTAATAGCATCGTTAAGGCTTTTCGCATATAAATCCAATCTTTGAGTCATAGTGAATGCCCATTTATCTTTAATTTGGCGACACAGATTTAGATCGATCTGCGCGATAAGTAAACCATCCTTAGTTCTTGAAAGTCCTGGTGTCCTCGTGCCATCTGGGGCAGTAATATAGCTAGACCCATAGAAGTGACCGAAGTCTTTGTGAGCTGGTTTACCATCGCCAGAGGTGAATTCATTAGGAAATGTCTCAGTTCCTACTCTGTTTATAGCACATGTGAAATAACTGTTAGCGATAGCAGCGTTTCGCGCTTCAACTGCCCAGAGATGTTCACTCAAACCAGAAACGGTTGCTGAAGGGTTAAAAACTATTTCAGCTCCATTGATACCGAACATTAACCAGTTTAACGGATGGTGTCGTCCATAGCAAATGTTAATTGCTATCTTACCAAAAGTCGTGTCAAAGACTGGATGACCAGTATTTCCCTCAAAATAATACGTAGATTCATTAAAATCTCCTACGCGAGGTATGTGATTCTTTCTGTGCTTTCCTATAACTTTTCCCAATTCATTAATGACTACAGCTGTGTTCCAAATTGTATCGCCATGTTTTTCATCTCTTTCCAATATTGGAGATACGATGACCATTCCATATTTTAAAGCCAATTCTTTGAGGAAAATTATACTTGGACCTTCGGAAGCAGATTCAGCAAACTCGCACCATGGTTGTTTTTCCCGTGTGCAAAAAGCAAATGGCATACTCCAGGCCTCTTGTAAACATAAAACGTTCACACCTTCACTAGCGGCAGACTCTATAATACTTTGTACCTTAATAAAGATACCTTGTCTTTGCAATGCTATTGGTTTGTCGGTAGCGACAGCGATAGAGTTTTGTATGATTCCAACTCTTACGATGCGAGGGCTCCTAATTTCTTCAAGTTTTGCAGGAAAATTAAAAGCTGCAATTTCAAAGTCATATTTGTCTGCATTCTCAACGCTACTACTTTTTAATTCAATTGCATGATGATCACATCTTCCATAGTGTATCCTGTTATATTCTGCCAAATCTTTATCCGAGAGTAAATTTGTTATTATTTTGTCTAAACTTGGAAGTTGAGATGATGAAGCCATTTCTGTAAATTATAATACTTAGGTACATAAAAGAAAGTAAGATACTTACAAACTTGCATAAATAATGTTGTTAGAAGCTACTTTTAGGTAGATGGAGTTAGTTAGTCAGTCAGGCACCACATTTTATTTGAATAATAATTTACTATTTTACTGCGGTACCTTTTCTATTTTATGTACGTATTTATTTCATAATCACAATTAGATGACTTTGTTTGAATATGTTTTCTCTACCTTTGTCTCGTCAGTTTAAAGGTCTGGCCGAGTGATAAGATAACAAATTGTATAAATTATCTCATATGCGACTCGAACGTCGTGGTATTGTTCATGGTCGAGTAGTCCTCTCTCTCTTCCTTATTCAAATCGCATTAAAATTTGACGAAGACTAAGTATAGGTACCTACCTAATAGCCTAATGCATAGTGCTCCCGAAAAGTAAAAACATTATTAGGTGTTACAATAATAAGTAAATATCCGCTCAATTGTCCCGACGGGCCACTTGACGACACCCTACAGTGCCCCTCCATAAATCATGCTTATCGCCGCACCGCGTCACGCGTCTCGAGATTCACAAAACCATTCATTGTGCCTAAATTTATTACCATAACAATAACAAGTGTTATGTTTTTTATGTTGAGTATGAATGAAACTGTTTATTGAAGCATTTTGTATATTAGAATTTGACTACAGTTTAGGAATATGATACACTGATCACAGAGATAAGGCATTTTTGAACACGACTTGTGTTTAAACGATCATATCTAAAAAATTAAAGCGATGACATAGGGTTTTTTATTCTTAATTACAATGGTTATATTATATACATTTGGATAAAAAATAAAACCATACATCCGTCCATACAAAATAATTTATTTACAACCCTTTGAATTTGCATAAAAATCTAGCGGCGCGAGCCGTAATTTTCGATAAACTTAACATGTCATAGATGCAAAAATATCTGAGTTAGAAATACAATAAAGTAATAAAACATAGGCAAACTAATATTCTACCAAAGTAAATAAAAATCACAGTTCTAACTTATACCATTACTGAGAAATATGTACTTTTATGGCAACAGTTCATAGCCACACAGTCAAATACTTTGGTTTTATATTTTTTTTTGTTCTACATGCTGTGCAATCGAAATCAACAATGACTATACAACATAGTACATTTCAAGCCCTTTCTAAAAAGGTATCACACTTGTACTTTAAATCGTTGTAAAAAATGTGTTTGAAGCTAAACAAAAAATTCAGCAAAAAATTGTTCTCAAGATGGCGAACATAAAGGCTATAACACACAGAGACGCTGTTTTGGACAACAACGGACTTCCGTTAAAGGAGTTGAAGCTAAACGATGTAGGAGCAAATAAAATATATTTTATCATAATATTTTTGAAAAAATATAATTAAAAGTATAAAAATAATAATTTATTATTTAAATATTATCCTACTATTAAATAAATTATAATTAAGCCTCCCTTTAGTTATAATTTATGTTTAATAGTGGGATATTATTTTTATGTTTAATAGTAATAATAATGATTTATAATTATGGGAGGCATTCATATTTTTCCAGTACTTCTGGAGATTAAGCCGTACAAACAGATTAATCCGCAAAAAAATATCTGTTTGTGCGGTCTAATCTCCAGAACTACTTGAAAAATATTATGCTTGGGCCTATACTTGAGGTATATGGGGGGGGAGGGACAGTTGTTACCCCCGGTAAAAGAGGGCATAGGCTCCAGACTCGCGTGTCTTCTTCCTGGCTTTTCATTTTCTTTTTCTGTAATAAAAAAAAATATAATGTTGACTGTATATCATGACATGTTCATGTGATGTTCATTCGACACTGACAAGCTAGCGACAGTACGAGCAGGTAAAACTTTGAATTGACTTACTTTGGTTCTGGAGCATCAGGCATCAAGAAGTTGCCTACTTGTTTTTTTTGCTTGAGCTCCGCCAGTTTTGTTTTTTGAGCTGGAGACATCTTGGCGACATTATAAGCGTCGAAAGCCCTCGCCACTTTTGAAACTTTTATTTGTTCCTTTAAGGAAATTGGACTGAAAACAGAAATAGAATTAATGAATGAATGATGCGCACTTCTCCAAAAAAAAAAGAAAAAAATTTCGCAAAAATTATTACGTTACTATTTAAAACCAACAAATATTATACATTAGTAGATTTCGTAGCAAAATGTTACATTCAAAAACACGTATAAAAAATCAGTTCGCAACTCGGATCTCTTAGTGTGTTGGCAGCCTAAAACCGCGTCAACGTGCACGTGACGTCACGTCATATTGGCCGCTAACATTCTTGGAACTTATTTGAGCTAATTTGCTCATAGTTTTTACTGCCGAGGCTGGTGATAATTCGATATAGCATGTTCTATTGCATATAGTAGGATAAAACAGCCAAATATTCATAAAATGAAAGTAAAATGCTTGCAAAAGTGAGCAAAACAAACGCCAAAACCACCACCAAATACCGCCAAAATGTATCTGGTTTAGTAGAGGTTACATTTTGTGTCTCATGCTTAAACTTTTATTTCTATGGATTAATAGATAACTTACCTTAAAAATCACACAATTACACACACGTGCCTGCACTCAAAGTATTAAAATAATAACGTTGAAAATTCCACTTGTTCCTGCAGACGCGCAATGACTAGTGACAACATAGATTACAAATAACTTTTTTTTTTTCACGGCGCGGGATATGGACTTGGCTTATTTTGTTAGATAATTTTAAAAGGAAGCGAGATAGATAAAGCCAAATACACCTTCAACAGTAAGAGACGGACAAATGACGTAAATTGGGCGATCGGGGAGCGGAGGGCGCCATGTCATGTCCTAGTTGACACGGGCAATTTAGGGTGCAAAATCCATGTCATATCCCAGTTGACATGGGCAATTGAGCGGTTAAGTATACCTAGATTAATGTTTCTAATTGTTTTTTAAGACGTTGCTTATTTTACTATCATCCCCAATCTCAAAAATACAATAAGTTCCTTAAAAAGAAAATTGAAGGTATTTCCTGTTGTACACGCTATACATACCTACGGATTGCCTACGTTACGCAGCTATTTCACGTGTTTCGTCAACCGAGTACCAACAATATTTTTGGTATATGATTAAGTGGGTATCATAAGTAAGGTAACCTTCCCCATCAGGGCAGGGCAGCAACAAACGGTAACTGACCGGTAATGACCGGTTACTGAAAGCTGATGAGCTAAATAACCATAGACATACTGGAATATGGTGTATCCACACCGCCCGGCGGTATAAGCCGGCAGCCATGCCGCTCATGCCGCAGCGTCTTTAGACATAAGTGATTACTTTGTGCCGCAACGCCTGCTTCTGATGACAAAAAATACTTCTAGCTTGAAAAAAGGAAAAAAACGCATGAATTTAGGTGTTCGTGCCTATGCTTGAACCACATTTGAGATGACACTACTGAAACTCATCCATAGATGTCCTTTTTCTATACTCTTTACCCGTTGACACCTGTCACAGTCGCTTGTCTATGCCCCGCCCGATTCGCGCTTGGCTGTTTCCTTTTCCTTCAGAAGGTACGCTTTTGAAACTCATCGATGTCAGTCAACGTGTTCGTTCGTACTACTACTATTAATAACGGGTTATGCAAGAAAATCAGGTACTAATCTTTGCATTAAGATTAAAGCGATTACCGTTCGGCGCCCTGGGCCCAACGACGAGACGAGACTGCTTGCTTCAATAAACTCCGTCATTACTACCAACGTCGTATCAGGAGACGACACGTCGCCCAACAATCTGTCAAGTCGCCTCATACACATCCATGTCATGTCAAAAGAGGTCCCGTCTTCCAACAGGGAGACAACACTCAAATGTCGGCTGTCAGGACGACACATCCTTCCAAGGCGGCCATAGATAAGATTTAAGGCGACAACAACTTCCGTCTCCGTAGTAGACGACGACTTCCGTCGCCTTAGCAGACGTCAGTTTCCGTCTTCCTAGTAGACTACGATAATATCATCACAAGATGATTGAATAATTTACTCTTTATTGCAGACCATGGTGTCGTGTCTTACATCCCGCGTAGGGGACTATACAGAGCTGGTCCCAGAGGAAGAAGATGAAAAAGACGCCTTCCTGGCAGTGGTTGCCTCCGTCAGGGCAAACTACCCCAGAGGTTGGGAAGATTGGAAGGTTATAAACTTCAGCTTCGAAGACCTTTTCGGCAGAGATATCTCTCCCAGTGTTGAATCAAAACTCAGAGTCGCAGTACCAACCACTGAAATTGTAAGGGCATTCCTTCCCAACGCCACGGGACTCGCAGAGCGCGCCTACAGGCATAATATGCATAATATATTATAAGGAAAATTATACTTAGGTGGCCCCTGGGCAAAGCTTTATTATACTCTCCGCACAGCATTGTTAAAAAGATTCAGGCGCCCTCGTACGCTGAGTTTATGGGAATAGTAAGAGAAATGAAAATGGAAGGAAAACTGACAAACCGTGAGCGGACATCAAGGCTGCTAGGGGGTGGGGATCGGGCAAGCGCCACCCCTGCCTCAGTTGGTTCAGAACCAGCGAATACGACTCCCATTTCGCCTTCTGTAGGCTCCAAAAGGTACAACCGTGATCCGATCGACTCAGGTCCGGCAAAGCGCGTACCTCAAGAACAAGACGAGGACAACATGATGGCGGCTGTTCTTAAGCAGCAAATGCTGCTTTTCAACAAGCTTGTCGAAATGCAAGCCGAGCAGCCAAAAAAGATCGACGACCTGCAGCGGCAACAGCCTCACGTACAAGAGGCCCTGAATTCGTCTTTTGGGTCAATGCCGGACAGCACCAGCGAGTTTCCGCGAAAAAGAACACCCAATCACTCCCCGGTTACTAGTGACGTCGACGAGGGGGCCGAACCACTACTACAGGACAGAACCAGCTTCGAAAGTCACCTGGATAACATGTCTTTCAATTTCAAGCCGCACACGACGGAATCAGAATCGAAATTCGCCAAAGCAGAATCCGTTCTCGTCCAGCAAGGTGAACATTGCCAAAGGCTCGGAACGGAAGCCTGGAAAAACATAAAGTACGCAGACGTCCAAAAGCAATTCCAGGCAACTCCAGTCTTTGCATCTCTAAAAGTTAATAACCAACTGGCGGGAATAACTCTCAACTGGACCTCAGTTGCAGTGCTGGAGAGAGAAGACCAGACCCTAGGCGCGGTCACCCATGGGCTCCTGCAGCTACGACAAATTTTCGAAAAACATTAAGAAAACCCTCCAAATGAATACAAGAAGGTAGTAGCTCATGAGTTCCTCGGAGCCAGCTCAGAGTTTCGTAAAAAGTCAGATGACCTCTTACAATACGTCTGTGGCAAGAGTTCGGAAGTTATCAAACAAAGGAGAGACACCTACAAAGTGAGAAATAAGACTCTGCACGAAATACTCTGCACAGCATACCTCCTTCCGAGTCTCACCTTTTCAAAGAGCCAGAATTAACCCAAACAGTTAAGGACCTAGGTGGCATTCAAAAGTTTTTTCCTTTTAAAAAATCAGCCACACTTTCATCGAAAGCTCCTCATCGAACCGATTACACTTACCAATAAACCTCATAACACCTATAATAGCGGAACCAAGAAAGGGCCTTCTGCGGGTGACAAATTCCATAGGAATTCAGGAGGGCAGGACAAATGGAAAGGGTCTAAGAAACCCTGACTTCAGTGCAGGGCAGTTAAAGTTCCATCGAGAAAAATGGTTGAAGATCGGAGCCCCGCCATCAGTTCTAAAAATTTTGTCAAGGTACAGGATACCATTCAAAGAAAAACCACCTCTAACAGACCGATCCAGACAAAGCAAAGCTTTCGAAACCCCAACATCGAAAGAAATGGGAGACGAAATAAGGCTGATGTTAAACAATGGTGCAATCCACCAAAGTCATCGGATAAGAGGGTTTCTTTCAACAATGTTCCTCAGAAAGAAGTCCGATGGAACAAACAGGCCTATACTCAACTTAAAAAGGATCAACCAATTCGTCAGCGCTCCGGCATTCAAACTCTTCAACCACCACATAGTCCCTACAGCACTAAACCCAGCCGATTTTATGATAAAAATAGATATCTCACAAGCTTACTATCATGTGCCGATAGTACCAGCTCATCAAAGGTTTCTCTCAATAGCTTACGAAGGTTAGATTAACGAAATGTCGTGCCTTCCGTTTAACCTAGCAAGTGCCCCATTTGCGTTCGCAAAAGTGACAAACTGGTTGGCTCACTGGCTGAGACAATCAGCTGGCATAAGGACAATTGTATACCTGGACGACTTTCTGGTTATACACCAGAACCCAAGCATCCTCAAAGACAAGGAAGGTTCATTTGTCAAAAGCTGGAAGAACTGGGGTGGACTATCAACAAAAAGAAGTCTTTATTAGATCCTTCTCAATGCCTAGAATATTTGGGAATAATCTGGGATACCAAAAGAAACTTAAAAAGACTGTCAGGCACGAAGATCACAAAACTCGAATAATTAATACAGACATTCTTAAAGAAAATACACTGGAGTTGGCAAAAAATCTGCTAGGAAAATTAAACTTCGCGTCCTTCGTAATCCCTCTCGGGAAACTCCATTGCTGGCAGCTACAAATAGATTCCAAGATGTTGAAAAAATCAGCCCGCCACAAACAAGTCGCCATGCGAAACACAACTCTGGCCGAATTATAATGGTGGATTCAAAGGTTAAGCAGAAGTACTCCCATACATCATGCTTATGTCTCCAACTCTTTTACCCTTAGCGCCATCAGACTTTGGAACTCCCTCCCAGATACGATCAAGACATCAACATCGAAATATGTGTACAAAAAGTCTATACGCAATCTTTTTCTCAATGAGAATAAATAACATGATATCTGTTCAGCGTGAAGTATGGATTTTATTGTATTTATGTATGTTTATGTAGGTTTATTTAAAAAGCATTTATGTAAGTATATGTAATTCATTCATTTTGTTAGTTTTTTTTGTCATTTTACGCCGCCTCAACTGTTTCTGTCTCACCCAATGGTTGACTGGTAGAGAATGCTTTAAAGCATTAAGTCCGCCATTTGTACTTCATTTTGTTTGTGCAATAAAGAATATATAATAATAATAATAATACATCATGCACGACCTACGACTTTCATAACGACAGACTTTGCGGATACGGGTTAGGGCACCATTGCAGACAGTCGAAAGATAGTCACATCAATATTGGCATTGCAATCAAAAAGAACTTTGGGCTGTATACGAAACCCTGATCTGAATGCCTTGGATCATCGTTGGAAAATGCCACGGCAATATGGCAAACCGACAACCGCACTGCAGCAGCCTACATAACAAAGCAAGGAGGAACAAAATCGAAAAAGCTCCTAAAAATTGCCACAACTATGCTTCACTACTGCGAGAATCTCAAATGCAATCTAATTGCCCGGTACATACCCGGGCCTTACAACAATTTAGCGGACAGTCTCACAAGGGCCAAACATCTGCCAGAATGGCACTTACAATCGAGCATCACGAAGGTGATATTTCAGCAGCTCGGCACTCCAGAGATAGATCTGTTCGCCTCTTGCCGGTCTGCTGTCGTACCAAAATATGTGAGCGAGGATGCCAACGACTCAAAAAGTCAGTACACGGATGCCTTCAGCAAAGTCTGGGACTACAATCTAGGGGTGTGCGTTACTGGGGCGGCATGTCGACTCGAATCGAGATGAGAATATATGGAAAATTTAGAGCCCTATATCCCATAAATGTGCCCCAAAAATCAAATCAGTGCCCATTAAGGTCTCCGAGTTATTTTAGAAAATAAGATGCCGCTGGAGTAACGTCTGAAAACGTTACTGCAGCGGCATGCTTTTTACCTATTGGCCCTAGCTAAATTTAAAGTAGCCTGAAGGGTAGCTTATATATGTGCCCTCTCTGGGCCGAGTAGCGGCATTTGTGCCCTTTGTGGATTTGATGTAATTGCAAATGCCGCTGGAGTAACGTTTGGCGGATTTCCATATCTGCGGAACGGTTCGACGAACAGATATGGTTTTTTGTCAGCTAGTTTGTTGTAATTTGTGCCTTAAGTGCCCCAGAAAGTTTTCCAAAAAATGCACGGTTTGTAAATAGGACGCGTTTCTCTGAAAATCGAAAATAGCCTCTAGTTCTTAAACTACATAAAATGGTGTACTGTAATTGCAGTGCCCTATGCCTTTTAGGCCTATGGATGGTCTGACAAAATTTCAAAACCCAAAGTCTAATATTCGTCGAAATAAATGTTTTTTTCTATGAAAGTGGTTTTGCTTATTTCAGACCTAAAAAAAGAGCATTGTGAACAAGATAATAACAAAACATGATTTGCCCATAAATAGAGCCCATATTCAAATAAAGGCACACAAAATTTCAGCTTTCTACACCTTATAATTAACCGTTAATAAATAAAACAATGTATAGAGAATTATTTAAAAACTATCCGACCAAATGCGAAAGGTAGTTAAAAAGCGGCCATTCAGTACTTCAAGTCAGCATTCTCAAATTGGTAGCCTTGTCATTTTCGATAACAGGTACAGTCTCGGAAACAAGTTTTGGTGTGAAATTGTTAAAGTAGGTAACTCATCATATACAAATTACCTATTCCCACACTGTGTTGCAAACGTGTTCTAGCCGTGGGTCGTGGCCCATTATTTGCAACGACATAAGCACATTAAAGACTCGTGCACTCACACACAACAACACAAAAATCATTGAACTATTCATACATTAATTAATCATCATGCCTGATTCCGTCCGTCTTGATGTAATGTAGCGTTGTTATAAACAAGCCGGCCGCCCGGTTTAACAAAGAGTGAACAAATAGTTACTTTTACTTGCCTATGTATGCGCACCATATATGCACAAACAAATGTTACTATTGCATTTACGAATAAGGTTCAGATTGTATTGTTTCGACTGTTATGCAGTCGACTAGAGTAGGCACGCGTCGGCTTCCTCTTACACACTTGCACACCAACAGCAACAGGATCTGCAGCACATTTAAATACAGACCGTATTGCTGCGCTGTAAGAATTATATTAATATTTTTTTTCTTACAACGACGATTCGTTACAAACGTTTTGTTTCTCATAAAGTAATTTTATGAGAATCAGTTCTAAAATACCCATCTATTTTTATAATAAAGTTTAGGAAAGTCATAAAAACTTTTAAATTGAAACTCATAACACAATTAAATAACCCGTTTATAAGTAATATGTATTTATTAAGTTTATTTATACTTACTACCTATCAGCCTACTGTTTTTTTTTTAATTTTATTTGTTACAATTATAATATTCTTATTATTTTATTTATGAAATATATATTTTTTTTTAATTTTGTAATATATACTCTCGGTCATGACGATGGAAACCCTTACTGAGTGCAGTCTAACAGTAAGAAATTGAATATTAACTGATTATAGCAAAAAAATTAAAATTATAAAAACAGCTTTTCCGCACCATTGTACAGACATAAAAGAAATCTATTAGACAAATTAAGGAGGTAAGGTACATGTTTCCAACGTCCGCTTTTTAATTACCTTTCGCATTTGGTCGGATAGTTTTTAAATAATTCTCTATACATTGTTTTATTTATTAACGGTTAATTATAAGGTGTAGAAAGCTGAAATTTTGTGTGCCTTTATTTGAATATGGGCTCTATTTATGGGCAAATCATGTTTTGTTATTATCTTGTTCACAATGCTCTTTTTTTAGGTCTGAAATAAGCAAAACCACTTTCATAGAAAAAAACATTTATTTCGACGAATATTAGACTTTGGGTTTTGAAATTTTGTCAGACCATCCATAGGCCTAAAAGGCATAGGGCACTGCAATTACAGTACACCATTTTATGTAGTTTAAGAACTAGAGGCTATTTTCGATTTTCAGAGAAACGCGTCCTATTTACAAACCGTGCATTTTTTTGGAAAACTTTCTGGGGCACTTAAGGCACAAATTACAACAAACTAGCTGACAAAAAACCATATCTGTTCGTCGAACCGTTCCGCAGATATGGAAATCCGCCAAACGTTACTCCAGCGGCATTTGCAATTACATCAAATCCACAAAGGGCACAAATGCCGCTACTCGGCCAAGAGAGGGCACATATATAAGCTACCCTTCAGGCTACTTTAAATTTAGCTAGGGCCAATAGGTAAAAAGCATGCCGCTGCAGTAACGTTTTCAGACGTTACTCCAGCGGCATCTTATTTTCTAAAATAACTCGGAGACCTTAATGGGCACTGATTTGATTTTTGGGGCACATTTATGGGATATAAGGCTCTAAATTTTCCATATATTCTCATCTCGATTCGAGTCGACATGCCGCCCCAGTAACGCACACAATCTAGGGTGGTTGTTTCCCCCACCCGCACTAGTACCCAGAGTACTGTATCACCTAGAATCATCGACGGGAAACTATCTATTAGTAACCCCAAACTGGCACAAAGCCTTCTGGATATCGGAAGTGAAAATGCGGGCTTTACGCCAGCCATGGGAAATTCCCAACTTACCTCTACACCTAGTCGATCTCCAGACAGGTCAGGCGCCTGCAGGAATAGACAGCCTGAGTTTGCAGGTTTGGACAATACGGGCTGGGCCAACGAGATCGCTGACTGGGAGGGATCCGAAATATAGTTACTTCAGTCTTCTTGGCGAAAATCTACGCTGAAGACGTACAAACCCGCTTGGGAGCGATGGCGGAAATGGGCCACTGAAAGGAACGTTAAAATAGATGAACCTCGTCCAAAAGACCTAGCAAGATTCTTATGTCACCTTTACGAGAAAGAAAAACTAGCACCAAGAACAATCTCACTTCATCAATCTGTAGTGGCTACATTTACAAAGCCTCATAACAGCTCTCTGCTAAGTTAGCACCCGATTGTGCCACATGCTTTAAAAGGAATTCTTTTAAAGAAACCAACTGCGAAGAGAACCCTACGTTGGACAGTCGACGATTTAATCCAAGTCCTGGATACTTACTCCTTTGACTCGAACAATTTATTCGCAGTTTCTCGACACACTGCAACACTTCTCCTGTTATCATCCGGCAGGAGAATACATGACTTAACGGTGCTCAGCATAAATCCAGATAATTTCGAGGAGAATGACGAAGAACTTATACTATGGCCGATATTTGGCTCGAAAACAGACAGCCACTCGTTCCAGCAATCAGGCTGGTGTATAAAAGGCCATACCAACATAAAATTCAACATTGTCCATTGGATCAAGCGGTTACGCAGACTGTCGGAATCACGAAGGGAGGGAAAACGTTTGGAGAATCTATTTATAACCACACGAGGCAAAGTGAAGGGTGCTTCTAGAACTGTCATAGCGGGATGGATAAATTGATAATTGAAATCATTTATTTCAGAAACAGTTTCCATACATTCTTAACCTTATACCATTATACAGAAATAAAATAAAATGCTACCCACTTAAAAAACACCCAGGCAGTCCGATCCAATCCCAACTACAAGTTCTAATAGAACTTAAAGCTAGGATTAGACCGAACGTGGATGGATGCCCAGTGAGCGGTGATAGGGCTGTTTATCCTCTCTGCAATAACCCTCAGGAGAGTGTTGGTGCTGCTCCGCACTCGCTCCCACAGGGAAGCCACTCGTTTTCGCAGAACGGCGTGGAAACCGTCTGTGTTCCAGATGGCGAACATTCCCGAGGCACTGCAGCGCCAGGGCAGACCCAACATCCCCCTGAAGGCATTGTTATATTGTATGCGCAAAGCACTGAAGGCTTTTTTGGTGTAGTTGCTCCACAGATTGCACGTGTATAAAGTTTGACAATATGTTTTAAAAAGAGTAACTTTTACATCACGAGAACAGCGTGCAAACCTACGTGATAGCATATTACCCCTCACCGACAGTGCTCGGCGCTCCCTCTCCATGTCCATGTCGTCTTTTAAGTCCTCTGTGACCCTATTTAGAATGGCCAACATTTCATCGTCAGTCGGGAGCATTAGAGCCGGAGTTGCCACCAATAACTGGACCGGAAAGAATTTAGACCTCGATGAAGTCCTGAAGAGAGGGAATTGGAGATCGAGAAACACATTTTTCAATCACTACTTCAGGCTTGTGGAAAAACCAGCAGCCTCGGCTTCTGTTATTGATTTCAATAATTGTTTTAAACCTATAGACTAAATTTTAATACATTAAGTGATGATTTAAATAATAATGCTATACCGTCCATTGCGTAAATTAAGTCTGTTACTTAATAATTAATATTTTTCCATTAATCAAAAGCTAAATATTAGACAGGCTTTTATTTCAACCATCACCTTGACTTTTATCACAGTACGCCTGACATCGCGCCGGCAGAATTAAAACACGTCTTAAATGTGGTTCAAGCATAGGCACGAACACCTAAATAGAACGGATCCTAAATAGGGTAAAAAACTGATATTTAGGTTTCTGCCGTAGCTTGAACCACACCTAAGGGCCTTGCCGGCTTTATAAATTTGTTTGTACTGAAGGAAAAGGAAACAGCCAAGCGCGAGTCGGGCGGGGCATAGACAAGCGACTGTGACAGGTGTCATTGGGTAAAGAGTATAAAGAAAGGACATCTATGGATGAGTTTCAGTAGTGTCATCTCAAATGTGGTTCAAGCTACGGCAGAAACCTAAATAGCCGTTTTTTACCCTTCGGGGGAAAAACGGTTCTATTTTGTGCAGAAGTCTTTCGAAATTTCGCAAGAGAAAACAACGAAAACTTGGGACAAGAAATCTATCAAGTTGAAGAGATTGCGATATGCGAGACCTAAAAAGTGCTGTCATTGGGTGATTGTGATTGCTCGTGGAGAGTGTTTTGTTTCAAATTCTTAATGCCTTTTCACTTTTTTCTGTGTCCATAAGCATTTTTATTTATCTTTGTGTTGTGGTAGATATAAATTAACCTCGATAAGTAGTTTACTAACCATGTATACTGATAGTCCTGCTGATCCTCCCGATCCCCCAGACCCTTCAAACGCCTGTTTGAAAGGATGGCCTCAACCTCCCCAATGGATGTTCTTTCTTCCCCACTGTTCTCCCAAACAGCTACTAAAAGACCTCATGTTTCAGATGCTGACCCATGTGAACCCGCCAAAAGAGCGATCACCGATCTTTCCCGAAGCCAGTCTGTTTATATATGTTATTCCCCCATTCCCCGTCTATTGTTATATTCCCCAAAACTTATGCTGACACTGGCAAAGGACCATTCATAGTCTACGTTTCCCGAGTGGAAAACAACCCCTCTGACGGTTCATACCTTCAGGCCATTAAATTTGGTCAATTCCTTTTCAAAAACAAAATATACAATGTTGTAAGAGATGGAGTCAAGAAAATTGGCCGTAATCGTATTTCAGTTGAATTTAATTCTGCAGCTGAAGCCAACTTTTTTTTTGCAAATGAAATCTTGCAGAAACATAATTAATCGGCTTTGATACCTTCCTACAATGTTACTCGTATTGGCCTTATTAAGGGCATCTCAACCGATCTGTCCATGGATGAACTTACAAGTTGCTTAGAGGTCTCTGAAGGGCGTGGTATTCTCCTTAAGGTCAGACGCCTCAATAAAAGAAAGACCACTGATGGACAGCCCTCATGGACTCCAACCCAAGCGGTAGTTGTAACATTTAAAGGTCAAACCCTCCCTCAACGAGTCTTTTGCTATCATACATCTTTCCCAGTTGAGACTTACCAGTTGCCAACCATTCAGTGAATGAACTGATGTAGGTTCGGTCATGTGAAAGCTCAGTGCAGATCAAAGCCTAGTTGCTTCCGCTGCTCCCAATCACACTCTGGCGATTCCTGCAACATAAATGAAAATAAAGCCACCTGCATTCATTGTTCAGGCCTTCACTTCGCACTCAACAACATTCAAGACAGAGGTCAATTAAAATCATTATGTCATAAGAAAATATATCTTATCAAGAGGCTGCTTCGCAGTTTCCATATGTACGACGCTCATATGTGGACTCTACCCAGATCTCATGGTAAACCGCAAACATTCTCTCAAAAAACCTCTCCACCTGCTCAGTCTCTCTCATATAGAAAGACGGTTACTCGTCCCCATCGATCCCACGCATCCCTGGAGAAAGGTTTCGACCGTCAAGCCCACCAATCTATTATTGCTCATGTTCCATCTTCACTCCTCAATGGGTGCGCCATCAATGCTTCTCCCTCCCCCTCCACCTCCTCAAGGGAAGCGCTTTTAGATAATATCTTCTCTATGCTATTAGAGTTCCTTACTATTCATAAATCTTCCCTACCGAACAACGTTGCTGAAAAACTTACCCAGCTTCCCTTGGACATTGACGTTCACGCTGGCAATAGTGCAGTGGAACTGTCAGAGCATCAGGCGAAGGAAACATGAGTTGTTTACATATGATTAATAAATTCTCCCCGTCTGTCTTTGCCGTCTCGGAGACATGGCTCTCTCCTGGGTCACATTTTCGTGTCCCAGGATTTTCATGTCTCCGTGACGACTGGAACGACGGGTATGCAGGTTGCGCCTTACTTGTAAGGCGCTCACTTTCTTATACTCAAATTATTCTTCCTTCTCACTGCCAGGACATCAATGTTGTGTTTATGAGAATATTTAATATTTCACTTCTCTCCGTTTTTATTCCCCATGCTAATTCTTCATTGATTTTTGAACTCCGTTCTATTATTTCATCCCTCCCTCCTCCTGTCTTAGTGATGGGTGATTTTAATTCTCATCACATTACTTGGGGTTGCTACTACTGTGACCCTGCGGGCTCATCCCTCATGGATCTACTAGATAACCTTAATTTGTGCATCTTAAACGATGGCAACCCTACAAGAAGATGTTTTCCTAACCAAAACCCTGCTACAGCAGTTGACTTGACAATCTGCTCTCCAAATCTGTCATCTCTTATATCTTGGAATCTTTTAAAGAGTACATACGACAGCGATCACTTTCCAATCTTAATCACTTTGTCTAATACTTCTCCTCCGCAAACTCCCCTTCCTCCTCTCCTAAAATATAAACTCATTAAAGCTGACTGGTCAGCTTTTTCTGATTCCGTGGATAGTAAAATTATTTCTCTCCCCATCGCACAGAAAAATCTTTTTCAGTTTTTGATGAATTTATTGATATCCTATCATCTTCGGCAGCTGCCCATATCCCACAGAAAAATCGTGCCCGCAGAAAACTCTCTCCTCCCTCGTGGGATGAAGAATGCACTGCGGCTATCCATAAAAAAAAGGAAGCTGAGAATGTGTAGGTATAGCTCTTGTATGTCTCTAGACATTTTTAAAAAATACAAACAGATAGCTGCTAACACTAGAAGGATACTCTCAGGCAAGAACAAAATGGGTTGGATAAGCTTTTGTGAAAGTATATCCCCTGGATTCCCCCCTTCACTTGTTTGGAAACAAATAAAACGTTTTCGCCATTCCCAAAATTTTCATAACCTTTCTTCTAATGATCCCTCAAGCTGGATATATGACTTTTCAAAAAAATTAGCTCCTCCGTTTGTTCCCTGCCTTCCATCTAATACTTTTCTCTCTACTCTCCCATCTAATCGCCCTGATGACGCTTTTACTTTTAAAGAACTCCTTACTGCTCCTAATGGACTAGTTGACTCTTCGCCAGGTTTGGATGGTATTCCTTATTCCTTCATTATTCAATTATCTGATCGTTCGAAATCATTATTTTAAAATTTAGTCAAAAGTCTACGAACAAGGTTTGGTTCCTGATGCATGGAAACAACAAATTGTTATTCCGATCTTGAAACCTGGCAAGGACTCACTTGCCTACAAGTCTTATCGTCCTATTGCTCTATCCTCAGTTCTTCTTAAGATCACATAACACATGATTAGAAACTGGCTCGAATGGCATATGGAATATCATAATATCCTGGCTAATTCCCAATACGGGTTTAGGAAAGGTTTTAGCACCCTCGATAGCCCGGCAATATTAACAACTGACATCCGCATAGCTCTCAAAAGCAAACAATTGCTCGTTGGATTATTCCTCGATGTATCTTCTGCATATGATAATGTTCTCCTTCCGACACTCAGGCAGAAATTGTTGCAGCTGAATGTTTCAGAAAGCTAGTTACGTTCATATGCAATACGTTAATGTCTAGATTTTTAATGGTCAGATGCTAGTCTGTCCAGCTTTCACCCGCCTTGGTTTGGAAGGGCCTTCCTCAAGGTTCAGTTCTCAGTCCCCTTCTTTACAACATCTATACTTACGACCTTGAGAGGACCGTCGAACCTTTCGTCAATATCCTCCAGTAATCTGACGACATAGCCCTATATATAACATCGAAAAGTATACCTGACGCGTCAATTCGATTAAATACAGCGCTCGAATACCTGAGTGACTGGCTAGAAAGACATGGTCTTTCAATCGCAACGGAAAAGTGCTGCTCTGTGGTCTTTACTAAAAAACGTGCTATTAATAAGCATAACATCTCTCTTAACGGCGCACCTATTGCCCTTAAATATGAAGTTAGATTCCTTGGCCTAATTTTAGATTCAAGACTTTCAGGCATTCCGCAATCCAAACAGGTAGTTCAGAAAGCAGAACAGGGTGTCAACGCCCACCCATATTGTCAAAAACTTCTCTATAACGCACTAGTCCGTACCCATCTGGATTATGCATCTTTCCTCATCGACCCCTCCTCTAAATTAGGTTTAGATAAGTTTGATAAAATTCAATCAAAGTGCCTGCGAATTATATTGGGCGCGATGAAATCGTTTCCGATTAATGGACTACAAATAGAATGTGTCGACCCCCCTTCATATCTTCGCAGACAGTTCCTCAGCGATCGCTTTTTCACAAAAGTCATCCAAAATTCTACCCATCCATTAATGAAAAAACTTCGTATTTTAACTACTTTGATTGACTCAGCGGATCCATCTCAAAAACCTCCTTGTATACTCCTTTCTTATTATAAGATTAATCGGATATCTTATCAAATTTATAAGTCTCCTACTAACCCCCTCTTTAACAACAACTTCGAGTTTTTTATTTTCACTCCTAACATCTGTCTTAATTTTGGCATTAACAAAAAAGCTCCAGGTGCTTTTCTATTATTCTTGAATAAGCACTCATCTCACTGGAAAGATTATCTCCCTCTTTACACGGATGCCTCCATGCTCACTGATCATGGAGAAGTGGGCTCTGCTGTTTGGATCCCTTTTTATAGAATATCTTAAATGTTTAAATCACCTCCCCACACTTCCACGTTTACTGGCGAATGTTTAGCCATTCTTGAAGCAACTCTATTTATTCATTCACACAACATCCAAAAGGCTATTATATTCTCTGACTCGTTAAGCTGCCTTCAGGCTATACAAGCTAATCCTTTTAGATTAAAATCCAAATTTCCATTTATATTGAAAATTCGAGAAACCTTGTGGAAATGCAAAACCAACGGTTTAAATGTAGTCCTTGCCTGGGTTCCTAGTCACAACGGAATCCCAGGTAATAAAACAGCAGATTATTTCGCAAAGAATGCCATTTCTAATGGTTCCTCAGAACATTTATATATTTTCTCACATGACCTCCTCTTTCAAGCCCAAACTCACCTTATTAAATCATGGAACACGGATTGGCAAAATACAAGAAGCTCAACTGGGAAACATTATTATAAAATTCAAGACCATATCCCAATTAAACCGTGGTTCAACAAGAAAACCTTTGCAAGCGCGTTGTGTCAGTTATTTGCCGTCTTCGGCTAGGTCACGCTTCTACGCTTGTTCACTTGGCCAAAATCAGAGTAAAGGATAGCTCAATTTGTGAATGCGGTTTGGATGAAGGTTCGGATGACCAATATTTTTAAACTGTCCGAAAGTTGGGGGATCTCTCTATGACCTCCTTCCTGATAATATCCCCTTGCCCTGTAATATTAATAATATCCTTTCCTTTTCTTTTTCCCCAGTTGTAAACATCCTAGCAAAATTTATCATAAAATATAATATCAAGCTTTGAACATTATAATTATACTTACCTTTTTTTATGCACGTCTTATATAAGTTAATTTTTTTCTTTTCTGTTTTGTTTTGTTTGTTTGTTTTTACTTAAATCTGTTTATGGATTTATTATCTTAAATTCTTTTTAAAATTCTGCTCCCTTACAAAAGCTCCACATGTGACATTGGCGGAAAAATAATTGCGGGAACGCACATTGCCATTATCACCAGAGAAGAAGAAAATAGTACTTCTATGACTACACAACACAACTGCCGACAAACTGTAACACAGTTTGGCAGAATGTTGTAAAATAAAACATGTAGTGTTACTTTTAAAAATAAACTAAAAAAAAATGACTACACAAACCACGAGATTTAATGCAACTTTAACTTAACTTTATAGGTAAATATGGTATTTACCTTCGTGTGTACCGTCGATCGATAGATTGAGCAGAACCAATCGATGGCTTTTCTTGACGTTCTTGTGTCAGTGAGATCAAATGGAACTTTGGCCCACTCTGTGTACCGCCAACCAACGCATACAGACAGATATTTGCATGCCTCTTCACATCATCATCCTCGTCATTTTCAATCTGTGGTATCCTCGCTTGTCAATAGGGCGTTAGAAGGAGAACTTAACCATGTAGCAAAGGTACTTTATGGGAACGGATAGGGTTTGACGAGACATCAAATGGAGAAGAGGCTAAGAGAGAAAAACAACCGATGGTGAGCCGAGAACCTGCTTTTCTACCATATGTAAAAGGCATAACAGATAAAATTGGAACAGTACTTAACAAATACTCCATTAAGACTGTATATAGTCCGCTGTCAAAAGAAACAAAGTACTTACGCTCACCAAAGGACGTGATACCTCTGCAGACGCCGGGTGTTTATAAGATAGATTGCAGTTGTGGTAGTGCCTATATTGGACAAACCAAGCGAACAATCGCTGAAAGAGTCAAGGAGCACATTTCAGCTGTTAAGAATCTACAGACGGGTAAATCTGCGATAGCCGAGCATCTGCTTAATTCAGGCCCAAGTCACTGGATAGAACTTTATGACCCAAAAAGCCTTTCTACTGATCGCTACTACCACACTAGGTTAGTACGTGAAGCAATTGAAATCTAGAAATATAATAATTTCAATCGGGATGATGGGTTTCATTTGTCACCAACCTGGAACCCAGTTATAACAAAGTACAAATCGCGTGTTGTGCCGTCCGTAAATAACCCGGATACTGCAAGCACAGAAAATATAATAGTACTGTAAGTGTTGTTTGTCGAGCTGACTGTACGAGTGCAATAAATATTCAAAGTGTGCGGGTAGAAGAAACTATTTCAACTCGCACAGGCAGACGACGGCAGTTGTCCCGAGACCATGACGCGTGTAATCGTGTCGAAACGTCGGGAAGGTAAATACCATATTTACCTATAAAGTTAAGTTAATGTTGCGTTAAATCCCGTAGTTTGTGTAGTTTCGATAAAATATGCAACAAAGCTTAAAATCGTATAGTACTTCTATGGATGACACAGCGGCTTACAAACCGCCGGGTGGTGTAGATATGTCGCAGGCAAAACGTATAATTCCGCCGTTTACATATCGCCTCGTCAGTTTACATACGCTCCCGGCTTTTCAAAATGCCGAAGGCAAAATGTTAAATGTTTAATTGACATAATTTTGACGATGGTTGATTAGCTGATGAGCATTTTGGGTGACCATGATAAAACACAGTTTGATGGGAACAGGACTTATCAAAGTAATAATTAGATGTTTAAAAATATATACATTAATGAAAGTAAATCGGTCTTATCTATACTCTATTTTCATTTTAAAAGGTTAAAGAGTTGATTTGTTTGTTTGCTAGTTGAGCGCGCTAGTCACAGGAACTACTGGACCGATTTGAAAAATATTTTTTGTGTTGGATAGCTTATTTATCGAGGAAGGCTCTAGGCTTTTAAACATCACGCTGCGACGAGAAGAAGGGAGTAAACCCAAAACGCTTGGACGCAATCGCGGGGGATCGCAGCTTGTCTATACTATATTCTATAATATTATAACGCTGAAGAGTTCGTTTGTTTTTTTGAACACTCTAAACTGAGAAACAACTAAACTGATTTGAAAAAATCTTTTTATGTTAGATAGCCCATTTATTGAGGAAGACTTGAAACTATATAACATCAAGTTGCGACTCCATAAGTCCAGCGCCGCAACGATAAATGTTACAAAAACGGGGGCAAAATATTCCTTTTGAGAACTTTCGCTGCGTAAACCGTTTAGGTTACACAAAAATCTTGTATGACGAGATTATTTTGCATGAACAGTAAAGTCCCCGACAGTATATGTCTGTCGATTTACTCACTGCAACCTTTTTTATGTTAATAAATTTAATGAAAAATGATGCACTGTTTTCGAAGGTGTTTTATACACCTAGGTATTTATTCCTATCGTAATAAATACATTCCTCATCACGAGCTTTTCATTTTGAAAAAAGTTTCCCTTTACATAATTTGATTTCAACAAATAGTTTAGAAGCTATCACAGTTTTGAAATAACTACGCACAAAAAATAATACCTGCAGCTTTAGTACGGACAACAGCACGAAGGTATCTTGTGCAGTTGTTATAAGGGCTAGTTTGCAACAAAAGTGGGTAACGCGAGCTTGCGCTAACTATGGTTGCTAATCTCTCACTTACATCTACACTAATATTATAAAGCTGAGCAGTTCGTTTTTTTGAACGCGCTAATCTCAGGAAATACTAGACCGGTCTGAAAAAAAAACTTTTCTATTGGATATCTTATTATTATCTTATTTATCGAGGTTGAATGATAGATGGAACTAGTGAGTGAAGGACTTAGATTGCGGAAGTACTTCAATTGAAGCATTCATTTAAGAACTATTAACTCTAGCCAACCCACCTCACCAGTCACACAACCCTTCATTATAGGCGTTGCATTATTTAAATTAATTCCATTGAACGCATATACGAGTATATTCTTCTCCTTCTTCTTTGTATGGCGAGCGGACGAGTTTGCTAGCGACGGTTTACTGTTCCGCCAATGTCACGTTCCGACACGAGCAAAGCGTAATTTGGAATGTTTACAAACTTAATTATACCTAAGACAAAGCAAGACAACACATGTGAAACAACACAACACATAGCTGGATGGACATAGCTAGAAGCCGTAACTTATATTGAAAAAAAAAACAATACATACCACGCTGTACCACGCTGTGGTCAAAAAGAAGTAAAATGTCGAGTTCGAGTTTTGCGCGGGAAACGAAAAGGGAAGGACGGACCATATTTCTTCATTTTAGAAATTGTTATTTTCGGGTCAATTATTGTGATTGTGCGGTGGAATTGTCATGATAATTCGTGCTTTTGAAGAAAACAATGAAGTTAAAGTGAGAATTATGGTGAAGCGAGCTCTAATCGCGTCCTTTTACCCGGATCGCTGTTCCTGCGCTTAGCTTCCTTGTTGAGCATTGGAATGCGGACCACCCCGCATTTCAATGAGTTAGGTTAAGATAGGTTAGGCTAGGATATAGGTAGGCTCCCCCTCGAATGGAGCACGCCTTGTCGTGGCGAGGGGGCTCAGTAGCCTGTCGCAATCCAGCTGCAGGTGAAGCCAAGATGCTCCGTGGAGAGTGCCGCTGCGTCTGTTCCCGTATCGGGCGGCAGTGGCCATAGTGAGTCGCGTCTGTCTCGCATCGAGCGGCGGCTCACTAAAAGTCGTTGGACTCCCGGCACCCCTCTGGTTTATCAGAGGAGGCAGGGGATGTCCTGAGGACTTTGGTCCTCTGGGCGAGCTCGGCGTGCATTTGCCGTCGGGCGTGGCTCGCCTCGTCGGGAGGGTCTCGGACAGACGGTGTGGGGACACCTCTGTCCAATGGACCCTCCTGAGGCGCCAGTGTGCCGTCGGGAGTGGGATCGCCCCACTCCGTGGAGATCCGCCCTCCTGATGGAGGGTGGAGGTTGCGCTGGCAAGGGTCGCGGGACTGTTGAGACACCGCGGCCCCTGCTGTCAAAGCCACCAAACGCGGCGGGCGTCGTCAGGTTTTAGTGGGTATACCCGGGGGCGTATCCGGGGGAGTCCCATACACGCCCCTCCGTTCCCCGACGGAGAGGTACGGTGCGTAAACTGCATTTCCTGACGTTAAAAAAAAAAAAAGGATATAGGTAGGCTAGTTTAGTGTTAGTTTTAGTTTTAATTGTTAAAATACTGAACATTCACTAAAGTATTGTCTGTATGGCCTAGAGCCGAAGACGTTAAACATGTATTTAAAAAAAAAATGTCATTGGCGCATGCTATCATGTCCATGACACTATACTATTCATTCCATAGGGAGTACTCTTAGAAAAAAGGCTATTTTTCCTTAATGTGGCTCCATCTAGTAACACGTACTTGAACTAAAATTCATTTCTCAAAGTCCTCACTAGAGGGCAGGATATATGATTTCTAAAGCACAGATAAAAAAATCTAAAGTCAAAATATAAAAATGTTTTAATAAACTATTTATAATAATTAAATTATATCAAATTAATTTCAGAAGAGTTAAAACACTATTTTAATATCTATTAATGATAATTTTCAATTATTTAAAGTTATGATGTTAAAAGTTTTAAAAATTTGTGGAAACGGAACGCAAATAGCAAAACATTTTTCAAGGGTGACAGTTATTTTTTCAAATCATTCACTTTCATGGACGAGTTTCGTTTATAGCTTTCGCTTGCGTTCCTTTCTGTTTTTAGTGAATTTGTTACTTTCCATTGGGATTTGTATCCACAATTGTGTAAAGTAAGTGAATCCAAGTTACGTTGAGTAGAGCTTGCGGCTCCTCCGTAATCTTGGCAAATCAGACACAGGACTCTTTTTGCTGTGTTGTGTGGTAGCGATTTGGCCGCTTAAAACTGTGAAAACAATGCCTCCCCAATGCTATTTGGGATGCTCAAATGGTAAGTTATTCTCCTAACTGCTGCTAATCTAATAAAATAAGGCTATTACCAATGCAAGCAAAAAGAAACTACCAGCAAGGACCAATAAAATCATTCTTTTGGATAGTGAAATAATGCTAGTTTACTGTTCTTCGTTTACGTGTATGATACACTTAATAAAAATTGGAGGAGGATAGTTTAGTTGTCAGTTTTCCTGATGGTTACTATAATAGGTTATACATAAACCGATACTAATAACCTATCCCACCCATTGGCACCCATCCCACCAGTCGATAACATAGCCCCTGGATGCTTATATATCTAGGGCTTGCTAACTATATTTACTCAATAGAGAGACACGATAATGTTTTTTTGATTTAAACGGGAATGCACACAAAGTATTGGCTTGCTGAAATAATAAGTGTTAACGACAGCCACAAGACCAAAAGAAGTTTCATATGATTTCATTAAGCTTTGATATTGTCGTTTATTTACTAATTTTCTACTAGACTTAAAGAAAGAGAAAAATGTATAAGTAAGAACGAATACGAAAATTGTTAAGAAAAATTAAATAGGATAGCAATATATGTAAGAAAGAAATGAACATAGTAGTGCCGTGTGCAAACTTCGTGCTCAATAATTAGAGATAATAATGGATCGCTTTAGTCGCTAATTGAACGCAGTAAATCATACAAGAATAGAGCCGAATTTGTATGCAGTACGTTTATTCCTTCCTACGGTTTAATAGTGAATACAGCTACTAGTGAAAAGTGAAGTACCAGTAATTACCCGTGAATTGTGAAAATAGTAAAAGTGTTAATAAATTAATGTGTGTCAGTATAAGTGCAGTGTTTTACTGGGGAACAGTCAGTGCCTAGTGTTAAATTTAAATTACAGTCCACTCGCTCTCTGGGCTTGACGAATGTACTCTCTCCATAGTGTAACACCAACATCGTTGGTCCTATCGGAGACGGATCGAAAGTACGCACCAGTGGACTCTGTGCTGTGAAATTAGTGTTTATGACTTAGTGCAATATGGACACACTTATTTTGGACTATAAATTGTAAGTACTTTTATTATTTCTACAAGTGATTACTGTGTTATTTCGTGTTAAGTGCATATGATCTGAACTTTGATTCCTGAACTGTGGATGAACTCTGTCTGTGTTAATTGTGATTTGTAAATAGACATTTGACTCTGCTAATTGACTCTGATAAGTGTTTAAATGGTGTATACGCGAAGCCAAGTCATGGCCGAACGTTCCGAACGTGTGTTACCGGAACCGCCCCGGTCGCCGTCCCCGTCGACGAGGAGCCGCTTGGAAGCGGAACAGCATACGGCCGCCCAGCCTAACGAACGTGGCGCCGCTGTGTTGGGTACGCACTCAGCGTTCGACGTGAACATGGGACATGTCGAGACCGCCGCAACGAGCAGGACGCAGCACGCCAGAGCACGCTCCACCAGATCCACTGCTAGCGCTGTAGCACGGCTACGGTTCGAGGTAGAGGAGCGGCTCGCAGCCATCAGACGCAAGGAGCTTGAGCTTGAGGCCGAGATGGTAAAGAAGAAGCTCACGGCAGACCTAGCAGAGTTGGATGACGACAGTGACCAGGAACAGATGCAAGAAATAGAAAAAGTAAACGAGTGGCTGGACAAGTCTGCGCCAAACGTGGATGCCGAACGGGGGGAGCGCCTGGAGGCTCCACCGGAACCCAGCAACGAAGAGACGCCTGTGACCCGAAGGGCAAGATTTTGGACGCCGGGACCGGTCCAACCCAGACCACGCGCAGAAAGGAAGAGATCGTCAACCCCGAAGGGACGAGGTATTGAACAACTGGCAGACACGCTGTCACAGATGATGGCGTCGCGACCACCACCGCGGCAAGTTACGGATCTACCGCTGTTCTCCGGATCACCACTGGAGTGGATACACTTCGCTACTGCAATGGAGGAATCAACAAGGCTGTATAAGTTCACTCCATACGAAAACTTGGCCCGACTACGCAACGCTCTCAGAGGTGAAGCAAAGGAAGTGGTAACGCCACTACTTAGCAGCGCAACGCACCCAGATCGAGTAATGAAGACGTTACAGCAATGCTTTGGACGCCCAGAGATGATCATAGATATGGCATACGAAGAACTTAAGAAGCTGCCCAAGATGGGAAGTACTGCAAGTGAATTAAATTCCTTCGCCATCAAAGTCCAGAACATCGTGGCAACTCTTGGCAACGTGGATCCAGCATATCTGTATAACCCATTGCTAGTGCGTGAAGTATTAGAGAAGCTGAGCCCACACATCAAGTCAAGGTGGTGTGACTTCGCCGAGGAGCAGCCGAGAAATACGACTCAAATCGTAAGGCTTTCCGAATTTTTAATGCAGCAAGCTGACCGTGCATTAAAACACAGTTACAGTGGTGCTAGAAAAGACGTCCCGATCAAGAACACGAAGATCGAACAAAAGAGAAAAGTATTCACTGTAACGGAGACGAGCGGCAGGCCAGAAGACAATCAGAAGCCCGAAGCCAGCGTCTGCATAGTGTGCAACAGTGAACACAAGCTACCTGCGTGCCCGAAGTACAAGGAGCTGTCGGTGTCGGAGCGGTGGGAGGCAGTGAAGAACGCAAAACTCTGTTTCCGGTGCATCAACAGCAGGCACAGAAGAATGAACTGTAAACAGAAGCTCTGCGGCGTAAAGGGCTGCAAACGTCCTCACCACGCCACCCTACATGCTGAAGTCCCGGCCAAAAAGGAAGTCGAACAGGTGACTACGAACCAAGCAGAGGTCGCAATGGCCACAGCTACACCTGGAGGGAGTGACGTGAAGCTGAAGATATGTCCGATCATCATCAGCGGCCAGCGGGGGGCGCAGCGAACATACGCGCTTTTTGATGAAGGGGCCACGATCTCTCTAATCGACGAAGACCTCGCGAACGAAGTTGGAGCTAGCGAACCCAGTACTTGTCTAAAACTAAGAAGCATAGACAAAGAAGTCAAGAGCATGAACAGCAGAACCGTCCGCGTCAAGATCATGGGAGATGACGTCAGCGGACACAGCTCTGTCATCACATTCCGAACGATGGCAGGTCTGGACCTATCGACGCAGTCGTTGCCAAAGGAGGCACTACAGCTGGAACACCTGCGAGGACTGGATATCTCAAGCCTAGCCTACCAGAACGCCAAGCCACGAGTCCTCATAGGAACTGACAACTGGCCGTTGATCATCACGAGGGAGCTGCGAGCGGGCAAGCCGTATCAGCCGGCAGCCTCCAAGACCTTATTAGGATGGGTGATCCACGGAAGAGTACCTAGAAGCTGTCAAGATACAGAGAAGATCTTGCACATCAAACTAGATGAGAAGATCGAAGATCTGGTCGAACATCACTTTCGCGTCGACTCGCTAGGGATATCTATGAAGAATGAATTCACGAAAGAAGATGACCTACGAGCCATGAAGATCTTCGAAGAAACCGCGGTGAACAAAGACGGAAGATTCGAAGTAAGTCTACCGTGGAAGAGCGAAGGCATGAAGCTACCAAACAGCTACAACGCTGCCTTGAAGAGGCTGAAGACACTTGAGTCCAGCTTAGAACGTCGTCCCGAAGAGAAGAAGCAGTACCACGAGCAAGTGGAGAACCTGCTAAAGAAGGGATACGCCGAGCAGTGTAGTGGCGAAGAAGAAGACAGTTCAGTAGCGTGGTACTTACCACACTTCGCAGTGAAGAACCCGAACAAGCCAGGAAAGATCAGGCTTGTCTTCGACGCAGCAGCCAAGGCGAACGGAGTCTGCCTGAATGATTGCCTGCTGGAGGGGCCGGACCTTCTGCAGTCTTTGCAGACCATACTGTTCCGGTTCCGAGAAGGCGCCTACGCGATAACAGCCGACATAGAAGAAATGTTTCTGCGTGTGAAGATAAAAAAGGAAGATCAACCTGCGCAGATGTTCCTATGGAGGGAACAATCAACAGACAAACCAGTGAAGATGAAGATGACTTCAATGATATTTGGCGCATCAAGCTCTCCGTTCCTGGCACACAGCGTCCGGAACAAGAACGCACTTCAGCACGCGAAGACACACCCTGAAGCCGTTCTACCGATCATGGAAGCCCACTACATGGATGACTACGTGGATAGCTTCAACGACCTGGAGAGCGCCAAACGAATCATCGTGCAAGTCGACGAGGTACACAAGAAAGCCGATTTCCATCTTCGAGGTTGGAGCAGCAACAACGAGGAGCTGCTAGAGGTCACACCAAAGGACAGACGAGCAAAAGCGGGAACAACACCACTAGGAGGACAAGAGAAGACCTTGGGACTTCTATGGAACCCGAAGACCGACAAGCTGAGCTTCAACACTTCGCTGATTCGAGTCTCAGAAGCCGTGAAGTCAAGAGAACGAACCCCCACGAAACGAGAAGCCCTGTCAACGGTAATGAGCATTTACGACCCGCTGGAATTCTGAGCTGCTACACCATTGCAGCGAAGATCACTCTTCAGAAATTATGGCGCCTCAAGACTGGATGGGACGAACCGATTCCTGAAGACATCGCCAACGAATTCGACGGTTGGATCGCAAACTTAAAAAACATCAAGAAGCTGCAGCTTCCCCGAAGCTACAACGGGGGGAGAGAAGTGCAACGTCGAGAATTGCACATCTTCTGTGATGCAAGCGAAGAAACATACGCAACGGCTGCATACTGGAGGCT
Source organism: Pyrausta purpuralis (assembly GCA_963924145.1). Taxonomy (NCBI): domain Eukaryota; kingdom Metazoa; phylum Arthropoda; class Insecta; order Lepidoptera; family Crambidae; genus Pyrausta; species Pyrausta purpuralis. Next base: position 16,536,247 of record OZ001653.1, on the reverse strand, counting down.
CACCTACAGCACCAAGGAAGTGGAAGTTGTGCTGGTGGCAGCACGCGCGAAGGTCACCCCGCTCAAAGCACAAACCATTCCCAGGCTAGAGCTACAAGCAGCATTAATTGGAACGAGGTTAGCGAAGGCCATCAAACAAGAACACAGACTTCGCATCGATGACACGGTCTACTGGAGTGACTCGCAAACAGTCTTACATTGGCTGAGGAACAGGAGTCGACGCTACACGCCCTTTGTAGCACACTGGCTCGGCGAGATCACAGAAGAAACGAAGCCAGCAGACTGGCGGTGGGTGCCGACTCACCAGAACATAGCTGACGTAGCAACGCGAACAGGCTACGTGCCAACGTCCGAAGATGATCCATGGTTTGGAATGTCGTCATTTTTGGAGAAGCCTAAACGTGACTGGCCACGCCAAGAAGATAGCAGCGATGACATCACCACAGAACTACTACATGTCATCACTGAAGAACGGAAAAAAGAAGATGCAGCACTGCCTGACATCAGCCGATTCTCCTCATACGATCGGTTGATTGGAGCCACGGCAAGAATATTACAGTTCGTAGATCTTTGCCGCAAACAGAAGACTACGCTCAGCCTTAAACACATCAAGAAGGCAACGAATCTCTGGCTGCGACGAACACAGCAAGACTCGTTTCCTCACGAAATAGACTGCACGAAGAGAGGCATCATCGTGCCCCGATCAAGCCCTCTTCATCGCTTTGACCTGCTATGGGAAGATGGACTCCTAAAGCTCAATGGGCGCGCGAACAAGGCAGCGGTACCTGATACAGCAAAGCGACCCATACTGCTGGATGGGCGCCATCCATTCACAAGACTACTCATCGGGCGAGAACACCGAAGAGCTGGCCATGCGAACACCGAGAGGATAGTCAACGACGTTCGACAAAAGTTCTGGGTGACACGATTGCGGCCTACAGTGAAGAAAGTAGCCGCCGACTGCCAGATGTGTCAACTAAGAAAGACGAAGCCAAGAAACCCACCAATCGGAGATCTACCGATTGAACGCCTGCAGTCATACCACAGACCGTTCAGCTTTTGCGGAGTAGACTACTTCGGCCCCATCACAGTGACGATAGGCAGACGACGAGAAAAAAGATGGTGTGCTCTTTTCACCTGCCTGACAACAAGAGCCATCCATTTAGAGTCAGTCGCTTCCTTAAGTACTGACTCTGCTATCATGGCTCTCAGAAGAATGGCTGCCAGAAGAGGATGGCCCAAGACGCTGTACAGCGATAATGGAACAAACTTCAGAGAACTTCTTAGAACTAAAGAAAGCTTATGCCGAATGGCTACCAGAACTATCAAGACTGGCGATGAACTACGACACCGAGTGGAAATTCATAGCCCCAGGAGCTCCGAACCAGGGAGGCGCATGGGAAAGGCTAGTGCGCTCGGTCAAGAACGCGCTTACCGCGACGTTAAAGGAGAAAGCGCCGAAAGAAGAGACCCTGACCACTCTGCTGACCGAAGCTGAATACTCAATCAACTCAAGACCATTGACCCATGTCTCCGTGGATCCAGAAGACCCAGAAGCGCTGACGCCCAACCACTTTCTTCTGGGATCATCAACCGGACTACCACACACCGGAGCCTGCGAAGAAGCGGACCGGCGGGCTTGGAGAGCAGCAATGGCACTTGCGGACAGCTTCTGGCAGCGGTGGATGCGCGAGTACCTACCCACACTGGTGCCACGCCTTGACCGTCACGAACGCCAGGTTGCCGTCAGAACAGGCGATCTGGTCATCATCGCTGATCCACAACTACCACGGAACATGTGGCCGAGAGGCACTATCACCAGGACCTTTCCAGGACCTGACGGTGTCACGCGCATTGTAAATGTGCTAACCAAAGGTGGGACCTTCAAAAGACCCACCTCTAAGATCATCGTGATATCTACATCCGCACCTTCCCCGGACCAGAGGGAAGGGACGCGCTGCACCAACGAGAGGCTGTCTACCGGAGAAGGCTACGGTACACCTTCGCCGGGGGGAGAATGTTAACGACAGCCACAAGACCAAAAGAAGTTTCATATGATTTCATTAAGCTTTGATATTATCGTTTATTTACTAATTTTCTACTAGACTTAAAGAAAGAGAAAAATGTATAAGTAAGAACGAATACGAAAATTGTTAAGAAAAATTAAATAGGATAGCAATATATGTAAGAAAGAAATGAACATAGTAGTGCCGTGTGCCAACTTCGTGCTCAATAATTAGAGATAATAATGGATCGCTTTAGTCGCTAATTGAACGCAGTAAATCATACAAGAATAGAGCCGAATTTGTATGCAGTACGTTTATTCCTTCCTACGGTTTAATAGTGAATACAGCTACTAGTGAAAAGTGAAGTACCAGTAATTACCCGTGAATTGTGAAAATAGTAAAAGTGTTAATAAATTAATGTGTGTCAGTATAAGTGCAGTGTTTTACTGGGGAACAGTCAGTGCCTAGTGTTAAATTTAAATTACAGTCCACTCGCTCTCTGGGCTTGACGAATGTACTCTCTCCATAGTGTAACACCAACAATAAGTCAGACAGTTAAATATGTATTTTTTTTTCATTTAGAAAAAACTGGTCAGGAAAAACATAAATCGGTTGTATGACAGCTACCAGAATTTTTAAAATTATTATTTTTGGCTAAACCTGCAAGAAAAATGCTTCATCTGCAAAAAAACTGCAATACTATAATAGTACATGAGATACAGCCTGGTGACAGACAGACGGACAGTGGAGCCTTAGCATAGACTTTAATGTCCTATTTTACCCTCTGGGTACCTATGAACCCTTAAAATGAGTGTTTGTTTTTCAATGGATTGAATCCAAAAACAACTGAAACATTTTAAAATACCATAATAATATGTATTAAGTAGGAGTCGCAGAGAATCTTTAATAATAAGACATCACATCAGAGCCTTAGCCATAGCTATCTTATTATAGAAATATTACCTTGCAGAAACTAATAATCATCTTCTGCAAATTATTGTATGTGAAATTTTATCATAAATTATATTATTATTTTCAGAACATCAAGTTCACTTGCACGTATTTCCGAGTCCGAAGCTGTTTCCTGAGAAATTTAAGAAATGGGTCGAAATTGTTGGAGGACAGCTACGCACGCTGGAAGACTATGATTTTTTTAGAAACAAAAGATTATGCGACAGACATTTTACTGAAAAGGACCGGAATCGTAACAATAGATTGAATGCTCTTGCGATCCCTTCTTTGTTTTTGCAAAGTAAGTATTTGCCCATAGATCAGGCACTCAAATAATGCTATCATAAAGTTTTAGCTTTAGTTTAATATATTGAAACAATAATATGTAAAACTTCTCGACTTTGCTTTTTTTCCTATAAATTTTCTGTCAAATTTTAAACTAGTCAATCAATAGCTTTATTTGAGCGGCAGTCTATTTATTATCTTATTTATAAAATAGATATTTCAACGTCCTCTAAAATCAAGTGTCAAGCAAGACTAGTCAAGTCGTCTTTAATAAAGCGTAGTCTTTTTATATTTGTATCTTATATTTAAAAAAAATAGAATGTGTGTCTGAAAACTTTTTACAACAAACTCTTAAATATTCAATAAATAAAGATTCGAATTAGTAACACTTTTATAACAAAATATACCGAATATTCCAATACCAAAAAAGCCAACTCGGCTCACTACTAGCTTATTTAGGTTCGACGGTGTCGGTAGCCCGCTGCTTTATATCACCCTATTTGTTCATCCTACGAACAAGAAAAAAGTTTTTTTTTTATATTGTAAATTATATGCCCTATAAGAGTTACGTCATATAATTGCAGTTTTCAAGGTTTTGGTACAAATTTATGAAATGGCTCTTATTATGTATTACAGATGAACGCAAAGATCCGGCTCCAAATGTTTCCAGTGCACAAACCGGGTTAGCTATGGATGTTCCGCTTTGTCAAGCTGAATTTTTAATAGATCTTGAAAAATCTAAAGGTAATTTTACAACTTTTTAATTAAGGGTACTGAGCACAGGGTTAGAAGTTATTATTATCTATAAACTTTTATTTGAGACTATAAGGTAAACTGCACTCAATGATTAACGATAGTAACATGCTTACATATATTTGGATAGCAAGATAATTAACAATACAAAATTAATAACTACGAAATTAAAATCACAATATTTAGTACTTTTTTCATTTTACAGATCGTCCAGCAACCAAAGCAGAAACATTGACAATGCCGATATCAGCTGCTAATGATGTCCCCCTCCTTCAAAATCCATTATTAATTACATTTTCAATAGGTAAATATTTTTTGACTGTTGGAATAAATGATAAATCCCAGAATTTCTAAAATTCTACTTGCACTTCTTGGGTATTGCGTAGTACATAAGTACTACGTACGTCTAAATGGAACGATATAATATTCTATTACAATAACTACTCCTTTTTAAAGTCGGTTTAAAAAGTGACTGATTAATACTTGTAGCAAAATCAGCTTTCATTTTGGTTTCGTGGCATGTTTTTCTATGTGTAACCGTAAAAATCATGATAGTGAGTATGTCATATTTATTTTTACAGGACGTGGGGCATTTAAAAACGTTATTTACTTTGTATTTTTTTTCAATGTTTAAACCTTCAAACTCTCCCTTTCCTCCCGGTGCAACTATCGGCTGAGACTGGAACTGAATCTAGGGAGGGAGGATTTAATACTCATGACCATTTTGATTTTTTTACAGAAGAAACGAGTCCTTGTCAAGCAATACTTGGTCTGGAAGAGCCTAATACTCCCTGTAGTACAGCTATGGAAGGACTTTTCCAGTCTACTGAAAATATTTTGAGAAATATTAATCCTATTTCACCTCTGCCTGCCTCGACTGTTCCTAGTGGAGCTCACTCAGGTAGATAATAAATTATAAAATATTAGATAAGAAACATATTATATTACTTTGTTTATAATGAATGAATGGCATTATTAGTTTTCGATTTACTCTATATATCTTTTTGTTACCTAGACTGGACTTCAGAGTAATGATTGTAATATTTGGTAAAGATTCGAATTCATTTATTTGCTTGAATTATGGTACATACAAACAAAGTCAAAGTTCGCTTAATTCACCAGAAGCTGGCAACTTCATTTTTTTACCACTCTTGTTATTGTTACCGTTCCGCCACTGGTTCACCTCTCTGTATTTCCAAGCGGTTGACTGGTAGAGTATCCTTTAATTAAGGCATCAAGTCCGCTACATGTCAGCTTACAGTGCGATAGTTTACATCTCTACAGTGTAGGAAGATTTATTTATTACTCATGACCATTTTGGTTATTTTACAGAAAAAACGAGCCCCTGTCAAACAATACCCAACTAGCACACTAGTGGAAATAGCAGCCTATTTTGCAACTTGCAGCTGTACAGTAGCGCTTTAGGGGTTCAGAAAGAGGTTTTAAGTTCTACTATTGCTTCCGTTACTGCCCATAGCTGTAAATATGACTAGGGGTAGCAGCAGCTGAACCAAATACAACTCTAGGCTTTACAAGAGTTCATTTTACAACCTTTTTACCGTCTATAGCTTTAAAAGAGAGTTCAAACATGTATGTTACAGTTTAAAGCTGCTAAAAAGCTTCTAGTGCCGCTGCTGTACGCTTCACAACTGCATAAAGACTGTAATTGCAGACTTTTTACGTCTGTAAAAAATAAAATATTTATCACTGTTCTGCCACTGAAAGTTACATTGCAGAAGTTATTTGCACTTTTCGCAATTTAATCAACTGTGTTACTAATAGTGACATTAAGGCACAAACAAAAATAATGCTCCAAATTCGAGTTCAACAAACACAAGCGAAGGTCCCGTAGATTTTGTTTTCTCAATTTGTAATAGCGGACCAGTTACAGAGGAAAAGTAAGTTATAGCTTGGTGTGGCAAATTATACAAATAAAGTAATTTAAACGTTTTTGTGTATTTTTTGGTTTCTTTCTTCAAGGTGCAATTATGTGGACTCGGACAGCGATACTAAATATAAAGTGAAGTATGTCGAATGTGAAAAAAACGGACCTATCGCGAGCAAATACGAATTTGAGCGCTGAAACACAAATGTAGTTTAGCTTTATAAAACTTATTTTAAATTTTAAATCAAATTACTCCTAACGCTATGCCTCAAGATCTATGCTCACTACTTTGTACACCATGAGAAATCACAATTAAATTCGTCGATCCAGGTGAACAACTATTGCACAACTATTTAAAAGAAAGTGTTATAAAAAAATTAAAATTCTAAAGTTTTAGTGGAAAAGATATCGATTTTAGTAAACATAGACGAAGTACCTATTTACAAAAGCTCCAAACAAGAATTTGGCCTATATTGTGCAGTATTTTTGAAATTCCTCACTCCTGAAAGTCCTATAATATGTGGAATTTATCTGGGTTCAGCTAAACCAAAAGATTTGCATGAATTTTTAAAAGTTTTTATTGAAGAAATGGGCTGTTTGCTTCACGATGTTAACATACGAAATACGAAAAAATTCTGTCTCACTGAGATGCTTTGTATGCGACTCTCCTGCCAGAGCTTTGATAAAATGTAGGTACCTGTATCTACTTGCTATCTGCCAGATTATGTTATTAACAAGTTGGGAGAAAATTTCTTTATTTTTTTCTTACGTCAATATAATTATGGGGTTTAATAATAACCGCTGAGTTTATTCAAGATGATGTTATATTTATATTTTCAGTTGTAGGTTTTTTTCCAGATGTGTGTAATTATAATAGAAAACACATGGTTGCCTTAAGTGTACAGTTGTGGGAAAATATTTTCATGTTTCGCACACTGTGATATTTCCTGACACTAAAATGTTCAATGTGGACGCTGGTAACAGTTTTGTGGCTTCTTGATCTAGGGTGCGATTGTGTAAAGCAATCGTATTCATTTGACAGTTCAAAACGTACGGTATGATCCGTCAAATGGTAAAGATCAAAGGGTTTGACAGATCAAACCGTATGTTATGAACTTTCAAATGAATACGATTGCTTTACACAATTCCAGCTCTGTTGTCGAACAATCTAATATTTCTATCAACTGCTTGTCAGCCATTTCATACGACATAATATTGTTCCATTTAACAATGCAGCTTATTTGAATCCAGTTCTGATTTGGCGTTGAATCTTCTATCTTACGTATTTTTTACTTTTTTATTCGGCCAGTGTAACACTCCATGTTTTTTCCCATTTAGATGGACAAATTGAAAGTTCTTGGTCATCTTGCTTTTCGTTGAAGGTTTGAATTATTTTGAAAGGCATTCTGAAAACATGGTATAACATAGTTAAACAATTCAAAGGGCGAAAACCAAACGATCATCGTATTTTAGGGTTTTCAACGAGTTTTACGGATCTCTAAGCAAGTCACCATTAATGTGGTTAGTACCTGCAGTAAGTATGAAATAAAAGTTATTGTAAAGACTTGAACTGCATTAGTGGTCCAGTTATTACTTGGACCTTCAGAAGAGTGAAACTTAACGCTTTCACGCGCAGAGAGGAAGTATTGAGGTTGAAGTTGCAACTCAAAGCTGCTTCTCATAGACGCCATGTTCACAGGACAATATTTATCAGTATTTGAGAATTTAATAAGTTTTTATCAAAATTTGTAGGAAAATATCACTATATATAGAACCAGAAACTTACAAAACACAAATGTAGTCAAGTATGTAATTTCAACATCGTGAAGGTATGTGACATAATATTATTTGTATAATGAAATTTCACATATTTTAGGATATTATGCGATAATTATTGAGGCGCGTAAAAAATACTCTAATTATATCAACTATTTGCACGATAAACTGATCTGCGTTTTAGCCACTTGCATATAATACGATATAGCTCAAAAATACTTACTTCACTTCACTGAATTATTTATTTATACGAGGGTCAAACTGAAAGTGCTTAGAACTGGCCACTTATAAACAATATAATAAAAAAAATATTCTAAAATTTGAAAATAGAACTCTTTGCCAATATTACTGAGTATATATTTCATTCATTTGTCATTTGTTTTACGATTTGGCGGCAAATTGAAAATTGTCTGTGTCACGTCAACATGAATTTAACACGAGAAAATTTTCGTGCAATGATTTTTTATGACTTTCGATGTCATTTAAGTCAACAAGAAAGTTATGATAGACTACGATTGGCCTTTCACGATGAAGCCCCATCTCGTGCGACTGTTTACAACTGGTTTAATGAGTTTAAACGTGGTCGCACTAATCTCACTGATGATGTACGTGAGGGACGGCCTTCTACGGCGACGACTGAAAATAACATCTGTGTTGTGCGGCGTATGATAGAGACTGACAAAAGAGTGACCTATCAGCAGATTCGGACAAGCTTAGGCATCGGTATGAGTCAAGTGCACAAAATCCTCCACGAACATTTAGCGGTCAGGAAGCTTTGCGCCCGGTGGATACCTCATAATTTGACTAAGGCTCAAAAACTCCATCGTGTGGATTGGTGCCGTAAAATGATTGAAAGATTTAACGGAGGTGACTCAAATGCTGTGTTCGACATACTAACAGGTGACGAAAGCTGGATTTACTGTTATGATCCTGAAACCAAAAGACAATCTGCTCAGTGGGTGTTTCCTTTCGAGGAGTTGCCAACTAAAGTGAAGAGAGATCGAAGTGCGGGAAAAAAAATGGTGGCCTCGTTCTTTGGAAGGATAGGTCATTTCGCAACAATTGTGTTAGAGGATCAAAAAACAGTTTCTGCAGAATGGTGCACTACCAATTGTTTGCCACTTGTCTTGAAAAAAGTTCGAGAGAAACGACCTCGCAGTAGGATTCTCCTTCACCACGACAACGCCTCGTCGCACACCGCCAAGCGAACGATCGACTATTTGGCGACATCAAACGTTGAATTACTGGGTCACCCGCCGTATAGCCCCGACCTCGCGCCTTGTGATTTTTATTTATTTCCAAAAATTAAAGAAAAACTTAAAGGAAAGCGGTTTATGAATGCTGAAGAAGCGGTGGCTGCGTATCGCGATGCCATTGAAGAGACCCCTAAGGACGAGTGGGCAAAGTGCTTTTCCCAGTGGTTCCATCGCATGCAGCGGTGTATTGACGTCAATGGACAATATTTTGAAAAGATATAATAAAACTAATAACTGGCTAATGTAATCAGTTTTTGATTTTCTAAGAACTTTCAGTTTGACCCTCGTATTCTGTAATATCTGACGAAAAACAGCTGTGAGATTTAATAAATGAGAGACAAGGTGAATGATCAGTGATCTAGTTCGTACACACAAACTGTCATTCATTTAATAAGCTCCACAAGAGCTTCAGTGTGGTGACAATTATTCGTGGCAGCTCCTGCAGCGCTTTTATGCCACTAGTTTGAAGTTCTAATGGAACTGTAGGTTGTAAAAAGTTGTGCCTCTTTGGCTGCAAAGCGGCTGCATTAGGTCTGCAGTGCACGCTTTGGCGCTTGAGCTTGGCGCCTTTGGTAATAATCGGATTGGCTCCAAAGCTCTTAAGCAACTGTTTTGTGCTAGTTGGGTACTTGCTCTGGAAGAGCCTAATACTTGCTGTAGTACAGCTTTGGAAGGACTTTCCCAATCAACTGAAAATACTCTGGCAAATATTAATCCTATTTCACCTCTGCCTGCCTCGACAGTTGCTAGTGGAGCTGCTTACACAGGTACATATATTAGATAACGAACAATAGATATACAGGGTGACTTTTTTATCAGTACCGAAATTTTGTATAAAGACCACAAAATTTCGGTACTGATAAAAGTCGCCATGTATTTTATTAGATAAAAAAATAAAAATAAAAATATATCGGCAAGCTTTGACGAGTTACCAGATATAAAATATCCAATTAAGTTATACAAATCTTTCACTAATATTTTTACAAACATATATTGTACAGTGTACAAATTACAAACTATAAAAATAATAACAGTAAACGAAATAATAAAGAATGGATTAGTCATAATCTAAAACATACGTTATTAGAGCAAGGTAGGTTATTTAGTATCTAGTGTAACGATCTAAAAAGTATTATAAAGATATATTAAATTATACTAGATCCAGAAATAAATTTAATAGGCCTGTTTTTAAGTGTGAAGTTGAATATGATAAAAATGTATATTCGACTGTAATAAAAACATTAAAAGAATTCGGGACAGAATAAATAGTTTATTCGGTAATAATAAACCATCACTATTATAATGTAACTAGCGGTCCCCCGCGACTTCGTCCGCGCGTTTTGAGTTTGCTCCCTCCCCTCCCGTCGCAGTGTCATGTTTTATATCCTAAAGCCTTTCTCGATAAATAAGCTATCCAACACAGAAATATTTTTTCAAATCGGTCCAGCAGTTCCTGAGATAAGCGCGTTCAAACAAACAAACTCTTCAGCTTTATAATATACTAGCGGTCCCCCGCGACTTCGTCCGCGCGTTTTGAGTTTGCTCCCTCCCCTCCCGTCGCAGCGTCATGTTTTATATCCTAAAGCCTTTCTCGATAAATAAGCTATCCAACACAGAAATATTTTTTCAAATCGGTCCAGCAGTTCCTGAGATAAGCGCGTTCAAACAAACAAACTCTTTAGCTTTATTATATATTAGCGCAAGCGCACGTTGTACTTCAGCTGCGAACATTGTTTTGGTGCGGAGTTATGTTAAAACTGTGATAGCTCCTAAGATATTTATTGAAATCAAATGATATAAAGGGCAACTTGGTTCTAAATGAAATGCTCGTGATGATAAATGTATTTATTTTGATAAGAATAAATACCTGTGTGTATAATACACCTCTAAAAATAATGCATTATTGTTGACAAATTTATTAACATAAAAAAGGTTGTAGTAAGTCAACCATAAAAGATAGACATATGCTGTCGCGGACTTTATTATAGAACTCTTAATGCTGAACAAACCTGTCATACATGATTTTTGTGTAACTTAAGCGGTTTCCGCAGCGTATGCAGCGGAAGCTCTCAAAAGGAATATCTTTCTCCCGTTTTCGCAACATTTTTCATTGCTGCTGGGGTCTTATGAGTCGTATCTTTATGTTATATAGCCTAAAGCCTTCCTCGATAAATGGACTATCCAACGTAAAAATAATTTTTCAAATCGGGCCAGTAGTTTTTGAGATTAGCGCGTTCAAACAAACAAACAAACAAACAAACAAACTCTTCAGTTTTATAATATTAGTATAGATTAGCGCAAGCGCACGTTCAAGCGCACGTTGTACTTAAGCTGCGAACATTATTTGGTGCGGAGTTATGTTAAAACTGTGATAGCTCCTAAGATATTTATTGAAATCATATGATATAAAGGGCAACTTTGTTTTCAATGAAATGCTCCTGATGATAAATGTATTTGTTTTGATAAGAATAAATACCTGTGTGTATAATACACCTCTAAAAATAATGCATTATTTTTTTACAAATTTATTAACATAAAAAAGGTTGTAGTAAGTCAACCATAAAAGATAGACATATGCTGTCGCGAACTTTATTATAGAACACTTAATGCTGAACAATCCTGTCATACATGATTTTTGTGTAACAAAAGGAATATCTTTCTCCCGTTTTCGCAACATTTTTCATTGCTGCTGTGGTCTTATGAGTGGTATCTTTATGTTATATAGCCTTAAACCTTCCTCGATAAATGGACTATTCAACGTAAAAAAGATTTTTCAAATCGGGCCAGTAGTTTCTGAGATTAGCGCGTTCAAACAAACAAACAAACAAACAAACAAACTCTTCAGCTTTATAATATTAGTATAGATAATAAATAATGAGGGAAAACCAGACGGTATAATAAATATTTGCAACAAGTTTCCGTCAACTTTTACCAGCGAGATAGACCTGATGAAACACTCGTGTTCTGAAAAATGGTTAGATAGGGATAGCTATGTTGATGGGCCTGTTGTTTGCATGAGATGGCAACAAGTCAGCAGTAGAGATGTGAAACAAGCTATTAACCAACTAGATAAAAACAAATCGCCTGGTAGCGATTACATGCAGATGTCAGATATAAAAATAGTAGCTAAAGCCCGTTTTTAAAAAACGGAACCCTTAAAGTTTCGTCATGCCTCAGACTGACAGGCATCCGTCCGTATATCACAGTCATGTAGGTCTTAACAAATACTTTCAACGAAAATTGGTTTGAACGAGATCGAACTAGTAGTTTTTGAGATGTACCTATAGCACATTTTCTATAACTGAAAACATAACTTTGTTTTCCATACAAACACTATGAAAAACAAAGTTATATTTGCTGTCAACAAAATATAGTGGTATTTTAGCTTAGTGAAGTAAGTTTTACTTACCTTACTCAGTTAAAGTTGGCACGGAACCCTTAGTGGGCGAGCCCGACTCGCACTTAGCCGGTTTTTTTCTTTCCTTTACTGTTATTGTTTACAATAATTCGTCTTATATTGTAAACAATGTTGACATTATTTTTTATCGAAATCATTCATTTTAAAATAAGGTAAAGTCAAAAATCACAACCTACAAAGGTGATTCGTCGTTGAACACTGAAATCTTATGAAATCAAATAATTAATAAATTTTATTCACTGATTATTTTAAAAGTTACATAAAGATTGATTATAGTATTCGACTAGCAAAGATAAATAAACTTTATCTACTCTCATATCGTTAAATTCAAAATACAAAACTTAAAACGAGTTTATATAGACGTACTTTATAAATAGTATATCGAAATGAAATTAAAAAAAATAATTATGACACTATTTCTCTAACAAAATAATGTTATAATAATTTTTTTTTTCATTACGATACAGATTACAGATCATAGATACATCTATTTAATTTTTTATCTGTGGTTGCGCGCGCTTTGGCGCATGAGCGGTGATAACGGGAATTTTGGCATCATAGTACGTTTCGTCGCCGTAGAGTGAAAACCTCGGAAGTGCATTTTTGCTTATTTTTTTATTATTACATTATTTGAAAGAAAACCTCGCGACGCACATTCTAGTTTAACTCACACGCTCATCTGATACAAATTGCGCTATCTATGACGTTCAATGAGAACCTCGTATTCGCTCGCGTGAACTATAATCTGGTGTGATTACCTCGAGACGACAGGTCGGAGCATGTTAAAATCGTGAAAAAAGACGTTCAAAGTGCATATACATTATTAATGACGATTGAAATAACTTTGGTTTTACTCACAATAACAATTAAAACAAAAATCTACGTAGTACAATTATTTTTCACCAGACGGTTTTTTTCACCTCCTACAAAGTTTACTCAAAAACACATACGAGGTTTTCACTCTACGGCGACGGTTTGTGTTTCGGTAGATAATTATTAGTGTTTATTAAAATGTCTGATAGTGAAAGTGCAGAAAATTTGACGCCGCCCGACATTTTAGAGACTGCGACAGCAGTCTGTCTTAATCTACTACCAGTAAAATCAAGAAAATCATACGATAAATGTTATCAAGACTTTTTAGCATGGAAATCTTTATCTTTTATTTGATATGTTCGTGTTCAATGAGAGTAGATAAAGTAGTGTATGAAACTGCACATAACTAGGTATTATACACTCGTGTGATACTTTTAAAAAACTCGCTTCGCTCGTTTTTTAAACTCACACTCGTGTATAATACCACTCATTATGTACCAGTTTCATAAACTACTATTAATCTAGTTAGCCCTATTATACCAAATTTTGTTAATCAGTCGGTTAGTCAACATAGGTTTCCCAATAGATTGAAAGAAGCCATTATTTATCCTATTTATAAAAAGGGAGACCATAAGGCCTATTTTAATTATAGACCTATAGCAATATTATCAAGCATTTACAAAATTATTGAAAATTGCATTGTAAATCAACTCGGAAACTTTTTGCTTCAGAATAATAATAAGTTAATGTCAGCACGGCTTCCAGAAAAATAAAAGTATAAACACATTATTATCTAGATTCACAGATAAAGTTAACACATATTTAGAAAATAAAAACTTTGTTGTAGCTATTTTTTATGATTATAAGAAAGCATTCGATACTTTAGAATCAAAAACACTATTAAAAGCAATGGATGTTCATTTCTTGTAAGAGTGGGTGACGTGCTCAGCGAGTTGCAGGACTTGAGATGCGGGGTGCCGTAGGGATCTGGGTATGCTCCTATCTGCTACTTATTACACGTAAATTGCTTATGCAAGGTTCTCAAATATAGTTCAACCCATATGTTTGCGGATGACCTGTGCACACTGCATGCCTGGACTGATCTCGCTGAGACGTGCAGTCTAGTACAGCATGATATAGACGCGGTAGTTAAATGGTCGAACGATAATAGTATTATTCTTAATTCAGAAAAAACTAAACTTCTTGTAATTAAATAACCTTATTTGCGTATTTCTGTCCAGACCCTAAATTTGTATACTCATATCTGTTCATGTTTTCATAAAAATCTTATACATTGCCAGTGTAAACCTATTGAAAAAGTAAATTGTGTTACTTATCTCGGTGTTAAAGTTGACGCAGACGTCACGTGGTCCCAACATGTAGATTATATATGTAATAAATTAAGGATACTTGTAGGTAAATTAAAATTACCACTACATTAAAATGTTTGTATTTATCTCTAACAGATACAGTGTTGGCTGACACTCTTGATAGTTATTATGGTCTTACTTTCAAAACACATATAGATAAGCTAGAAGCACTTCAAATATTGTTTTATATAATTATTAGTAAATAAAAATTACTAAAGCTTAATGTAAAGGAGACTATACGAAATTGTTTAACATATGTAAAATCCTTCCAGTTAGTCTTAAACATAAGTATCAGTTGGAAATCAATAGTCATGACTTTTGGGAGCTTAGCTTGACTGATTAAAAATAAACACTGAACAAAATCGATGTCTCCGGATAAATTTGAAGTACCAAAGGTTAAAAATTACTATGGCGATAGAATAGGGTTCTATCTCCATAGTAATTTTCAAGAAGCAAAAACCATACCTTTTTCACACTTTGTCGGAAGACATACGTCAAGAAAGAGATAAGAATAAATACAAACGTAATTTTTAAAAAATACCTTATCTCATTGTATACGTAAATATAATCTGTAAATAACTTTTAATTAGACTCGCTTGATCCTACAGACAAACTGTGTAAATAGTTTTGGAGGACTTTGTTTTTAAAAATGTACTATGTTGTTTTCTTAATAAAGAAATAAAAAAATAAATTTTAAATAGTTTGTAATAAAATGGTATTAATTACTATGTTCGAGTACACCTAAACATAAATTACTTTATTGGCGGCGTTGGACTCGAACCGGTGTGCTACCATCTTCATATCAATGTAGTCCATACACGTGCCAACTTCGGGCACTAAGCTCGAATCGCAGATAGCATAACGCGCCCCTTATGATAAGTCCATAGTAATAATAGGCATAGAAGCTCATATTATATTTTTTGTTTCAGCTTCTGACTCATCTACCTTTTTGGAGCACAATTATTACAAACCTTTATATCCAAAAATACATAATATGGCTGCTATAGGTAAGCTTATCAAATCAGTCTTCACTTTGTTTTCTTATCTATACTGATATAATAAAGCTGAACAGTTTGTTTCCTAATGTCTTTTGTATCACTGAGGTACTTAGTACTTTAGTATTAAATTATACGGAACCTTTAGTACGTTCCCAGTATAAAGCTTTTATAAAAAAACATCACGAATTGGAAATTTTCGCCCTCCAACTTGATGTTCACGAAAACTTGCCTTAAGAATGCGTTACGATATAAAACTGAAAATGTTGTCGAATACTAATTTTTATGGTTTCTCTTAACTGAAAAACAATACGAAGTTGTGAGTCAGCGCCGTCAAAAGATGTAACCCGATTCTTTTCACAATTTTGGATATTTTATTACTTCAAGGGAATCAAAACTTTATAAGGCAATCATAATCATGTTTGACAGGACATAGTATTAGGGCAATGAGAATGCCATCATACATAATAGTTATGAAACCCTTTGAGCCTGAGTCCGACTCGCACTTGGCTAATTTTTTCTTTTGTTTATCAGAGTAAATAGACATTGACATGTATTTTTCTTTATTTTCAGAGATGTTCAGCAAAATGCCAGTTTTTTCACTGACCAAACACAGAAACGAGCGAAGACAAGTTCGAAATATGCGTCATCAAATTAACACACTGCGTCAGAGGTGTAAGTCATTCAAGAGCAGACTGGCGTATGCCACGAAATTGAGTGAGAGCTCTGCATTTCAAAGAATAACAAAAAATATGACACCAGCTGCAAAACTCTTTACACAAATTCAATCAAAACAAGGCCATAAACGACCCAAAGGACGGCGATTCACTTTGGAAGAAAAAATATTGTCACTTTCTTTGTATAAAAGAAGCCCAAAGAAATACACAAAACTAGCACATGATTTTACATTACCTTCAAAAAAACTCTCAAAGTAATTCTTTCTAAAGTTAAGATAGGACCAGGCATAAATGAAAATGTTTTTGAAAAACTTAAAAAGACATTCAAGACCGTCTTTGCACATTAATATTCGATGAAATGTCCTTGAGTCCTCAAGTGCATTACGATATGTCTAATGACAAATTGAAAGGTTTCATAACCAATGACGACGAAAATCTGATCGCCAACCATGCATGGTGTTCATGATAAAAGGAATAAAAGCAAATTATAAACAACCAGTGGCTTACTTTTTTACCAATAGTCTCACCAAATTTCAGCTTAGGAATTTAATACGAACAGTCATTCAAAAAGTACAAGCCACTGGACTCATTATTTTATGTTCTGTTTGTGACCAAGTACGGTCAATGTAGGAGCGATTAAACTGCTTGTAGAAACAACAAAAAATATTATGTTAAAACGAGGAATTGAAATGCGACATGATTGTTACGAAATTAATAAAAAAAAGATTATTCCTCTTTACGATGTTCCCCATTTGTTGAAAGGACTTCAAAACAATTTACTAACTAAAGATTTGCTATTTGTTTATGATGATAACGTAGAAAAAATTGTTAAATGGAACTATTTCCGAGGAATTTACGAAGCAGACAAATCATTTGGGGAACTTCGATTATTAAATAAGCTGACGGAAGAACACATTAATGTCGAAAAAATGAAAAAAAATGTGCGTTAAGACCGCTGCGCAAGTGTTCAGTCACAGTGTTGCTGTTGTGGCTGAACACTTGACGGCTAGAGGTTTAGTCAATAAAGAGTGTCGCAATTTGATTCCTCTAGTAATGATGATAGATAATCTGTTTGATAGTCTTAATGCAAACACTTTTCACATTCCTAACGGAAAAGTTTTTAAATCATGTGTGAAAAAATCATCCCCTCATCACCGACACTGGTTAAAGTCTAAAAAAGTACTAAATACTGTAAAATTCATTAATAAGAAAAAAGTAGGTGATAAATTTCGGTTAGTCACTACGACAGTACCCAGCACCAAAAATTTTGTAAAAACTATTGAGGGTTTTGAAGCTGTATGGACTATTTAAACCAAAAAATAACATTTTGATGTGATGATGACACGACATTTTAATCAAGACCCTATTGAAAATTTCTTCGGGAACATCCGTAGCAAGGAATAATTCACCAAATGTAGTAGCTTTTGAAGGTACTTATAAAGCCCTTCTTTTAAATAATTATAGCTCGCCCCATGCTGTCAACTCCAATTGTGAACAGGACGATAACAATTTCCTACAAACAGTAGATTTCTTTTTGAAAAAAAAAGTGGAAAGTAATATTTCTGAGGATGTTTCCGAACAAATGGTAATAAATGAAGAACTGCTATCAAATACAGAAATACAGGCCGATTTAGGACAAAAAAAATATGTCTGCGGGTGGGTAATTTCAAAATGCCTTAAAAATATTGTTAAAAGTTGTGTCACGTGTAAATCAAGACTGATATGTAATATCGATAGTCAGCATAACGAATATATAAAACGTAAAGAATATAATAAAATGAAGAAATGGTTAACATATCCCTCAGATGAAGCGGTGAATTTCTTTCACGAAGTTCAAGCAAACACTATAAGTGTATTAAAAAAAAAAACGTGCCCAAAAAAAAATTAAGAGCTAACATCGAACTCATCACAAAAACCCTCAGTAGTTTTCCCTGCAATTGTGTCATACATAAAGAGAAATTGTCAGATTACTTTATAAAGACAACTATAAACATTTTAATAAATAGTTGGTGTAGAGATATAAACCGAATTTTATCAGGCAAAGTGACGAATGAAGGGGATGATGAAACAAAAGTTGCTGCCAAATTGTATTATGAAAAATATAAACATAATAAAGTACAAAAATAAATCAATATACAATCACATTTTTGTTTTAATTCTATCATCCTGGTAGTACCCAATAGTAGGTAGGCATCTATATTATGCATACTGCATAGGCATAGTATATACACATAGGTATAGCCCTATAGCTCGCCTTCTTCGTCATAGTTTGGGTACGGAAAAATAGATGTCGCTACTGTATCAAATATGGGATCAAAATTTCCCGCAAGAGGGCACTCTTTTCATCGGTATACTTACTTTACTCTTTGATTCATTCATTCAGCATTCATTCAAAATGCAAACAAATTCTCCAAAGTTAAAGCAAAGAATTTATTGTGGAATTTAATTTCGTACCTACATTTTTACTGATTATCACATAATAAACGTCAACTAATTAAACCATTTCTCAAGACTTAATTCAATTAATCTGTAGCGCGTTCCCATCGATCTGCCAACAAGCAAGTTGTTATTTCGTCTCACAGAAATCTTGATTGACCACAAACAAACATGTCTAACATGAACGTTTTGCCTGCTCAACCTATTGGTATACAAAGTACTGCAGGAGCTGTACCCGTACGCAATGAAAAAGGTTTGTAATGAGTATTTATTAACATGATCGTAACATTAAATTTATATGGTGTTTTTCTTTCACATAATTTTCCCAACAATGTTATTGTATTAAAAATAGTTTTTTCATTACAGGTGAAATATCTATGCAAAAGGTGAAAGTTCAGAGGTATATTTCGGGGAAGAAGCCAGACTATGCGCAAGGAGTCTCATCATCAGAGGAATCTGACAGTGAAGATTTTATAGAGCAGCAGCGCCCTGAGCGCAGGCAGCAGACACTACCTCAAATTATCAGCCATAAGGAAGAACATAGTGATAATGAGAAGGAGGTAATTATTAACTATTTTATTTATCTCAACACAGTTCCAGTCTTAGTTCTTATAAGGATTGCTCTAAAACTAAACATAGCTCTAACTTAACCTATTACTGTAGTTAATGTATGTCTTCAAAATGTAGATAGATGATCCTCGTCTGCGTCGTTTGAAAAATGCAGCCCGTTCGCCTCCTCGTCGTGCCGAGCATAAACCTGAAATCATTGATGCGGAGCCTGAACAAGAATCGGAGTCAAGTGCTAACGAGGCCAAAGATAGTTCAGAGAGTGAAGATGAACTTGATGAGGAAGAGATTGAAAGACGTCGACAGGCCCTGAAGGCAAAACTTGCTGCAAGGTTGGTGTCCTATTTTCAAGAAAGTAATAAAACTACTTGCTTCTCTACTCAATAAACACACAAGGCTGGATATCTCAGCATGTGGTGGTTTAATTCCCTGCCCTAGACATATTGATCGGTGAAATGCAATTTACAATTTTTCTTTTAAAGTGTCATAGTTTTTAATGTGAATATACAAATTTTAGGGAGGCAGAAAAAGAGGTTCTTGGCAGAGATGATGATGAAGAAATGCTTGATGGTGATAAAGAAGACAGTGGATCATCAGACACTGAATATACAGACAGTGAAGAAGACACAGGTAAATATATTTTTAACTACAGTTACATAAACTAAAAATAATTGTTGTAAATGTGTAAAATTGCATTTGAATAACAAATCAAAACTATATCAATATCCAAAACCTAGTGTTGGTGTATTGATATGTATTTTGTAACATTGAATCTATAAAATAATATGATCTGAAACTGTACCATATCATAACATGATATCACTGTATCATGTTTCTCAAATCTGTTCAGATTGACTACTTAAAGTGTTTAAAAGCTGTTTCACAGTCTTTGTAATTTGAAAACAATTTTATTGGTCAGTGAATGTCATGTAAAATTGCAAATCAAAAACAAAACCAGCCAAGTGCGAGTTGGACTCGCGCACTGAGGGTTCTGTGCCAACTTTAACTGAATTAGGGAATCCACTTACTTCTTCTTAGTAAAATACCACACTATTTTGTTGACTGCAAATATAACTTTGTTTTGAACAGTCTGCAAATATAAGTACAAAGTTATGTTTGCGGTTGTTCAAAATGTGCTATATCTCAAAAACTACTAGTTCGATCCCGTCCAAACCAATTTTCGTTGAAAGTATTTGTTAAGATCTACATTCCTTATTTTTTTCAAAATTTACACTTGCTTGGTTTAAAAGAAAATGGTTTTGGTTTTGTTTTAGTTTCATGTATGGGAGCCCCTCCTTAAATGTCATTATTTTTTATTTTTTGTATGAGAATCGGTAAGCGGTTAACAGGATACATCTTCCTACCAAATTTCAATTGTGTAATGCTTATAGTTATAGAATAAAATGACTTTGACATACGGACGGACAGACAGACTTGACGAAACTATAAGGGTTCTGTTTTTTGCCATTCGTCTACGGAACCCTAAAAATGCTTCATAATCATGAATAAATAAGGTATCTTACAATGTACATACATTCACAAGAAAGCATTTAAATAACCTTTAGTCTTATGAACTCAAGATATAGAATCTTATAAATGAATACACAAGTATTGCCATTTTACTCATACACATACCCTCTCATTCGTATCTGTTTGCCTACGCCTGCTAACTTGTAGCGCAATAAAGTATGGTTTGATATCCTATATCTATGAATCATGAATATCAAGCACGATCCATATCATAGGCGTATTGTATCACATAGATGCAGCAATATAGTGTTATGAAAATATATAGTTTTGATGCGGACCAATATCAGTTATGATCATATTGATTTGATATATTATTTCAATATCTATTTATGATTTGATTTGGCCATGTCTAGTGATTATACTTTACTTACACTGTATCCCTCAGTATGATAATAAAATGACTAGTAATATTTATATTTTTTCTTACTTTCAATTCAAGGTCCTAGAGTTAAACCAGTATTTGTAAGAGCATCAGAAAGAATGACAGTGGCTGAAAGAGAGCGTAAAATAAAACAACAAAAGAAAGAAGAATCAGAAGCCAGGAAAGAAAAAGAGGAAAGGCGAAGAGAAGCTCTCAAATTGGTTGAAGAAACTATACGATCGGAACAAAGACATACTCAGGTAAGTGCCATGAAGGCCACCGCCGCCGTACCACCTTTAGACCCAAAATTGCTTGCACCGGACTTGTATTTTGTTGTGTGAGCAAGCAATATTCGTTTGAAAGTGCTAAGGCGGCATAGACAAAACTTTTTCTAAAAGTACTAAAACTGCATTTAAGACCGCCAATATTTTACAAATGATTTGTCTGTAATGTTATTGTTTCTTGTGTCCTTACTTGTGCAATAAAGAATATTTATTATTTTTATAATAAGCCTAAAGATTTATTATGTAACTATTAGCTACAGAATAAACTATATGATTCTTATAAAGAAAATTAAAAATAATTATATTTAAGGGGGCTCCCAATGCTCCCATACATGAAACTAAAACCGAAAAAAAAAATTGACAATCCTATGCAAGTGGGGTGTCTATGGATATGTCTTCTAAAATGCCATAGAGGTTCTTAAAACCATTGAATAGGAGGTTTAAGTGGACTGTAATTAATATAATTTTCTTAATAACTAATAAATACACGAAATATAAGGCGCGAACAGAGATAGGCTAAAATCAGTTGTAAGAAGCACTCACCTTACTTGCCTGCAGTTATTGAGGCAGATTTCGGTAGTAGTGGCTGGGGCAAGCGCCTAGACCCTTGGATCATTCGAACTCACCTCAGACACAAGGATACGTTTACCAGCAATGTTACCGACACACAGCAAATCTGCACTTCCTTCAACGGATCAGCCCTCTCTTCTTATTTACGTGATTTATGCGACACAATTTTAAATTATCGTGTCGTAATTTAGTTTTCTTAATTTTTAATTTAAAATAAACGACCAATGCGCGATACCGCGCCGCCAGACGATACGATCAGAGGCCTTACTCTGGACACAAAACCCGATCCAATGAATATACCCATCCCTGTCACTCATACCAGGCCGTGTACGCGTGTGACAGGGATGGCTATATTCATTGGATCGGGTTTTATGTCCGGAGTTTGCCAGGCGAAAGTTCGATTCTTAACAACCATTTTCTTTTAAAGTCTAACATTTCATAGCTAGACGCTTCCAAAATGGTTTAATGGGCGACCCCCCAATCTCATATCTAAACTAAACGAGTGCAAATTTTGAAAAAAATATACAGGGTAACAGGAAAAGTCGACCTAGATCCGTTAAGGGCGTGTAGTACACATCATTTCTGAATGATTTCACTATGGAACCCCCCATCCTAAACTTAACCGTTTTCGAGATATTCGAGTTTTAATTTTTTTATGAAAATGCCCAATTTTTCGGCTATTGAATTGAATATTTTGATTTTTTTGACTCTAATGATTATTTTTTTGGTTTTTTACATGAAGAATGAAATGCTTAATGACCTCAATGACTAAAATTGCACATAAGTTAACTAAATAGGTCATTGTAGACGATAGAAACTTAAGAAAATAAGCACAACAATTATAAAAAAAAACTTTCTTTTCTGGATATCTGAAAAAAATATTATGGCACTTGCTCTGCAGATGTGCTTAAAAACATCTACATTTTATCAGCTATCCAACGAGGTATAACAACCTAGGGTTGTATTTAAACTCGTAGAAAAACATAGTTGAAATGGTTCAGAGCTGGAATTGTGTAAAGCAATCGTATTCATTTGACAGTTCAAAACGTACGATATGACTTGTCAAATCCTTTGTTCTTTGCCATTTGACAGACCATACCGTACGTTTTGAACTGTCAAATGAATACGATTGCTTTACACAATCGCACCCCAGATAGTAGGTCTAACGGGTCCCTTGGCTATTGTCCTTCAAGTTAATCCGGTGCGTGTGAGCGAGACAACTAACGATTTATGCAAGTGAGAGTGAGAAAAATAATGTGCAAAACAAGTTTGGGGATAAAACATGCCCATTGTTTTATATTTGGTCGTTTGTTTGCTTGCCATCCATTTTAGTCTGCTCATGCGAATCGTCCATGGTAGATGCGAATTATTGTGCTTTAGGATTCCCACACGACTTGGCTTTGTGTCTGGACTGATTTTTCTAACTGTGACTACTGTGCTTGTTTACTGGACTCTGATTTGGACAATAATTCGCATCTACCATGGACGAATCACATGAGCAGAATATCTCGAAAACGGTTAAGTTTAGGATAGGGGGTTCCATAGTGAAATCATTCAGAAATGGTGTGTACTACACGCCCTTAACGGATCTAAGTCGACTTTTCCTGTAACACTGTATAATGTAGATCTTAACAAATACTTTCAATGAAAAATGGTTTGAACTGGATCGAACGAGAAGTTTTTAGGATATAGTACATTTTCAACAACCGCAAACATAAGTTATGTATTCATACAAGAACTATGAAAAACAAAGTTATATTTGTTGTTAAAAAAATATTGTGGTATTTTACTAAGTGGAAGTTAGTGGATTCCCTAATTCAGTTCCAGTTGGCACGGAACCCTCAGTGCGCGAGTCTGACTCGCACTTGGCCGGTTTTTAAATGTATTGGTTAATGATAAACGCACGTTACCAACAACACGCATCTTTACACATAAACAGTGCAAGTGTAAAATAGAAAATAATGAGCGCTGGCTCATTTGCACGTTTAATTGCGTCACCTGCCACGAATCCTTGAGTTTAGTATAGAATCTGTTTATCACGAAAACGGTCCAATATCAGTTAATATAAAAATATGTTCTATCAACAGGGTGAACAAAAAGAAGGGAACATTGATGATGTATGCACTGATGATGAAAATGATGAATTGGAGTATGAAGCATGGAAATTGCGTGAAATGAAGAGGATAAAGCGCGACAAAGAAGAGAGAGAAGCGTAAGTAAAATCTACCATGTATTACTAGTACTACAAGAAAAATGGAGTAGGATAATCACCGAATGGTATCCCAGGGAAGGCCACAGAAAGAGAGGAAGACCTCAAAAAAGATGGTGCGACGTATGATGGTACATACGTCAGATAGCCGGCAACACCTGGTATAGGGTAGACCAGAGATAGACATGAATGGAGAAGGCTAGAGGAGGCCTTTGCTGAAGGGCAACCGAACTTGCAGCAGAAAAAGACCAATATAATAGAGTACTAATCAATGTAGAAACAACTGTACTCTTCGAAATAAGGCTTATAAATAAAAAGAAATAAATAAACTTCAAAATGCTGCCATTCTGGGCTATCTAATTGAAAATCAGAGCATAATATCAGGAACTTCTGTTCCGATTCGAAAAAATATTTTTGGGTTAGTTAGTTACTTTGGCTGGGGTTTTATCCGCACTTATCACACACGATCGGGCCACTATCATATTTTTGGGTTAGATAGCTTATTTATTGAAAATGACTAGGCTAAATATGCATCACACTGACTGCGACCAAAAAAATTAAACGCGCGGACAAAGTAGCAGGGAACCTAATGAATGATAATGTTAATTTTAGATTATATGTTGGATTTTTTTTTTCCTAATTTTGGGCAAAAAAATTGTTTATAAAGTATATTTTAAGAAATTGTTGATATTTGTAGATAAGTACGTACAGTAAGACGATATTATTTGATTATCAAGGCAACGTTTAATCTTCTTCTTTTTAAAATCTGCTTATTATTATCAACAGAATGGAGAAAGAATTACTGGCGATTGAACGCATGCGCAACATGACTGAAGAGGAGCGGCGCGTGGAACAGCGCATCAATCCGAAACAGGTCACCAACAAAGCTGTTAAAGGAAAATATAAGTTCTTGCAGAAATACTACCACAGGTATGATACAATAATAACCTTTTATTTTATCACACTTATTATATACAATATTGTTTAAAAATATCAATCTGAATTATTGGGGTCTTTGACACCTTATCACTTTCAAATAAAAATCGTCGCTTACAAAAAACAAAATTCCAAAATGGTAAGGCGCCGTTGTCCTCGTTAAGTCTAAGTTAAATTGCAACAAATGAAGCTTCAAACTCTTAAGATTAGTTAAAAATATTTTTCATTTCTTCTGTTCGGAAAATTGAACTTTCATGTGAAAATAGACGGGTGGAAAATAGCTTTTCCATCCCTTGGGTGGAAAGTAATTTAGTTTTAATTGCTACGTTTAGACCGGAGTTAAAGATGATTAAGTCACATCATATTATTGAATAAAAAAGCTTTCCATAATTTTAAGATAAACTAAACATTAAGGGGCTGTCCATTAATCACGTGAGGTTATTTGGTGAGGTTTGGGACCACTCCCCCCCTCCTCCTTGGATCACGTGTATTTTTTTGGAAGTCGAAATTGGTGATTCGAAAAACATTTATACGTATTTGCAATAAAATTAATGAATAATTAATTAATGTTGTCTTCGTCCCACGGAGTTGCAAGAATTTCATTTAAGGTTACAACTGGTAAAGCTTCTTCTTCACTGGCAGTTGTTATTGGCAAAGAGGTTTGTGACAACAAATCGTTCAAATTTCCGCGCCGTTCAAAATTTCGGTTCAGAAATAGCGGTTTTTGACAAGAAAAAAAGTTAATACACGTGATGTCCCCCCTCGTGATGTTTCGTGATGTTTTCCGTACCCCCTCCCCCCCTTTTGTGCCTCACGTGATTAATGGACGGCCCCTAAAAGCGTGTTTATTATGGTCACTGATTTTTAAAATGTACAATTGGTCTAATTTTTAACAATTTAAAATCAACAAATATAATATTCGGTTGCCCGCCATCACCCGCCATACATAGTGACACTTCTTTTTTAATTTTAAATTGTCATATTTTGTTTGTCTTTGACAAAACATTTTTTTAATTTGGTCGATTATTGCACAGATTATTAAGCAGGCGGGAGCGATTTGCCGCGATTTTGTTGTTCAGTAATCTTCTTACTCACTCCCACCTTTAGCTGTCACTCATAGCGCTATCTCATGGGGCAAAATTGAACCTGGAATTTGATATAACCTGTGGCAATTTTGGTGGCAAGGTTATGGTTGCGGTTTTCTATAATAGTAAAATCTACCATGTATTACATATTGTCTGTGAGAAAAATCGATCGATATTTTAACAATGATTTGAAATATTTTATATCGTTCGCGTTTTATGTACTCTGTTGTCTTCCGTGCTATTACTGTCCTTCTAATCGCGTGTTTTATGTACTGACTGACTGATATGTGATGTAAAAACTTGAGGTTTCATTTCTCGCCAAACAACATAATATCTCATCATCGCATCACAATTACACAGCTAAATGTATTTATTTTTCCTCACAGTCGAAATGAAAAATAGTATGTATAACTCGGGTGAAAGCATCCATTTCACTATCGAATTATTAGCCAAAAACATTTCCAGTGAAATGGGTCACTTTCCCCCCTTGTATAACAATCTACTATTTAAAGTGTTGCGTGATAAAGTGTATGCACGGTTTTCGGTTGAAAGTGGTGTCGGAGACTACGACTGTACTATTCAAGTCGCCGCTACTTGACTACCAAGAGCTTGCACCGCGTGACATCTATGGTTTAAAGTGACGCTCATTATTGTGTCGTGTGTGCAAGCGATTTTCGATTGCGACAGTGACCGCGATCTGATATGATTATTTATTATTAATGTGTTTGTTTTCAGAGGAGCTTTCTATCTGGACAAGGAAGAGGAGGTGTTCAAGCAAGACTTCTCTGGACCAACCCTGGACGATCACTTTGATAAGACTGTTTTACCAAAGGTAAGTACTGCCATCGACGTTGGTCTGGTAGTAATGTATACTACTTAAAATATTAATCATGTGTATAAGTAACTCATTTCAAATCGTTTGAGGCGAGGGTTACGACCGAACTGCTGTTGAACTTTATGAAAGCAGTATTAAGGAAGATGTTTTGTAATGTCGGTTTCGCGGACGGTCACCGGACACCAAGATGCGCAACACTACGCCAGCAAAATAGTGTTTTATTTCTTTTGATATTTTAAAATAGTAATTATGTGTGTTAGGGCCGATTGTTCAATGGTCAGATAAAACTTATCAGACTGATAAATTACAAAGCAACAGATTTTTAAAAATGACAGTTATGTATGATTGCTGACAATTAGGTGACGTTTTCAAATTAGCCATATTGTATTTTGTTCGACCAATATTTCTTATCTGACTATTGAAAAATTAGCCCTTAGTCTTTCAAGTATATATAGTATGAGCCTTTGTTGAATAAAAATTAAAAAAAAAAACTATAAATTTAATAAATTAATTATAGCTACATCTTATAGGCGAACGCGATATCTCGTTCAGACAGAACATAGTCGAAAAACAGTCCTTGTCTATACTAAAATTATAATGCTAAAGAGTTTGTTTGTTGTAATCTCAGGAACTACTATGTTAAATAAAAAATAAATGTGTTGGATAGTTTAGTTATCGGGAAAGGCTTTAAGGCTATAAAACATCACGCTGAGATGCGGAAATCCTTTGAGTTTAGCTAGTGTTATATAAAATGACTATTACATGACTACGTATCGTGTAATGACTAATTTCAACTATTATGCAATTATTATATTTAACATTCGTTATAAAACAACTATGTAAGATACTTTAAAAGTAAACTGAATTTGGTGATGACTACGTATCGATTAATGACAAATTACAACTATTTCGCAATTATTATATTTGACTATCGTTATAAAATAACTAAGTTAGATACTTTAAAAGTAAACTGAACTTAGTGATATCATCCACTTCCACCCATTTAAAACCTATCTTGTATTAATGAGATAACTTTCTCACCTAAATGTACCTATTTTTTCCAGGTAATGCAAGTCAAGAAGTTCGGCAGATCGGGCCGTACAAAGTACACCCATTTAGTAGACCAAGACACGACCGAGTTCGACTCGGCCTGGTCCAACGAAGGCGCGGCCGCTCGACTCGCCAACTTTAGAGGCGGGATGAAACAAGTCTTCGATAGACCCACGGCTAAGAGGCAACACAACGTGTGATGTGATGTGTCATGTGACCTTTACTTAGTTAATGGAGTCAAGAAGAGGCAGCACGTGTGATGTGACCTTTGCTTGGTTTCCTAAAATCACCAAGTTTTTACCGACCCTAAAATTTAAAGAAAATACAGCATTTGAGACCAAGTTTAACTAATGATTTTAATTAATTTACTAAATTATATTTTTAATAGCCCCGGTAAGGCTTTGACGGCCACGAAACTAGACACAATAGAAAAATATTGTTTGGGGTCACCGGTGACCACCATGGCGCTCAATGTGTTAACTGGAATAAATGCGTCAGTCAAACACAAAAAAACTGCAACACAAAGTCCAAATAGCCAGAGTACAGTGCGACAAGGATCTTCTAACCGAAAAATAACATTGACAGGGAGACGCTAGTATTCAATCAGGGTAGCCGATGCATAAAAAAACGCCCTTAATTCAGGAAGCTCAGGAAGCTTTTCAGAAAACTAATATTTTTACCCAACCATGACAAAGTGAAAGAGAAGGGTATAAATTTAAACCAGTAACAAGCATGATAGTACAGTATATTATGTATGTTCCACCGATTTAAAACGCAAAATAATTGTTGTAACAATAAAAACCGTCGAGAATTATAACTTCATTTATGAGGTTTTTGCTTTTCGGTGTTTAAAAAGGATCATTTTATTTTCAACAAAAGTATCGAAAATGAAACATAAGGGTGATATTAGAAAAATGGGGGAATCTCCTGTAAGATCGTGGAGATTTGTCTACACTAGATTTGACAACCGCATTTTTGAAGATGACAGCGTTTGTTCTCATTTTCGCCGTCGGCTAAAATCCATGTTGCACTGTAAGTCTATGGAAAAGTAGCGTTTTGAATTAATATTTATAATTCCTTTGCTTAGGTTTTTATTTATAGTTCCTTAAATCGAAGAATATTTCAGTTTAGTTTACTTTTTTATCCAACCAAGGCAAAGTAAAAGAGAAGGGTACTATTTTAAAGTAGTATAAGCATGTTTGTTTGTATTATATATGTTCGACTAATTTCAAACGCAAAACAATTGTATAAACAATAAAAAAACATTGAAAATCATACATTTGTTTACGAAGTGTAGGACTACGGTATTTAAAAAGAATAATTTTAAAGGTTTACGCGGAACGTGCACGAAATGGAATCATTAGGAAAAATCGGAAAAATCTGTAAGATTGGGGAGATTTAGCTGCACTACATCTGACAACCGTGTTTTTGAAGATGTCAGCGTTAGTTCTGATTTTAGCCGTTGGCCCAAAATCTATGTCGCACTATAGTCGGCGTGTAATCAAAAGAATCTTGTCAGTGGAATTTCTATCTCGCTTGCATATCTATTAGTATTATAACTTAACACAAAGGGTCGAGTGTTGGAGATAACTATTAAATGAGAAGAGCTGAGATGTGTTCGGTTCGTCGATTAATGAAACATATAGAAAGTGGGTCGAATGTGTGCTTCGCCTTTTGAAGGACTAAAGGTATTTGCCCAGTACACCGTAGCATACCATGACCGTGCTAGGAACGTGTCAGATTAAAAAAAAAATATACCGCCTTCAAAAAACTGACTAAAAGCTTGAAATAAAATGCGTTGTTTAATTTTTTTAAATTTATGATTTCAAGTTATTACCCTACGAGATTCATCACACGTGTTTGGAAGCTTTACTAAAATCAACAAACTCAAAAAATATCAAATTCCAACGATATTATATGTATACACATTTAATCAATTACCTCGTTTTTTTGAAGCCAGTAAAAATATTGTATTGAATTGAAACTACCTTGACCCCAACACCGCCATGTTCGGAGCATTTCGGCACCGGCATAAAAATAATCTCGCTCGCTCTTGCTATCGCTCCATATAACGCTGAGACAGTACGCTGTTAATCCGTTCAGTACCGTTGCCATGAGTTTACAACGATTTTACTTGCTAGCGACAACGTAAAAAACCGGCCAAGTGCGAGTTACTTACTTCCACTTACTAAAATACCACAATATTTTGTTGACAACAAATATAACTTTGTTTTTCATAGTGTTTGTATGAAGAACAAAGTTATGTTTGCAGTTGTTAAAAATGTGCTATATCTCGAAAACTTCTCGTTCGATACTGTCCGAACCAATTTCCGTTGAAAGTATTTGTTATGATCTACATTATATGTATATTTTTTTCAAAAATTACACTCGCTAAGTTTAGAAGTTAGATGGGACCCCCATTTTACCATTTTTGAAGCGTCTAGCTAAGAAACGTTAGACTTTAAAAGAAAATGGTTTAAGGAACCTCTTATGTCATTTTAAAAGACCTATCTACAGACACCCCACAAGCATAGGTTTGACTAAAAAAAAAACAGTGTCATGATTATAGTTTCAACAGTGTGATGATTATAGTTACACAGCCATGGGTACTAGTAGTACCCAAACGAAGTGTTTGAACATAAAGCCTTATTGCTTTCAAAATAAAAACAATTTCGCCTGGAAAAAAATACGTGTCATTCCTTAAGAATCACCGGTTATTTCAATCTATGACAACATTAGAAATAATTCGAGCAACTTAAAAAAAATGAAATATAAAAATGACAATGCATTGTTTGTGAGCACGTTCAAGCTAACCAACAATTTTTATGAAGTTTTGGAAAGGTTTTAAGTAAAAAATATTGTACAATACGAAGCGGTTATATTTATTCTTTACATTTAAGCATGTACACAACATGCATTTTAAACCTTAAAACATATAGGTCATTTATTTGAGAAACAAACTAAAAATTATCGATGTTCATATTTGCAACCTATTTTATAAATGAAACAAATAATAAACTAATGTGATACACACAGTCCAAAAGGTCTGTTCATCAGCATTATGAAAAACTTCAAATGTCAGCTAACTTCTCAAAGCGACAGTCATAAATCGTCATTGTTTACGACATGTGCCCGGCGTTATCGGCGATGACGAAAGCGCTCGGGTCACTTGACTATAATTTGAGACGCGCGGCTGGCCGGTCAAGCGGTTATGGGTTCCGTTTTTCGCTATTCGGCTACGGTACCCAAAAAAGTCTATGGAAAAGTGCACAGCGCCTCTAGCGGTCACTGACAAAACTAAAATTTTCCATACAAAAAGTGACGTCATCGCTAGCGAGTAAAACCGTCGTCGCTATCGAGTAAACTCATGGTAACGGTACAGTTGACCACTGAAGAAGGTAGATTGATCGTGTCGCTTTTCGTGACGTTCCGAGCAAGGTCATGGTATGGTACGGTGGAGTGGCAAATTCTGTTGTGTTATTAATTGAATATTTTTGACACAAGTGTTATTTATTCTCATACGATTTTAAACCACAAATTAAAACCCACGACCTCTGGCAAACCAGTAAGAGTCCGCAAGATTGTGGTTACGTAATTAATCTTGAATGTATTGTAAATTAGATATGAGCGCCGTGGGCCAATTCCACGGCGGCGGCGTGGGCTAAAAATTTACGCGGCGGCGCGCCGCCGAAGATATTATGATCGTTCAGATTACTTATTCATATAACATACATCGCTTTTTTGATGTACTAGCAATAAAATGTCTTCTTAATTTTTTTATATTTATTAACAAAATAAAATAAATCATTTTTTTAACATGAAAATGAAAACAAGCATAAGTATTTTTTATGAGATCGATACACTTTTAACAGGCTTCGGTGAAGAAAACTGTACAATGCTCGAGGGATGCGACCTTTGTGTATCTTCTACACCATGTGCATCTTTCAAATGTCTAAGGAGATTACTTGTGGCTATTCCTTAAGAGTAAGCTTTCACTTAGGCCCTGAAAAGTAAATTTTTATATATTTATATATTCCATTACGTAAATAAAATGAGCCGATTGAGTCTGGGATTCCGGATTACTGAACTCACTTTTCAAATACTAAATTCAATAAACAAACTTACTTGGAAAAAAAAGTATTCTCGTCTTCATTTTTTGCATTTCGTAGGCAAACCCCGCAAAATACTTGATCACTTAAACAGCTCTTCGTTTTCCATTTAACTCTACTGATTATTGACCGAATTCAGTCCAGCAAAAACTATGTATATGTTTTGTGGACAGATTCTTCAGTGGTGTTATAAAAATGACTTTTATTTTCGTTTTATAATCATCAACACGAATCGAAGACACTGCCGCCATTTTACGTCACTTAAAAATAACACACGTTCGTAACGGGGAATTATTCAACTTGACTGAGCGGAGCGAGCGCAGGCCGCAGACACACTCGGTTCGGTCGGTCGAGACGCGATAGAATACGAGATACGAGGGTCAAACTGAAAGTTCTTAGAAAATCAAAAACTGATTACATTAGCCAGTTATTAGTTTTATTATATCTTTTCAAAATATTGTCCATTGACGTCAATACACCGCTGCATGCGATGGAACCACTGGGAAAAGCACTTTGCCCACTCGTCCTTAGGGGTCTCTTCAATGGCATCGCGATACGCAGCCACCGCTTCTTCAGCATTCATAAACCGCTTTCCTTTAAGTTTTTCTTTAATTTTTGGAAATAAATAAAAATCACAAGGCGCGAGGTCGGGGCTATACGGCGGGTGACCCAGTAATTCAACGTTTGATGTCGCCAAATAGTCGATCGTTCGCTTGGCGGTGTGCGACGAGGCGTTGTCGTGGTGAAGGAGGATCCTACTGCGAGGTCGTTTCTCTCGAACTTTTTCCAAGACAAGTGGCAAACAATTGGTAGTGTACCATTCTGCAGAAACTGTTTTTTGATCCTCTAACACAATTGTTGCGAAATGACCTATCCTTCCAAAGAACGAGGCCACCATTTTTTTTCCCGCACTTCGATCTCTCTTCACTTTAGTTGGCAACTCCTCGAAAGGAAACACCCACTGAGCAGATTGTCTTTTGGTTTCAGGATCATAACAGTAAATCCAGCTTTCGTCACCTGTTAGTATGTCGAACACAGCATTTGAGTCACCTCCGTTAAATCTTTCAATCATTTTACGGCACCAATCCACACGATGGAGTTTTTGAGCCTTAGTCAAATTATGAGGTATCCACCGGGCGCAAAGCTTTCTGACCGCTAAATGTTCGTGGAGGATTTTGTGCACTTGACTCATACCGATGCCTAAGCTTGTCCGAATCTGCTGATAGGTCACTCTTTTGTCAGTCTCTATCATACGCCGCACAACACAGATGTTATTTTCAGTCGTCGCCGTAGAAGGCCGTCCCTCACGTACATCATCAGTGAGATTAGTGCGACCACGTTTAAACTCATTAAACCAGTTGTAAACAGTGGCACGAGATGGGGCTTCATCGTGAAAGGCTAGAGTTGGGCAGGTAAGAAAATAAAATGGTAAGTAATGAAAAATACGGTAATTTATGGTAAAAATGGTAAAATACTCGTAATTTACCAAAAGAGCGGTAAAATACTCAGTTGCTATATTTATTTATTTTATAATTTGTGCATGATTAAAGCTTTAATCCAAACGGTTGTTGGCGGTGTTGATGGTAGAAAA
The DNA here is from genome assembly GCA_963924145.1 of Pyrausta purpuralis. NCBI lineage: Eukaryota > Metazoa > Arthropoda > Insecta > Lepidoptera > Crambidae > Pyrausta > Pyrausta purpuralis. Next base: position 16,502,499 of record OZ001653.1, on the reverse strand, counting down.
CACTTCAAAAATTGATTATTTTGTACGTTACTTGGGTCACCATACAAAACAGAAAACAAATATTCGTGCGCGTTGCGTAAACTATTATATGGCATTTAACATTCGCGCTCGCGTCTCGTCTGGTTATTGATGAAACGTTCGAAGAAATATTCGTGCACGAGAGCTGACGCGAGCTTGCTGTTCACATTGATGTTCACACATCATCATCATCATTATCAGCCAAAGGACGTCCACTGCTGAACATATGCCACCTCCACGGCTTTCAAAAGCGACCGGTAGTGAGCGGTCTGCATCCAGTTTGGTCCTGCAATTTTTACAAGGTCGTCTGTCCATCTTGTCGGTGGACATCCCACGCTGCGCTTTTGGTCGAAGGTTTTCCAATCTAGAACTTTTCTGCCCCAGCGGCCATCAGTTCCCTGCTATGTGCCCTGCCCAAGTGCACACTGCCACTAGAGCTTACTGATTCGTAGGGATACGTCCGTTACCTTAGTTCTTCTACGTATCTCCTCGCTTCTGATTCGATCACCGAGCATAGCCTACTCCATCGCTCGTTGTGTGATTATAAGCTTCTTTATGAGGCCCATAGTAAGAAAGCACGAAACGGATCTGTATGTCTTCACTGGTGACATACACTGGTTGAAAACTTTCGTCTTCAGACATTGAGGTAATTGAGACGAAAGGACGCTCTTACGCAGTTTCCCGAACGCTGCCCAGCCAAGTTGGATTCGTCGATTGAGCTCTTTCTCAAAGTTGGACCTATCTAATTGGATCTTTCATCTAAGGTAGACGTACTCGCCGACAACTTCGAGAGTTGAGTTTCCAACGGATACTGGAGTAGGTACCTATAACGCGGGAACTTGTTGTAATTTTCGTCTTTTCCATGTTTTTTTTTAAAGACACACCTGTTGGGATACTTGGTCGAGCATAGTGCCAAGATCATTCAGCGTCTTTGCCACGACGACTATATCATCGGCAAACCGGAGGCATGTTATGAATTCGCTATTGACGCAGATGCCGAATCCTTCTCATTCCAGGAGATTGAAGGCGTCTTCCAATGCCGCTGTAAACAGTTTCGGAGATATAACGTCTCCCTGTCTTACACCTCTCCGCATTGGAATCGCCCTCATATTTTGTTCCTGTACTCAGACCGACTATGGTGGCGTTGTTATACAGACACTTTAACACCTATAGTCTATGTGACACCGCTGAAGAAACCTAAGCACCGTCCAAGTTTTGATCGAATCAAAAGCCTTCTCATAGTCCACAAACGCTAAACATAGAGGCATATTATAGTCGTACTTCTGTATAATTTGCCTTAATGGATGTGGTCTCTGGTACTGTAGCCTTTTCAGAATTCGGCTTGTTCGGGAGGCTGGAAGTCATCAAACCTACGAGCGAGACGCTTCGTGATTCACACATGCGCGAGATTAATCATAGCCTCTGTTGTACATGAAGATGCCGAAGGTTGAATTAGTTATGGCTTACGCTCTGCCACACGTTAGTTTGTTTAAATACTTGAATATCTTGTGTAAGAAAGTGAAAAGGAACCGGCGACGCAGACGATGATGTGGTGAATGATAAGCTTAGCTTTTAGGTCAGTATTATCATACTGCATATAGGGGCCATTTTTTTCAAAAATTGTACCCTTTTTCGTGATTTTTAGTTATTAAATTAATAACCCATATCACGAAAACTACTGGTTTTGATGGAACTTACACTGTAGGTACCCTAAGTAACACTATATCTGATTGAACCAAAAAATAATCATCTCGCTATGATATATACGCATATCGTGGTAAAAAAAACATTAAAAGACACATACACTTACGAAATTTTGAACACGTGTTTGGAACTGTGGGAGCTTGTGGGATTTTATATTTATACACCCCACTCGAACAATATAAAATTCTAACAATATCACATACCCTATAGGTTGAATTGATAACCTCCTTTTTTAAAATAAACATTAATATGTTTATATTACAAACACAATATTACTCATAAATTACAAAGCACAAAACAAGAATAACCTAATAAATATATTTTTGTATGATGTGAATCCAGCCCAAAAGTTCGTGTTAGTATTGGCATGTAAAGAAGTATCATCTTGCTAAGACAGTAAAAATGAGTGAAATGTTAATCATGGTGATTTGGTAAAGGATTTAAGTATATTTATGAATTAAGTTTTGTTAATTAAAATCATTTGAATATTTTCCCAGTCATCGGTAATTTTACCGAGTAAATTACATGTTTTTGGTAATTTACTCGACATTGAGTAAATTACCGGTCACAAACCCAACGCTATGAAAGGCCAATCGTAGTCTATCATAACTTTCTTGTTGACTTAAATGACATCGAAAGTCATAAAAAATCATTGCACGAAAATTTTCTCGTGTTAAATTCATGTTGACGTGACACAGACAATTTTCAATTTGCCGCCAAATCGTAAAACAAATGACAAATGAATGAAATATATACTCAATAATATTGGCAAAGAGTTCTATTTTCAAATTTTAGAATATTTTTTTTATTATATTGTTTATAAGTGGCCAGTTCTAAGAACTTTCAGTTTGACCCTCGTAGAAGTACTATCCCCTATCGGAAAGGGATAATACTTTTATGGTTTGGACATGTCGCAGGCTCACGGCGGCGCGCCGCGCGTTTCGCTCGACGGCGGCGCGCTGACGTTTAGTCACGGCGACGGCGGCGCGCCGGCGCGGCACTCATATCTATTGTAAATGCAATTAATCCGTCGGTAAAGTGGTGAGGTGTTAGATTGTTGTTTTATTGTGAGTTAAAGGAGGCTCAGTTTTTTTAAAAAAAAATACATTTATTAACAGTTTGTATATAAAATTGTTAATTCCCACTCCCACATATTTATAATCCGTAATGGATTATTATGAATTTTCATGACCAAAGCTAAATTCGTTATTAAACAATGTGGGAGACTCAATACGTGTTCATTTATGACAGATTCTTCATCGAAAATTAATGATGAAGATTTGATCATTTCTGTACCAAGTCAAGTCTTTCTCTCATTGTAAATATAGTATACTAAGTTATTTCTAAGTTTTCAATAAATATAATGGAAATAATACACTTATTTTATTTTATCTGATAAATGATACGAAAATACCAAAATCGCAACCATCGATTCATCGATCGTAAATTCTAGGCATGGAACATTTTATAAATAGCAGATGAAAGGAGACAACCGTAAGGTGCCCCAGACTCATTTCATGTTTGATTAGAGAAATACACCAAGCAGCAAGACTTCAGCATTTTGCAAAATATGCTTAAATTATTATTACGTTATAATGTTTTTAGTTTGCTTCTATTTAGAGGGGTTTGAAAATAAGATAATACAACTTCCTTTCCCCGACAATTGCTGAATTTGGTAGAACATAGCGCATAAAAGCAAAGTGAAGCCCGCTAACCAAAATGGTGGATTGTACCATAGAATTGACAGTTGGCTCTTGTAAGAAACCGCTAGAAATTGCTTTTTTTGAAGAGGAAAGGCAAACTGACGAATTGCTATGATTTTCATTTGCTAGTCTAGATGGCGCTTTTTCGAAATGTTTTGGAGGTCGATTCTACTAACAATTAAGGACAGTTCTAGTATATGGGCCAAACATCAAAAATCTATTCCATCATGATTTTGTAACAATAAGTTAGTAAAATTGAGGCCCTAAACTGTGTGTAATAGATTGACTCCATACCATAAGGGATAATAATTTTATGCTCCAATCATAGTTGATTTCGTTAAACGTGACAACCAGTGTCGGAAGTCTCGACATAGTTCCCTTTAAAACCACCAGGTGTCGCTCGAAAAATGTCGTAACAAAATTAGTGTTTTCGTGTGTTTATTGATCGAGAAGAATTTTCGAATGAAGCTTAAAAAATTAACAAATATTTTTTAAAGATTTATTAAACATACAAGCAACATAAGTTAAAATGATATTTGATGAATTAGAAAATCATAAAATTGAAATTGTCTACGCGAAATGTCAAAAATGTTGCATCAGACTTCGCCCGCAGGTCTACGGTTAATAAAATATTCTAAAACAAGATTAAAAACCGAATTCATACAATAAAATTTTGGTCTGAAGCATAGAATTTTACTTTGATTTGATTTTATTTTGGGGCAAACAATGTAAGGGGCCACGGCCATTTCCTTTTATATGAAATGAAAATCATAAGTCACACCTGCTACTTTTTTCCATAAATTCTGCTAGAGATCGTACTCTGCAAAATCATAGATCATTATTTCAGGAAATGAAAATGATTAAAAAGTAGCAATTATTTCCATGCCTAATAAACTCCCAGTATCACTTTCTCTTTATAAACATGTGTCAATGCTTTTGCATGTAGAGTAGTCGTATGATGCACTGCCAAAGTACACTGCCTAAGGAACTATACAGGGTGTTACATGTAGGGTAAAACCCAGATAGTCGCCCCGGGGGTATAGTTGCCTAAATTGCAATTACTCTAGTTTTGCGAATTTGATTTGTTTACATGTTATTTTATTTATCTATAGAAATACTCTGCTAACTAAGTTGACCGTTTTGCATGTCTCTGTGCGATTGCATCATTGCATGGGACGGCTAGGTGCTATCAAAGTTTTTACGGGATGAATGCCCTCTATCGCGACGAGGCATCTATCCTAAACGTAATTTATATACATTTGGCAACTATCCCCTATACAGGATAGTTGTCCTAAAATTTAGAGGTCCGCAAAAATCGCCAATACTCTGGAAATATCAAAGCGAATATTTATTCCTTTCATAAATTTGAAGATAATAAACCAAAGTAGCTACCCTTTTGACAAATAATGAATCTCGCTTTTTGTACTAAGAGATAAATAATAATAATAATAAATATCCTTTGGACATTCCCACACATCGCCATCTAGTCCTAAAGAAAGCTACTCAAAGCTTGTGTTATGGGTGCCTGACAACGGATATCATACTTAAATACTTTTTGTTTGTAAATACGTATATAGTGTCGTGTCGGTAGTGATTGTAGAACGAAGGGTGTTCGTATCAAAAGAAGCAGAAGTCTATTTATACGATGTTTATTTACAGTTCATATATAATTATACAATACACAACACTGAGATAAAAGAAGGAGAAATATTTACAGAAGACGAAACGGATGAAGACATAAAACTAGGACACAAAATTAAATAGGTAATTATAAATTTCCTTTGTGGAAATTCGATGTCGCAATTCCCTATTGTTTTTTTGAAGACAGCTCAAAGATTGACAATGTCAAAATAAAAAGAAATAAATATTTACAAATAAGAAAGATTTGCATGTTAAAAAAGGATCTATGTGGCAGCTCGCCACATCACCCCCCTCCAGAGACCGGGCTACGGGCGATAATAGTCGGGAAAGTGTACCTTCCGACCTGAACGCGTCGTCTTTACCTCAGTGTTGACGTCCGGAGATGAAGGCATCTGAGGTTGGTTGCTGTTATATGTGTACGCGGGCTTTATCCGGTCTATTGATACGGTAACCGGCTTACCATTGACCGCGATCTTAAAAGTTTTGTCGCCGCGTTGTAGTACCTCGTGTGGTCCAGTGTAGGCAGGTTTGAATGACCCGTGAGATGTGTCGTCCCTCAGGAAGACGTGCTGTGAGGTCTTCAGGTCTTTGAAGATGAACACTGCACGGTTGGATATGTGACGTGAAGCTGGAGATGGAATTACCTTTTGTGCGAACTGACGTATTCTGGTAATGAAATCGGTCAAGTCCGGAACGTCGATAGGTTGTGGTTCGAAGAATTCTCCAGGCAGCCGAAGAGTTTCTCCATACACCAACTCGGCTGGTGAAGCATGGAGATCCTCCTTGTGGGTTGCTCGTATACCCAAAAGAACGAGTGAGAGTGTTTCAACCCAGTTATGATTGGCATGGCATGTAATGGCAGCCTTCAACTGTCGATGCAATCTCTCGACTAGGCCGTTACATGCTGGGTGGTAGGCAGTAGTGCGCAGATGACGGAAGCCGACTAAGTGAGACAGGCGCTGGAAAAGTGCAGATTCAATCTGGCGTCCTCTGTCTGTGACTATTTCAGTAGGGCATCCGAATCGAGAAATCCAACCTTGTACTAGTGCACTTGCCACTGTCTCTGCCGTTATGTCTTGGAGCGGTATTGCCTCAGGCCAACGTGTAAAACGGTCGACGATCGTGAGACAATAACGAAATCCTTGAGATGGCGGCAGTGGACCGATGAGATCGATGTGGATCTTGGTAAATCGGGCACGTGGGAGTTTGAATGTGCCGAGTGGCGAATGAACGTGTCGAGTTACCTTGGCTTGTTGACAGGCGATGCATGAGCGCGTCCATTCATGGCAGTCTCGTCGAACTCCAGGCCAAACAAAGCGTTCCGTGACTAATTTTGTAGTAGCGGCTGCTCCTAGGTGGCTAAGTGAGTGCAGGCTGTCAAAAACTTGCCTACGCATTTCATGTGTGACGTAAGGTCTCAAAGTCTGCTGCTTTCATCGCAGTACAGTTCTAAGCTCGATCCTGGCAGTTTCATCTTTTTCAGACGTAATGACGTCGAATCGTTGAGTGGCTGTTTGAGTTCTGGGTCAGAGTGTTGAGATTCAGCTAACTGAGCCAAATCAATGGGCTGAACTATCTCCTCGACTCGTGAAAGGGCATCAGCGACGACGTTGTTCTTACCTAAAATATGCCTGATGTCTGTGGTAAATTGTGTGATGAAATCCAGGTGTCTGAACTATCTTGGCGAGCAATTCTCTTTACGATTATGAAATGCGTAGCAAATGGGTTTGTGGTCGCAATAAACGATAAAATGACGAGCCTCAACCATATGCCGAAAGTATTTAATTGACTCATATATGGCCAGTAGCTCACGATCGTAAGATGAGTACTTCTTCTGCGCAGCATTTAGCTTACGTGAGAAGAAGGCGAGTGGTTCCCAAGACCTATCTCTAAACTGCTGCAAAGCACCACCAATAGCAGTATCGGAGGCATCTGTGACGATAGCCAGTTTTGCGTCAATGTCTGGGTGCGCGAGTAATGCTGCTTGACATAAGCTGGTCATACATTTCGCGAAAGCTTCTTCTTCCGTAGGAGTGAAGTTGACTGGGTGCGAGCCTTTGACTGAACCAGTGAGGAGGGCATGAAGAGGTGCTTGATGTTCAGCGGCGTTAGGTATGAAACGCCTATAAAAATTGATCATACCCAGAAATCTGCGCAACTCTTTCACGGTCTTTGGAGTCGGGTAAGCCTGTATTGCTTCCACTCGCTCAGGAAGGGGTTGTGAGCCAGCACCAGAGATGCTATAGCCCAGGAATTTTACCGAAGGCTGACCAAAGACGCACTTACCAGTGTTAATGACTAAGCCGTACTGCTGGAGTCTGGAGAACAGCTGGCGAAGGTGAGCTTCATGGGTTTGCTGGTCCTTCGAAAAAACTAAAAAATCGTCCAAATAGCAATAACAGAAATCTAGGCCCCGTGTCACCTCGTCGACGAATCGCTGGAACGTCTGTCCGGCATTACGAAGTCCGAACGGCATGAACGGATATTCGTAAAGCCCAAACGGTGTAGTGACGGCTGTTTTTGGTATATCGTCGACGTGGACTGGGATCTGGTTATATGCTTTTATCAGGTCGATGGTGGAGAAGACCTGACAACCTGACAAGCTGTGAGAAAAGTCGTGGATGTGGCGGATGGGGTACCTGTCCGGTATGGTTCTGGCGTTCAGTATCCTGTAGTCACCACAGGGACGCCATCCGTTGTCCTTCTTGGGGGCCAGGTGAAGTGGAGAAGACCATGGCGACTCAGAGGGTCTGATGGTGCCGGCCTTCAGCATCGAGTCATACTCCTCTCTCGCGATCTTAAGTTTGCTGGTGCCAGACGACGCGGTGTGCTGCACACGGGTGGGCCAGGTGTGGTACGAATATGATGCACTGTATTGTGTGTTGGTGTCCTATGTATACCAGATGGGCGAGTGATATCAGGAAATTCGCGCAGAATATCGTGGTATATAGAGGAACCGGTAACTACCTTGACCGACGAGATTGCGTCAGTTGAGAAGGCAGGTGAAGCAGGGGTGACGAGGCTAGTGCTATTGTCTATGAGGTGCTGACAACGACAATCTACTAATAAATTATTATAAGATAAAAAATCTACGCCTATTATTGGCTTAGTGACATTAGCTACAATAAATTGCCAAGTAAAGTCACGGCGTAACCCTAGGTTTAAAACTAAATTAACATAGCCGTAGGTGTCCATCGCCGAGCCGTTGGCTGCGCAGAGTTGGTAGCTCGTCGGTTGCCGTCGCTCCTTCAGTGCAGGCCGGGGGAAGACGCAGAGGTCACTGCCTGTGTCCACCAAAAACTGCATCTTCGTCCGTTGGTCCGTGACAAATAAGCGACCGGTGCTGGGGCGGGCGTTGGTCGCCATTACCGTCCGCCCGAAGAGTTTTCCGCCTGATAGTCACATGGCTTCATGCATTTCTTCGCTTGCGATCCGTGCTTAGCGTGGTACCAGCATATGGGGTACTTCCTATAGCTGGACTGTGATCTGCTTGATTTCGAACGGTCTCGGGAATGGTTCGGAGTCCTGTACCTCGGGCGCGAGTCACGATGTTGAGCAGTCGTAAGGGCTTCTACCTGCTTGGTCAGCGCTGCGACCTGCTGCACCAGGGTATCTAGCATGCCACTGGATAAGGATGCCGTCGACATGGCCGCTACTTGCGGGCTGGTAAGTACGACATCGTCAATTCTGTCGGCAAGATCTGCCAACCCGTCAAGTGGAGTCGCTGCTTGAGACGCGATGATAGTATGCGTAGAGCTAGGTAGACGACTGGTCCAAATCGTCCGCAAGAACTCCTCAGGTACGCCGGGGCCGGCCAGGTGCCGGAGGTGACGCAGGAACTGGGACGGTTTGCGGTCACCAAGTTCTTCATGAACCAAGAGCTGTTTGACCTTCCGCTCCCTGGAGGCCGAAAGTCGCTTGATAAGCTCGGTCTTTAGCCGCTCGTATTTGTCCGTGGCGGGTGGATTGGTGATGATGTCTTCCACCTCGCCAGCGTGCTGTTGGTCTAGTTGACCGATAACGTAGTAAAATTTTGTTGTGTCTGCCGTGGTACCTGATATCTCGAACTGGCCTTCGAAATGGGCAAACCAAATTGACGGCTTTTCAGGCCAGAAAATACCCCCAGTATTCGCACGCCAACTTTGAATACTTCACCGGTTGGGGCTGTGTTCTGATCCCTTGCAGCGCAGTCCGAGAATCCGTCTTGAGTAGCCATATGGTGTCCAAAAGCGGGTCACCAGATATAGTGTCGTGTCGGTAGTGATTGTAGAACGAAGGATGTTCTTATCAAAAGAAGCAGAAGTCTATTTAAACGATGTTTATTTACAGTTCATATATATACACTCACACAATACACAACACTCAGATAAAAGAAGGAGAAATATTTACAGAAGACGAAACGGATGAAGACATAAAACTAGGATGCAAAATTAAATAATTATAAATTTCCTTTGTGGAAATTCGATGTCGCAATTCCCTATTGTTTTTTTGAAGACAGCTCAAAGATTGACAATGTCAAAATAAAAAGAAATAAATATTTACAAATAAGAAAGATTTGCATGTTAAAAAAGGATCTATGTGGCAGCTCGCCACACATACCTGATATACATGGAAAACACCCAGACCAATACAAACAGACATGTCCATGCACACAAATGTTTGTATTGTGCGGGGATCGATACCGCAACCCGCTGCGTAGTAGGCGATTTCTCGACCACTACACCAGACGGGTCGTCAAATGAATGAAAACGTCAAACGTAATTTCAAAAAGTATCCGGGTTTTACTCTAAGGTGTCAGGCCTCTTTCAAGGAGACGAGTGAATTCGCGCGTCGCGTTGCGCAGTAGGCCGCCAGAAACACAAACATATGGTGAAGTTTGCAACGTTCAATGAGAAGAGTTTTTTTGAGTTGTAGCGTTGCATGCCGCGAGCGTCGCCGCGTCGAACCCGGCGGTTGAAGCGGCAGGCGAAGCGGCGGGTGAACTAGCAGTTATGAAGCAGCGGACGACGCCGCGAACGATGCGGCTACATTTCTATACTTTGAATTAGTGCGTGGGAAGACGCAGGTCGTTTCACGCGTCGCCTCACCATAAGGCCCGGTTTCCACCAAAGCAGAAAGGAGAAGAGACGGCAGGAGATGTGTTTGAATAAACCAATCAGACTTCGTTATTTTCACATCTCTTCTCCTAACTTCCAAAAACCTGCCAGCTTTGCAGCACATCTCCTCCCGTCTCCTCTCCTCTCCGCTTTGGTGGAAACCGCGCCTAAGGCCGCAAACTGGACGGCCGCGACTGCGGCGCGGGCGACTACGCTATTTCCCGCCGCCCTCCAGAACGGTTAATACAAACTTAAGCATAAATATCAAATCGCGCAAGCACCGCGGTCGCCCCCGCGCCCGTACCCGCGGCCGTCCAGTTTGCGGCCTAAACGGTAGAAACGCCCGACGCGCCGCGTGAAGCCACGCCGCACGCGACGCGCGAAACCACGCGTCTCCTTGAAAGAGGCTTCAAGCGGATGTGTGGTGATAGGTGACCACTATACCTATTAAAATAATCCTATGTATATTTAGAGATTAAGGAAAACTGATTCATAGAACTGCTACTAAAAATCTTTTGTCTATTTCTTACATAGCACCGAGCACGTTATTCAATTGAACTAAAATAATTTTACTACAGTCAGCATCAGAATTAGTGTATATATTTAAAAAAAAAACAGGTCAAGTGCGAGTCGGACACACGCACTCAGGGTTCCGTGCCAACTTGAATAAGGGAATTCACTTACTTCCACTAAATATTGTGGTATTTTACTAAATGTAAACACTGTGGTATCTTATACAATTCTAATAAAGGCTTGTTTGCAAAAAAGTGGGTACTCTAATGAGCTGGCGACTGTACCTACTTTTCTGATAAAGAAAAATGCGTAGAACCTATAAATGTGTTTAGCACAACATACTCGTTCATAGGTAGGTAAACAGGATAGTAGTTAGTACAGACTTAATAATATCATTTAATTATGATTATATAGTAACTCTACTGAAAACTGCTTTGGATAATATCGGTTATTCAAATTCTATTACAAGATTCCACTCTCCGACAGGGCCTGATTAACCCTTAGGCTAATTAGGCTGCAGCATAGGGCTCGAGGATCAGGAGGGCGCGGGTGCGTTGAAATCGTGTCTTCGCCAATGTCTTCGCTAGCATCGTTGCATCTACCCTACATACACATATTTATTTTTTACACGTTAAATTATCTTTATATTAATTTATCTCTACACATTATATTTGCTCGTGTAAAGAAACATTTTTACTGCCACATCGCTCTACAGATCAGTAAGGTCACTTTTTGCCAAAATTAATCCCGTGATCTCTAAAAGTCTGGGCATTCCTGTTTTAGACCACTTAAATACTGCGACTTTTTGCATCGATGCAGTCTCGCGTTTTGAAAACGCGCTCCAGCATCGCGACTAACGCAATGAACAGATTTAATTTAGCATCAATGCAGGTTGACATATTGCGCTTGCATCGCTTCTAAATGTCGTAGGTAGTGTGTAAAGGGTCCTATACTGACCATACACACCTGGCACCTGACAGGGGCGCGTCCTGATAATTAAGCCTAGGGCGGTCTAAACTCTTGATCAGGCACTGCTCTCCGATCGTTAGTTATTTCAGTCACATGTAAAACTTGCAAACTTGGGTGTGCCTTGCGGCTTTACGTCCTACCACGAAGTCTAGATTCATCACCGACACTCAACAAACGCCCAAGAAGTAGCGTCTCGAACGGATTTAAGAACGAACTTCTATCGTTAGAACTTTTATTCTTTACGACCTCGGTGCCACGACGACACTGGAGCGATCTTAACTTGATTTATGCTCAAAGATTTTCTATGCAGAAATTCTAATGTGGCGCTTATTTAACCTGTATCCACACGCGTTAAATGCTTGAGACACGGTTATGTTATTTATAACATTACCGTGCTTGAGACCATTGCGAATATTTTTATTTGGTTTCGTATTATGTCAACAAGGTAGTTAACCTAAAAACATTTTTAAGCAATAGGAGAAAGCTTTGATTAGACCCAATTGTTTACAATAGACATAAAAAATACAATACTCGAGTCGAAAAGGCGCCCCTCAGCATTATTAAGTCGTGGCAGTAAGGCGAACCTACCACGACGAAATTTTCAGTTTCGTAGGTACCATCCATACTTGGTGCATTTGTTTTAGCACATACATAAAGAGGTGTTATTGGTTAAGTTATACCGATGGAGAAAGTTAACACATTTCAGGCCAGTATCCCAGACACAATAGAACTGTTATTGTTTTATGGCTATAGCCGTTCACTGTCATGAAAAGTGTTAAGTAGGACGTCCAGATAAAATCTCACGAAATCGCTTAGAAGCCTTAGAATTATAATGAGATTAAAATATCCGAGATACTGAATACTGAACAGTCTAGCGACATCGCTTAGGGTTAAAATAAAAGTTTAACCCCGGCGTCCCAATGGCAGGCAGATGATAAAAGTTTGTCCCCCTGCGGCCATTAATGATGTTTACCGGCAGCATGTGTATTTAACTCCTGGGTTAAATTTGCGTGGCTTATGCGTTTTGTTTGACCAACAGCTGTTATTTTAAGATAAAAATACAATATTGGGCACAACAACGGATGCAATTAAGATATTTCTTGATATATTAAATACCTAAACCGTACTCATATATTATATGTACTCTATGTACCGGTTTAATAAAACCGTTAAAAAAATCGATTGTGTAATTAACACTATTAAAACGCACGGCATACTACGTAGCTTGCGTAGGTAACTTTTCTTAAGGAATTTGCAAGATAAAGTACCAAATGTGAGATAACAAGTTTGGCAATCGTTTTAAAGTTGAGCCTTTTTTACTGCCTGTTTAACTTTTTCTATGTGACTATTTGTATCAAAAGATTTTTTTTCAACACACTTGCTCAAAATGACGTTTTTATTCCACCGATTTTTGGCTCATATTCCTAGATGTTAAACACGCGTGTTTTTTCAGTATATTAATGAACGAGTGCCTTTAGCTTAATAACCCGACCCGACATTTGTACCCCAGTTCAAAGTCGTAAGTAAGAAGAAGAAGAAGCGATATAATTTAGTCGGGTTATAACTTTTATTTTAGCAACAAACAGTATTTATGCGAAAAATAACAGTATCTACATATTTATTTCTATAAATGGTAAAATACCGGCCAAGTTCGAGTCGGACTCGCGCACTGCCCTCGGAACCCTTTCCGTGCCAACGTTAACTGAATTAGAGAATCCACTTAGTAAAATACCACAATCTTTTGTTGACAGCAAATATAACTTTGTTTTTCATAGTGTTTGTATGAAGAACAAAGTTATGTTTGCGGTTGTTGAAAATGTGCTATAGCTCAAAAACTTCTAGTTTGATCCCATCCGAACTAATTTTCGTTAAAAGTATTTGTTATGATCTACATTATATATTTTTTTCAAAATTTACACTCGCTTAGTTTAGAAGTTAGATGGGGGGGGGAGGGGACGAAATAAATGTCGGCTGTGACGAAGTTTGTATTAAATTGTAAAGTTTAATATTAACGAAAATGTCTACTTCAAGTGAAGAAAAGGAAGAAAACCCATTATTAACTCCGAAGGACATACGTAACGAGGCGAAAAACGCGTGCGATAGTCTTTTGCCATCAAAATCGAGTGAAATGTATTTAAAAAAAAAAAGGAAAACCGTTAACAATGCTCATTCTTTCTTGGAAACTAACTAAATGAAGAGTCTTGTTTTTTTTTCGCAAGTGTGTTGAAAAATATCGCGTATGAAACACGTATGCCTGTGAACAAAATATAAGCGGCTTACTTGTGACACACTCACTTTCGCTCGTGCGCACACAATATCGCCTCGTATGTAATGTTCAACTTAGCACACTTGTATCATAACGTACTATTTTAAATTTTATGTTTAAAATGAAACTTATTTAATTAAAAATAAATAAGATCTACTATTTTGGTATAAATGACCATGATTTAAGGTATCCATTAGAGCAGCCTCAGGCCGAGCAGTGACAATTTGAACCAAACCGAGGCTGCTCACTCCGAGGCACGTTGCGGATCAAGGTGAGGCGAAGCCCGTGTAAAGCGACCTTAATCTACACGTCCTTCTCCACCAAGTGCACGCACGGCTCAGACTGAGGCTTCTTTGAGTGCGCCAAAAAAAAAAAGACAAAATATGTCAAGGCCCGCGGCAACGAATTTGTCTCATGACGCGGCGTGCCTCAGGTTCAGGCAGAGTATCCACTCGTGCGGCCTCAGGTCGAGCGGCTGCCTCGTTCCGAGTCTGCCTCAAATGGATACGAACCTTAAGATACAGCTTTCCGCGCGTTGACTGCTGCATTGTTGTAGATCCGACCAGAAATACTGCGAATTAACATTGCCAATACTCTGTTGAAGAAGATTAAAGAAATGGGAGCATCACTGAAAGTAACCAGAGGATTATGTAATAATAAAATAAAAATTTATGGAAAAGTGTTTTGTATTATTGTTAGGTCGGAAAATTTTCAGACCGCCCACAAAAACTCAGAGTGATGTGAATACAAACCTTTAAATCGGCTCTAGTAAGTTATATTTAGGGGGGTCTAACTTAAGTTTAAACATTTTTTTAACCCTTTTACTAAAAGTGGCTGATAATGCTTAGGATCTGGTTGGGGCCCCGTACGTGAAGCTTCGTGTAATATTGTTTCATGTCTTCCATATTTTGGTGGTCGGGGATGAGACGCGAGATTCCATTGCCAGCCATAGACGTTGGCGCTTGTTTCGCAGAAGTGGTACTTTTCATCTGTTATCTTACGCTTTCTAACATTGAGATATTGACGTCGTCCTCCTGCAGGTAACTCTTGATACAGTATACTCCTGATGTTAGGTTCCACAGGTTTCATTAGTGGTTCAGGAGATAAAGTTTTCGTGTCTGCGATGCCTATAATTGGCCCGTCTAGGGGAACCTTTTTAAGTCGGTAAACATCACTTACTTTATGATGAGCACCTAGCGCCGACATACACATTTCTACTGGTGCTCTTTGAATGTCATTAACACGGTAGCCTTTGTGTTTCTCAGTAAGAGTTGCATGTCCGATAAGGGTTTCCTTGTTAGCCAAAAACCACCCAATGCGCTGGGCCTTCTCGCGTTCACAATTTTCTAACAGGAATTTTCTTACACTGGGCTTTGAGTAGTCTAAAGGCATTGTTAAATAGTGTACAATTAAGGCTCAAAAAGCATCAATGCAAAAAAACATAAAACCTTCGAAATACGGTAAAATAAAATAGAGCTACATGAGTAAATGGATAAAGAACATCAAAAGGCAATAAAAAAAAGTAAAAATTGTGATCACTACTCTTACTAATCTGTGGAACACAATCATTGATTTGTTATTTTTATTTTTTGACAGTAGTATTTATCCTATTTAAGATAGGTAAGCAATAGAACGCCCGCCGGCCTCGCCGGCGGCATATGTCAATTCCCTTTCAGAAACCACAAAATATGGATAGTACCTATATAGTAGTAGAAGACAAACTTCATACAAAGCGCGCTCGAGCAACGGACACATAGACACCGCTCACGGACAAGAGATCTCGGAACATTATGAGACAGTGCGAGCGTGAGTGCCGCCCGGCCCGTTTGAGACACGCGTCTCGGAAGGGTTTTGTAAGGTGAAAATATGTTAGGTGCCTTCAGCTCTTTTTATGCAATAGTTTATTATTTTGAATCTCTATATCATTTCAAAAAAAAAAAACTTAATAATTTGTCTTTATAATCTCTATATCATTTAAACAAAAAAAACATACTTAATTTAAACTGTCATTTGATAGGTTTAAAACGGATATAAGTCAAAACAAATTGCTTCAAGAAGTAAACCGAAAAAAAGCGCGGGAATCGTCGGGTTGTTCGGTCGACTTTTTTTGCTCTTGTAAAAATTAATTGAATAATTCTTATTTAAAAGGATCAGTTGGGTAAAATAGTGTGTATATGTAGTTTATTTCTATATATTTACAATTTGTAGTGTCAATTTGCTGTTCATTGGTAAGTTTTTTCACTTGTAAATTTTGGTGATGGACGCGTCGGATGATCCTGGCGGGACATCAATCCCGGAGGTATCAAACTATGTAACAATAACTCACGATTGTGAAACTGATGGAGAACAAAGGGATACGGATGGTTATGATAGTAGCAGAAGTTCTCGTAGTACGGGTAAAAGTAGCTCTCACCGCAAACGTGCTTCTAGTCAAAAGATTTGCAAGCATTGCAACATGAAAAAGAGGAAGAATCATAAGTCGAAAGGAAACTCCACTAACTCTGATTGTTGTTGTTGTGACAGTGATTCTGACCTACCTAATGTTGTTATTGATAGAACTCATAAGTTTGCTGTTCCAAACCCTCCCACATCTGAGCCCCGTGTTAAGATTGTTCCGTTAGTTAAAGAAAGTAGCGAAACTCGCCCTCCGACCTTTGTAGGTAGATCCCTGTACGAGGCTTCGGATGTTGCACCCTATGTTATTCATATTCAAAAAGAGCAGGCATTATCAGCTGGAGAATCTACCACTCACTTCATTCACCCAATCTCTTTTGGTCATTTCCTGAAAAAGAGTAATTTTAGGGGTATTATAAATGGCAGTCTAAAAAAGATAGGCCGCAATCGTGTTGTCATTTCTTTCTCAAAGTTTGAAGATGCAAATAGCTTCATTTCTAGCCCTCTGCTGAAACAATTCAACTACAAGGCATTTATCCCAACTGCCAATGTAACACGAATGGGTGTAGTACGAGGTGTACCTACTGAATGGTCTGATGAAGACATTATCGGCAATATATCTGTCCCAGTAGGGTGTGGTAATATCCTAAAAGTCAGACGTTTTAACAGGAAGGTTGTCAACAGTGGAAAATCTGAGTTTGTTCCTACTGAGACAGTAGTCTTAACTTTTGACGGGCAGGTTCTCCCTAAACGTGTGTTCCTTTGTTATAACTCACTTCCAGTCGACTTGTACATATTCCCCACAGTACAGTGTTTTAACTGCTGCAGGTATGGCCATGTTAAAAACCAATGCCGTTCAACTCCTAGGTGCTTTAAGTGCGGCCATGATGGCCACTCAGGAGTAAGCTGTTCAGAAGAAAATGTGACATGCTGCCTTTGTTCTGGTCCCCATTGTGCCACTGACAAAAAATGCCCAGAGTTTGCAAGACAAAAGGGAATAAAAGAGACAATGGCCAAAAATTGTTTGTCATATGGTGAGGCTTTAAAATTACACCCTCCCATTGGCAAATCATATGCAGACGTTTTAATGACACCTTCACTTAGTACTAATTATAGAGTTGGTAACAATTTGAGCTCACCAAGTCAAGGAAGCAAATCTTATAAAAAAACTGTCTTTTTAAAACCTAGAAATACCCCTAAACATGATAAAGGTTATGATCAAGAATCTCATAATGCATTAATTAGAGAATATGATGGCCCCACACCTGCAAATGGTTGTGCCCTAGTCAATGACTCAATGTTAACTAACATACCTATACAAGATTTAATCATTGCCTTGATAACTACTTTGTCAAAGTCATTTAATATTTCTATACCGTCCAACGCAGCAATCCCTAACAACCATGAAAATGATGAGATCCCCCAAAATGGCAGTAAGTCCTCTAATGCTGCAGTGGAACTGTCGCAGCATTAGCAGCAAAAAAACTGATATATTATACATGTTAAATAAGTTTAAACCTTTCGCCATGTCTCTCCAAGAGACATGGCTGAAACCACATTACAACTTTAAAATACCTGGCTTCTCTTGCATAAGAGAAGACCGGTCTGACGGCTACAGTGGTGTAGCTATTATTATTAAACAATCTATTCCTTTTACACATATACCTCTCCCTCAACATAGCAGTGATTTTTCCATAGTAGCAGTTAGTATACATAATATCTCTTTAGTTTCTTTATATATTCCTCACCCATACACTTCAATATATGATGATATAGAAAGGATATTAATTAACATTCCACAACCTATATTGCTAATGGGTGACTTTAATGCCCAACATCATTCTTGGGGTAGTTCCCAATCCAATGTCTATGGAACTAAAGTTTTGGATATGTTAGACCACCTAAATCTCTGCTTATTAAACACGGGGGCACCGACGCGTCGTACACAACCCCATGAATGTGTAAGTGCACCAGATCTCTCTATTTGCTCGCCTAATCTTGCATCTTCTCTAACCTGGTCAACATTGAGCTCATCTTTTGGGAGCGATCACTATCCTATTATGATTACTTTTCCAAATGAGATAATCACCAAGCAGAATTATAGGCCTCCACCTCGTTTAAAATACAACCTAAATAACGCGAATTGGTATGCCTATCAAAAAGAGATTGAGCGTAACATTACGTCTTTACCGATAATCACAAATAATAATCATACAGAATGCGCTGATGCACTTGCACATTTGTTATTGCAAACTGCTGATTGTTTGTTTCCTTCCAAAACACATAATCAAAATAAAATCCCTTCTCCACCCTGGTGGGATAAAGAATGTTTGACAGCTGTCAAAAAAAGGAAAGAGGCGGAGAGGTTATACAGGTCCGATTCTACTAGCGAGAATTTTGACAACTTAGTAATAGTTATGGCCGCTACTCGAAAGTTACTTAAGAAAAAGAAATGGGAAGGCTGGAAGTCATTCTGTACATCAATTTCTCCAGATGTTTGCCCATCAGTGGTATGGTCTAACATCCGACGTTTCCGGTCTATATACAAAGAACCTCAACATCCCAATTTAGAAGATTCGGTTATAGATCAATTCCTAGATAAACTTGCTCCACCTAATAAATACTGTACCCGATAATTCTTTAAATAATTCAGATTTAAATTCTCCATTTACTCTTTGTGAATTGAAAGGAATTCTTTCATACGTTAAGGATTCCTCACCAGGTAATGATGGTATTCCATATTCCTTTTTCACACACCTTTCTGATTCTAGTTTACTATATTTTTTAACTTTAATTAATTCGGTAATGCAGAACGGTAATATTCCAGACTCTTGGAGATCGCAGGAAATTATTCCAATTTTAAAGCCAGGCAAACCGGCATCTGATGCCAATTCATACAGACCGATTGCTTTATCCTTAGTCATCCTCAAATTAGCTGAACATCTAGTTAAGAATAGATTGGAATGGTTTGTTGAGAGCGCAGGATTACTAGGTGACAATCAGTATGGTTTTAGAAAGGGTAAGAGTACTATGGACAATATCGGCATACTTACCACTGATATCCGTCTTGCCTTTTCCAGCAATGACTTCCTTCTTGCTTGCTTCCTCGATATAAAATCTGCCTATGATGGTGTGCTCATTCATATTCTTCATAATAAGCTTAACTCTCTTAACGTACCAACAATTTTAGTTAAATTTATAATCAACATCTTATCAGAACGCGTAATTATTATAAACAGGACCAATCAAACTACAAAATGAGGCTTGTATCGAATGGCCTCCCCCAGGGATCAGTTCTGAGTCCTATTTTATATAATATATATACTCATGATCTAGAACCAACTCTTTCCCGTTTTGTCAATGTATTACAATACGCTGACGATTTAGTTTTATATGTCTCTGGAGCCTCAATACAAAACTTGTCTTCGAACTTATCACAAGCTCTTCAAGTGCTTAAAATGTGGCTAGATAATAACGGCTTAAGTATTTCTGTTCCCAAGAGCTCTACGGTGCTCTTCTCCAGAATGAGACTTCCTCCTACTGTTTCAATGTTCTATGATGGAGAAGTAATCCCAGTTCAAAGTGAAGTAAGATTTTTAGGGGTAATACTTGACGCTAAACTAACAGGTCTTTCTCATTGCTATTCTGTGGCCGCTAAATGTGAAAAATCGTTGAACATTTTGAGGTGTGTCTCCGGAGTCTGGTGGGGTGCTCACCCAACTTCGTTAAGACTTTTATACAATGCTTTAGTGAGGAGTGTGCTTGACTATGGCAGTTTCTTCTTGGAACCCTGCAGTGTAGTTGGTTTACGAAAACTGGATCTCATACAATCAAAAGCACTAAGGATAATTACTGGTGCCATGAAGTCAAGTCCAATTAACGCATTGCAAGTAGAATGTGTTGAACCACCATTATGGTTGCGGCGACAATATTTATGCGACAAATACCTTTTCCGCGTTCTTCAATTTAATGGCCATCCTCTATACAACAAACTTAATTCTCTCAGTAATTTAGTAGATAATGTTCCCTTTTGGTCACACAAAAAGACTCCGTGCTTAGTTATTAGTTTTCGTAAGTTTTTAGCTTTAGAAACCCCCACTCATAGATCTGCATTTCTTCCAATTTTCAACACAAATTTTGAGTCACTTATACTGACGCCATCGATAAACTTAGTCCTTGATATAAGTAAGGAGGATATTAATGCCAATTTTAAATTTCTTCAAATTGTGGACGAGAATTGGCGTGATTGGCATCGCATATACTGTGATGCATCTAAGCACTCCTCGACAGGCCATGTTGGCGTTGGAGTGTTTCACCAGCAGTGTGAAATAGTTCAGAAAATAAAACTACCACCAGAGTCTTCAGTCTTCACTGGGGAGTGTTTTGGATTATTCAAGTCTCTACAATATGTCTTAATATTTAAATTAAACAGAACTGTCATCTTTTCTGACTCAAAGAGTGCTCTTCAAGCACTCCTGAAGTATCCGTTTAAGAGCAATGTTAGCTACCCTATTCTGATGGAATGCAGGAAACTTTTATTCAAATGTCACTTGAACGGTTACGTTGTACAATTTGCATGGATCCCCAGCCACTGCGGTATTTCAGGAAATGACAAAGCTGACAAATTGGCAAATGAAGCGGTAAACTGTGGTGATTTATTCCCCTACAAAAATTATTGCCATGATTTAACAGCGGCTCTTCCCAAGTCTTATCTCAGAACCTCTTGGGACGAGAACTGGGATGAGTCTAGCCAGTCTAAAGGGAGGCATTATAGACTTATTCAGGAATCTATTCATGCAAAGCCTTGGTTTTCTAAAATGAATTTATCTAAAATTGCTACTTCTATTTTAATAAGAATGAGACTCGGCCACGTGTGTACTCCTGCTCATTTGGCCAAATTACACATCATTAATGACGACACGTGTGCATGTGGCTCGGATGTGGGAGATCTGAACCACATATTCTTTTCTTGTAGTCTTTATGATCGTTCCTCTTTTGTTGATTCGCTTGTTTCTGCTCATGTTCCTTTTCCGACCTCCATTCCATGTCTCTTGTATTCCAATGATACGAATATTTATAAAATTTTATCTATGTTTATCATTGACAATAACATAAAAATCTAAATATATTTATACATTATATAGCAATAGTAATTCTTATTTGACTGATCCTATTTCCATCCTTTCTCCGCTCCCTATCGATTTTCTCTTTCCGATTCCTTACCTTTTATCACTCCTGTCGTGGCGAAACGCAATCCGCGGGAGCCAAAAACCAAAAAAAAAAAAAAAGAAGTAAACCGTTTAGAAGGTATTTCAGATTCATTTCATTGCGCAAAGTTTTGTATTATTATATATAAGTATTTTTATTGTTTAAGCTTGTTTGTTAGTTTGTAATTTCGTTTCTTCTTTTATATCAAAGGACAAGATTTGAGTGCGACGACTGCAATAGTTATTTTGTGTATAAGCCAAAGTTGACATTTTAAACTCGACTCTGGCAAGGCGAAGGCCGCAGATTGCCATGATAAAAAAAAATGACATCTCTAGCGCGACCGGGCAATGTGTGTGTCAAAAGTGAAGTAATGCATGAGTTTGACTTCTGTTACTGTCTATATTTTATGCAGATACTATGAAAAAAGCCGTTGCGACATCTACGCCAGTCGCAGCGGCATGAGCGGCATGGCTCCCGGCCCGGTGGTGTGGATACACCTTAAAAGCTAAAACCAGGGTACCTATAGTTTTTCACCTTGATATAGTATTTATTGCAATGGTTTTCCACTTTTCCAATCAATCCTATGTAAACAGAAGAAATATTATATTATATTGTTGGCAGGCCCTGTGATGCCAACAATATCAAAAGTACAACTAAGTAATAAACTGCAAACAAATTAACTTAAGAGTTTGCCATAAAAAAAAACATTTAATCAAGTACCCAACTAAAAGTAAAGTTAAAGTATTCAAATGTGATTAAAAATAATGAATCATACTATCGTCAAGAATTATATCTTTGGACATTTAGTGACTCCTGGAGGGTCAGAATCTTTGTAATGCGGAGGATCAGGGTGGGGCCCAGTGCGGCTCTTTACGTCACGGGTCAGTCTCCACACACGACCACACTTTGGAGCACTACTCTTAAAGTAACTGTCACCCATTCTCCATCCGTATTCCCATGCGCTGCTTTCCATGAAGTAGTATTTATTCTCTGGTATAGTCCGATTGCGACTCTTCAAATAAACAGCGCGTCCGTAATAAGGCACATCGTCATAAATAATTTGTTTTTCCTTGGGGTCTACTGGACGCATAACTGGGTCAATAGTCAGGTCTGTATCTGGCCGTGCGAGTCTTGGGTCTTCCTGTGGATCTCCTAGACCGACATCAACAATAGAATGACCTTTCTTGATATCTGCTATGCCTGGTATGTGGACACCGTCACGGAGTGGTGTGCGTCGTCTATTGTAGCCGGATACCACGAAATCTCTAGTAATTGTGGCCATGCCCCCTGCCATACACTCTTTTAGGACATCAGTTTCGTAGTATCCTCTTTCTTCGCGTTGGAGTGTGGCTGCCTCTTTTAGTTTATTGGCATGCAGCCTGTTCCATTTCAAGCGCAGGCGCGTGGTCTTGTCGTAGCTTTCGATTAGAAACTTTATGACGTCTGGATTTGTTATGTCCGGTAGTGGCATGATTTTAAGTGTCTTCAAACTTCTTTCTAATTATAAATAAAATGTGGCCTATGTAATATTAAATCAAATCATCTCAAAAGTTTTCCGAATGCACAAACGCATCAACCTAAGCATCAACTTCAACAAAAATGACAACTCATCAGACGTCGTCGTAACTGACAATATGTCAGTAACGAAAGATGGTAATTATTGTTTTTAATACACATAGCCAGTATGGAATTGCATAAAGTTTTCATGCGGTTGTTATTCTGTTTACGTATTTGTAACTGCTCTCTTCACATTATTTAGCATTAACTAAACATAACTTCCTTTCTTGAGCACTACAGCAACCTCAGTGGGAAGTGTATTAGAGTTCTGTGTATAGGGCCTTATCTTCTCGCGATAGTGTTGACCATGTCGTGCGTGGCTTCCCTGAGGTCATAATTTCTAGAGATTAGAGTACGTAGAGTTTAATTTTGTGTGATGTGCGTGGGCTATTGATGAACGTAAGCTTGAAAACATGCACTGAATTCAAATGATTTCTATTCTCCTAAACAGGGGGCAATGAGTTATTTTGTGCTCATTAATCAGCTTTTAGAAGGTGGTATAATTTTGGAATTATTATATTTATATGATTTTTAGTTATTACTTACATCTCAAAAACTACTGGTCTGACTTTCATGAACTTTACCTGGTTGAACTAAAATATATATTTCTCTACTCGTTTACAAATATACATGCACTTAAGATATTTTGCACACGTGTTTGGAAAAATCTTAATAGATCAACAAACTCAAATATTATCAAATTCTAACAAATTTAACTTACATACAAATTGCATTAATTACCTTTTTTTGAAGTCGGTAAAAACAGAACAAGGTAACTAGACAGTTTTAAGATACCTAAATTACTTTCAAAAAAAAAAGACTGAACCCAAATAAAGGGAAATGGCTAATAGGACAATGAAGAGACCCAGAAAATGAAATTAAAAAAAACTGATTTATAAGGGAAATCGTGAATTTTATTGAAAAAATCTACAAAACATTGTTCCTTTTCCATCGCTATAAGTGTAGTATATTGAGCCATTTTTTTTTCATTCACTTTTCCGACGAGTATAATTATTAATTGACTTCTTTTATCTCTCTATTAAAAATAATATAAAACAGAAGCTACCGACTTTATATCCTTAGCGTATCTATCATCCTAACGTCTTTTCTTCACTCTCATTGGCAACCTCATTCATCGGGAAATGTATCGGAGTGCCATCTCCTAACCTCTTCGCGATGGCGTTGATCATGTCGGGCGTGGCTTCCCTGAGGTCGTAGGCCCAGCCGACCCTTGCGAAGAGCCGAATGAACCACGTGCCAAAGTTGAATAGGTCGAAGTGCTCGGCTGCCTTGTAGTCGAAGGGGAACGCGTGGTGGTAATTGTGCCAACCCTCGCCTAGTGTGCAGACAGCGACGAAACGGTTCTCGGCAGGGACTATGTTTCTGTGGAGTAAAATCGTCTGCATTGTCTTCTCATGTAAGAAGAAGTGAAGCGGTTTTAGAATTTTTTGCTGTAGCTTGACCACTAGAGCTGTAGCTGCGAAGACACGCCGAAGAGCTCTAGTGGTGAAGCTATATATTCGCTTAAGAAGCATTGAATACGATAGCATTGTATACGATAGATTTAGCCTTAGGTGTTTTTGCTGATCTCGTAGAATAGATAGTTGTATCATCATCGACAATGATATCCAGTTAGCTTCGGGGTACCTAAGAATGCCTTGGGCATAATCGAGATCGAGATAGATCTGCCTTATTTTTGACACTGTAGGTCACCGTCAAGGTTTTGTGTGTGTTTCCTCTTCAAGATCAGGGTATCATGTATAAAGTTGAGCATGTTCGTCTTGATAAATAAAAGATTAGGTACACCAGGTACGTTACTTAAACGTGTTATGTCAAAGTGAAATCATCATAGAACTCGCATAGGTAATGCTTAAAACACTTACTTATTATAAGGCTTGTATCCATAAGCATGTGCCAGACTGTTCACAGTGAGCTCGCTGTGGAACATGCCTAAGAACCGAATGAAGCACTGCCAAGCCACTGCGCATTTCCAGTCCTCCCCCCAAAGCCAGACACCAATCATGGTGGGTAAAATGTAGCAGAAGATCAGCTTGAATAGCCCGAAATGCCTAAAAAAATAAAAAAATATTTAAACGTACTACCAACGAAGGTAGCTACGGTAGTTAGTACTACCGAAGTTGGTACTACCGTAGCTAGTTCCTAGTTTAATCATGCTATTTCTGGAAGAGTGGTGGGAAATCAAAACGTGAATGAAAGTTCAAAATTCGTGTTTTACGTTAATTAAACATGATAGATAACGTCTGCTACGTTATGAAAAACTAAAAAGAATCAAAAATTTGCGCACGGGCGGGACTTGAACCCCAATTGGTGCGCAAATTTTTGGTTTCTTATTTCATCTTTATGAATATAAAATAAGACACTGTGAGTGTTAAAAACATTCTAAAGCATTAGATAGCGAAGAATGTTTAAAACTGTATGCTCGATACAACAAATATAGCCTATGCCAGTACCTACTATTATATCCTATGTGCCTATTCTATGGAAAGCTGCAAAATTTTCATTCATTCCCATTGGTAATCTTGTATTCTAAAATGATTTTTTTGCTTATTTTCGCCAACAAACAAAAGTGTCACAGACAATCATCTAACCTTAATGTCAAGCGTGAACCGGTGGTAGATGGCCTTGGGAGGAACGAACAGATCGTCCGGAGTCACTATAATGAGGACGGATACACGTACGTCGTGTCGAAATAGTCGGAGCCGTCCAGCATATAACCTTTGGTACCTACTTACCGGTCATAAAATCTCAATATAGGATCATTTTCGATGTCGCTCATATCGATCTGCTTCCCGCGAAGCAGTACTTCTTCATTTTTCTTCATCATCAGCCAGCCGATATGTGAGAAGAATAGTCCCCGGTTCGCGTTGTGGGGGTCTGCGTCTGTGTCACTGAACTTGTGGTGGATGCGGTGGTCCCGAACCCATTGATACAGGGAGTTCTAGAAATTGAAACATAAACCCTTAGCATTAATAATAAAAACCGGCCAAGTGCGAGTCGGACTCACGCACTGAGGGTTCCGTGCCAACTTTAACTGAATTAGGGAATCCACTTATTTCTACTTAGTAAAATACCACAATATTTTGTTGACTGCAAATATAACTTTGTTTTCCATAGTGTTTGCATGAATGTACAAAGTTATGTTTGCGGTTGTTGAAAATGTGTTATATTTCAAAAACTACTCGTTCAAGCCCGTCCAAACCAATTTTCGTTGAAAGTATTTATTAAGATCTACATTACATATTTTCTTCAAAATTTACACTTGCTTGGTTTAGAAGTTAGATGGGGGGACGCCCATTTTACCACTTTGGAAGCGTCTAGCTATGAAACGTTAGACTTTTAAAGAAAATGGTTTTAGGAACATCCACGTCATTTTAGAAGACCTATCCATAGACACCCCACACGCATAGGTTTGACAAAATTTTTTTTTTGGTTTTTGTTTCATGTATGGGAGCCCCCATGACTGTCATATTTTTTTTATTTTTTATATGAGAATCAGTAAGCGGTTAACAAGATACATCTTCCTACCAAATTTCAATTGTGTAATGCTTATAGTTACAGAATAAAATGGCTGTGACATACGGACGGACAGACAGACAGACAGATTCGGCTACGGAACCCTAAAAAGTAAAACATAAATACACAAAGACTAACCAACGCAGTCGCTACTCGCTAGTGTAGTGTCATTCAGTGCGAACAAGATACAGCTATATTCTACGTTAGAGTTGTTAGAGACCCTTTATCAAAAGCGCAGCGAAAGACATCCAGCGCCTACCGGCAATATGGACAGACGGCCTAGTAATGACCGCAGGATC
Source organism: Pyrausta purpuralis (assembly GCA_963924145.1). Taxonomy (NCBI): domain Eukaryota; kingdom Metazoa; phylum Arthropoda; class Insecta; order Lepidoptera; family Crambidae; genus Pyrausta; species Pyrausta purpuralis. Next base: position 16,475,597 of record OZ001653.1, on the reverse strand, counting down.
ACACTGACTGCAGACCGCTTGCAGCCGTAATCTTTAGAGGCCTTTGTTCAGCAGTGGACGTCTTGTGGTTTATTACGATAAAATGATGACATGCCAGGTTATATTTTAATATCTTTTTCTGGACTATTTATATTCTTGGTGATCTTATCTTAACTTTCATGTTACCTGTCCAGCACTGGCAAAGCACAGCAGGAAGAACAGTTTCAATGGCGTGTTGACTTTGAAGGCTCTATGAGTCCACAGCCTGTGCGCTCCCCCGGTGATCCCGAACCCGGAGACCACGTACATAATTAGAGCTATGGAATTGAATAATGATGAGTATCGAAAAAATATTTTTTTACCGACTTTAAAAAAATTGTTCTCAGTTTGTACCTGTATTTTTATCCGCGATTACACTATTATGTTTGGCTGAACTGATTCAGATGCAAGTGCAATATTCAGAAAAGTATTAAGTACATCTAGAAGAAGTTTTAAGTAAGCATTTTAGTTCAATTAGGTAAATTATAACTTAGGCGATATACTGCTTTAAACTTGCATGTTTCTTTTTAAAAGAAAAAAGAACTTGCGACGACTACAACGGAGATAAAACTATAGAAGAGGTATATAGATGACGTAACTGTGTATTGAGGGGTAACAGACAAGATAGAGACTCATTTGGCGTACACTGGCATTCACCCAAGATGAACTTTACCTTCGAGGTGAAAGAGGACAGAAGTTTAGCGTTTCTGCGTGATCACAGTGCCGAAATTTCAGAAGCTCATAAATACAACGGTACATAGTAGCAATCACGTTTATAAGCTTAAACAATCCCAAAAACTAAGAAAAAAACGCTTTCAAAAATACCTCTATAAATAATTTGATTTGAGATATGTAGCCAACACAGGAAAACACAATTTTGCACACTTAGAGCCTTTTCCGTCGTAAAAAATGATTCAGAAAGTATAAACAGAACACTTACCGAAAACCAGCGTTTGCCATTTTACTGGAAATGCGAAATAATAGCACCAATAAACCCCGATAATGTGATACAACGTGATCGCGATGAAACTGGGCCATTTTATTTCATTTTTAAATCCTAAACTCTTCTCGAAAGCTCTCAATAACTCACTTATAGATAAATGGTTCTTTGATCCTTTTTCCATAATAAATCGAATAGCTAACTACATTAATGAGTATGCGAGTGTACTGGCCCGAAATCGAAATACGTTTGATTAACTTTAAATACAATAAAACAAGTATGTATGTACCTAACCTATTTAAAAATATGATAAGTAGGTAAGACGATTCCGAGGGTTATTTGAATGTGAACAATGCCCAAACTGTTTCACAATAATGGATCAAAAGTAAAGTAAATTCTTGAGTAAAGTATATTTATTAATACCCATATTGCATTACAATGGCATTTGTAAGCCCTTAAATACGAAAAAAAATATCATTTTCTTAAAAACAATCGAACTTATTACCATAACATACATGCACATGACTTATTCAAACACTAGCGACTATAGAAATAGTGATACTGATACTAAATATATAATACATATAAACCTTCCTCTTGAATCACTCTTAAAGATTAAAGGGTACATACATACAGACATACAGACAGGAAACGACGTTATTTTGATACTATGTAGTGATAATGAAATGTTCGCATTGGTTTCCTCTATTGGTACGAGAAATATCTACATCGTAATCGCAAAACACTCTGTATATAAGTAGATATTTTCCAATAGACACGTTATTTTTAAGAGCTATTTTAGTTTGATTAATTAATTATTACAAATAAAACCTATATTTGTACGAGTTTAAATCTTCGTAATTGAATTTGGCAAACAGAAAAATATTAATGAAAGCAGATTGATCAGAAATTAAATGGTCGAACAAAGGTGATTTACTTTTAATTTGAATATTAAGCGGGTCGTGTCTACTTAAAATGGACAAATTCAAATTGATTGAATAAAGTTCATTGTATTTAAATAACAGTTTCGTAATTGCTTTTGAATTTCATGTAACATTAATTAATACTTTATGTGAATTGGGACAAGTAAAATTATGCGATTATTTTGTTTAGATACTTTTGGAGCCGTCAATTTACATTTCATTTTGAAAAAATAAGATAAATGTTTTCAATTTTGCTCATCGTATCTATTCATGACAAGGTAAGAGATAATTTACAATTAAAACTAGGTATTTAACATAAACAGCAGTAATTAAATAGCCTATTAAAAAGGTGCTATATTTTCAAAAGGTTGGCTCAAAGAAATAAATTCCATTCAGTGAGAGTTCTAACTTGCAATAATCCGACAAAATCTGTATTAATGTCCCGGGTATCGGGTATAAAATGCGGTGGCCGCTGAATTTATACCCGGCTACGATGTTACTTATTACAGGCGTTAAAAAGAAAAGTTCCCAGGTGTTTTTTTTCTTCTGCTTAAGCTTTGTGGATTTCTCCACTGAGAGATTTGGAAGTTGACTATTATTTTTACTATTTATATTCGTTTCATTTGTTAGGTGTTTTTTAAGTTTATTAAGTAATGAAATATTACTTCGTTGTAAACTTTTATAAATTATGTTTATTTTTAGTGTTATAGAATTAAATGGCGAGGAATAAATGAATATAAATAAAACTATTATGACTTAGATTATTTATTTAAGTTCTGTTGTAGTAAGTAAACACGTATTATAAGTGTAAATGGTTATGATGACAGTTTAAGTTTGACAATTAGGTTTAGCAAATTTGGTTATAATCACATAAATCAATATCAGATTCTCGGTAAATCCGTGTTAGTTGATTGAGCGACAGAAATCTACTTTAACATTGTTATAAAAGCATTACTTACAGTATAACATAATTATTACTCAAGGAACATTGTAATGTTGTTTATTTACACTAAAACTACGTGCCATGAATAATGCGACCGCGTTTTAGAGGCTAAGGTTTCCCGTAGCGTGAACTTTTATGTTTTTCCAATAATGGTGATAGGTTTTAAATTCGAATTGAAAACGACAAACAAACATTTGCCGATAGTGTTCACTGTGAACTTTTGCACCAAAACATCTAAATCGTATCATGAAGCTGACGGGACGGGCAAACTCGCAATAAAAGGTAGAACGTTAAACATTTCAAGATTTTTCTAAGAAAATCTTCGTATGTGCATAAATTTGGAGGTACACCTAAGCTGTTTGGGGGCTTTCTTGGCTATTGGACTACTGTTTCTATAATCCAATGTACGTTTATAACACCACCTACCATAAGAACTCTTTTATTAATATACGAATCTTCACTGTGTATACCCTAATCAGAAACAAAATATAAATAAACACTTTAAAGGTACTCGTACATGTTAGCAATAGTATAACATTAATTACTAAATGGAATCTTTATTATCAAATAATTCTTCATTAAATATTTATTTCTTAAACATACTCGTATTTAATAGTAGCCTATTAATAATAAGAGGTCTTAGTAGCGCAGTGGTGGCAGCTCTTCGGTAGCAATATCGAAGTTAAGTCGGCGCGATCGTGTTTAGATGGGTGACCATACCAATCATTTAAGTGACGTTTCTCGAGCATATCCGTGCTTTGGAAGGAACGTAAAGCCTAACCTGGTAATATTGGTTGATATTAGTCGTTATTTAGCCTAGTCAGGGGCCCTATGGGCGGCTTGATAAAAATCTGACAGCAAGGTTGGTCGCTTGCCTACTTGTTTTAAAAACCCCTGACCTATCCACACTGAGTTCTCGTGGTGGAGAATGGCTCATACCACATCATACTTAGGTGAGGCCTTTGCCCGGCAGTGGGATGATTATAGGCCAACTTATTAATAATAGCCTATGACGTACTTAACATCTGAAAAAAATATATCAGTACCAGTGATTATTCCTGAAAAAGCAGTCCAGTTACCTTGGTCTAAGTATTAGATACTGTAATGAAATTATCCTATCATTGCATCACGTAACCCTGAAATAATAATGTTACGTAACATTCAGCATTTCTCATGTCAAACACAATATGTAAGCAAAATCGTAAAGGAGTCGTTCCATTTTAGTCCAATGGTGTTTTTATATGTCGTCATAAAACACACGTGACTCCCGAACTTTGTTCTCGACGCGTTTCCACAAAGCACTACGCGACGCAATAAATGACCTCTATTTAACTGAACTGGCTATATTGAAATTCAAAGGGATTATTGCCGTATTCAATAAATTTTTAACAGCGAAGTTGAAAGTTCGATCGGGGAAATTCCGAGATTAATTTCAAATGAAGGTCGAAGTTTGACGACGAACCCTTATTTGGTTCTGTAATCTGTTTACAATTAACAAGTAGCTAACTTCGAAATTAATTAAACCCATATGAAATATTTCAGCTCTTATTAACGTTGAGAAGTTACGTTTTTCATTACAGACTTTAACATGCGATTGCCACATGAGATCAATTTCGGAAAGTTGCAAAATGGAAAGCTTTAATTAAGTTAACGCATTATTTATGTATGAATGAGATATTAATAAGCTAGTATTTGCTTGCAGAGGTATCATATTTAAATGAAAAGTGCCTAGGCATCAAGTACAAAAACTACCAATTACTTTTCAAAAAATCAAATCTAGTCTTCAGATTAGCTTTTTTTAATTCGTATGTGTACTGGTCCCTTGACACTTTTGATGTGTATGTAAAATGAAATGTTATATTAGGTCAGTCAAATAACTATCGTTAAATTTTGTATAGAGTTTTTGAAGGAATACGATTTTTGACTTCGTAGTATGTTTCGACTAGTAAAGAGGTCAACATCAACATATCAACAAACCAGCCCGTTCTTCTTGAGACGGGAGGAGGGGGAGGGGGAGGGTTTAAAAGCATTTTTTTAGGTTTTTCACTTAATTATCGGAAACTATGCGTTTTAACGACATAAGACCTTCTACAAAATGTAAGCTGATAAAATTTGCTACAATTTTAACTTTAAACCAACTCCAAAAAATCGAGGTTATCAATTCGACATTCATTTCTGTGACGTCTTTCGAATTGGATAATATTTGATTATGATGATCTATTAAGGCTTCAAAACACGTGGGCTAAATTTGGTTAGTGTATGTAAGTTTGTTTGTTTGATATTCGTATTTTTATATAATTTTATTGTTTGTAACGGATATAACGGATACGATATGGTGCATATGGATTTTTCTTATTTTTTTATTAAAGTATATTCCAATAAAGGGAACAGTGTAAGTTTTATCACAATTAGTGTAGTACTTTTTGAGATATGTGCAAAAAGAAATATTATACAGGAAAAAATATCATGTTTTACCCTTTAAACTGCTTTCAAAAAACTCCATAAATTGGCTTTAAGACTCCAAATTTTCTAAACAGAAGACAAAGGGGTTATTGCAGCCTTTTTTCGAGACTTTTGAAGGCAGTTTTAAAGTTTGAACAAATATTTTTATTCCGTAGTATTTCTTTATGCATTTACACAAAGCCTTAAGTCGGAATATTCTTAATTAATTGAAGAAAGAATAACATCGACACAATATCTTGTTTCCAATATATTTGTAAACCTTATATTTTGATATTTGTATAATTGTAAATTGTAGTGTTTGCTACAATTTACAATTATACAAATATCAAACATACGAACAAACATACACTTGCGAAGTTTTATACATTTATTTGAACGCACAAATAGATCATCATACTCAAATATTACCTAATTCCAACGACGTCAAAAAATACAGGGCGAAAGGAAAACCTCCTTTTTCCGTTGCCGAATGGCAAAAAATTGAACCCTTATAGTTTCGTCAAGTCTGTCTGTCTGTCTGTCCGTCCGTCCGTATGTCTCAGCTACTTTTTTCTGAAACTATTAGTATTACATTGTTGAAACTCAGGAGGTAGATGTATCCTGTTCACCGCTTTACTCACAGCACACAAAACAGATAACAACCAAAAATTATAAATACTTAATATTTCAGTGTTGGATCGGATATTCATACGAATACTTTAAAAAACAAAGTTCTATTTGCTGTTACCAAAATATTGTGGTATTTTGGCTAAATGGATCTCTAATTCAGTTAAAGTAGGCATGGAACCCTTAGTGTGCGAGTCCGACTTGCACTAGGCCGGTTTTTAGAGTTCCGTAGCCGAACGGCAAAAAACGGAACCCTTATAGTTTATATATCCTGTTAAAAATACCTTCGAACCCTCCACCCCTCCTCCCGGCTCAAGAGGAACGGCCTGGGACTTTTGATATGTTAACCTTCTAATTAGTCCAAACAAAGTTACGGAGTCAAATATCGTGTTCATTGAAATTCTCCCTACAATCTTTCGTGGACTGAACAATATATAATTACATTTTTGGGGTTCCGTAGCCGGATGGCAAAAAAATGGAACCCTTATAGTTTCGTCAAGTCTGTCTGTCTGTCTGTCCGTCCGTATGTCACACACAGCCACCTTATTCTGTAACAAGCATCACACTTTTGAAATTTGGTAGGAAGATGTATCTTGTTAACCGCTTTACAATTTTCATACACAAAAATAAAAAATAATGTTATTTAAGGGGTCCTCCCATACATGAAGGGGTATTTTTTTTAGTCAAAACTATACGTGTGGTTTGTATGCACCTTATTCTGTAACTGTAAGAATCACACTTTTGAAATTTTGGTGGGAAGATGTATGTTGTTAATCGCTTTACAATTCTCATACAAAAAAATAAAAAATAATGATATTTAAGGTCCTCCCATACATGAAAAAAAAATCAAAAAAAAAAATCAATTTAGGACACAATATGCCACTTATGAACGTCAAATGTACAGTGAAAAATAAAATAAAAATAATTGTGGCCTCATCAAAAAGCTCAAAAAAAACACAACGAGAGATGGAGAGGGCTGTGCTTGGTGTTTTTCTACAAGATTGAATTAGATATGAGGAGATACGTAGAAGAACTAAGATAACAGACATAGCCTTGCGAATCAGTAAGCTCTAGTGGCAGTGGGTACGGCACATAATGCAGATAACTGATGGCCGTTGTGTCAGAAAATTTTTAGAATAGAGTCCTTTGACCAAAGGCGCAGCGTAGGACATTCTCTGACGGAAATACGACCTTGAAATGATCGCAAAATAACACTGAATGCAGACTGCTTACAACCGTTCGCTGTGGAAATCCGGAGGCCTATATAATATTCAGCAGTCCTTTGGATAATTATGATGATTTTTTTTACCCCAACCTACGTTTTGGTACAGTATATGATATAATATAGCTTGGCTAAGGAATTGTACCTATATTATTTTTATCGAATACACAAATTGATCTGAACTCAGGTAATAGGTTTAATCTAATAAAATCATTATAATATAAAGTTTTAGAAGACAATAAAATCAACTTACTCTTACAATAAAATTGACATTAGGATTGTAAAAGGAAACATAGTTTCAGGATAATTAAAGTGAATAATTTTAATCTTTGGCCTAAATTATCAACTCTCACGAGTTCTTACTTATTATCTGAAGAGTTAATTATGGCTAATATGGTAATAATACTTAAAACAGATTTTATGCAAAGCGATAACTATACACACGCAGATTAAAGGTGCAAACTTAGTTCGAAGTCATTTGGAAGTATGTCGCTACCTGACATACTTCCAAATTTACAATTAAAAACAATCGTTCAATGAAATAAACGTTACTGTATCATTATTTATTTGTAATAAACGTTAATAAAATATCATCGGATGTAAAAATGGTATAAGTAAACCTATTAAAATCCGACCGCTGAGCACGGTTTCACCTGACGAAAAATAGTGCTTAATTAGAAAGATATGAGTTATTATTTAATATATTTTTGTCAAATCACAATATCGTGTCTAAAATTATTGAAGCCACGAAGAACCAAGTAGACTTATTAATTATTTTCTTGCAAAAAATGTTGTTGCTGATTGTACTTTTGATAGAATCTCGTGGAACCATTGAGAACTCATGTATAAGCATCAAAAATAAAACATGAATTTCGTCATGAACACATTGGGAAAAGGAGGAAGATGGTTCTTTAATCATGGACCTTTGGGCATAAGACGAGTTTTTATAACTTTCATCTTGAGTTGGGGTCTCAGTAGTTTTTGAGTTCTATATTCAACACGAAACTATCATATAGTTTCACCATGTACTTGTCTGTTCGATGACGGCTTAGTCCACATAAGGATTAAGACATAATACCAGTGCTTTCAGCTTTTCAGTGTCAATAAAGTCATTATCATATCGATCGGGATAGTGATCCTAATTTATTAAGTTTAAAGAGAACTAATTTCCCTCAAAAATTGGATGTCATTAGATATTTGTTATTTAACATCGGAATGGTATTCCTTTCAAAGGCGAGAATGCCGCAGCCAAGAATAGGCGGCCGTTTGGCATTCCACCAAGCCGATGGCCGGACATCTTCAGAGCGAGAAACAATGGCCAAGATTGGAGGCCGGATTGGCACGAAAAAGGTCCGGATTCGGAACCAGGTTAATAACAACAACTGGTAGGGATGGAGTTAATATTTTCCTTGTGAAATATACTTTAACTTGAGGGGGAACCTTAAACAGCTTCAGCCTCCCAACCCAAATACCAGAATTCCCGTACAAACCTTCATCATCATTTTCTCTCAAAAAATAATATCCCGAGATCAGAACTATCAAAGGTCGTCTCTATGTTTTAATGTCTCTCGTTGGTAAACGGAAATAGATTTCCGAATTTCAAAAAAAATGGTAAATTAGTAAGTGGTCGCACCAATTAATTTATGAACTTCCGTGACCTTTGTAATATTATTTAACATATGCACATGTTCTTATACAGGATATGTTCAATAAGCGATTAAGTCTCAACCCTAATGACAACGGCCTCTGTATTTAACGAAACAATGGCTCGGACGAAGGGACAAATTCTTGTCGTAAAAGCTTTATTGCCGTGGCAGATGTTTATGAATTACGTCCACGGTACTGATTCATATCTGAGTTTTCTGGGCGGAACGACTGTAATGACGGAGAGCCATTAATCTGTATGAAATATCGTTTATTGAGACGTAAAAAGTTTGTGTAAAAGAACTAAAATAAGGGCTTTTAATGGGCTTTAAGGCCCATTAAAAGTAAAAATGAAAAGAAAATAAGGAACGTCAGATCCAAACAATTAAATCTGACGAACCTTTTTGTTAATTAACAAGTGGCTTTTGGTTAATGCTTTTTGTTCCGCAAATTTGTTTTGTGTACTTCATGTTGTGCCCACATTTGTTAGGTACTTGCCAAAACATTTATTGATTTCGATGTAGACGGTCCGTTATTAGATATTTACAAACACAATACGCCTTTGGGCAATCGGACAAGAAACCGCATTGAAGGATCATGTGAAGCTTGTGGTTTGCATTTAGTGTGTGCAACTTTGGCGGCAATTGATAAAGTTTTGATCAATAAAGTTTAAAGGCAGTTTGCCGGTTGTTCTTGTGAACTGTGGCTAACACGACGTATCTCTGCATAATACATGAGGTGCTCTCTAAATATAGTCATTGTTTGCTCACGATGGGCTAAAGGGAAAAAAATCTTGGTGAGAAAAATTCCAACATTCATGACTGGCACGTTTTTATACGCTACGTTTTGTTGTCTTTATCCCTATTTATCTTCGTCTTACTTCCCATGCCAGGTTCAGTAGGCCTAACATGCGCGCCTCGATACCTTTTATCGCGTTGATGAAATTATTTTATTTCCTTAACAACATGCTTTAAAAAAGAAATGAATACATTAAAATTAGGAAAAGTCTTTTTAAATATGATTAAAATGACGTTTAAAATATATCGTTTGCCGCGACAAATGAACAACATTTTAAAAAAATGAATGGGGAAACTGGCACACTCGCGCGGAGTTAGCGCTTACTCGTATCTACGAAATACTACGTCGTAGCTAGTAATCTACGAAGAGACTACCTGGTGTAGGTAGCTTTGACTCGATCGCTGTATCGCATCAAAAAATTGATTTTGAGGGTTTTTTCCATAGAAAAAAATGTATTTATTTTTATATATTTTTGGCATCAGTATCGTCTGTACAGCCACCTCTGAGTCGCTCGTCGCTGACCAAAACCACACCCTGTATACTGTATAAAACATAGTGTCAATTTAAAAAAAACGGGGTTATAAATAAAGAGCCATATTAAATAGTATTTGACCTGTAAATTGCAGAACCTTTTCACTTTTCCCAAAAAGGCTACTGATATTCAAATGTTACCATTCTGACGGACGTAGCGGGGATTGCATTTGCTATTCCCTGTATAGCATTTTACGGACTATCGTATATCCAGAGCAGTCTGTATTCCTCGCATGTTTCAGAGTTCGACATCAAATTGTGACGCGTGAAATTGGAGGGTCACTTCCACGTGGGCAAACACTCGTTAAACGGTTTGTTATTGACCAATTTCATGAAAACGGTAGAGCCAATGTACCAAAGGAAATTTAATTAGTGTCATGACTTGTAAATTTTGGTAAAGTTATGTTTCGTAGGTTTTATGACTTACATAGAAGTGTGTCGACTTGGAATAACAATCCAAAAAGGTTATCACTTATTACCGTAGACATCAACTCTAGACTCGAGGTATTTTTAAAACACTTGGTGATTTTTATTCGATTTGGGAACGTAAATCCGAAGTCTAGATGCAAGTGCTTCAAACATAGAGCCTCTTGGCCCCTAGTGAAAGTATCACCAAAGAATAGAGAATAAATAAATGAATAAATATGCGCCAGACAACACACCAAATTGTCTGGTTTCGTGGTTAGGAATTTTCATCCTTGTGTTACGTTAGTATCAGACAATGATTATGACGGGGCGTCTCCCATAAATACTTAAATACATATGTAGCAATCCGCACGATATTAGGTAGATATCTGTAAGGTGCGTCCATTGATTTATAAATAAAACATCTTGGTAATCATTATCTTGTACATAATATAGATTTTAGACATGTTTGCAAACATAACATTAAAAAGTTATCTATGTTAAGAATATTAAAAGTAAAAACCGGCCAAGTGCGAGTCGGACTCGCGCACTGAGGGTTCCGTGCCAACTTTAATTGAATTAGGGAATCCACTTAATTCTACTTAGTAAAATACCACAATATTTTGTTGACTGCAAACATAACTTTGTTTTTCATAGTGTTTGTATGATGTACAAAGTTATGTTTGCGGTTGTTGAAAACATGCTATATCTCAAAAATTACTCGTTCGATCTCGTCCAAACCAACTTTCGTTGAAAGTATTTGTTACGATCTATATTACATATTTTTTTTTCAAAATTTACACTTTCTTGGTTTAGAAGTTAGATGGGGGGGGGGGGGGACGGGACGCCCATTTTACCATTTTGGAAGTGGATAGCTATGAAACGTTAGACTTTAAAAGAAAATGGTTTTCGGAACCTCAATACCATTTTAGAAGACCTATCCATAGACACCCCACCCCACACGCATAGGTTTGACTAAAAATTTTTTTTTGTTTTAGTTTCATGTATGGGAGCCCTTAAATGACATTATTTTTTGTATGAGAATCGGTAAGCGGTGAACAGAATACATCTTCCTACCAAATTTTAACAGTATACTTATAGTTACAGAATAAAGTGGCTGTGACATACGGACGGACAGACAGACAGACAGACAGACAGAGAAACAGAGAGACAGACAAACAGACAGACAGACAGACAGACAGACAGACAGACAGACTTGACAAAACTATAAGGGTTCCGTTTTTTGCCATTCGGCTACGGAACCCTAAAAACGTCTCTGTCAGTTTGTGAGATGTCAAGATCAGCATGGATTGCCATGCCGATATAAAGGCGACATAATATGTGTACGGAAGAAAATTATAATGTAAAGAATATGATGATTGTTTAATATATCGCTGTAATGAAGACTGTCGTTTAATTTGGAGCCAACACATATAACATCCATATGACTTAGATTAACATGTTCGTGCTTATCTCACAAATATTTGCCCTTTGCGGGATCCGAACCCGCGACGGCCGGCCGTAATAGTCAGGAACGCTAACCACTACACCAAACGCGTCGTCAAAAAAGAATAATAGTAAATATGATACGAACTCGGTTCATTTTTCAGCACGTTTTGCACCTTTTGTACGGCCATTTTTGAGTTGAGATTTGTGATTGTAACCGAATATTTTAATTATGCTTTCGTTTTGGAATTGTAAACGAGTCTGTTGTGATTCTGAGTGGTATACGGGTAAGATATCATCCGAAACTTAGGGTTAGGGGAACCTCCGCTGTGAAGGGGGGGCTCAACGACCTTAAGGTTTTCGAGAAAAATCAATTTGAAGTTTTGAGGTTAGGTTAAGGAAAAAATGTAAATTTTGTTCATGGACCAACAAATTAGGGGAAGGGAAGCAAGGGGAGCCCCCCACATGAAGGGGGAGCTTTGCCCCAGTGGCGTTGTGCCATAAACTTATGGACTGGGGCCATTTTTTTACTGGGTTTTCAAAGTTCTAACCTAACCTAACCTAAGCGATTCGTTTTTGGGTAACATGGTTTTTTGCATGGTGGGGGGCCCCCCGAGCCCCCGTGGGGGGGCTGCGCCCCCCCCGTCCCCCCGCTCCTTTGGCCCTACAGGACTATTGGCCACAATGGTGTTGTGCTTATGGCACTTATGAACTGGGGCCATTTTCTTTACTGGGTTTTCAAAGTTCTAACCTAACCTAGGCAATTCGTTTTTGGGTAATATAGTTTATTGACCCTCCCTTCTTTGTTCCTACTAGATAGTACCTACCTACCTACCTGGAACCGAAGAGTTAACAAAACAACATGACGTCGTAATTTGCGTTCCGTTACAACAATTGTATCACGATCTTTTTTTTAACACAAAATAAATAAAAATCTAATTAAAAAACAATTTTTTTTCATGTATTTATATCAAAAGATATTAATTACCATATACTTATTAATATTAAAGTATAAAGTATCAAAAAAACATACTTAAACATTTTTAAGAACTGACAATGCGCATTTGAAACGAAACGCAATTGACAGCAGTAAAAAAACATGGCAAACAAATTACCGCGGCTCATACAATATTTGCATTTTCATTAATTTTTTGTAAAAAAACTATGGCCTCGTTGAAGCTGAAATTTTGCAGGAAGACTATTTAGCCCTAGACCTTTCTCCAAAAAAATTGCGGTCGCCGAAATCAACGGTCCACGTACTAAAGTTTATCCCAAAAATCACACGTCATATCCAAGCGAGGGATTAAAATTAAAAATCACACGTCATATCCAAGCGAGGAATTAAAATTAGAGCTCCTGTGGCCCTATTTTTGAATTATTCGCGACAAGATGGGGAGTAAAATTAATTCATTTAAGTTGAATTTGAATGAGAATCCGTTGAAATTCCACTAAAGAGATTTGAAAAAAAGTCTTAAGTATTAACATTTACATATTGCGTTTTTTTGTTCGAATGAATATCAGTCGCCATATCTAAGTGAGCGATTCTAAAATAATGGCCCAGAGCTGTTTGCATTCCAATGTTCATAAATTTTGATAATCACAAAGCGTTGCACGCAGCCTATATTCTAATGTAATGTACTGGATTAGAATTTATTCGGGCCATTATTCATAGCCGAGTGGCCGCCTCTGGGATTTAGTGTGTATCATGTAGCTTTTGAGATTACCCTGTGGGCTGGCAGCGCGATGAAAAGCCCTCAACGCCAGCGGAAGACTAACTTACTTAGTCTCAACATCAGCTTTAAAGCATACCTGCCCTGCAGGCAGGACAGATATAGGAAAATATTCAATTGCGGTGTCATTTTTTTACATTTTAAAACCTGTTAAGGTAAATACTTATTGCGTTGATTATTAAGGGGGCATAATACGAGGGTCAAACTGAAAGTTCTTAGAAAATCAAAAACTGATTACATTAGCCAGTTATTAGTTTTATTATACCTTTTCAAAATATTGTCCATTGACGTCAATACACCGCTGCATGCGATGGAACCACTGGGAAAAGCACTTTGCCCACTCGTCCTTAGGGGTCTCTTCAATGGCATCGCGATACGCAGCCACCGCTTCTTCAGCATTCATAAACCGCTTTCCTTTAAGTTTTTCTTTAATTTTTGGAAATAAATAAAAATCACAAGGCGCGAGGTCGGGGCTATACGGCGGGTGACCCAGTAATTCAACGTTTGATGTCGCCAAATAGTCGATCGTTCGCTTGGCGGTGTGCGACGAGGCGTTGTCGTGGTGAAGGAGGATCCTACTGCGAGGTCGTTTCTCTCGAACTTTTTCCAAGACAAGTGGCAAACAATTGGTAGTGTACCATTCTGCAGAAACTGGTTTTTGATCCTCTAACACAATTGTTGCGAAATGACCTATCCTTCCAAAGAACGAGGCCACCATTTTTTTCCCGCACTTCGATCTCTCTTCACTTTAGTTGGCAAATCCTCGAAAGGAAACACCCACTGAGCAGATTGTCTTTTGGTTTCAGGATCATAACAGTAAATCCAGCTTTCGTCACCTGTTAGTATGTCGAACACAGCATTTGAGTCACCTCCGTTAAATCTTTCAATCATTTTACGGCACCAATCCACACGATGGAGTTTTTGAGCCTTAGTCAAATTATGAGGTATCCACCGGGCGCAAAGCTTCCTGACCGCTAAATGTTCGTGGAGGATTTTGTGCATTTGACTCATACCGATGCCTAAGCTTGTCCGAATCTGCTGATAGGTCACTCTTTTGTCAGTCTCTATCATACGCCGCACAACACAGATGTTATTTTCAGTCGTCGCCGTAGAAGGCCGTCCCTCACGTACATCATCAGTGAGATTAGTGCGACCACGTTTAAACTCATTAAACCAGTTGTAAACAGTTGCACGAGATGGGGCTTCATCGTGAAAGGCCAATCGTAGTCTATCATAACTTTCTTGTTGACTTAAATGACATCGAAAGTCATAAAAAATCATTGCACGAAAATTTTCTCGTGTTAAATTCATGTTGACGTGACACAGACAATTTTCAATTTGCCGCCAAATCGTAAAACAAATGACAAATGAATGAAATATATACTCAGTAATATTGGCAAAGAGTTCTATTTTCAAATTTTAGAATATTTTTTTTATTATATTGTTTATAAGTGGCCAGTTCTAAGAACTTTCAGTTTGACCCTCGTATGTATTTAAGTCTGTTATTCCTTGCTAGTCAAATATTGTAAATATTCCTTATTAACGAAATGATTCATTTTTCTATAAGATAAACACAAAACTTAAATCCTACAACGGCAATACATCGCTAAACATTGGGATGTTTTTAATTACATAGTAAATTAATTTTATTTACTGACATTATTATAAAGGTTATGAAAAGATTCTTTAAAAAATTGGACTAGCTCAGAAAAACGGACTTTAGATCACAAGTTTTGTTAAATCGTTAAAAATACGTTATAAATATTCATTATAGCTTTCATATTCGACGACATATTACAACTTTAAGATCATACAAAGTATCTAGTCCATTGTATAGTGTAGTAGGTTTAATTGTAGTAAAGAATAGCAATAGAGCAGACCCTATAGCACAGAGCATGCAACCGCTGCAGAGCAACAACCGCAAGTCTCCAGTCAGCTGGTTGCAGTAACCAATTTTAGGACGCGATATTTAGGAACTGCTATTATGTTGTTGACGTGTTTATAAAGCGCGAAGCTGTTACCAGCGTAAACCTTACTGCATCTGTGGTGTTAAGCGGTAAAGTTGATGTAAGTTTGGGTTTGTAATATGTTTTTACTAAAGTATAAATTATTATTCAGTGACCTCGGCTACATGTTTTCGCTAAGATGGGGTGGGTCACTAGTCTATAATGAGGTGCTCGTAGCGCAGTAGTAGCAGCGCTTTGGTAGTGATACCGAAGTAAAACAACCTACGGCTCGGTCGTGTTTGGATGGGTGACCATTCCGACCATATAAGTGACATACATCACGAGCATCTTCGCGCTTCGGAAGGTACGTTAATATCGGTGGATATTAGTCGTTAAGCATAGTCAGAGGCCTTATGGGCGGCTTGATAACATCTGACAGCAGGGTTAGTCGCTTGCCTTGCAAACACCCCTCCACCAATCCGCACTGAGCCCGCGTGGTGGAGATGGCTCAAACTACCTCATAGTTGAGGTAAGGCCTTTGCCCAGCAGTGGGATGTTACAGGCTAACTTTACTTATTAGTCTATAAACTATAACTCAAGCGTTTTCGATATTTATTTCTAAGAAAGTTTATACGAAATGTTAAGCAAATAAATTTTAATTATATAACCTTTTCACGTCCTCCAACTGATTAATGTGATTGTGAAAGCAACAGGCACTTATTTCATAGATTTACACGCACGTGTAAATCACGTGTGATGTGCTCACATTTGCGAGGTAAATAAAACATTTGCGCGTGTGACGAAGTCTTACAAACACAACAATAGAAAAACAGGTGAAGTAAACAACGAACAATACCGAGCTCTGACTAATTGGCTGTGGCACAACGAGGGTTAATTTGATGTAAATCGAATTTGGTTGGTTTTATTTGAAAGTGTAATTAGTATTACCTAGGAGTCGGGCACTCATTCAAAGTACCTTCTGTTTGCACCATTATTAAAGTTTTATACTTGTAGTCGAAACCATTTACAATCTCGTTGCTTTGATGCCACTAGCTATGTACTTGGGGAGATAAAATTGTGCTAATAATAAAAGAATAACTATAGAATATAATGGCTTATAGTTTCGTCAAGTTTGTCTGTCTGTCTATCTGTCCGTCCGTATGTCACAGCCATTTTATTTTGTAACTATAAGCATCACACTGTTGAAATTTTGTAGGAAAATGTATCCAGTTAACCGCTTTACTATTCTCATATAAAGAATGAAAAATAAAGACATTTAAGAGGCGGCTCCCATACATGAAACTAAAACAAAAACAAATATTTTAGTCAAACCTATGCGTGTAGCGTGTCTATGGATAGGTCTTTTAAAATGACAGAGAGGTTCCTAAACCATTTTCTTTTTTTTATAACTGTGAGATTGTAAATTTTGAAAAAAAGTGTAATGTAGATCTTCACAAATACTTTCAACGATAATTGATTCGGATGGGATCGAACTAGAAGTTTTTGAGATATAGCACATTTTCAACTACCGCAAACATAACTTTGTACTGCATACAAATACTATCAAAAACAAAGTTATTTTTGCTGTCAACAAAATATTGTGGTATTTCACAAAGTGAAAGTTAGTGGATTCCCTAATTCAGTTAAAGTTGGCACGGAATCCTCAGTGCGCGAGTCCGACTCGCACTTGGCCGGTTTTTTTAAGATGGCTACGCGAGTGGCTGACATACGTGGTGGCAAAGTTGAAAAGAGCACATCAAAATTTATAAGATACTTACCTCATTTTCAAAATATCCAGAAAACAATCCTGGTACAACCACCAATTTCTTGTACTATTATAAGAATACAAAACAATACTGTGACTGTCAAAAGCATTTTAAATCTGATGAACACTTTGTCAAACTGTCAAAACACTACTCGTACTTGTTATTGTAATAACTACTTGTAAAACATGTATAATTAGAAGTGAATCTTTTTTTTTTATTTGAAATATACTATTTATTAATAACAAACAAGAAAAAATAAAACTAAGACATGCAACATAAAAAAAACTTAATATCTACCTATTCAAAAACGAAACCATTTCCTTGCGGCAAGGAGGCTATGATGCTGGCTGCGTTGCCGCGTTGGATAGCTATGCTGATCCTTTGAGCTAGGAACCAGCCAGCTTTATTATTGACTGTTAAAGAATTTAATTTTGGCACAATTTTTCTAAACAGCGATTTAGCAGAGGGTTCCCACGGCCCAAATGATTCAACGCCAAACGGCGCAAACACATAATCACTTGCAAGTGAAACGTACTTGCGACGCTTGGCGTTTTCAGCCAACTCCGCTGCTGCTCCAGCTTTAAGGGCTGATTCTCTGAGATGGGAGGGGGCCAAAGTATCGACACAAGTTGCATCCCACACTAAGGCCCGACCCCGTTCCCAGGGAATAAGCGTTAGGCCATCGGGTCTCTTGCCATCATCACGGACCAAACCACGTGGTTCCAACGTGGAAGAAACATTAATGGTCGCAAGAGCTCTTCTGATGGCGTCATTAAGGGTAGCGTGACGGGCGAGACGCCCAGCGCTTTGCTGGCAACAAAGGCAGTGGAGACCAAATTTATCAACCTCCTTGCCACATGGACACGTAAAAATTTCACATATAGGGGTACCAAGGCGGAGGCCCACACACACCCGGAAAGACTCACTATCGAAAAGAGTGCCCAAATTTTTCGACGGTAAAGCATGAAGCCAATGACCAGAATCCTTGCAGGAAACTGCCAAGAGTCTTGCGCGACCACTGTCACTGACGGAATTTTGAAGTAAAGAATTGAAGGTCTCTCTCGCAAGAGGGACATCTCAAAGTTTTTGCTGGTGACGTCTTTGGGATGTCTTCTCTAGGACAGAGGCCTTGCCAAAACTCCTCCGCCTCTCTCACCTTGTAACTTTCCTTTTAGAATTAAATAACTATTACACTATCCTGGTCATAAGGCACCATTTTGTAAAGGCCCTAACTAAACCTACTACTTATCCTAACGAAAACACCGTATAATTAACCTGGTCACTATGGGACCATTTTGTAAACCCCCTAAACTTTTAACTAATTCTAATACCTAATTTATTATTGCTAAATTACAAACTATCTAAACTTAATCTTAGCTTAAATAAAACTAATCTCTTTCATACTTTAGTGAATCCCTCTCATGCTTTCATATTAATTATATCAAACTATTCATGCACTTAATAATAATTTAACCTAAACTTACATACTAATTACCGTGTTCAAACAAAACATAGAATCTTGATAGCTTAGGACTTTGTGGTATGAATAATCTTAATATTTAATTTGGCCAGTGATCATCTAGTGAACCCTATGTTGTGAACCTTTTACAAATAACCCTGATACTTTTTATTGTTATGAGACTTGGAATCTGACAAACCTTGCATTAAATCATTTATTTACTTACACAACCCTAACAATTCCTACTACCTATACCTGCCTTTCCTTAAAGATGGTAAAACCTCAACATTGTGAATATAAAACTATTGTTGGGTAACTATGTGTTCAGATATTAGTAGTAATAATTATAGAGAAGTATTAAGTAGTGAAAATAGATATAATAAGGACAAGTTTTATATGAAAATACTAATAAAAGTTTATTAGGGTGTGGTAAAGGCAACAGGCCCCGTCACTCGCCTGCCCCCATGGAACTCATCTCCTTGCTAATAGCTCCCCTGCCACAGGGTTTTCCTGTGCAGATTCTAATAGATACCATCACCTAGTATCATCAAAAGGGATAAAATTTAAAGTAATGAGCTGTCCCTCACTCAAAACTTGTATTATTAGAGTATATATATTTGGAACTGAATCATTTCTAGTCCCAGGTTTTGGTGATTTTCCATACATTTACATTTACTTTACTTATTTTTACAATTTTGCACAGGAAATAATTACTGAATTTACTTCTTTTAAATAGGACATTCTACCAAACTTTTGGTATTTTAACCATCTTAATTTACTGCAAAATATGGCAATTCAAACTGTTTTATTAAAAGTTCAAATCAATATAGGTATTTCAATAAATAAATATTTATAAAATGTATATAAATAAACATAATCTTTCTTTTAGTCGGTTCTATTTTTAGTAACCCTTTCCCTGAGCCCTTTCCTTAGTTCAGAACTTGTTCTGTAATTTCTGTCATTGTCTAACAACAGTAACACTAAGATTGTGAGTATCTCTACAAATCTAGTGTAAGTTTTGCAATCACTTCTTGCAAATAGAGATTACTTTTCTCATAATTAACTCTTATTCTGAGTAAATATTCAGTACCTTTGGTAACCTTAGTTTAAGCAATATTGCTTATTTCAGTAGTTTAGATTTGTCTACCTTGAGAACAAATGAAATTAAGTTGGATTTCTTAATATTGAAGTAATTTATTTATTAATTACTTGGGAGTTTTACTCCAATTTAAAGTAGAATGTAATGTTCCCTTAGGACATGGTTTTCTAGGTTTTTATGCAACCATTTCCAATGACATAATTCCATAGAATTTGACTGACTTTATTCTTTGTAAGTCTCTTGAATATTAATGCTGAACTGATGTTTCATCAGTGATGTAGTGAAGAAAGGTAGCATAATTGCCCGCATGGTACAACTAGTGGCTACAGAATTGCCATTTGGTCAACTCTTATATGTGTTTGAATTAACATCAGTGGTTAGTTGTTATATTTATTACAACTAGGTTCCCTAACTCAAATACTAAAATCAGTCTACATTCTATAAAATCTATCATTGAACTTAATGACCCCCTCTATTGTCATGAATGAATTTACCTACATAAAATTAAACCTTATTCATTTCCCTAGGACATTACAGTCTTTATTTACCTGCCGTATATGTATATAAATGATACCTATAACATTCTAGTCTGTATTTACCTGCCTATTATGCATATAAATGATACCTATAACATTCTAGTCTGTATTTACCTGCCTATTATGTTCATAAATGCTACCTACTAAAGGTGTAAATCCCTATAATCCCTAAGATATAAAATCCGTTCCTACCTGCCTATCAAGCTTTCCTTGAGATCCATCTAGAGTCTTTCTCAAGCCAACCATTCATCACATACCAATTGCGTCTGGGGTGGACATTTCTATCCTGACCCTCAGAATCATTCGCGCGGAACCCAAGGCTCGCCGACTTCACCACAAGGGGTGCAACAACTGATATGCAACTAGGGGAGGACCTGATTCCAACAGAAGATGTTTCTCATGACCAAGCTACTATTTATGTCTACTGTTAAGGCCTAACATTCCCTACTATGTGTGTATTTGCAAACTAGAGGCGGGGCCTCACATTTAATCTAAACGTGTGGTGTGTGGTGTGTGAGTTCACCCCCCCTGTAAAGGGATGTAACTCCTAAGCTAGCTAAGGGATCGAGGCGGAATCCTCTAGTGTACCTATCCTACTCCGTGTGTATGTGGATCCGACCGCTAATTGGACTTGGACCGCGGCCGGTTCCGGACAAGAGGTGGGGAGACCTCCCTAGCTTTCTTCACCAGCCTGATTTCTCAGTCCAGCTACTCCGGTCTAGGAAGTGTGTCGTTTAGCGTTGTGATATATAACGCTTGCAATATAAGACACAATCAATTGCATCCTGGCGTCAGCCAGTTAAGATGTCCCATTTACGTGTATCACCGTTAGGTTTCCATGGAACACCCCGAGACACTTACGTCTCGTTAGGACTTCGAGTTACACAATTACTAAGTTAAATTTATGGATTATTGATAGCAAAATAATAACACAGATTTTAAAATAAAGAAAAGTATAACTCGAAATCAAGTAAGGCACGTACCAATGTACTAGGATGCCAACACCGAGTCTCACCGGAGAGACGATTGTAAACGAACAAGCCCCCTCCCAGCCCGCTTTTTTCCTTTTATTTAGGCGGCGACAACGGCGACATTTTACTACGCATGCGCAGTAGCGATTTTGGGAAGTTTTGCCGCCAAAACCCCGCGTCGCTACGCGTCTACATTTAAGGCTGGACACACACGGCCTAATTAATAATTAATTTTATTTAATGAAATATGATTTTTTTATTTGACTTTAATTTTCAATCACTGCCAGTTATAGGAGTGACGGACGTTCCGTTACAACCTCAGAAAGTTCGCGATGATGTTCAAAGATTTTTCCGGCTAAAACGGAAGTGCCTTGCAAAGAAGAGAGAAAAGCGGGGAGGGCTATACTAGAAATTTTGCGAATTCCAAAACCACCAAAACGAATAGGAAGCGAAGCCTGAGCCCAAGAATCATTTTAATTATTTAGCCAGAAAGATAAAATGTCAGCTCTTGCTATTAAAGCAAGAGTGAACAGGCTGCTACTAAGCACATATACACCACCTTAGACCCGTAACATGCTGCGACTTTTAGCATCGATGCTGTCTCAAACTGTAAACCTTTACACACTGCGCTACTTTTAACATCCTCGCAGCAATGCAAAAGCTGGAAATTGTCAAATTATGTACCGTATTTTGGCGACTGCATCCAAAATTCAATACATAATTTTTCAATTTCCAGCTTCTGCATCGCGACTGTATCGATGCAAACGCGCGTTAGCATTGCGACTGTATCGATGCTAAAAGTAGCTCAGGGTGTAAAGGTGTATATTACGACTGCATCGATGCCAACGCGCGTTA
Source organism: Pyrausta purpuralis (assembly GCA_963924145.1). Lineage (NCBI taxonomy): Eukaryota > Metazoa > Arthropoda > Insecta > Lepidoptera > Crambidae > Pyrausta > Pyrausta purpuralis. The sequence goes on along the minus strand of OZ001653.1, from coordinate 16,453,296 downwards.
CCATCGTCACTGCATCGCTTCTAAAAGTATCAGTGTGTAAAGGGTCTTTGTTTGTTTATATGCCTCAATTATCTCAGTGTCTGAAGACGATAGTCTTCAACCAGTGTGTTACTAGTGATGACATACGGATCCTGAGTATAATCTTTAACTATGGGCCTTATAAACAAGCTCAAAATAACACAACGAGCGATGGAGGCGGCTATGCTCGGTATTTCCCTACGAAATCGAATTAGCCCCTCGATTTGGAAACATTCGGTTACAGATTCGGTTACGATTTGATAACTTTCACATACTAATAAAATTATAATAACGTAGATTTATTCGATGTAGGCATTTTTTTTGTTCTTTTATTATATTTACTCCCGAACTGACATACCTATTGACACCCGATCGACATTAATTTAAAAATGAATAGGAAATCTAGAAAAAAATTACGCCGAATTGCTTATCGAATGTTCTGAATCGCCCTGCTGAAATGAGGAGTTATGTAGAAAAACTAAAGTAAGCCTAGCCCGGAGAACCGGCAGTGGACCTTTTTAGGGTTCCGTAGCCAAATGGAAAAAAACGGAACCCTTATAGTTTCGTCATGTCTGTCTGTCTTTCCGTCCGTATGTCACAGCCATTTTATTCTGTAACTATAAGCATGACACTGTTGAAATTTGGTAGGAACATACAAAAATTAAAAAATATGACATTTAAAGGAGGGTTCCCATACATGAAACTAAAACCAAAAAAACTTTATTTCGTTAAACCTATACGTGTGTCTATGTATAGGTCTTTTAAAATGACATAGAATTTTCTAAAACAATTTTCTTTTAAAGTCTAACGTTTCATAGCTAGACGCTTCCAAAGTGGTAAAATGGGCGTCCCCCCCATCTAACTTCTAAACTAAGCGAGTGTAATTTAAAAAAAATATATGTAAAAATTAGTTCGGACGGTATCGAACGATAAGTTTTTGAGATATAGCACATTTTCAACAACCGCAAACATAACTTTGTACTTTATACAAACACTATGAAAAACAAAGTTATACCATTTGCTGTCAACAAAATATTGTAGATTTTACTAAGTGCCAGTAAGTGGATTGCCAAATTCAGTTAAAGTTGGCACGGAACCCTCAGTGCGCGAGTCCGACTCGCACTTGGCCGGTTTTTAAATTTTTGACTAAAAAAGATGACGATGGTGCCAATATGCTGATCACAAAATGTACCTTTTTCCACCTTATCTGTAATGAATTACATCATATTTATCTGTGTTTCACAAATAAAATTGTTTGACTTGATTTGATTTAAAACTCTAAATGAACGAAACACTTGAAATTACCACTATAATCAATCAAATCTGACTGAAAGTGGCTTAAAGCGCTAAGTAAGAAGGTCAAACACACTTATAAATAATGACTACCCCAAGCGCTTCTGGTAAGCATTCATAATTAATTTGTACTGAAATCTACCAATATTTGTTATTAATTATTACAGAAAATAATCATCAAGTTTGTGAAAGGATCCCATATCCCACCGCCTGGAAGCTGTCCGAAGGTACTAAATCTCTTTGCATTGCAAAGATGAGCTGCCATTCAACTTCCCGATATTATTATTCATTCCTTCCATTATTTCCATGACGGGGCTATTAAAATCTCGAAGTAAAATTTTCTCCCGTCTTATTAAAGATATGTCCGGAATAAATTTGATTAATTTCTTATATTCTACGTTCAGTCTCAAATTTATTGAGAATTATCATTTTACGTATAGATTACGGATTTTGAGACCGTCACAATTCAATAAAAGCGATACGATATTATCAGAATTATTATTTTGAAAATGAAAACGCCAGTCAGCCCTTAATTTAGTTGGATGAGAGCGGTTATGTTCACTCAAGGAAACGCACCAAAGAAAAAAAAAGATTATGGAGCTAGACTGCTATATAGATCAGTCAAAAGAAACGCGTAATTTATATTTACCTGAAAAAAGTGTTGAATTGTTTTGGTGTTAGGATTCTTCTATACCACCATTTGGGCTCTTAAACTGTCAAGTCGTTGAAAGATTTCTGCACAGAGTTTGAAATAAAAGTTTTGGTAGTAAATTGGATAAGTCATAATAATGTATAGTTGCTGCATTGTTTTTATTAACTACACGGCGTGGAAGTCTCGACATAATTTCCCTGTCGAACACCCCAGGCGCCACTCGAAACACGCTGAGATAAAATTTATTACTAAATATTTTCGTGCAATTATTTTCTTAATTAAACTTACCTAAAACGGCTACTTATGGAATAAGTAAGTCCTTCCTCGTGGTTCTCTAGCCACGAGTTAGCACTCTAGGCTTGTGCCCTGCATTCATACGTAGCAATGATAGGGCAATAAACCTTTTTTCGACTGGGTAGTGCCTTACGCATAGCCTCTGATCCCGGGGGAAACCAAAGGGTTATGTTGGACTCCCCCAACCGATGAGGGCGGGTATACTCATTAAAAACCAGTGGCTGTCCTCCATTGCCATATAAGGGGGGTGCTGCGGGTTATCGCCCAGCGGCCGTAGTCTGAAGCAACATCTTTGACATTTCGCGTAGACATTTAAATTTTCTGATTTTCTGCCGCATTAAATTTCCTCAAACTTACTACACGAAACACTTAAACAAAAGAACCACTTTAATAAACTTACGTAGCTATATTACTATACTGTTCTTTAAAATACAGGATCTATCCCAGTTTAGAGGACAGAGGCTTGCCGACATATATCTACTGTATTAAAATGAGATTTATGTATTAAGTTCTGAAAACTTTGTATACACATTTTGTTTATTATGTTATGGTAAATTTATTATTAATAGTATAAAACTAAGTCGCTTCCCGCTGTCTGTATGTATGTATGCCTAAACCTTTGAAACTACGCAACGGATTTTGATGCGGTATATGTATAATACATTGCACCCGTGCGAAGCGAGGGCGAGTCGCTTGTCTTTAATAAATCTTAAAAATAATTTGTATTTTTTAAAGCTTAATTCAAAAATTCTTCAATAAATACACGATAACACAAATTTTGTCACAGCGTTTTTCGAACGCAACCTGGTGGTTTTACAGGGAACTACTATGTCGACCCTGCCATACGGGTGTACTTATCCCTGGACATTTTTCCGCAGGTAGGTCAAAAAGCCTAAAGTTACTCAAGATTAATCGTTACTCGTATGTGTGGAAACCATAAAACCTAGTTAAATAGATAGATAAACCTAGGTCGTAAGTATTTTTTTTCCTACGCAAAGGCTATCTATACCAGGAAGTCCTGGTGGTTGCACAATTTATATCTCGAGACGTTTAGACCGGATACCTCTACAATGAGGTTGATGTGCTGCAATCATAATTTTTTTCATAAATAAGAATAAATTATGATTGCAAAACATAACCCAATTACTGAAAGCTGCCTTAAAAACAGATAAACTATCTCAGAGATTAATCAGAAAATGTATAAATTAAGCGTCCCCTGACAGATTTGTAGTAAATGCCTATCTCAATGCGAAGTTTAAAGCATTTTTTTGACATTTTGCGTATACAATTTCATTTTCAGATTTCCTGCTGCAACATATATCTTTTTAACTTACGTAGCTATCTTACAAAAGATACAAGTGTGCTAAGTTGACCATTAAATACAAGGCAATATTGTGTGCGCACGAGCGGAAGCGAGTGCGCCATAAGAAAGCCGCGTATATAATGGTCACAGGCACACGTGTTTCATACGACGTTTTCAACACACTTGCCATTAATCCAAACTTCGTCACACCACAGCCGCCAACTATTTACGAAAAATGGCGCGTTGTTTTTTTTTTCTTGCCGCGAAACTGATGCGCGCGCAAGGTTAAGGCGCGAACTAGATCGGCCAACAGCCAAGATTAAAAATGTAATAATTCGTTATTTAAAACACAAATTATAGAAAATTTTAAATGAATTTGAGTTATTTTTAGTAATAAAGCTAAATTTACCATTTATTGAAATAAATATGTACATAGGTACTGTCATTTTTCTCATATATATTGTTTGTTGGTAAGTTATAACCCGACTAAATTATATCGCTTCATCTTCTTACTTACTACTTGGTACTAGGGTACAAATGTAAATTGGTCGGGTTAATAAACAAAAGGCACTAGTGCAATAATATACAGAAAAAGCACGCGTGTTTAATATCTATGATTATGTGCCAAAAATCGGTGGAATAAAAACGACATTTTGAGCAAGTGTGTTGAAAATACTTTTTAACGCTATCTGATCGAAAACGTTGAAGTACGTGTCATCTAATGTTGACTTCAAGTGCCTCTTCTCGGCTCACGGGCCGAAATATTGTGCGAAAATCTTAACGCGTTATTATTTACTGTGGCACAATTCTCCTGCACCATCATCCAGCGATGAGAAGATAGTTCAAAAATCAAAGGCCACCACGCGCCGGACAGAGAATAAATATTGCGTGATAATTAATACAATAACATTTACACCTTTGTCTTGTTATAAATAAAGATGGATAACTAACTGCACAAGAATTAAGTTAATGCGTACTTTCATATATACTTTGTTGAAATGATTTCATACATCGGGCGCCAGTGCATACATATAACTTGTTCGGTGCATTGCAACCGAACACCTTATGACGCACGCGCCGGTAATTAGGTCGTTTACCGCGGCCGTCAATTTAATTGTCTTCTAATATTTAGTGCATATTTAGACGCTCCATCGCTCGGATGCGCTCAAACACATCATAACTCATTTGTCATCCTAACTCTTAAGTTTTACCTTTCAATATAACTCTTTTAAACATAAACTCTCTCTTTTACTCTAAATTATCGCATCCACCGTAGTTCAGGCCACAACAAATGGTCCTTCGAGCTACGCCTCGCGCGCGTGTGAAGTGAAACGTGATTTGAGGTGAAAGAACTCAGTAACTCAGTGGTAAACAGTGTGAGCTTGGATTTGGTGGACCATCAAGAACAGTATCCAGTGGGTACCAACAGCACGGTACCTAACTACAACGCAACTCGACGAGCAGCAGCAGTACAACGCAGCAGTCGACCGTTCTGACAGCAGCAGGACAGGTTGACTAAGGAGTAACTCATCAAACACAAGTAAGATCGTTCATTTTTTACGCTACACTAACTCGGCGAGATGGCAGAATTTCAAGCTATTATTGAAACTCAAAGCGAGCTTATGACTGCAATGGATAAGCTCCTGACGAATTTTAAGAAGGATTCGTCAGATCGGAAAACTCCCTCCAACATCAATAGGCGGCTACAAACTCTAGAAGCGTACTGGTTAGAATTTCAGGAAAATCATGTCAAACTACAGGAAATTACTGAAAAACAATCATATGCGTACTTTAGTGAAGATTATTATCAACAGACGATTCAATTCTATAGCGACACGCGAAATTACTTAGAACAATATTTAAAAACTATTGAAACAGCTCAGCTGGAACAAGGAAGTAAAATCAACATGGGCACTACAACGCAAAAAGATCAAACGGGAACAAGTATGGATTTAGACATTAAACCAGAAATGGAGATGGATAAGCAGGCTGAAACTCATCATAAAATAAGTAAATCTATTATACAAACACCAAGGGAGAAGAACACTACTTTGCCTAACGAAAAATTAAGAAAACAAGACGCTAATTTTATGGCTCTTAAAAGAACTCTAGGAAACATAAACACCCAAACTATGACGGAAAATGGGAGTGGGAAGACGCTTTAAGAACTCTTCAGAATCGTTGGTCAGCAGTAGACGCCCTACACTGGGAAATCGTATCTCAAAACGCAGAAAACGTGATTTATGAAGCCAAGTATGATTTTTACGAAAGCGAATATAACAACACGAAGAAACTTATCCACACTAAAATGTTCTCAGTTATACACCGTGAAAAGAGCACTCCACAACTAGACATACCAACCTTTTATGGAAACTATAACCAATGGACATCATTTAAAGATCTGTACCAGGAAACTATACACAACAATCCAACACTTTCAAATAGTCAGAAGATGCAGTTCTTGAAAAGCAAGGTTCGGAGAGACGCCGAGCGCTTAATTCAACACCTTCAAATTAGCTCTGAGAACTATTTGGCATGCTGGGATATACTAAACAACAGATTTAACAACAAAAAGCTTATTTTTACCTCGCATATGAACAATCTATTAGGGCTTCCTAATGTTCAACAACAATCTATAGGCCATATAAAACGCATGCATGACGTAACCATCGAAACTCTTAACGCTATTAAAAACCTACAAATCGACGTCTCAACGTGGGACCCAATACTTGTACATCTCTTATCACAGAAGTTAGACTCTGAAACACATTCCGACTACATACAATCGCTTAAGAACCCTAGAGACCTACCTACCAAACCTACAAGACTTTCTCAACTTTCTAGAAGGAAAATTTACGGCCTTAGAAGCATCACGCCGCAAACAAGATAACAGTTACGTGAAGACAACTACTGGATTCTTGAACAAAGGAAATACATCAAATAAACCCAACTTACAACGAAATAACCCAAGTGGATATAATCAACCTTCGTATTTTCATCAATCGAAACACAACCCTAACGACCAGAGAAACATCAAACCAGCAAGGTCATTTTTTGCCTCATCAACTATCAAGTGCCCTTTATGTAATCAGGATCACGTATTATATCACTGCAAACAATTTTTGGAGATGGGATCTGAAAGAAAGCTGGAAACAGTAAATAATTTAAAGCTATGCATAAACTGTTTATTTAGCCATAATGGTAAATCGTGTTTTTCCACTAAAACTTGTCGCCGATGCCTGGAAACGCATAGCACGTTATTGCATGACGCGTGCGTTCAGGTCAAACCAACTCGAATTGCATCATCAGGTTCGTTGACTGCGAACAAACAAAATGAAAACGCAGCAAATAGCTCTCATGTGACACAAAACAATTACTCAGAAATTTTATTAGCTACAGCTGTAATTAAGGTCAAATCAGTGGATGGAACTCTTCTTAACATGCGAGTTTTGATTGATCAAGGCTCACAAATCTCATTAATCACAGAAAATGCAGCTCAACAACTACGTCTTCCGAGAAACAAATGCAAGGGATCTATTTTTGGAGTAGGAGAAAAAGAAAACCCGTGTAAGGGCATGCTGAACATTGAATGTACTTCGCTTTACAACAACTTTACATTTAACACAGAAGTTCTAATCATGAACCATCTAACCAAAAGCCTACCTAACAAAACCTTTAACAAACCCACTTGGGACTTTATAACAAACATAAACCTTGCTGACCCAGAGTTTTATCACAGCCGCCCTGTAGACATACTATTTGGTGCGGACATTTACGCAAACATAATAATGACGGGAATAATTAAAGGTGAAAACTGCACGCAACCCATAGCTCAACAAATACAGCTAGGATGGCTGTTATGTGTAAACGCGACTAACCCCTCCTATCAATGCAATGTCATCGTTAACAACTTAAAAGATATCGAAAGATTCTGGAATATAGAAGAATTACATGAACAATCAAATTTGTCTATGGAAGACCAAAAATGCATTCAATTTTACACAGACACTACAGTAAGAAACGAAGATGGCCGCTATGAAGTAAGAATACCTTTTAAACAAGATATAAAGGAGAAACTCGGATCGTCAAAACAAATAGCAACAGCACAATTCCGAAATTTAGAGAAGAAATTTGAACGTCAGCATCAACTCGCCAAAGATTACAAAGCCTTCATGGCTGAATATGAACAACTAGGTCACATGAAAATCGATTACAACAATAACACAAAGCTAGAGTGCTTTTTACCCCATCATGGAGTGCAACGAGAGGAATCTACCACCACGAAGTGCCGAGTGGTATTTAACGCGTCCGCTAAAACATCAACCGGTCATAGTATTAATAATTTAATGTGCACAGGCCCTAACCTTCAACAGGATTTACTAACATTAATTTTAAAATGGCGACAATATCCATATGCTTTTACCGCTGACATTGAAAAAATGTACAGACAAATAATGGTAAATGAACAAGATCAGAACCTGCAAAAAATCATCTGGCGAGAATCGTGCAATCAACAACTTAAAACCTATAAATTAACAACCGTTACATACAGAACCAAGGCAGCCCCATTCTTAGCCATGATGACTCTGAAAAGGTTAGCGGCAGATGAGCGTGAACTCTTTCCAGACGCAAGTCAGGTGCTTGAGTCAGCATTCTACATGGATGACTTGGTTCACGGCACGTACTCAAAAACCGAAGGTCAAAAACTAATTGCTGACCTTACAACGCTTTTGAAATCAGGAGGGATGAATCTCAGAAAATGGACATCTAATCAAAAGGAATTGCTTTGTTACATACAACAGAAAGAAAACAACTCTGTAAATGACATCTTTAATTTTAAATCAGACAACACAACCAAAACTCTATGCCTGTCATGGAACCCTACGAAAGACACATTTTCATTTCAATGCAAAATAGCTTCTACAAACAAACTTACAAAACGCACCTTGTTATCTGAAATATATAAATTATTTGATCCTCTCGGCTGGTTAACGCCGATTTCAACCAAACTCAAAATCATATTTCAAAAGCTGTGGAATTTAAAGTTAACATGGGACGACGTGGTTCCAGAAATCATTTTGAAAGAATGGTCGAAAATAGAGAAAGACCTTAAACTCATTGGCTCTATAGAAATACCAAGATGGATCTTAAGTAACGCAGGGGACGTCATTATCCTCCATGGATTCTGTGACGCCTCAGAAGAAGCATACGCCTGCGTTGTGTACGCGCAGATACAAAACAACCCCAAAACCATCAGAGTTGCGGGCAAAAGCAAACTAGTACCGCATAAAAAAGCCTTAACACTGCCCAGAATAGAATTAAGTGGGGCATTATTATTAACACAACTTATGAATAAAGTAAAAGAAGCATTTATTCAACATGAGTTCATCATTTATGGCTGGACTGACTCAATGGCTGTTTTGGGCTGGATTCAAGGCAAACCAAACCGATGGAAGCCATTTGTAGCGAACAGGGTCCAAAAAATCGTTGAAATTATGCCGGCCACTTGTTGGCGCTAAGTACAATCAAAAGAAAACCCTGCAGATGCCGCAAGTAGAGGTATGTATGTACCAGAATTAAAATAACACACTCTCTGGTGGCAAGGTCCATCATGGCTCAAGAACAGCTCGGATGACAAAGATCAAAAAATATACACGACAGATTTAGAAGTTAGATCAAAAATAAATAAACAGACGAACATCGTACAAAAAGATTGCAATGACGATGTAATTACTGACCTACTTAACAAACATAGCTCAATTACTAAAATCTGCCGTATCGTCGCGTGGCTACTCCGAGCGTTGAACCCGCAGCGTAAGCAGTTGCCAAGCTATATCACGTTGCAAGAAATGAACAATGCGAAATTAGCGATTACGAAACGTGTGCAGGAAATCGAATTTGGGACGGAAATTCAGACTTTGCGTAAACATGAAAAAATCAACTCAAAAAGCAAATTATTACAGTTAAATCCAATCATAACTCACAATAACTTATTACTAGTCGGTGGAAGATTATCTCAAGCAGAACTACCTTTTAATATGAAGCACCCAAAAATAATACCACAGAACAGCCCACTGATGGCGTTGTTGATAAACAAAGCTCATCAGTAAACTTTCCACGGAGGTCCACGGCTAACTTTAGCCCGCCTTAGGCAGGAATACTGGATTATTGGTGGGATGAAGACTGTCAAAAAACATCTACGTAACTGCGTCGTTTGCCGAAAAAGAGACTCAAGAAAGCAACATCAACTCATGGGCGACCTTCCTGAAGCACGTGTAAACTCTGCACCGCCTTTCTACCACACCGGTGTCGACTACACGGGTTTCATGGACGTCAAGATGAACAAAGGTCGTGGAGCAAAGATGACGAAAGGCTACGTAGCCGTATTTATCTGCATGGTGACAAAAGCTGTACACCTTGAAATCGTATCTGATCTTACCAGCTCTGCATTTCTATCAGCATTACGAAGGATGGCTGCAAGACGTGGAACACCTGCACACGTATACAGTGATAATGGTACGAATTTCCATGGAGCCAACAACATTCTGTAAGAAGAGCATCAACAACTCCAATCAATTTTTAGCGATAGTTTTATGAAAGAAGTGACCGAGATGAAGATAGAGTGGCACTTCAACGCACAATCTTGGCCTAGCGCAGGCAGCCTGTGGGAGAGAGCCGTCAGGAGCCTGAAATATCACTTAAAACGAGGTTCGAGGAGTATTCGACAATATTAGCGCAGGTAGAAGCATGCTTAAACTCGAGACCTCTGTGTGCTATGACGGAAAGTATCGATGATCTTGATTTTTTAACGCCTGCACACTTTCTAACAGGACGAGCCGATGTAACAGTTATAGAAACACCAGAAGACGCTAGGACTCGATGGCACCTTACAAATAAAATATTCCAAGAAATATGGAAAAGGTGGAAAGCTGAGTATCTCACTCAATTATCAGCACGTAGAAAGTGGACGCAGCCGCAACAAAACATCAAAGTAGGCGATGTTGTAGTTATCCATGAAGACAACATCCCTGCAGGAAAATGGGCAATGGGGAGAGATTCCGAGACTCACCCAGGAACAGACGGCTATGTGCGTGTAGTGACGCTGAAAACAAAGAATGGATATATAAAAAGGCCAGTACTAAAACTCTCAGTTTTACCAGTAAATCACACCAACGACATGGAAACAGACGGTAAAACTTTAAAAGATACCTCTATGGACCGGACCGAACCGGACACGAAAAGAACGCAAAGGAAGTCAGTAACACTATCCTCGATTTGTATGACTATATTCTATTTCATAACCCTATTTACAATGACGTTTGGAGCAAATACTATAACGGAGCTAAACAAGAAACAAGCATTATTTTTTGATCCATTAACAAGGATGCAATTGTCTAAAGATAAATGGACACTAGTAGTATATTATGACATGTCACCTTACTGGGAAGGTCATGAAGCACTCGAAAAACTTTATAACTATCTCGACATAACATGTAATAAACTCGGCGCTTATCATCAGTGTAACATGATCACAACACAAATATAACACCGGCGTAACAACTTACAATACTACGATCAGCTGTTGCTAAATCAGCAGTTTGACGATCACGCTAGACAGCGTCGGGGTCTTATCAACGGAGTGGGATACCTGGCGAACTCGCTCTTCGGAGTATTAGATCAGCGCTTCGCGGAACAATATGCAAGGGACATTGACGCAAATAAACAGAATCAAGCACATGTAAACAAATTGTGGAAAGATCAGACGTCAGTTGTGGAGTCAGAGTTCAACATGCTTAAAAGAACCGAAGCTATGATCTCTAAGCAACACAAAAGCATTAACAAACATCTCAACAGTCTTGATATATCTATTAGAGCCACAGAAAAAGAGTTAAACAAACTGTCGACCAATGAAGATTTTACTGTATCAGCGTTATCAACCCTAAGCCTGCTACAAACCATGAGTGACATACAGTCAACTTTATTGGAAACCATCACAGATATATTTCAAGGTCACTTCAACCTGCATCTACTAACACCCGAACAACTGCAAACGGAACTGAGCACTATCTCAGGTTTATTATCTAATGATGTCACACTTCCTGTTCAAAACATTAGAGTTGAAACAAGTCAACCTCGCATAAGAATCCGTTGCGGTATCCTATCACGAAGTACATCATTATACACTAATCTACTCGATACTGGGAGCTGCAACAGTGATAGGAATCATCATCGTCTGTCGGCGAGCGCGCGCGCGTAGAGATACGCTTGCGTCGCCGTCCCCTGTGGCAGGCGAGGCGCCGGCGTCGGCGGAGCTGGCTGCCGGGCCCGAGGCGCCCACCCCCGTGGCCAGGTCCATCAGCATGTGTCAACTCAGTGATTTAAGTGAGTGTAAAAGTGCGCGTGTGCGAAAAGTTAATAGTGAAAGTGTGTTAAAAGTGTCGGCCCCTAAAAAGCTACAATTTAGTGCGGAGTGAATAATAGTGTCGTTAACGCGGATTATTTGTATGTTAGGTAGATAAGGAATTTCGCCATCAATCATAAATTGTTTAACACTATCATTAATTTTAAGTAAACCATTGTTGCTCACCTTGTCGCATCTACTAACCCTCATCTTATTTTGTATCATGCTTTTCTCTCGCGCCCGGGAATATGTTCGGTGCATTGCAACCGAACACCTTATGAATGACGCACGCGCCGGTAATTAGGTCGTTTACCGCGGCCGTCAATTTAATTGTCTTCTAATATTTAGTGCATATTTAGACGCTCCATCGCTCGGATGCGCTCAAACACATCATAACTCATTTGTCATCCTAACCCCTAAGTTTTACCTTTCAATATAACTCTTTTAAACATAAACTCTCTCTTTTACTCTAAATTATCGCATCCACCGTAGTTCAGGCCACAACATAACTTAATAGTTAATAATATTTTATTGCCTTACAGAAAGCGTAAAAAGCAGAGTATTCACCTCGGGCATAAAGGTGTCTTTGTTTTGGGTCAACTTAAAGCCCTTGCTACACTCAGGATTTTCTATTACCTAAACCTTATAATGCCCTCTAGTCCATTGAATAAAAAGTTCTAGAGTGCGTGAGTTAGTAACGTAAGATGTTTCTTCGGAAACATGTCAAGAGTCCCTAGGTAATAAACATACTAAAACCCCGGGACACTAGAAGGAGCCCCAGAGTGGGGGGAGGGGGGGAAAGGGTCCATTTTTTCATTTTTCGCTTAAAACTCAAAAACGGCACATGTTAGAGAAAAACTTTCAAGGAAAAGTTGAAAGGCCATAAAATTATCTACAAGTTGTACCTAAATCATTTTTTCCTATATCCTACCATTACTGAGTTACACGCAGTAAAAATGATTTTGGCTCAAACAATTTCCCCATACTACAACCCATGTTTATCACATCAATCGATCAAAAAATATTTATTTCTTCCAAAAAACTCAAATGTGCAACTTGTGACCGGTACTGATAGATTGCTCTTAATTATGTCTATAATTGGTATAATAACCACATTCCTCCATGGAAGCCTTTAGGAGGAATCGATTGTCAAAATATTATATTAGGGTAGTTTGAGTTACTAAACTTGATCTTTTTATTTTTTTCTTCCAAAAAACTCAAAAGTGCAACTTGTGACCGGTACAGATAGATTGCTCATGATTAGGTCTATCATTGATAAAAAAACCAGATTCCACCATGGAAGCCTTTAGGAGGAATTGAATTTTATTAGGGTAGTTACGATACTTGAACTTTTTATTATTTTTCTTCCAAAAAGCTCAAAAGTGCAACTTGTGATTGGTACTAATAGATTGCTCTTAATTAGGTCTATCATTGGTAAAAAAAAAATACATTCCTCCATGGATGCCTTTAGGAGGAATCGATTGTCAAAATATTATATTAGGGTAGTTTGAGTTACTAAACTTGATCTTTTTATTTTTTTCTTCCAAAAAACTCAAAAGTGCAACTTGTGACCGGTACAGATAGATTGCTCATGATTAGGTCTATCATTGATAAAAAAACCAGATTCCACCATGGAAGCCTTTAGGAGGAATTGAATTTTATTAGGGTAGTTACGATACTTGAACTTTTTATTATTTTTCTTCCAAAAAGCTCAAAAGTGCAACTTGTGATTGGTACTAATAGATTGCTCTTAATTAGGTCTATCATTGGTAAAAAAAAATACATTCCTCCATGGATGCCTTTAGGAGGAATTGATTGTCAAAATATTATATTAGAGTAGTTACGCAACTTGAACTTTTTATTTTTTTTCTTCCAAAAACCTCAAAAGTGCAACTTGTGACCGGTACTGATAGATTGCTCTTAATTAGGTCTATCATTGGTAAAATAAACACATTCCTCCATGGAAGCCTTTAGGAGGAATCGATTGTCAAAATATATGTTAGGGTAGTTTGAGGTACTGAATTTATTTTTTTCTTCCAAAAAGCTCAAAAGTGCAACTTGTGACCAGTACCGATAGATTGCTCATAATTAGGTCTATCATTGATAAAAAAAACCAGATTCCACCATGGAGGCGTTTAGGAGGAATTGAATTTTATTAGGGTAGTTACGATACTTAAACTTTTTATTTTTTTTCCTCTAGTGCCTCTCATATGACATCAATGTCCCAAAATTATCCGTTGTTCGGATTTTTTCGATGAAGTTTCACACGTAGCATGGGAAGGGGTCCGCCCTCGTTAAGCTTATGCTAAAGTTTGCTTATGTTTTCGAATTTTTCACCTTTCATGGGATGTAGCTCGAAAACGGCTGCTAATAGAAAAAAAATGATTTTGTTACAACTTGTAGATAATTTTATGGCCTTTCAACTTTTCCTTAAAAGTTTTTCTCTAACATGTACCGTTTTGGAGATTTAAGCGAAAAATGAAAAAATGGACCTTTTCCCCCCTCCCCCCCACTCCGGGGCTCCTTCTAGTGTCCCGGGGTTTTAGTATGTTTATTACCTAGGGACTCTTAACATGTTTCCGAAGAAACATCTTACGTTACTAACTCACGCACTCTAGACCCCACTTGGAGGGACTCATTCAATGGACTACTCGCTTCGCTCGGGCCTCAAATTTTCAATCCGCGCGCTTTGCTCTTGATTCAAGGTGGCACCCGTGCCGGAAGACACCACTTTACGCCCTGGGTGAATTATCTACTATTAAAGTTTAACTGAACAATTCCTATCATACAAGAAATACACGAAAACACCAATTTTGTCTCAGCATTTTTCGAGTGCCTATTGCTTGTTTTACAGGGAACTATGTCGAGACTTCTGTAGCTGCATGTCAATCGGCTAAGTCGCGAAGATAAAAAGCAACATTAGTTTGCGCTCACACGAACAATCAAACAACCTTTTACGCCCAACGCATAAACAAGTAACACGTTGTACACCTTATTCGTTCCGTCGCGGGTAAAATCTGTAAATAAAACGTCCCCTTGCGGATTATTAGTAAATTCCTATTTAAAAACCATCGTCGATAAATTACAAATCCACTACAGATAACTGCATGATAAACAGACAAACCGTTCTTGAGATAAATGTGAACATTCGTTTGCGCACGCACACATGAACAATGATACAACCTCTCACATCAAACGCATATAAGTACACCTTCTTCGATATGGGTAAAAATCACGAATCGTCGTACTTCTGACTTTCAATACGTGATTTAAACTTGGCCGTTAAATGAAGACACTTCCAAGCTAAATCAATAGAAGTAAATTTCCATTAAAAGTTTAAAATCATCCGTGATCACTTGGACTTGTTTTGAAGTATACTAGCTTGGCCTAGTAATCTATTTAGTGGGAAGTTTCTCTGAGGAGGGGGCGTAAGTTCGGACACTTCGATTACAGTTGTTTTGGCCTCTAGGGAGATTTTCAGTTTCACAGCGATATGCCCGACAGAACTTTCCGCTCATAAACAGATTGTATTGGATTTAGTGACATTTTCCTCATGGGGTGGCGGCTCAAATGTTTTAGTGTTGAACTTTGCCGTATTAATAACTGACTAGATATTCTATGTAAATAAACTAAGGCTTGATTTTACAAACGTCAGATAAGGAATATTTGTCGACTAAAATACAATGCTCCTAATTTCAAAATGTGTCCTATTTGTCAGCCACCATTTATATAAATGTCATATTAAAATCGGTCGTTGTATGGGACGTAAGGGAGCTTGACCAAGACCATAAGCTCCAAGCCAACCTCACCTTCACGTGGTGCGTCCTGTTTATACAGACGAGGCTCTGGCGACCGACCGATGGCGGTATAACCATCCAATGTAAGGCGCAGCTAAATGTTAGACTGTGACAGGCAGCAGCGTCACAGCTCCAAGGGGCTGCGCCTCTGCGCTCGCCAACCCGCCTGCCAAGCGTGGCGAGTATTGGCAAAATCCCCTCACATGAAAGTACACCAGAAAACCAGGCCCCCAGTCTCCGGCAGCCCCGCTATTCCTGACTTTGGTAGCGGTCACGGTAACGGCGGGGCAGGGGGTGCTAAGAATCCCCGGAGGCGATCGCGCTGCCACCCCCGACGACAACTGGCCCTGGTAACGTACAACACGTGTACACTGAGGACAGATGAGAAGTTGCTCGAGCTGGAGGAAGAAATGAGCAGGTTACACTGGGACATAATGGGTCTATCAGAAGTCCGTAGAGAGGGCGAGGACACGATAACTCTACAGTCCGGAAACCTGCTCTACTACCGGGAAGGCAACCAACGAAAGTCCCAAGGTGGTGTCGGGTTCCTCGTTCACAAGTCCCTCGTCAACAATATCGAGACCATCGAGAGTGTGTCGAGCAGAGTAATATACCTTATACTCAGAATATCCAAGAGGTATTCGCTGAAGGTCATACAGGTATATGCACCGACCTCGAAACACCCGGATGAAGAGGTGGAGGAAATGTATGAGGACGTAAGTAGAGCCATACATACTTCCAAAACCTATAATACTGTTGTAATGGGGGACTTAAACGCGAAACTAGGCAAGCGAGGCGAGAATGAGTTGAAGGTGGGACCTTTTGGATACGGGCAAAGGAACGCCAGGGGACAGAGGCTGGCCGACTTTCTGGAGAAGGAGGGACTCTTTGCGATGAACTCTTTCTTCCAGAAGCCGCCTCAAAAGAAGTGGACTTGGTTGAGTCCCGATGGCTTCACGAGAAACGAGATTGACTTCTTCATGACCTCCAAGAGACGGTTATTCAATGATGTCTCCGTGATCAACAGGGTGAAAACCGGAAGTGATCACCGAATGGTTCGAGGCACATTGAATATAAATGTCAAATTGGAAAGATCACGCCTGATGAAGTCCACGCTCCGACCGACTCGTGCTCATATCCAAAATCCCGAGAGCTTTCAACTCGAGTTGTCAAACCGCTTTGATTGCCTAGAAAATTGCGTTACAGTGGACGAAATTAATAACGGGTTTGTGGAAACTGTTCAAACGGTGGGGTCTAAGTATTTTAGGCCTGGCCGTAAAAATAGACCTCAAAAACTGTCGGTCCACACTCTCGACCTTATGGCAAAACGTCGATCTATGGCACTGCAGACCTCCGTTAATGCTGAAAACTACAGGCAGCTCAATAGACAAATATGGAAGTCCCTGCGACACGACATTCGTTGCTTTAACACTAATAGTGTTAAAGAAACGATAGAGCGGAACCAAGGCTCCAAAGTGTTTGCAAGGGACATGTCTATTGGGCAGAGCCTGTTGACGAAGCTTAAGACGGAGGACGGCAGTGTAGCGTCGACGAAAGCAGAGGTTTTGAGGGAGATCGAAAGGTTCTATGGGCAGTTGTACACCTCAGTAGCCAAACCCGTTGATAGCTCGGCCAGAGACCCACGAGCTATCCTGACCCGTCACTACACCGAAGACATCCCGGACATCAGCCTCTACGAGATTAGGATGGCCCTTAAACAGCTCAAAAACAACAAGGCACCTGGCGAGGACGGAATCACAGCAGAGCTTCTGAAGGCGGGTGGAACACCGGTACTTAAAGTCCTTCAGAGACTCTTTAATTCCGTGCTGCTAGAGGGCATCACGCCTGAGGCATGGAACAGGAGTGTGGTGGTGTTGTTCTTCAAAAAAGGAGACAAAACCTTATTGAAGAACTACAGACCCATCTCACTCCTGAGCCATGTCTACAAGCTGTTTTCAAGGGTTATCACGAATCGTCTCGCACGTAGGTTTGATGACTTCCAGCCTCCCGAACAAGCCGGTTTCCGAAAAGGCTATAGTACCATAGACCACATTCATACGCTTAGGCAAATTATACAGAAGTCTGAGGAGTATAATATGCCTCTATGCTTAGCGTTTGTGGACTATGAGAAGGCCTTTGATTCGATCGAAACTTGGGCGGTGCTTCAATCTCTGCAGCGGTGCCACATAGACTATAGGTATATAGAGGTGTTAAGGTGCCTTTACAATAACGCCACCATGTCGGTCCGAGTACAGGAGCAGAACACGAAGGCGATTCCATTGCGGAGAGGTGTGAGACAGGGAGATGTCATATCTCCGAAACTGTTCACAGCGGCATTGGAAGACGCCTTCAAACTTCTGGAATGGGAAGGAATCGGCATCAATGTTAATGGCGAATACATCACACACCTCCGATTTGCCGATGATATAGTTGTTGTGGCAAAGACGCTGGACGATCTTGGCACTATGCTCGAAGACCTTGACCGAGTATCCCAACAAGTGGGTCTTAAAATGAACATGGAAAAGACGAAAATTATGTCGAACTCCCTTGTCGTACCCACTCCAGTATCCGTTGGGAACTCAACTCTCGAAGTTGTCGACGAGTACGTCTACCTGGGACAAGTGATCCAATTGGGTAGGTCCAACTTCGAGAAAGAGGTCAATCGACGAATCCAACTCGGCTGGGCAGCGTTCGGGAAATTGCGCAAGAGTGTCTTCTCATCTCATCTACCTCAGTGTCTGAAGACGAAAGTCTTCAACCAGTGTGTGTTACCAGTGATGACATACGGATCCGAAACATGGTCTCTTACTATGGGCCTTATAATGAAGTTCAAAATCACACAACGAGCGATGGAAAGGGCTATGCTGGGTGTTTCTCTACGGGATCGAATCAGAAATGAGGAGATACGTAGAAGAACTAAGGTAACGGACATAGCCTTGAGAATCAGTAAGCTCAAGTGGCAATGGGCAGGGCACATAGCGCGAAGAACTGATGGCCGTTGGGGCAGGAAAGTTCTAGATTGGAGACCCTTCGACCAGAGACGCAGCGTTGGACGTCCACCAACAAGATGGACAGACGACCTTATAAAGATCGCAGGATCAAACTGGATGCAGACCGCTAGTGATCGGTCGCTGTGGAAATCCGTGGTGGAGGCCTATGTTCAGCAGTGGACGTCCTTTGGCTGATAATGATGATGATGATGATGATACTTGTATACTTATTCAGCCGAGTAAGTCTTATCAGACGTTGGTAAAATCAGCGCTTAGAAAGTGATTTCTTTATACTTTACACAATAGTTTGAAACGTAAACATACAGAATTCTTATCAAAAGGAAGCTTTTTTATTTATACTTTTAGCTCTTTTAACTTTAACCTCTACAGTTACACACATTGTTAACTACTGCCTACGAACGTCTACTCACTAAAATTATCTACCATCGATTTTTCTTTGTTTAACCTTTTTATATTTATTTACATACACTTGTATCTAATAATTAAAATTATGTATCTAATAATAAAAATAATTATCTGACACACTCGTATTCTCAAAGAGCTATTTGAAACTAAAAGATTCACGCAAGCGATATGTTCTCGAATAGATAAAATCAGCGTAAGACTAGTTTTAAAAGCGGCAAACGTGACGCTACTTTGTCTGGGGCCTACGAAACTTCTTGCAAACATTGGCATGCAGCCAGATTGCAAAGTTACCTTCGCTTCTCGCGTCTAAGCAGTTTTTAGCGAAACGGTCTGCCAGAGTTAAAAACTTGCAGGTCAGGAGCAGCTTGGTAAGGTTACTATATTATGATGATAGCGGCACGAATTTCAAAATCGGCTAAGTGCGAGTCGGACTCGTCCACTGAGGGTTCTGTGCCAACTTCAACTGAATTCGGGATCCACTTGCTTCCACTAAGCCAAAATACCACAATATTTTGTCGACAGCAAACATAACTTTGTTTTTGATAGTGTTTGTATGAAGTACATAGTTATGTTTGCGGGTGTTGAAAATATACTACACCTCAAAAACAACTAGTTTGATACCGTCCAAACTAATTTTCGTTGAAAGTGATTGCTAGGATCTACATTATATATTTTTTTTTAATTTACACTCGCTTAGTTAAGAAGTTAGAGTATGCCCATTTTACCACTTTGGAAGAAAATGGTTTTGGGAACCTCGATGTCATTTTAAAAGACTTATCCAAAGACACGCAGAGGTTTGACAAAAAAAAATGATTTTAGTTTCATGTATGATGCTTATAGTTACAGAATAAAGTGGCTGTAAAATACGGACGGGCAGACAGACAGACAGCCTTGACGAAATTATAAGGGTTCCGTTTGTTGCCATTCGACGGTACCCTAAAAATCGGAAATAATTAAGATAATATCTGGTTGCTGATTAAAGAAATACATACGAGTATATTGAGGTATAATAAAACGTGCTTATTCACTCCTTTGTAAATAAAAAGAAATGATTTAATAGAACTGAAAATGAAACGAGCGCTCGAAGTCGCGATAACTTTATCTCAATTATCGGTATAATTTGTTTTCGGCATTGAAGTTAAACAAAGTTCCCACAAAGTAAGTGAAACTTTGCATTCACCCAGAAAGCTTTTTTCGAATTTAGGCAATTAAAATGAAAGATTTCTGTTAAGTGGAAAGTTATTATTAGGTAATTATTTCCGCCACGCTCGGAAGTGGTTTGTCACAGACAGAAGCAGATGAGGCAAAGTTTTGCCTTATCAATCAAATGGTCAATTTCAATATCTTCAAAACGATTTTTTTACCAAAAAAGTATTTAGATCTTCACTTTTCATTTTGTCACCAATACAGAAGTTATATTTTATTTCGTTAATTTATAAAAATAATAATTTGGTAGCAATTCAAAATCAACAATTTCTTGTTATAATTGAAAAAAAAAACAATGACGCGGGCCCAAATTGGCGCGTTTTTAAATATTGACCAATCCGGGGTTTACGATGGGTCTTAGGTAGCGCGGCGCAGGCAGCGAGATGCAAGTTTATTATTTTTAACAATAAATATTTTGACTTTAATTGTTGGATTTACTATTCTGCTATTGAAATATATTTATACAACATTTGGAATTTTAGATCATCGAGGGCGGCATATGTCCAGTTAAATAGTAGACTCTTTTGGTTGAAAAGATGATGACGACAACCCAACTTTTTTTGGATCTTTATGCAATTTTCTAGTGACATAATAAATGATTAATTGGTGCTCTCTTTTAATTACTTTGTTTACATACTTATAAGGACAAGGAGCCTATATCTCCATGAATTGAGGTGATTTATTGTGGAATTGATTTTATATTGTTGGATGACTACATTTTGGTGACAAACAACTAATTTGCAAACAAACCCTATTATTTAAGAAACACAAAACTAATACTATTACGGCACTATGACAAGGATCAAAACTCTTATTGGGACGGACGCAGATAGGCCTCGTGATTGTTTGCTGTATTTGTTTTTACCTTTTCAGTTCGGAAAATTTAACTTTCATGTGAAGATAGCCGGGTGGAAAATAGCTTTTCCATCCCTAGTGTGAAAAGTTATTTAGTTTTAATTGCTACGATCAGAAGTGGCGTTAACAATAATTTAGCTTTAAACATAATTGATATTTCTCCATATTTTTTGCTTAGCTAAACATTTAAAACGTGTTTGTTATGATCGTTGATTAAAAAAAAATACAATTTGTCTAATTTGCAACAATTAAATATTACAATTAAAATATTTGGGTACCCGCAATACAAAGTGACATTTTAAATTGTCTCTTTTTCGTTTTGTCTTTGACAATATTATTTTTAGGTTTGGTCGATTATTGCATAGACTAGTGAGCAGGCGGAGGCGACTCGCCGGGATTTTGGTGTTTATTAAAAAATCTTCTTACTCACTTCCGTCCACCTTTAGCTGTCACTCATTGCGCTATATCATGAGGTAGAACTGAATCTGGAATTTGATATACCCTTGGGTAGTTTTGGTGAGATAAGGTTAAGGTTGCGTTCTTAAACTATTATTATTGTCTGTTGATATCGTCTGCGTTCTATGTACTCTGTTTTTTCCGTGCCATTACTGTCCTTCTAATCGCGTGTTCTATGTATAACGACAGTTAAAAACAGATGCAAAATTTTGAGGATTCATCTCACACCGACCTACATACTAACTCATCATCTCATTCATCACATGACATCTACAATCAATCACACACAGCAATTTTTTTTGCTCACAGTCGAAATGAAAAATAGTATGAGTAACTCAGGTGAAAGCACCCAATTCACTCTCGAACTATTGGCGCTTTCACTCTGTTTGACCGCCAGAAATATCTCGAGTGAAATGGACCACTATTTCGCCTTGTATAACAATCTACCAATACAGGTCTTAGAATGTGTTGTTAAGGTCAAAACTCTAATAGAACTATTGTTAGGGGAGTAATATGAAAAGAAGTAACGTTGAAAAGTTTGCATGTATTATTTACTTAACTATGCTGGAGGAAAATTTTATAAAAAAACCTTTAAGATTATTATCGGGATAATTGCTGGCTGAAAAGACTCAGGTAGCTGATGATTGATACTAATACACAAAGGTAAGATAAAAAAATTGGGCCAGGCACTTTATTTAGTGAGGTACTTGGTTTCAAATGAAATGGGCTTTAGGCAATCATCTCCACGTAAGAAGACAATGCTAAAGATTTCCGCGATAACGGTCAACCGGTTTAAGTTAAGAATTTCATTTGTATTCATCTATACTTATAAAGCTGTTTGTTTGTTTGTTTGAACGCGCTAATCTCAGTAACTACTAAACCGATTTAAGAAATTATTATTGTGTTGAATAGGTTATTTATCGAGGAAGGCTTTAAGCTCACGCATCACGATATAATTTATAAGAGCAGAGCAACGACGAAAAATGTTTCGAAAACAGGTGGAAAATGGTCCTTTTGGGGGCTTCAATTGCGTCATCATCATCATCATTATCAGCCAAAGGACGTCCACTGCTGAACATAGGCCTCCCCCACGGATTTCCACAGCGACCGATCACTAGCGGTCTGCATCCAGTTTGATCCTGCGATCTTTGTAAGGTCGTCTGTCCATCTTGTTGGTGGACGTCCCACGCTGCGTCTCTGGTCGAAGGGTCTCCAATCTAGAACTTTCCTGCCCCAACGGCCATCAGTTCTTCGCGCTATGTGCCCTGCCCATTGCCACTTGAGCTTACTGATTCTCAAGGCTATGTCCGTTACCTTAGTTCTTCTACGTATCTCCTCATTTCTGATTCGATCCCGTAGAGAAACACCCAGCATAGCCCTTTCCATCGCTCGTTGTGTGATTTTGAGCTTCATTATAAGGCCCATAGTAAGAGACCATGTTTCGGATCCGTATGTCATCACTGGTAACACACACTGGTTGAAGACTTTCGTCTTCAGACACTGAGGTAGATGAGATGAGAAGACACTCTTGCGCAATTTCCCGAACGCTGCCCAGCCGAGTTGGATTCGTCGATTGACCTCTTTCTCGAAGTTGGACCTACCCAATTGGATCACTTGTCCCAGGTAGACGTACTCGTCGACAACTTCGAGAGTTGAGTTCCCAACGGATACTGGAGTGGGTACGACAAGGGAGTTCGACATAATTTTCGTCTTTTCCATGTTCATTTTAAGACCCACTTGTTGGGATACTCGGTCAAGGTCTTCGAGCATAGTGCCAAGATCGTCCAGCGTCTTTGCCACAACAACTATATCATCGGCAAATCGGAGGTGTGTGATGTATTCGCCATTAACATTGATGCCGATTCCTTCCCATTCCAGAAGTTTGAAGGCGTCTTCCAATGCCGCTGTGAACAGTTTCGGAGATATGACATCTCCCTGTCTCACACCTCTCCGCAATGGAATCGCCTTCGTGTTCTGCTCCTGTACTCGGACCGACATGGTGGCGTTATTGTAAAGGCACCTTAACACCTCTATATACCTATAGTCTATGTGGCACCGCTGCAGAGACTGAAGCACCGCCCAAGTTTCAATCGAATCAAAGGCCTTCTCATAGTCCACAAACGCTAAGCATAGAGGCATATTATACTCCTCGGACTTCTGTATAATTTGCCTAAGCGTATGAATGTGGTCTATGGTACTATAGCCTTTTCGGAAACCGGCTTGTTCGGGAGGCTGGAAGTCATCAAACCTACGTGCGAGACGATTCGTGATAACCCTTGAAAACAGCTTGTAGACATGGCTCAGGAGTGAGATGGGTCTGTAGTTCTTCAATAAGGTTTTGTCTCCTTTTTTGAAGAACAACACCACCACACTCCTGTTCCATGCCTCAGGCGTGATGCCCTCTAGCAGCACGGAATTAAAGAGTCTCTGAAGGACTTTAAGTACCGGTGTTCCACCCGCCTTCAGAAGCTCTGCTGTGATTCCGTCCTCGCCAGGTGCCCTGTTGTTTTTGAGCTGTTTAAGGGCCATCCTAATCTCGTAGAGGCTGATGTCCGGGATGTCTTCGGTGTAGTGACGGGTCAGGATAGCTCGTGGGTCTCTGGCCGAGCTATCAACGGGTTTGGCTACTGAGGTGTACAACTGCCCATAGAACCTTTCGATCTCCCTCAAAACCTCTGCTTTCGTCGACGCTACACTGCCGTCCTCCGTCTTGAGCTTCGTCAACAGGCTCTGCCCAATAGACATGTCCCTTGCAAACACTTTGGAGCCTTGGTTCCGCTCTATCGTTTCTTTAACACTATTAGTGTTAAAGCAACGAATGTCGTGTCGCAGGGACTTCCATATTTGTCTATTGAGCTGCCTGTAGTTTTCAGCATTAACGGAGGTCTGCAGTGCCATAGATCGACGTTTTGCCATAAGGTCGAGAGTGTGGACCGACAGTTTTTGAGGTCTATTTTTACGGCCAGGCCTAAAATACTTAGACCCCACCGTTTGAACAGTTTCCACAAACCCGTTATTAATTTCGTCCACTGTAACGCAATTTTCTAGGCAATCAAAGCGGTTTGACAACTCGAGTTGAAAGCTCTCGGGATTTTGGATATGAGCACGAGTCGGTCGGAGCGTGGACTTCATCAGGCGTGATCTTTCCAATTTGACATTTATATTCAATGTGCCTCGAACCATTCGGTGATCACTTCCGGTTTTCACCCTGTTGATCACGGAGACATCATTGAATAACCGTCTCTTGGAGGTCATGAAGAAGTCAATCTCGTTTCTCGTGAAGCCATCGGGACTCAACCAAGTCCACTTCCTTTGAGGCGGCTTCTGGAAGAAAGAGTTCATCGCAAAGAGTCCCTCCTTCTCCAGAAAGTCGGCCAGCCTCTGTCCCCTGGCGTTCCTTTGCCCGTATCCAAAAGGTCCCACCTTCAACTCATTCTCGCCTCGCTTGCCTAGTTTCGCGTTGAAGTCCCCCATTACAACAGTATAATAGGTTTTGGAAGTATGTATGGCTCTACTTACGTCCTCATACATTTCCTCCACCTCTTCATCCGGGTGTTTCGAGGTCGGTGCATATACCTGTATGACCTTCAGCGAATACCTCTTGGATATTCTGAGTATAAGGTATATTACCCTGCTCGACACACTCTCGATGGTCTCGATATTGTTGACGAGGGACTTGTGAACGAGGAACCCGACACCACCTTGGGACTTTCGTTGGTTGCCTTCCCGGTAGTAGAGCAGGTTTCCGGACTGTAGAGTTATCGTGTCCTCGCCCTCTCTACGGACTTCTGATAGACCCATTATGTCCCAGTGTAACCTGCTCATTTCTTCCTCCAGCTCGAGCAACTTCTCATCTGTCCTCAGTGTACACGTGTTGTACGTTACCAGGGCCAGTTGTCGTCGGGGGTGGCAGCGCGATCGCCTCCGGGGATTCTTAGCACCCCCTGCCCCGCCGTTACCGTGACCGCTACCAAAGTCAGGAATAGCGGGGCTGCCGGAGACTGGGGGCCTGGTTTTCTGGTGTACTTTCATGTGAGGGGATTTTGCCAATACTCGCCACGCTTGGCAGGCGGGTTGGCGAGCGCAGAGGCGCAGCCCCTTGCAGCTGTGACGCTGCTGCCCGTCACAGTCTAACATTTAGCTGCGCCTTACATTGGATGGTTATACCGCCATCGGTCGGTCGCCAGAGCCTCGTCTGTATAAACAGGACGCACCACGTGAAGGTGAGGTTGGCTTGGAGCTTATGGTCTTGGTCAAGCTCCCTTACGTTCAATTGCGTACGCAGCGTAAACCGTTTAAGATACATTAAAATCATGTATAACGGGATTGTTCCGCTTTAAAGTTCTAAATATAAGTCCACGACAGCATATTTCTATCTGATATGGTATGCTCACTACTGTTAGCCCAACGAAAACGGAACGTCCCTTTTTGCGTGGTCTATGGCAGTCAATGACGTCTGGCAGTAGAGTCCCCTCCCTTCGCTCGTCTCGTGTCGGTCGGCCGTCGCTTGCGCGTTTCTTGATGTGATATAATATTGTAAATGTTCCCGTAGTGTTTACTAAATTATATTTGTAAGCCTAAACGTGTTGGTATGTATTGTATTTGGCCCTGGCATCCGACATTTAAGATGAGTATGAGTTTGGTATTTTATTTATAACCTTTCCCAGTGAGGGTTTAATACTACAAACATGTATTATGTTTATAAATTTGATAAAAATAATAATGGAATCTTTTCAAAGGACTTTGATGTACACGGATATTTGATCTTATTAAAGTAAACATATTTATCCTCACAAACATTTCATATGAACAAAATTTTCCTTTATATCATTTGATTTCAATAAATATCTTGGGAGCTACACAGTTTTAAACTAACTCCGCACCAAAGTAATTCTCGCAGCTTAAATACAACACGCGCTTGCGCTAAACGCTATAGTTTTCGGCCTCTTACTTCCGATGAAAATATGTGTTTCGCGTTGAAATATTTTACTGGAAATCCGCAATTTACGCAGGCAACGCCATGAGGGACCGCTAGTATTACATATACTTTGTGTTCTGAAACTGCATGGAAACATTTTCCAGAAAGCCAATTATGAGAACGACCAGTCAGACGCGAATTATCCCTTTTCCAAATCATTTGGAACCTATTGATTTCATTGAAGGAGTCCTACGGGATTATTTATGATAATCGAGTTTTGTTTTCAATTTCCTTTCTGCAGGGAACAACATCGATGAAATACGGCAATGGGCACAATTCCACCAAATTATTACGTCTTATTGACGAAGATGATTTAATCAGTACCTACGTTTGCTGTTGGTTTCGATTTGGTAAAAAAAATATTTTATTACTTTCTCGGCCAGCGTCTTGAATTGATGGCTATTAAAAACACACGTCTGCGTATTTCTAAATATTTCTTCTTTATTAAGTAAGTAAATGAAATTGTAACCTACTCGTAGTTGTATTGAATGAATAACAATTAAATTGGTGAATGAAGTTGCACGAAATAAGTGAAATCTATTCAAGCTTGCTATTGTTTTCAAATAAACATTTCACTTTTAGGCCCACTTGTGCGTATCAGAATTAACTTATCTCTGTGTAAATTTTTCATTACCTACTGCCACATTACTTGTAGATACAGATTAAAAAAATATTTTTATCTAATTCAGCGCAAATGTTGATTTGTGGTAATAATAACAGCACCTGCAAAATCTTCAGCACAGACCGCTGATGATTTTCATTGAATTACTTCTAAACTTCTAAATATATCCAAAGGATATATTTATAGGATATATTTAAGTACTTCTAAACTTGCTAAATTAAACCACTGATCTCGACCGGTGTTTCTATTCCAGCAGCCTACGGTAGTAAATGGGGCTTAGTATTTTCGGGCAGCCCGCGCGGGATAGCCCCGAGCCGAGTCGAGCCGACAATGCTCTCGTGTTGCACGTACTCAAATAGACCATTTCAACGGTCAAGCGGAATACGCATACTACACTACACTAGCTCCTAATTTTGGTGTAGATTGATCGGTGAATTGGGCAATGCGTGGTTAGTTAGAGAACAGTAAGGAAGGAGGGGCTAATCCCTATCTAAATAAATCATAATTTTTAATCAAAATCTATTTTATTATTTCATAAAACACTGCTCCATCGAAGTGCTTGTCTGCGTGCATTTTGTGAAGTTCTTTACAAAAGCACTTATTGGTACTGTTTTAGTCGTGATTTTGACTCTCAACCACTGCAAAAACATAACATTACAGTGATTATACAATGACGAGCGTATCGTCTGATACATCGATTTACTATCGATAGTAGGCTTAAACCTGCACTACACTTATACACTTATCTATAAGTGGCTAGGTAGGAAATGATAAAGCTAATGCTTCAAAGCAACATAACTAAAGCTTTACGAGAGCGCCTAAATGCCATATCCAAAACAATACAATACCGTGTGAAATTACGACACTCAATGTGATCGAATTCACGCCTCATTACGACAATACCGAGATACATGCCTGTGTGGTTTCCGCACAATACTCCCAAATATAATTTCAGGTATCAAAAGCAATAATAATGAGTGAGCAATCGACTGACGGAAAGGAAATTCAATTGTTTTCCGAGTCCTACTTGTTTCATTCACTTAATCATGTCGTTAATCTGTTTTCTCCGGGGAATGAAAAGATCATAGTGTTTAACTTTACATCTAGTGGAAACTGTAAGAAACTGGAAAATTTCTTTTGAAAAATAAGAAGGGTAGTTAATTTGTGAGCTGTAGAACATATTTGTTAATTTTTACAAAGATTAAGTTCACCTTCGTTCACCATGATTTGAACAATAAGTCGATAAATAAATATTTGATTACTGCATAATCATAACTTTTGTAGTTCGACCATGATCACGAATTAACGTAGAATAAATAATTTGACTGAGCTTTTGAATAACTTCTGATCCTTTTCAACACATTACCTGTTTAATCAGTATCAGCGTTATTTATTAAATTTTAAAACTGAAAACATAAACCTGCCTGCTGGACAGGTGACCAGTATCGGCAAACACGTTGCCTTCCACACCGTTTTATAGCACATAAAACGGTGTCGTTAAGCCGTATCGGAGTCGGTATGGCCGAGCAGCTTAAAAACTTCGTCAATTAGTTTAACTACTGGCATAAAACCCGCGCTGGCTGCACTGCTGTGGCCGCTGTTCAATGGAGAAACTTCTTCAATGAACTTCTCTTGGGCTAGTCATGAACTGACGACGCGACAGCTTTGAAAGAACCTGTGAGGGTGAGGACGTGTTTCGTGGTTTATTATTTGACAGACGGATATCGTATGCTATTTAAAAAATAATATTACACGTCATCACATCGATATGGTCGAATTTTCTCGCACATAAAAAAGAGCTTGCATTCACGTCGTCTTTTGTTGAAAGTGACGCCTAGTTTTGGGTCGTGTGTGCAAGCAATTTCCATTGATAAGTGGAAAGGCGTTAGAGAACTTGACCGTAACTACATTGTTTTTGCCTTAGCCCCAATTCCTACATCGCTAGTAATGGTGAAATGTCATTACCAGCGCGGTTACATATTTTGACTGTGTGTGTTTTGAAGAAAAAATAGTCATAAAGTAGCCATTCTGACAATTGGTTAAGTTATTTTTTCTTCTAAACATACGCAATCGTTAATATTCAACCGCTGGTAACGACATTTTACCATTACTATAAATGATGCAGCTGGACCTTAGTTTCTGTGTTTTGGAATTAAGATTCAACGATGTTTGTCAATTAGAAGCAACCACAACACCCTTGATACTCAAGTCGTGGATAGGGCCGGGGTCATCAGGATAAAAATCATGGCGATATACCTTGAAAACCGGCGTGCGCACTACTTTTTCCATTATGGTCGTCATATTATATAGTTTAAGATAAGCTCAGAGTACCTCAGTAAGAAGTCTCAATACCTTAGTAAATAAAACAAATCCCGTGTCTTTATTTATTGAATGGCATATAATGAGATAATCGGCATCGGCAATATATTTTCAAGGTCTACTAATGTAGGTACGATATCTCAAACAAAGGTATCAGGCGTTCAAACCAACTGATCACATTTTCAGAGTACACTCACAGCCCACAGTTCACACAGTTCCACATCTTTGTTGTCATTGGCCGTTGGATTAGGTCGCTACTAGTGATAGTTATCGCGTCGTGATTAGTATGCATGCGGCTATGGCTCTGCCACTGCACTTGCCTCCGTCCACGCCCAAACGGATAAATCTCCGGGCATCAGCGGTGGGTGACAGTCGCCGAATGTGTTTGACGTGAAATGTTAGAAAGCCTGAGGTTACCTAACTAGAAGCGAAGGCGATAGCGATCGCAAGTGAAATGGCAGATGCACCTAAAAGCATGTCCAAGCAATTTAACACCTGTTAAGCTTGTATATGACCTGTTGATGTATCATAATTATACGTATGTGGCTGGCAAAAGCGTTAAAAGTGCTTCCAAGTCATCGGATGTTTGGGTGCCGCACAAATGTCTCCCAAGATCTCCTCAGTAAAATGGACTGGCTCCTCAACAATTGTATAAGATTTGTGTAAGGTCTACGTAAATTTGACCATATCTCCAAGTTTCGCAACCAGTTAGGCGGGCTCCCCATTCGGCAGCGTAGACAAATTGCATGCTATACTCCATTCTCTTCGATTCTAACTCTCCATAAAGATAAATTCTCATACCTCAACTCTTCTCACGACCAGTCCCTTCGCTCTAGTAGCTCTCTTCAACTCTTCACTCCCCGTCACACTTCTGGCTTTATGTCCAATTCCTTTACTCTCACAGCTATTCGACTTTGGAATGGGCTTCCAAAAAGTGTCCAAACATCTATCTCGAGATTTACCTTCAAAAAGGCATTGCTAACACTTTATAGAGACGAACTCACTGACTTATATAATAAATACATATTTAATTATTTTTATATAAACGTATATAAGTAATAGGGAGTTTGTATGTTTATCATCGTATTATAGTTATCTCTATCGCTATTCTCTTCTCTTTTCTTGCCTTGATAACTGTACTTGCACCGCCTGTATATATATTTTTCTCTGCGCTGACCTATGGTTGACTGGTAGAGAAACGCTTTTGGCATTAAGTCCGCCTTATGTACCATTTTATGTTGTGTGTATGAAGTTTTAAATAAATAAAATGATAAGAATTATGGGGCGAGTGTATTAAAAATATTTCTTAAGGATGAGATAGAGAAAAATTACAAATAGTTTCCTTAAAAATATGTGTTAAGGATAAGATAGAGAAAAATTACAAACAGTTTCCACCATGCACTGGGCTTGCCCACAGTGCCCAAAACGGTGCCTGCGTATCAGGGTTAGCAAATGTTAGAAGCACTTACTTATTGCTTTTATAAATAACATAGCTGTCCCCCGCGACTGCGACCGTGCGTTTTGATTTTGCTTCTTCCCTTCCTATCGCAGCGTGTTGTTTTACCTAAAGTCTTCCTCAACAAATGAGCTATCCAACACAAAAACATTTTTAAATCGGTCCAGTCGTTCTTGAGATTAGCGTGTTCAAACAAACAAACAAAAACTCTTCAGCTTTATAATATTAGCATATATAGTAACATTATTATCATGTGCTATTTAAAAGTGAATGAGTTAGGTAATAAGCCTGTAGGCTGTTCCATATAACTAAAATCACACGACTGCAAACGCTGTCGGTTGAAAAGTTGCATTTGATTTTCGTCCGATAACAAAAAATACAGGCATCTTATACTGCACTTTTTGGACCGCCCAGAAACATATGAGTTATAAATGAGATTTTTAATCCGAGCTAATGATTGACTTATTAGTTACTCTGTTTAGTTTAAATTGAGTATAAGAGCGCTTTCACATTTAGAGTACTTGATAATTTCAAACACATATGGCAGCAGCGCCGCTATGTTAAGGATTCCGTAGCCGAATGGCAAAAAACGGAACACTTATAGTTTCGTCAAGTCTGTCTGTCCGTCCGTATGTCACAGCCACTTTATTCTGTAACTAAAATAATCACACTGTTGTTAATGGGTAGGAAGATGTTTTTGTTTTGTTAACCGCTTTACGATTCCTATACAAAAAAAATGATAGGTGAGGGGGGGGGGGGGTGGGGGTCCCAATACATGAAACTAAAACCGTAAAAATTTTTTTTAGTCAAACCTATGCGTGTCAATAGATAGGTCTTTTAAAATGACACAGAGGTTCCTAAAACGATTTTCTTTTAAAGTCTAACGTTTCATAGATAGACGCTTCTAAAGTGGTAAAATGGGCTCCCCCCCATCTTAGCACATTTTCATAAACCGCAAACATAACTTTGTTCTTCATACAAACACTATGAAACACAAAGGTATAGATTACTGTTTCCTAGTCTAGTGCTGTTTGGGAATGTTATATCCCGTATGTTAACACAATCTTTAACGGAAACCTGATACAAAACCGACCAAAATACCAGCTTTTCCGGTGCATGTGATACCTTGTAAAAGGCCCAGTCTAACACGTTTTTCAACCCGTAACGGATTGCGCGATAGCGGAATAACCTAGCTCGCCCACTCGTGATATGATCCGTGTAGTGCAGTTTTGCGAGTGCTCTCCCAAATCAACTTTCGGTCGGCCTGCAGACTGTATCGCAGATGGTTTTGGGTTTTATTGGAAAGTTGATTGGTAGATGCTTATTTTTATCGTGTGTTATATTGCAAGGAATATTTTTTGTTAGTATGCTTCAAAAGTAAGATTAGGAAATAGTAATGTGTAACTAGTAGGCAAAATGTTAGCATTATCTTATATCTTATCTTATCTTATATTTAATGTTATCTATATATATAAAAATGAATTGCTGTTGTTAGTCTCACTAAAACTCGAGAACGGCTGAACGGATTTATACACCACGGAGATCGATTAATGTAAAATTACTTGCATTAATAAACATTAAATGTAATGCACCTAAATTTAAAGTGTAAAGTGAAATATGGGTACGTTTAAATATATATATCATGCATGCGCGAATGAGGGAAACATTTAGTATTATAAATTTTCTCGACGATATCAACACTCTGACGTAGCAACGAAAATATTCTATATTTCAATTGTAAATGCGAAAATTCACGTTACCATAAACATAAATTGCATTTCAAATTTGAATAACGTTTTTTTACCAACTCACATTTAGGTTTTAATAAAGCTAGCCTTCAAAAGACTGAGAGTGAGTATTTTTCTTTTATGATGCAGTTAGCTTTTTTTTAGCGAATGTAGAGGATACGAACGAGCTCCCGTTGATGTTTCTCTGATAAAAAATATAACGTGTCATAAACATAAACGTAAAAACGGCTAAATGAGAGCCGGGTCGCGATTTGAGTTATCGCTATCAGTAAAAATACATACCATGCACTCACATTATTTTACGGCTTAGGCGACAAAATGGGATAACACTAAACTACATCGACCAAAGCACCATAATATAAAACGAAAATCTTGCTGTGGCCCGAGGTTGCCAATCTAAAACGAGACGTTTTGATAAAAGTCTTTGTAAGCTGTATTTCTAGACGAACTAACGAGCCCACACTTGAAATAACTAAACGTGGTTGCAAAACGTTTTGTTCACTCGTTCGTGTAAAATTACTAAGTGCCTACAAATAAAATGCGCTCAAGATTTTTCTGCCATTTCCACAGCACACGTTTCAAAGGAGCTTCAAAAACTTACTCTTAGTATGTTAAGTAACTTAGTTTGTACGTTTTCAGGTTCGCTTAACCTATGTTATAAAATAATGAATGCAATAAACTCTGGACTAAATACTATACTTACATTTGAGACAGAAACGTAGCCAACGAAATTTACTGAAGAATATATTTATATACTTTGAACAATTAAGCGATTCGTCTTTTAGTAAAGAGTTATAATTTGGTCGAAATAATTTTCGTATTAATTTTTAATGGAGATAACGAGATCTTATGTGATGAAACTGAAACCTCTTAAAACAAAGCACATCTGAAGGCGTTAAATTCGCTTCATTGCGTTCATCAAGTCCAATCGAGTTTCTTAAGAAAACACAATAGCACGAATTAAAATTTCGCCGAAAAAACGTTTGCACAGTCTAAAAGAGTTCCCTTTATTACCATATCAAATTGCTGGGGCCGCTACTTTTAAATTGCGTATTATTTGGCGAAAGAGGGCTCGTATTTCGAGGTCTCGCCGGGCTATATTCCATTAGGCGGAGAGCCCCGATGTGTAAGTAGCCCGCTTAATTGTTGAGTTCATGCGTGGCTCGCTTTTACGGCGCGAATTTCAGTTGAGGCAATAGCGCCTCGGGGCTTTGAGCGGCTCGCGAGTTATAACAAAAGTTTTCTGTTTCGCTGCTTGCAATGTGACGGTCGTTACCTTTCTTTCCTTGTGTGCTCCGTTACTGTGAAACAGTAAACATATTAGTGTATTTTAGGACGTTTCACATTAATACAGTCTTACTATTCCGTATTCTGAACTCAACATAATATGTACTAGATATTAAATTGAAGTGAGAAAGGCTCGTTACAACAACAACTTTTAAGCAAAGTTAAATTACGAAGCTCGTTATAATGCGTCATCAGTCGTTACCATAAAAGTTCAATTTATTTACAGCCGCTCCAATCCGACATAAAAGCTGATAGTAGACTTAAGTAGTGCCAATTAGTTCCATGTCACGTCGTCAAAGGCAAATTGGTAATCCACGAACGTTCCGCGCCGTTTACAGTGTCAGTAAACATGAACAGGGCTAATTCTGCTGATGGTATGGCCACTATTATTTTTCTTGGTGGCCGATGCGCGCAGAATTACAAGATGGGGGAGATATACATATTTGGCGTTGCTATCTACGAGTTGAGCTAGGACCGTTACCCACGGCAGGCTAGTTCTTTGATGTGTTCACGTAACAGTATTTGCAGATACGGCTGACAGTCAACTGAGTCCTGTCGACATTATATCTCGACGCGCTGTTTATTCTTACACAAAGCTGTGCTATGGTAACTGTGTTTGTGCATTGAGTCATTTTGGAAGTGGAACTGGCGGCGTATTGTGATACAACTTTTGCTGTTCATTTTCCAGGCAGCTCACTTCCGACTCAGTGTAAACGAATATTATCAGTATAATAATATACTACACTGGTACGAATATTAATATTTATGCTGTTTTATTATAATAATATAATAAAATCCATGCGAAATCGCAATACTATTTGCTAATTCGACAGTAAAGCTAAGCCGCTTACCTATCAAAACTGCATCGCATTACGCGCTCTGGCCCAGTCCAGTCCAGTGGCAAAACTGGATCATTAAAACAGATCCGTGTGAATATTAGCATTTAAACGCGTATGCCACTTTAAGTCATTCTACTCGTACAGAAAACAGTACCTGCAAAATACGGGATTTCTTCGTGGGAGACGGCCCTTATTGCTAAGGCCCACTTGCGCAGTCTATAGTTAACATAATTTAACCTGCGGCTAGAACTGTCAACGAAAAAACAATAACAGAATAATGTATTATCCCAAAGTTAGCCTTCCCGGGACCGCGCATAGACGTATGTGTAAATATCCTAACCAAAAGTTACGGGTTGTGTATATCTTAAACGTGACGTTATACTGGTTAATATTATATCTCCCATAGAAGAACTTAACTAACTAGAAACTAAACTAGCTATCTCAGTTTCTCATAGCATTGCTTTATACTGAAGCCGGATAGATTCATATCTCAGACGGTGGCCATCTCGAGTCTAACCGCAGTGTCTCACCGTTGGCAATTAGGTCACCACGCTTGTACTCTAATACGAGCCTTAAACTATTTGCACAAACGTGCCCAACCGGAGTGTGGCTTGTATTAATTAATGCCTTCTCTTTCGGGAAATAAACCGTGCAAATAAGAATTTTTACGAGCTGTTTCCCGAGCTAATAAAGAGGTCGACATTCCGTTACTGACACCTTTTGAGAGGCCTGCACGGACCCACGTTAGATATCAGCCGGCTGCCTTTGTCCTGTGTTCAGAGTAAATAGCTTAATTACCCACGTCAAAAATTATATTCGGTTTTGTTGCTGTGTGAAAAGAATATCCTTTTGTATGCATTATCTAACGTAATGGATATGTTTGAAAGCCAAATAATGAATGGTTTGGAAAAAGGAAGGCTTTAAAGGGTTATTTAAAAATATCAACCGGCTAGTATAAAAAAATGATATTCATTTTTTAGATTGGAAGTCCTCGTACAAAATAAGATGCAAAGCAATTCATGCCATTAACAATAAAAAAATAGGTTGTGTAAAGATATGCTATGCTACTTATGCTTATATTTTACTAGCAGTATGAAAATGCCCGTAGAATCTTTGAACGACTGTGAAAATAAAAGCGAGTAAGTGCCAATTAGGGGGAAAAATAATAATAAGCCAACGTGAATGAAAATTGAAATGACTGTTACAAATTATTTTCAAAATAATTGTTTGAAGTCACAGCAAACAATAGATCGTCGAACAATGGCATCTGAGTGTTTGTTCATTACAACTTGCTCCTTGAAAGATTACTTTGATAATTATAAAATACAATGAGACAAAATATTATTATTTTGATCTCTCATGTGCAAAATGAGCGCTTCAGTTCCTAATCTTCGTTTGAAATAAATACATTTAAATATTCATTGCTGATACGAGAGTGCGTTGGAGCACATTTGTTCATGATCAAAAGATAAATCCCTGGTCTTTGATGAAACACAAAATAAGGTTGAAGAATTAGGTGTAGAATATTATCATTATACATATTTTAAGCTTTACCTATCATCAGACGGAATTAATGTAACATTTCAGCCCTCACGCAAAGTTAGGTTCAAATAACATGAAGAACGCGTATAAAGCGTTGGTTGAATCTCGCACGAGATAGGGTTTTATCAATTTCATTTTTCCGCTTTAGTTGGCAACTGAAACCTTAATACACAGTCAGCTCCCGAGGGACTCTCTGTCGGCACTCGGGCTAACGTATTTTGAATAAAGGACGCTCTGATGAATGCTTGTAATTTGTTAGGTTATTCTATCCGTAAACAAAAAGGCACCTAATGTTTCGCATGCTCTAAACATACAATGAGAACCTAAAACAAGTTAATGAGCAAATTGTATTGAACAAAGTCAATGGAAAAGGATAGTTCTTTCTTCAAGTTGGTGATTTATAGTGAGAGTATGATAATTGTATGTCGCGTAGCATTCTTAGCGAATAAAATGGTAAAGAAAAAGAAAAAAATGGTGGTGATTTGCGGGTCTTAGCGTTCCGAGTCTAAATAATTTGGCTCCAGTCAACGCTACATAATACTAACGAGGAGAATCGAAATTGCTACTTTAGTTACAAGCCACAAACTTGGCAATTTGCATAATTTAGGTAATTCTGAGTGGAGAGTTGGAGTTATAAAAATCCCTTCGAGTGGAGTGGAGTCGTTAAAAAGTATGTCCATAAAATGGATCAAACGGGGCCGATCGCCGACAGATTTATAGTCGCGAGGAGTGTGTAGATACGAGTACGCCGAAATTCTAGTAACGGCGGCCGGACGGAAATCCTTTTGCAGGTTTATCGCGTGTAAAATCGACCCTCGCCGATTTGCCTTAGGATTAAGCGTGGCTCAAGAACCGCGTTCCGTGCTTAAGACGCTCACAAAAATAGATATGCCACAAACCTACTTTTTACTCGCCGCGACAGAATGAGATTCTTTCACTGCGGCCCACTACTTTGTTCGTGATCCGGAAATTTTTCCAAGCAGATTAAAACAGGAAATGTGGTCGGGGTAAGTGCTCAGACTTTTATCGTAATAAATGTACAGCACTTTAGGTTTCCGGCGAAGAATGCTGTATTTCTTTGTTCATACGAGAGCTGAAGCGTATAAAATAGGAATAGGCGCGCTAATGCAAAGTTTTTTGGACCTCACATGTAGTTTTTACGATGCTTATCAACACAATGTCTATACTGTTCCATAGTTTTGCGTCAAAGTCTATGACGTGAGCGGTAGAGTTGTTATGTTTACGTCCATTGGTGTTTTTGTAGTGCGATGTTAAATGTTTTCTTTTGGAAAGGAGTTGTGAATACGAAACAATGTGTTGCGATAGCGCGCTGGGTAGGGTAGTCGTGGCTTGGTAGCGTCTGTGTTGTCTTGATAAGAAAACGTTATGGCTATTGCTGACGGCCCTCCCCGGGGCCTTCGTGCGTAACAACATGTAAGGCGGGTTTTTCTCTGGAGTCACTTTTAATCTACGCTCTAATTTATTGCGACAGAGAAACACAATGTTTTCGTCTAGTGCAATACGTTCAGCAGTTACGCCGGAATGGTTAAACGTGTTTGTCTTATCTCTTACTTACATATAAATAGAACCTAGCGAATCGACAAGATAAGGTTTGAACGGCTTTCAACAATAACACGAGTCATTGTTATTGTCTATAGATATTTCTGGCTGTGGCTGTACGTTATTCCCTACTGGCGGGAATGCGGGTGAATATTTCGGTCTAAATCGTGTTCCCCACAGGCCGTAAGAAAATATAGACCTAAGTTACCTAGCGCCGACTGCGACCGATTTTAGAGAATTCGCGTGTTGGGCGCGAGTTCGTAAATCACTCTGAATAATGCGACTCCATTTTGGGTTTGCTATACCTACCGACTATAGTTGCGCACTTTTAAGGATTGCTTGAAAAACCTTTTCACTTGAGTCCCTGTTACTTAAACATGACATTAGTAAAGCCTCAATAAGCAATAATAACGATGTGTTCATTCTATCTACTAAAGAAAAGTAAGTTAAGTAAAAACTACAAATGAAATATTTCCAATATTTTTGTATACGTATTAGAATCCAAAACGCTTAACCAATGCGTAAAACCGTTTCATTGAAAATACGTACGCTGAATTATCGTATGTTCGTATTTTAATGTATGCACGAATAAAATGTTGACTGCATACGCATGTAATGTAATGCTAGCATTATGGCGGGTTAAACTTTGTTTATCTTTGTTTTATTCCACAAATGGACTCAACTCGAATTATGAAGCATAAAGTTTTAAAACAACTAAATCAAAATAATCCCGTTGTCTCTGGGTAAAAGTTTTGTATGATTTTTTGGACAAACTTGCATGCGCTCCAAGTTTCCGAAACTAATTGTAAGTTGTGCTGCAGCTGATGTTTGTGACGTGCACTCGGCACTATTTGTTATGGAACTTGTACCAAAATATACAGATGAATTTTATTTTTAAAACGAAATAAGTCTCTCGAAATCACATTCACATAGATAAAAGTATGATAGAGAGGAATAAAATGTAAATGTTAACTAAATCTTATGTTAAATAAACGTTTATTCTGTACTTATTTTATCAGTTACTTCTTTCCTATGCTTCGAACGTAGAGCACAGTGTGAAATATTTTACATGCTATATAGGTTGTTTTTTTCTTCTAGTGATTCGTCCGTCCGTTAAGCATTCAAAAAGTTAAATGCTTTAAAGCCGAATAGTGAAATTAAATAACTCAAAATCAATAAGAACACGGTGTTATTTTGTGCATTAAGTAAGCAGCCAATATATCTCTAATTTTTTTTATTATTGAATGCAAATAGCTATCAAGTCATATTATTCCGGTTTAACACAGAGTTTGTGATTGAACACAGTGGGAACCACTTACTGTGCCAACATTCTCGTGCGTCTAAACTTGCATTAGTTATGAATCTTGCAACTTGGTAGTGACGTGAAGTTTGGTGGCTGAGCGTTAAGCTATTTATTCCAATCTGCTTGACTTAATACCCTACATGTAACGTTTTGTCTTATACCGTAGTCTAGTAGTCTATCGTAGTCTTGTAGTCATTTGCACCGTATGCAAATGACTACAGTACTGTGATAAATAAATGTTACCGTGAATACCTCCGTATATCTTATACCTTCACTTTCGTTTGACGTTTCATGCAGTTAAGGGGCTACCCGGATTTTTAGCGCACTTACTAGCGCCACTTTAGTAAAAAAATCATAAATCGTTAAATAAAAGACCAATCAAAAATCTGGTAGATACGATTGTAGTACAGGTTCTATAGTTTATTTAGTACGTTTAAATTGTTTCTAAAGTAGTTAACTGTAGTTAGAGTTAGAAAAACTGCTAAATATGGCCACTTTTAGCATTTTTGCTAACTGTAACTGCAGATAACTGTGTTTAATTGAACTTAAACATTGTGTCTAAACCACATAATCAGAGCTGCAATCGTATCTACCAGATTTTTGATTGGTCTTTTATTTAACGAGTTATGATTTTTCTAGTAAAGTGGCGCTAGTGTGCGCGGTAAAAATCCGGGTAGCCCCTTAAATGAAGATTGTATGATCGAGGGTTGTTGTAAACAACCAATTAAATAACTCAAGAATCGACAATATGAGTTAGCATTTTCTGGACTGTCTGCTTAAACACGAACCAAATTAAAACTATTATATAACGACGTCGTCGTACCTGTTTCATTATTTCGTGATCGCTACTACTCAACCCCAAGAGGATCGAATTGACGTTGATTTCAGTTAATTAAAGCGGCATAAACTGAAGCTAGATTTAACTGCACATTGACCGTAAAATTGGCGGCAGTTAAAAGATAGATTAGTCGTTACCATGTGACCATTTTGACCTCTGAGACAGCAACTTTCAAATAGCCAATTAATAACAGCTTGAACATATATATAAAAAATAGGACACCAATCACAATCATTGCTTTAATCACAAAGTGAGCAGTATATATTTGTTGAATAAACTGAACTTCATAAGATGAAAAATGTAGTACTCGTATTTAACATTAATAGGCACGTTTTAGCATATTGTTCGTTGTACTGACTTGACTTGGTTTTACCAATTATAGTGGAGAAGCGTCCCTACTAAATTGGTTAAACCGGGTCTGTTAAAACGGTAAGTAGCTTATCAAGCAACATCAGAGTTAGCAACTAATAAGCTTATCATTATCAGCTCTTACCATAAAAATATGATCGTGCGTAGGTTTCATATAAAATCCGACGATGCTACTTGCAATAAAGTCATTTCTTATCATCCTAAATATTTGCTCTAAGCTGTCTGTTCAAAATGTGTTCAATCTTCTTGCTGTGTCGCAATCGGTTTTACGAGTCTGCCGGCAGAGACGCATTAGTATTCCTTCAGCAGCCGCACGGATGATCGGAGGTGCACAAGTTTTGTTTCTTTATTG
The DNA here is from genome assembly GCA_963924145.1 of Pyrausta purpuralis. Lineage (NCBI taxonomy): Eukaryota > Metazoa > Arthropoda > Insecta > Lepidoptera > Crambidae > Pyrausta > Pyrausta purpuralis. The sequence continues at coordinate 16,412,392 of OZ001653.1, read as the reverse complement.
TTTCAAGACGATCATTGAAAATATAGGATCCGTACAATATTAAAGTGTATATTCATCCTCAGACCGTAGGTATTTGCTAACAATGGTGAGGCACAGTTTTTATTAATAATCAATTAAAGATAAGATGGAAAGTTGAACTCATTACGTACAGATTTCTAAAAGTCATACGAATCAACACATCACGTTATGACTTCTTGTATATTAATTTTAAAATGATTTAATGTTTTTTAGGTATTATCAACCATACCTCAAAAACTATGAGACTGATTTTGATGCAACGTATACTGTACCCTTACATAGAATATACCTGATGGAACTTAAAAAGAATCAGACTACTCGTTTTCGAAAAAATCCGTGCACAAACATACACACATTTAAATATACAAGCATACAAAAATACATACATTTACAAAATTAAGCACACTTATTTGAAAGCTTTATTAGATCAACATACTCAAATATTATAAAAGTCCAACGATATCACATACATACACATTGAATTGATTACCTAGTTTTTCGGTAGTCGGTCGGTCGGTACAAACATTTATATTAGTTAAGTTACTGCAGGTAAAGTCTAATATGTCTTTGTGTTAACACTTGTATGTGTTAATTGTTGCGTATTTGAGTTATTGATGCATTTCAAATGGTGATGTAGTAATGTTGTGTCTCTTAGCTTCCAATCTGCCCTCTGTTGCCGATTTGTGGAAACTAAACGCCTGTAATAGTAACAGTGCCGGTCTAGTCGCCATTTCCATTCATTAGATAGAACGTATACATTGCCAAGGGGTCTTACTTTGTGCACTCCAGTCCGAAGCTTTGACCACTGTAGAGGTAGTCCGGGTGATAAGGACAGCTACGAAATTGGATCAAGAGTAGGGTCACTGAAGATTGAGACCATAGTTTACAGGCATTTGTCACAATCACCAATAAAGCAGCCAGTTCTCCTAGAATACATTACTGCTATGCCTGTTATTGTTATGTAGACATATAATAGTAGATGACGGGATATCAATTTGTTGATTTTTTTTCTCCTGCATCTGTAAACACTATCAAGTTTCGACAGTGATATAGGTGGTATAAGCTGAAATGAAACTATCCATTTATCTTTACTCTGATAAACACACACAATGTATGATCACATGATTAATTGGCAACGTACCCAGTAACAGAGAACGGATTTGATGGCAGGGAAACAAAGTTGTTTTCTCTTTATCTTTGTTTTACATACACAACATGTCCCTGACAATGTTTTCACAGGCTGCGATATCATATTTCATAAAGTGCTAAAGCGGACTATCCTCTGAAATAAGATTACCCAAGGTTTAACAACCCAGTCAGTTAGCTAACGGCTCTATTTCAATTTAGGTTTACGTAAGTACATTAATTTACATTTTAAATGTAAGTTTAATACGATCCCACTTTGGACACACCGTACATATTACTTGGGTAATCCGTAAAGAGATACCTCGACCACACCGCCTTTAATATTTTAGTTGGTTTTTAATTAGATGGTAAGAATTTTAGAAGTTTAGTGTTGTTTTCAGTTGAATGCTAGGTATTTTATAATTACTGACTTTCTGAAGAAATTAAAAAAATAATGTGTGTCATAGCACTGTATGTGAAATAGTAAACAAAACGCTTAAACTACAGCTTTAAACAAAGATTAAGCCATAGTATTGAGTAGTATGAAAATATGCTAAAAATTATCTGGCCTGTTTCAAAATGTAATAATAAGTTTGGGTTAGCGTTGTCTATCCATATTTCTTAAAACATAATTCAATTTAAATAAATATTATTTACCACCACATTAATTAACTAATCGGGTAACAAACAAGGCAATGAGTTACTAACATTGTGATAATATTTGCTTTGTACTCCACACTAGGCGACGCCTGTGTCGTGAAGGCCGATATGTATGATTTACAATTTTAAAACATAGTTCAAATAAGAAAATAAAGTGAAGTAACAAGGAAATAACTCAGATTTTAGAAATTAAAAAAATAATGTGTGTCATAGCACTGTCTTGCGTTAAAATGTTCAATCGAAGATTGTTTAGCAAACCTTGTCCGATGTCTGAAAATGAAGTTACTTATTTGAATTATTCATTGGTATTAGTTATTTATCTGTAGAAACAGGCCCTTAACCTGAGTTAATGGCAACATATATATATATATAAATGGCAAAGTACAAGTAACATGAGAGTCATCAACCGTGTTAAGAGAACTTGTAACTTCCCTTCACAAGTAGTTTGAGGTGTGGATAGAGAACTTTCAATACATTTTATGCGACGCTTTGTTCGCGCTCTGAATATCTTATCAAAGATCAGCAATTCGCACGTAACATGTGAATCGAAATGACGTTTTATTTTAAGGAGCTCAAGGCATACGGAGACTTTTGTGAGAAGGATACCATTGGGATTTCCTTTTTTTGCATAATAACTACATCTGGGTAGGCACGCTGAACAAGTCTCTGAGGAATGGGCTTGTGGCGGCATGTGGAGTGCTTTTAGTACGTGAGAGAAATTAATATTCTATGATAGTACTTCTGAAAACTGAAACTACTCTGTAGACGATTTTGAATTACTCACACAAGTGGTTAAATAGTGAGTACAAACATAGTTGCCACAATCTGTAAGTTTGGTTGCTACAAAGTATGTCATAGTAAATTGCTTTTTTGAGGTTTGGATTTTAAATAAATAAATAATTATTATTATAAAATAAATGTTATATCTTGGGGTTTCACAAAGATTGTTCAATTTTATGAGAATAATTTGCAACCTGTAAACATTAATTGGGAGGAGATAAAAATACACAGGCGACAAAAGTGAATTTAGATTCGCCTCAATTTTAAAATGGTAACTAGGTAGATATTTTTATCAACCCGTAATACTTGTGTTAATAATGCAGTATCCCAGTTAGTGAGCTGCTCCCGTATCTCCATTTTAAAGCTAAATGAAAGGATAAGTGTAATAATTCGCTAATAGGGTTCTCCAAACAGGGTGCCGCGTGACTTGGATCCGTTCCAATGGGTTTTGGCCTAATGCCAATTGAATCTTCTCGCCTTTAGCCTGTAATACCGGCTCTGAATGTCACACAGTGGGAGCAAATGTCCACCAGTTAGCTCTTTAATTAGTTCAATCTGATTATGAATTCATTACCACTTTAATGCACTGCAGTCAGCAGCGTTGTTTTTATTTAGCATTCTTTTTAAACTTTCGCGTTACATTATACTATCACAAATAAGCTTGCTTTTTAGTTGCATACAAAGGAATTTGCATATTATACTAGTTTGTTGGATTATATAAAACTTAGGAAGTCATCATCGTCAATCATATACAGTCGACAGCAAATCAGGTTACCCAATTATGATGCAAACTAGCCCTTATTACAACTACATAGATACTGCAGTGTTTACCTTGACGTGCTGTTGTCTGTACATAACCCGATGTCTTTTTAACGTGCACATGTCATGGTCGTTACTGAATTCTGGTACCCACTTATGTGAAGCTATTTTGGTGATTTAATCAAGCATAGATAGGCAAAATTGAGTGTATGTACCTAGTTTTAAGAGCAAAATAAAGAATTGGATAAGTATTAAAACAAAACGTGTCCAGATGGGCCCAAACTACAACGGATGATGTTCCTATTTTGATCCAGCGTGATCGTCTCTTTCACTCCTGAAAGTTTGTCAGAGCGAGAATGAATGAAGGTTAGTACGACAAACATGGACAACGTCCATCAGAATAGAACTTAGTGGTTTTAGTGCGATTGTATCCAGGCGTCCAACACACTTTTCCTTTGTGAATTGAGAGCGTTGGAACAAAAAGCCGGGCAAAACCAAGGCGTTTCAGTTACTAGACCGTTGATTACAAATCAATCTATAGTACACTCGATTTCGATTCGTTCGGCAAAAAGCCAGGAGCGTCGGATGAATTAGCATTTGCCAGTGTGGAAGATTGAAAATGCAAAATGGAACGCCGGAATTCACCTTCATTATTAGATACGGTTTGCGCGAAATCAATGTAATGATAATACAAAGTTACCTTCAGTTTAAAAGTATAGTCTACTTAAGGGTCGAATTAAATCAAATTATTTTACTGCAGGATTATAGGTTGTTTTACAACAGATGTTAGTGTGTAATATTGGGCACACTGTAACAGCTTAAACTGCAACTTGTGTGGATGATAAATATTTATGATTTTGTGAGTTTCGAAGAAAAACTACTTTAGCTAAATGTCAGAATGGCTATTTAAATGACCATTGGTTAAGCTAGTCTTTCTTCATAGCACACGCAATCGCTATAATATTTAACCGCTGGTAAAGAAATTTTACTGTCACTATCGATGCAGAAATTGGGCCTTAGTCTTCAATAGTTGGACGTCTTCCAAAGATAAACTCGCGGCATGATATAGACTCGAAAATGCAACTTATATCATTGCATTTTATTTTCATAATGACAACCATTATGCTCCATATAAAATTTGACAGTTATCTAACTTTTCTTGAAAGTTTAACGCGTACCAAGCACTTATAATAAGTCATTCCACGAGCGAGTCCAGTTTCAAAATAACTTAATTCGTGCGACGTTAGACTTAATAGCGCATAAATACAGCAAAAGACGACCTTAATTCCTAAATCCTACTGCAGTTAATTGTACAGTACCACCTGCAATTGCATCACAGTCAAGTGAATGCAGCATTGCACAATACTGTTAGCTCGCTTTAATTAGGTCTGTGTCGACGGCCCAAGCATATGAGATGGCTGAGCAAATGATATTAGCTCGTTTGACACAAATACATTTACTCACATAATTTCAACAATATATCTACCTACCTACTTATTTTGTAAAATTAAACATAACTATTAAAATAATAAGTTCATTCAAAATATTCATTGTTGCATTTCGGTGAATTTCGTCAACTTATTTTGTTTAGGACTGATTTTTGAAGAGTCAGATAAGAAATATTCGTCTAATAAAATACAATTTGGGTGATTTTAAAACGTCACCTAATTGTCAGCAATCATACGTAATTGTTATATTTTTAAATTTATCGCTTTGTAATTTATCAGTCTGATAAGTTTTATCTGACCATTGACAAATCGGCCCTTAGGGAATTAATAAACTATACTTAGCTAAAATATCTTATGAAGTTATTTGTGGCCCACTGTATACCATTAAAAGTTAGTTACGCTCTTGGACTTTAAAGTACTCCTTATGTTAAAGAATTTGGTTAAAATTCTAATACTTGTAATATGTTCTGAAACTAATAGTGCTTTAAAATAATATGAATACCAAATACTTAGGAAAACACAAAAGAAGAAAATATTATAAATTCAACTGGAAATATCTAATATGATTGCTGTAATTGGTTTCCGGTCTCAAAGATTCCTTGCAAACATTCACTGGGAGAAATATCTCCGAGACGTTCGTAATGGTAACGGAATATTACGATCGGAATTATGTTTTGAATAAAATATTGTCTTTCCTTAACTTTTCTAGGAATTATAAGGTAAATATATGACATACTTACCGGTATTTACTCAACCGGTTATTGTGTAGACGTTCCGTTTTGCCACAGTAACGTCGAATTTCACATTTTTAATTAGTTCTGGTTAGTATTAACCGTCCGAAACAAACGAAATAACGTTCCATATTTTTCCTTGACCTGGTAGTGATTTTTAAAAATCAAACTGCTCTTTGACTCTTTAATAATTGGTATCAGAACGTGCCTAGTTCAGTTTCTGACTTCTATTCAGAAAACATTTTCTTTACACAACATAAATAGAAGTTTTTGAATGCGTAGATTTTAAGTTTATTTTTTATATTGCATGTCTTATTCATAAAGATGAAATAAGAAACCAAAAATCTGCGCACGGGCGGGACTCGAACCGACAACTTCTTGGCTAACCGAGCCAAAAGCTCTACCAAATGAGCTACCGTGCTGTCGGTCTGACCTTTCGAAATTTGTGGTCTCTTTTGGATACGTCATTACGTGCTATGTTTCGTGAAGTTGCTGGTTCGAGTCCCGCTCGTGCGAAAAGTTTCGGTTTCTTATTCCATCTTTATGAATAAAAAATATGACACTGTGAGTGTTAAAAACAATCTCAATTATTGTATGTCTTAGTGTTATTTTTTCCTGTTTGTTTGTAAAGCAGCAAATAAATTGAAGTTAGCTAACTTCTATTATGTTTCGATGCCTATTGACTCGTATCATGAAATGCAAAGAGCTAAAGATTTGCAAATGACCCGAGTTTGCTGCCGCTATATTGCGCACCTCGATGCGATGCGACGCCGCGAGCGGGCGGAATGCGCCAACTATGCCGGATGCTCCTACGTCTCGACCCATATATATTTTACACATAAAAATGTCTTAGCCGCGTCTGCATCTGCAAATGAGTAGTAGTAAAAAAGCCATAATACGATATTCATTCGTACAAAATGTATATTTTGATGAGGCATAGACATAAAGGTCCATTTCAAATGTACGAGTAACATAAAATATTTTGACACATTTCATGCACGTAATACCCAGCCAATAGTTCATTAAAACAATGGCATTTGATCCTGAACGTTATCAAACTGATTTAAAACGATTTAAGCTACACTAGTTGCGATTAATGAAATCACTAAACAAATTGGATGCGTTCGTTACTGTAATTCAAATTTGAAATATTTATTACATAGTTATAATTCCTGCGTTTTAAATGCGTATGTGGCGTTATTTAGTGGAGGTTGTGAGAGCTAAAGCGCTACAATATTTCGTAGCAGTAGTAGGCACTACGCCGTAGCTTTCGTAGTAGTCTACGACATAAATTCGTAGTCGCATAAAACTTCTTTTATCACAATGGATTCAAGCCAAAAGAGGAAAAAAATGTGTGAAAAATAATGAAAGCCTGAGTAACGGTGCCAAGTCTCAATCAAAAAGCAGTTGCGCGGCTTTGCGCCGCAATGTTGCCTAAGTTGTGCGGTTGGTTGGCGCGATGGCGTGTTAGACTGACGTCTTTGTTATCCTTCTACTGATTCTCACATAATGTTCATCCTAAACTTTTCAAAGAGCTAAATGCTCTGATTCTGGTGCACAAAAACAAAGGAGTCTCATATTATCTTCCAGTTGTTATCAAGTAGATCTTCTTTTAAGAATTGTTTACCTAATTTTGAATACAACATTCATGAATTGTTATGAAATTCCAAAATACACGCTTACTTAGTTACGAGTTCAGATCTGTTTTTTGAGGTCTTAATTGTTGCTTCGGCATGAAACGAATGCCGTGAATGTAAGTTCCTAGAAATATTTTCGAAGAGATCGTATGGAGCCAGAGCGTTACTACAGTTTTGACGATACTGCCAATCGAGAGAAATTGCTGTAGGCTCTTTCCCACGTCGTGACCGTAAAATCATACCGTGAACAATACGTGTTTTGAGCAAGAAGTTCGAGCAATGACGTGCCTTGTTTGACAATTACAGATGGGAATTTTTGGTACGTAAGCTTTTATATGTAACAAGAAGCTGTAAATGGAATTTATAGGCGTGATATATCAAACGAATAATAGCAGTGCTATTTTAAATGTTAGTGTTTTTTATAATGGCAAATAAAAACATGACGATCACATTAATTTTCAATACTTCATTATTTAAAAATCGAACTTGTATTTTTAAATAACGAACTTTTTACTAAGGGCAAAAATGGCGTATTTTGTTACGCACAGTGACATTACGAAGGACTTTATTGGACTTTTATCTAGGTTAGCATGTTCGGAAAAATTGGCTTGCCCTTTGTCAGAACACGCTAAAAGTTAGGCTCCTTAACAAAGTTATGCTCTTGAACAAAAGTTTAGCTCAGTTTCGGATAATTCACGGAGAGTATTTATGTAATATAACTACTTAAGGATAACTTGTATTATCGTAGGTACGCTTTAACAGCGCAATTCTTACCTAATTAATTATATGTTTCTCAATTCTGCAAGATTAGAAACTTCTGGTTCCCATGTTTTATTTATCAGGTTGGATTAATTCAGTGTCTTTTAACATAAGTAAAGTAAGTTTTATTGCAAATTGTAGTAAGCACGCGAAGCAATCATGATTTAAATTACGTCACTGGCCAGCTTTAAAAACATCCCGTTGGTTTCGCATTTCATCAGTTTTGCAACACAAAAGCAGTAAATCTCGGAGAGACATTAGGTATTGTTAGCGGGCTGGCGCATTCGATGCTACGACTAAATGGGCTCCCTGGCTTTGCCTGCGATATTTATCGATGATATTACTGCCCGCCTTGCGTTTAAGGTCGGGGATATTGCAGCACTCAATTAATATGAAGTCGGCAGAATAAGACAAAAATTAAGCTTTATTATAGATCTAAATGGAAACAAATATCCATATATTGTATATTATGATATGCCAGAATATAAAGTGACTAATTTAAAATATATCTAAGATAGAACCTATTAACAATACAGTATACACAAGGGCCATGTGTAAAGTTTCAGCTTATTCCAACTCTACATGTTTTTAAAAAACTCAGAATCTAAGTTAGTCGAAGAAAATAGCCGCACTGCAGTTTCGAAAAATCCCTTACAGCTTGTAAAACATGCTCTGTGATTGTAAAATTGGAACGTGCCTTTAATTTTATTTCTGTCACCGCTCAGGGCAAAACTTCGGTCGCTAACGTTTCAAAACTACGAACAGCATAAACCAGGACGTTTCTATCTCATAACAAGTTTCGAGAGGCCGCCCGGAGGAGATGAGTGCATAAACTTGCCGACGACACACAACTTCATAAAGATGAAATAAGAACCAGCAACCTTTTGGCTAACCGGGCCAAACGCTCTTACCAATTGATCTACCGTGCTGTCAGTCCGACCCTGCGAAATTTGTGGTCTCTTATGAAAACGTCAATTGCGTGACGCTTAGCGCCATCTAGCCGTCTGTTTGTGAAACAGATGGCCCAAGCAGTTATTCTTTACAGAATAAATTCATACGTCACGCAATTGACGTTGCAAAGGTTGCTGGTTCAAGTCCCGCCCGTGCGCAATTTTTGGTTTCTTATTTCATCTTTATGAATATAAAATATGACACTGTGAGTGTTAAAAACATTCAAGAGACACAACTTGTTTCGTCTGGGGAATAAACTCACTAGCGCAAATTCGAAAAAGCTCTGAAGTAATACGTCCGTCCTTTTTAAACATCAAAGGGAGGAAAGGAGGCCACAAAGTTTAGAGATACGGGACGTTTTATCCGTAAATGTTTGCCGCTCCGATAGCGACGGAGTTCGGAATTACTGGTAACGTTGGCAAGTGACATTGCTTCCCAGCCTATGCAGAACGTCTTAATTGCTCGTTGTAACTTCTGTCTATTCAGGTGTACTGTATAAACTATACTGCGATGTTTACGGAAACGCAGAACAGTAACAATGCTAAACTTTATTAGCGCATGTAGTCCGAAATTTCAGTGGAAAGTCAGTGTGTTATCACATTATTTACTTTCGCAGTGTTAAACCTGAGGTTTTAATAGTATGAAAGTAAAACTCAACCAAAATAATATAAATTGCACTTGTAAAAAGCAACTTTGGCTTTGTGACAGACGAGGAATCGAACCCCGTGTCTTACCCTATCCGGGCGAATGCCTATAGCACTCGGCCACCGCCACATTAGCAAGCCTGTTGAATTTGGAACGTCGTGAGATGTCATCAATGTTGCGAGATTGCTCTTACAATATCCGAAAGAAATATTTTTACAAATATTTAACTATCGTTTAAGATGAACAGCCAAAGCTGGTTTTTATAAGTGCAAGTTATATTATTAAGTTTGTATCGTGATAAAATACTATTAAAAAAAAGACTTCCTTCATCTTAACCGATTGTTAAATATTTGTAATAATTTTCTTCGGATATTGTGAGATCAATTTCGCAACATTGATGACGTCACGCAGCCTACGCGTTAAAGTAAGCACAAAATCATTTTTCAAAATCTCAACCATATTAAGGTGGATACGTGGTCATTAATTCTGCCCTATTCTATGAACGGTATCTGTCATACCATCCAAACCGTTGGCTGTATTGAGACGCAGGCCGACAGGCATGTAGCCTCCGGAAGTGTGCGACAGAGTAATGGCCCGCGTTTCCTAGCTACGATGACAGTACCGTTGCTGCGATCTCCTAATGTCACTCACAAATCATAATAATCTCCTTTACATGCTGATATCACACGATAATCGCATCTCTGTTCGCATCGCACGACACGCACCGCATGACAATCGCATTTAATGCTCAGACATTTAAAAATAACAAACAGACGTTACCAAGTTCAGTAAGTACAGTGCTGCTGTTAAAAGGTCGCCTTCGTTAACTACTACAACAATACTCTAACTAGGTCTGTTTTGTACTGAAGTTATATGTTCACAAATGCTTACTTTGAAACAATGAAATGTTTCGCATACGAGTTCCTACTCAATACCGGCAGTTTAATTAAGCTGTTAAACTTTGTTTAAATTCTGCAAATAGCGATGTATTTAAAAGTTGAGCACGTTTATCTCGAGTTTTTTTTAGTTGTTTGATAACAGATACTACTCGTGTCTGATGATGGTAAGTAATGAGTCCGGAGTATAGAGGCGGGTATCGTTTGGCGAGACAAATGAATTAATAATGGAAATGGATGAGGGAACTAGTTGAAAAGTTATGAAAAGCCCGTAGTGTTCGTAATTAGCGTTATAGATTTAGAGGGACTGGTGTGATGTGATGTTCAACATCACTTTAGATATGATTAAGGATCTGTGAATATTAGAGTAGAAATCCAATAAAAAGCTTAATAACCAATCATATTATATTAAGAACAATGTCATTGTATAACACAGAATATGGTTTAAGTAGCGTGTATTTTTTGTCAATTTTTGTTGGTCAGAAAAATAAATTTTATAATTATTTTTACCCCCTATAAACTTACCCCGAAAACTTCCAAGTTATCTGCGCCTGAATCGTGTAACCTATGAATGCAGAACTCCCATTTGTTAGATGGCGAATTCAAATTTATCAACCCGATTATTGGAGATAGCTCCTGGCCAAAGGTGATTTGTTCTGGAAGTTTGATTCGCGAGTCCCTAAGGCTCGATGAACTCCGTTCGACCTCAGGAAAAAGGGCCCGTGTGCTGCCGCAATTAATTTGCTGGGCTCGTTTTAATTACTTCAGGAGAGCGAAAGTTTAAAGCCTACATTTAAGTGTGGTTAAAACTTCCGTTGTGTGAACAGATTAAAGCCCTGTTGTGTGATCGATAGTTATCTTGAATAATAGTAACATGTCTTAACCAGTGGTTAAATATTTTCGATTGAGCGTTATTGGAAGAAGAAATAGTTTTACCAAATGTCGAATCCCGCAAGCGATAAATGTTTGTGTGATGAGCACGAACATTTGTACCTGAGTCATGGATGTTTAATATGTATTTAAGTATTTATGGGAGACGCCGCCGTCATAATCTTTGTCTGGTATTCGTAACACAAGGAAGAAAATTCCTTACTTTGAAACCATGACAATTGGTGTGTTGTCTGGCGCATATTTATTTATTTATTTATTTAATCTACTGGTCTTTAAAATCATTGCAACAAAAAGTCAATAACATAAAATATATTGTTCCATTGATAGCCTGACCTTTAAAAGGTGTTGCTTATATGGTGATTACACGTTGTGTTGTGCGTAATTTATTAAATTTCTACTTAGAACTTTCATTCCAACATTAGTGCTCCCAGAAGAATCCTTAACGCATATATTTTTGATGATATACATGTAACGACATACATATGTACATTTGTGTGTAGGTAAATATATCAGTATTCAAATATTATACAACATTCTAGTGCAACGAAACCTTTTTATAAGTCTGAGTATGATCTTTTTGCTACTAAGTGAGCGGACTGTCCAAGTCTTATTTACGAGTATTTCTTATTTGTCTGTTACAAACTCTTAGTCCTCTGGGCACTTAATCTCGTAATTTGGCTCATAATCTCGGAAGGCTCTTAGTCATAATGAACAGATTAAAAATTCTGGCTTTAGTAATTGCTTAAGTGCTTAAACCAGATTTCCTTGCGCGCATCAAAATAAATTTGCGAGGCAATATTTATTTTAAACTTCATCCCAATTTGTTTAACGTTAACATTGGCTGGCAATAATACAAAACCGCTGTTTGCAAATCAGATCGTGTATTAGTTTTGACGATTGCTTTGGTTAAACAATAGCTTTGATATTTATTGTTATGTGTTTCACAATTGTAAAATATATTTCAATTGTATTCGTGTACGTTTCGTGTTTTGATGTTAAACATGACATTCGTTAGTTGCAATCTGTTGTATTTCATTACTAATTTCTATAAAACTTTGTCTTTCACATGTATTTACCTTGTTAGAGTGATAAAATATATATTATGTGAACTGCTATCGTACAAGAAATGCTTCGCTATGCCCAAATTCCTGTCGTGATTCTCTGTTCATTTACTTAACAAAACTTTCTGAAACAAAATAGACAAAGCGTATATTGGACGAAATACTTTAGCTATTCGCAATATTGGAGACTGCAAGAATTTTCATAAAATCGAATAGCGCTGCCGGATATTTAATAAAGCTGTATGTATTCAAGATTTATTATTACTAGCCTTTGTTCAACGACAAAAACTGACCGCCGGCGAAATTAGCTTTAAAATTAATTATTTGAGCTACCAAATACTTTGCACATAGTAATAAATTTCCAACATTGCTCCCTTAATATATTATATCCTGCTGCGCTAGACTTATGCATTTGGGTCATCGAAATATGTATACTGTGGTACAATTTCGGTAAACAGGAGCTCTATTTTGATATCACTTGCTTGAAGATGGCGCGTGATTTTCGTTCGAAAGCAAACTAAAAATCAACGAAAACCAAGCAAAATCTATACGTGAATATTCACAAAATTATGCAATATATTGTATAATCTCTCTTGTGTGAAATTAAATTATTTTTAAATCGAAAATTCACAAATAAGAATAATTATAATTAATTAATGAACATTCCACGCCATTTATCGCGACTGTTTCGAATCAAGGGCCCCAGACTCAAAACGGCAAAGGCTCTATCACTTTCTCTATTTATATCAAATCGATAAAAGGCAATTCACAAAGCTATTAAAAAGGTATACTAATTCATTAAGTATCGAATAAAGGAATTTTCAATAATGCCTATTCACCAAAATACATTAAACCAAATATTTACACAACTTTCGTCTCATAAGGGAACACCTAATAACAATGCTTATTTTTCTGACTTCAGATGATAAATCTTCATTTCGAATAGGTGCGGTCTCATATTACGCATGCATGAATTCGCAGTTTCCGTTCATATTCCATGATTTAAGTTATAATAGTAAGCTGGAGCTGGTAATAGTCGCCTATTCCGTTCCTCATGTGCCCTCATTCTATACTCGGATCCCGCATAAAGTTTCATGGGTAACTTATTGCGTATTTGTGTTGGAAACCTATTACAGAGCATTTTCGTTTTTACCTTTTACTTTATCCAAGAAAAAGCATGCAACCAGAATTTTAATTCGTAACTTATGGTATTGAGCCCTTCGTAAATTTTGTTACGTTTTTATTCCGAAAAAAGTCCGCGGGGACTTGGGGATTTAGGAATAATTAAAATTTCTTGTTTAATTAGATTTCCTTCGAGATACGGAAAAAATGTGTGTTAAATAAGCTAAGACGCTTTAAGGAGAGGTCGGGGAATTTGATTACATCTTGTAAGAAATTAGGGTAATCGATGATCATTTGCATTTTTTTACCAATTTTATTAAATAAAACCGTTTAAGATAATGGTTTAAGAATAAAATTAAATTTTCTTACCAATTGAAGGAAAAATCGTTTTTTATACGGGACATTATATACAAGACTATGGTAGTTTTGGAGTACAAAAGTAACTTGAAATTCCAGTAGCTACTTATAGTACGCAGTTCATATTGTAAATATTCACTTATATCTAGGCAAAAAGTGGAATAACCCGATATAACTTGAATGGAATGATAAAGGAGAATTGTATACTATTGTGCGTCGCTATGCGGTATTGAAAACAAATACGACTATGTACGTTAGTAGGTTTCAAGTCCTTTGTAAGTGTTCCGATGTAGCTTAGTAAGTGTTGACACCCACACACTATTGATTTACCTTCAAACAATGAAGAAACTGGTATTTATCAGATGAAGCATTGTCAAGTTGATATAAACTCAGTTTTAATATTTTGTAGCATGTTACTAATAGTTAAAATATCATTTTACATAAAACTGTGAATAGTGACATAATAAAATAGTACATGTTTTGTTAAATAAGTAAAACTTTAATATAATTCATACTTGGGGATACTGGATTGGGTTGGATGGCCTAGATAAGTGACTTTCCGTACTGCAAAGATGTCGTTCGAATAGGACCTGTAAAGAAGGATCTTACGTAGCAATATCTGCATTGAAATATACGGAGAAAAAATATTGTACCAAAAGTTTAGAATGTTTTAACACTCACAGTATCATATTTTATATTCTTAAAGATGAAATAAGAAACCAAAAATTACACCATACCATTATGACCTATTCATGTACGTATTTTGTTGTATAAACATTAACTAGCCACAAGTGGGAGTGTATCTGTTTGTTAATTACAAAAATCTTTCTTCGGGTCTTCACATTTATAGCCTTGTAACTCCTTTTCAAAAACAAGTTTTAAGCTTGTAGTTTTTGCTCAATATTATGAAAAAGAATTTTGTAACAGAAAACTTTTAATAACATTTTTAAATGCGAAACTTTTTACAAGTAGGCCACATACTATCGGATATTAAGTATGAAGACAGCTAGATGTGATGACCGGTAATATCCTGGACATCAATCAGAGCTAAAAGCGGACCAAGAGTTGGATAGCTTTTAGATTTCAAGAGGCTTGTTTAGTGTTTTTAGTAGATAGAGATCAGTACATGTAGTGTGAAACAAAATCTTTATTAAATAATATTTCAGAATTCTTTCATAACAACCTACAAAGCTTATATGCTCTTCATCATACTTCAAAGAAAGACATAAGACAGACTTTCTCTTCTAGTAAGCGTGCTTGCTAGAAATATTTTATTTTGAGTCGATTTTACCAACGTCAGATAGGATTTGTCCGACCGAATAAGTATAAAAACGTCAGATTTTAACATGACATTTTCAGAAGAAGATTGCTGTCAAATAGGTGACGTTTTAAAATTAGGCGTTTATCTTATATTCGACGAATGTTCCTTATCTGAAGTTGGTAAAATCGACTCTTAGTAAGGCAGTGTCTGACGAACTTAGAACATCCGGACATCTAATGAGCGAACCAATTGTTCAGCCTTATTTATTTGAGCACATAGTTATAATTCATTACGAATATAATACGGTCTTTCTTTAGCTTCGCCACTTTGTTTTGCCTGCCTTCGTAATCATGTATCATCACGCTTTTGGATGCCTCATTGTATACAATCATGAATGCCGTGTGATATCTCGATGTACCTATGTGTTTCACATAACTATGTAATCACAGGAAAAATAGTGAAACACAAGGCTGTGCAATCGAATGGCACAGATATTGCTTGAATGGATGATTTCTACGCTAAATCAGATCAATTAATGATTTCATCTGCACTCGTTCTAGAGTTCAAAGATGAAAATTTATAAGAACATAATTCTGTAGTAATAATTTTACTCTAGTTTGGTGTCGGCAATAACCCATTACTCCGGCAACATCAATATTACTGACGAAAGAGTATAATACCTTACCGTAGTTACAGTAGAAATGAGCGAATCAATTTAGGTTGAATAGGGCTAAACCAGTCAGAGTAGGGCTTATTCTGACTGGCTTTGGCACGGCACAGATAAAGAATAAGCTGTCTTTAGTCGGCTAATTGTGCACCATATACATAAAGCGTTTCAATTTAGTTATATTATTTTGGGTCAGTTTTTAGTTTATCTTTGGCTACGTTACCTCCCTTACCCTTATTTGTTATATGTCTCTTCAGCACACTTTACATCCTAATGAAGTTCATTACTAATTAGAACAATTCGTCAGACTTAGGTTCGCATGCATATAAATGTGCTACTACACGATTTGTTGTGATTTAAAAAATAAACCGCCTTCATAAAACTGACTAAAAGGCTTAAAATTACGTATTTGCATGATATCAAGCTTATCTAGACCAACAGCCTACAATTTAAAATTAGTCGCAAATGCGATGACAAAATTAAGATGTTTTCTCTAAAATTTGAATTACGACTACCTCATTTTTAGTAAGTCTAAAAACATTTATATTAGGTACGTTACTTTACTGCCGTTACAGAAGTCTAGTTTGTCTTTGCGTTTACACTTGTATGTGTTAAATTGCGTATTTAAGTTACTAATGCATTTCAAATGGTAATGTAGTAATGTTGTGTCTCTTGACTTGCAATCTGCCCTCTGCCGTCGATTTGTGGTAACCAAACGCCTGTAATAATAACAGTGCCGCTCTAGTCGCCATCTTCATTCATTAGATAGAACGTATACTCTGCCAAGGGGTCTTACTCTGTGCACTTACGTCCGTGGCTTTTACCACTGTAGAAGTAGCCCGGGTGATAAGGACAGCTACGAAATTGGATCAAGAGTAGGGTCACTAAAGATTGAGACCATTGGCATTCGTCTTAATCTCCAAAGCAGCCAGTTCTCTTTGAATACATTACTGCTATTCATGTTATTGTTATGTAGATATATGTATAAAAGTGAATGACGGGATATCAATGCGTTGAAATTTATTCTCCTGTATCTGTAAACAATATCAAGTTTTAATAACAATAACAGTGATATAGGTGGTTTAAGCTGAAATGTCCTGAAATCCATTTATTTGAACTCTGATAAACACATACAATAAATGATCACATGATTAATTGGGAACGTACCCAGTAACAGAGAACGGATTTGATGGCAGAGAAACAAAGTTGTTTTCTCTTTATCTTTGTTTTGCATACACAACATGTCCCTGACAATGTTTTCACAGGCTGCGATATCATATTTCATAAAGTGCTAAAGCGGACTATCCTCTGAAATAAGATTACCCAAGGTTTAACAACCCAGTCAGTTAGCTAACGGCTCTATTTCAATTTAGGTTTACGTAAGTAAATTAATTTACATTTTAAATGTAAGTTTAATACGATCCCACTTTGGACACACCGTACATATTACTTGGGTAATCCGTAAAGAGATACCTCGACCACACCGCCTTTAATATTTTAGTTGGTTTTTAATTAGATGGTAAGAATTTTAGAAGTTTAGTGTTGTTTTCAGTTGAATGCTAGGTATTTCATAATTACTGACTTTCTGAAGCTGTATGTGAAATAGTAAACAAAACGCAACTTCAACTACAGCTTTAAACAAAGATTAAGTCACAGTATTGAGTAGTATGAAAATATGATAAAAATTATCTGGCCTGTTTCAAAATGTAATAATAAGTTCTGGTTAGCGTTGTCTATCCATATTACTTAAAACATAATTAAATTTAAAAAAAATATTATTTACCACCACATTAATTAACTAATCGGGTAACAAACTCTCAAAGTATCACATTTGGTATACCTCAAGGCTCCATACTAGGCCCCCTGCTTTTTTTAGCATATGTAAATAATATTAAAAAAATTGGATTGACTGGACATTTTACATTATACGCTGATGATACGTGCTTATTTTATTTCGGCCAGTCAATCCACAAAATTATCGCTGACGCTCAAAAGGACTTGGACTTGCTCAATGAATGGTTGTTAATGAACTTGTTAACCATCAATACGTCAAAGACATCATACATGATCCTAGCGGCTAAAAACAAAGTTATACCTGAATTTGAACCTCTAAGAATAAATAATGAATTAATCAACAGATCTCACCAGGAAAAGTACCTAGGATTACTTATTGACGACAAATTAACATGGAGACCGCACATTGAGCGCGTCCAATCCAAATTAACATCATTGCTAGGAGCTCTACGAAAGGTATCCCATTGTATTCCGAAAACAATTAAACCAGTCATATACAACACCCTAGTCAAACCACACTTAGAATACCTAGTGGAAATTTGGGGATCTGCTGCGTCATCTAACTTGAACTCTTTACAAAGAACTCAAAATAAAATAATAAAAGTGTTATTCCATTATCCATTCCGTACTGCTACAATTCAATTATATAATAAAACAAAAATATTTAATCTAAATCAAATTTACATTTATAACACATGCATTTTAATAAAAAAGATCTTAACTAAAACAATAAAATCAAATTTGGATTTGAATATAAAAACTAATAAACATAACTTGCGAAAACAGAATAAACTAGAACTAATTACTCCGAGAACGAATTACGGTAAAAAGACCATACTATTTGAGGGAGTACAGCTATATAACAACTTGCCAGAGAGCGTCAAGAAGTGTGAGAGCATGGAAACGTTTAAGCGCAAACTCAAAATACACATAACAGCGAGCTGCGACGACTAATTATTATATTATGTATAAATTTAGTAGTAATTATCTCATTTTAAGTGAAATGTAAATTTCTTATGAGAATAAATTCTTTAAACCTAACAAACAAGGCAATGAGTTACTAACATTGTGATAATATTTGCTTTGAACTCCACACTAGGCGACGCCTGTGTCGTGAAGGCCAATATGTATGATTTACAATTTTTAAACATAGTTCAAGGAAGAAAATAAAGTGAAGTAACAAGGAACTAACTTAGATTTTAGAAATTAAAACAAATAATGTGTGTCATAGCACTGTCTTGCATTAAAATGTTCAATCGAAGATTGTTTAGCAAACCTTGTCCGATGTCTGAAAATGAAGTTACTTATTTGAATTATTCATTGGTATTAGTTATTTATCTGTAGAAACAGGCCCTTAACCTAAGTTAATGGCAACACGTGTCAAAGTACAAGTAACATGAGAGTCATCAACCGTGCTAAGAGAACTTGTAACTTCCCTTCACAAGTAGTTTGAGGTGTGGATAGATAACTTTCAATACATTTCATGCGTCGCTCCGTTCACGCTCTGAATATCTTATTAAAGATCAGCAATTCGCACGTAACATGTGAATCGAAATGACGTTTTATTTTAAGGAGCTCAAGGCATACGGAGACTTTTGTGAGAAGGATACCATAGGGATTTCCTTTTTTTGCATAATAACTACATCTGGGTAGGCACGCTGAACAAGTCTCTGAGGAATGGGCTTGTGGCGGCATGTGGAGTGCTTTTAGTACGTGAGAGAAATTAATATTCTATGATAGTACTTTTGAAAACTGAAACTACTCTGTAGACGTTTTTGAATTACTCACAAAAGTGGTTAAATAGTGAGTACAAACATAGTTGCCACAATCTGTAAGTTTGGTTGCTACAAAGTATGTCATAGTAAATTTCTTTTTTGAGGTTTGGATTTTAAATAAATAAATTATTATTATTACATAATAAATGTTATATCTTGGGGTTTCACAAATATTGTTCTATTTTATTAGAATAATATGCAACATGTAAACATTAATTGGGAGGAGATAAAAATACACAGGCGACAAAAGTGAATTTAGATTAGCCTTAATTTTAAAATGGTAACTAGGTAAATTTTTTTAACAACCCGTAATACTTGTGTTAATAATGCAGTACCCCAGTTAGTGAGCTGCTCCCGTATCTCCATTTTAAAGCTAAATTAAAGGATAAGTGTAAAAATTCGCTAATAGGGTTCTCCAAACAGGGTGCCGCGTGACTTGGATCCGTTCCAATGGGTTTTGGCATAATGCCAATTGAATCTTGTCGCCTTTAGCCTGTAATACCGGCTCTGAATGTCACACAGTGGGAACAAATGTCTACCAGTTAGCTCTTTAATTAGTTCAATCTGATTATGAATTCATTACCACGTTAATGCTCTGCAGTCTGCAGCGTTGTTTCTATTTAGCATTCTTTTTAAACTTTCGCGTTATGTTATGTACTATCACAAATAAGCTCGCTTTTTTAGTTGCATACAAAGGAATTTGCATATTATACTAGTTTGTTGGATTATATAAGTCTTTGGAAGTCATCATCGTCAATCATATACAGTCGACAGCAAATCAGGTTACCCAATTATGTTGCAAACTAGCCCTTATTACAACTACATAGAAACCGCAGTGTTTACCTTGACGTGCTGTTGTCTGGACATAGACCCGATGTCTTTTTTACGTGCACATGTCATGGTTGTTACTGAATTCTGGTACCCACTCATGTGGAGCTATTTTGGTGATTTAATCAAGCATAGATAGGCAAAATTGAGTGTATGTATATAGTTTTAAGAGCGAAATAAAGAATCGGATATGTGTTCAAACCAAACGTGTCCAGATGGGCCCAAACTACAACGGATGATGTTCCTATTTTGATCCACCGTGATCGTCTCTTTCACTCCTGAAAGTTTGTCAGAGCGAGAATGAATGAAGGTTTGTACGACAAACATGGACAACGTCCATCAGAATAGAACTTAGTGGTTTTAGTGCGATTGTACACAGATCGTATCCAGGCGTCCAACACACTAGCTTCCTTTGTGAATTGTGAGCGTTGGAACAAAAAGCCGGGCAAAACCAAGGCGTTTCAGTTACTAGACCGTTGATTACAAATCAATCTATAGTACACTCGATTTCGATTCGTTCGGCAAAAAGCCAGGAGCGTCGGATGAATTAGCATTTGCCAGTGTGGAAGTTTGAAAATGCAAAATGGAACGCCGGAATTAACCTTCATTATTAGATACGGTTTGCGCAAGTTCAATGTAATGATAAGACTAAGTTACCTTCAGTTTAAAAATATAGTCTACTTAAGGGTCGAATCAAATCAAATTATTTCACTGCATGAATATAGGTTATTTTACAACAGATATTAGTGTTTAATATTGGGCACACTGTAACAACTTAAACTGCAACTTGTGTGGAAGGTGATATTTAGGGCCAATTTCTTCATCGATAGTAATGGTAAAATTTCGTTACCAGCGGTTGAATATCTACGTTTGTGTGTGTGTTTCAAAGAAAATATACTTTAGCTAAAAGTCAGAATGGCTATCTAAATGACCGTTGGTTAATCTATTATTTCTTCAAAACACACGCAATCGTGAATATTCCACCGCTGGTAACGAAATTTTACTGTTACTATCTATGAAGAAATTGCGCCTTAGTCTTCAATTGTTGGACGACTTCCAAAGATAAACTCGCGGCATGACATCGACTCGAAAATGCAACTTATATCATTGCATTTTATTTTCATAACGACAACCATTTATGTTTTATATGGAGTTTGACAGTTATTTAACATTTCTTGAAAGTTTAACGCGTATCAAGCACTCTAAGTCATTCCACGAGCGAATCTCGTTTCAAAATAACTTAATTCGTGCGACGTTCAAACTTAATAGCGCATAAATACAGCAAAAGACGACCTTAATTCCTAAATCCTACTGCAGTTAATTGTACAGTACCACCTGCAATTGCAGCACAGTCAAGTGAATGCAGCATTGCACAATACTGTTAGCCCGCTTTAATTAGGTCTGTGTCGACGGCCCAAGCATATGAAATGGCTGAGCAAATGACATTGGCTCGTTTGTCATAAATACGCTTACTCAAATAATTTCAACAATATATCTACTTACCTACTCCTTTTGTTATAACTATTCAAAATAATAAATATATTCAACTAAATTATTGTTGCCCTACGCGCAAGTATCACATACATATAGCGGTGAATTTCGTCAACTTATTTTGTTAAGGACTGATTTTGCAATAGTCAGATAAGAAATATTCGTCTAATAAAATACAAAATGGGTAATTTGAAAACGTCACCTAATTGTCAGCAATCATACTTAACTGACATATTTGTAAATCTATCGCTTCATAATTTAACAGTCTGATAAGTTTATCGGACCATTGAAGAATTAATTAACTATTAGAAAATTAATAAACTATACTTATTTAAAATATCTTGAGAAATTATTTGCGACCACAGTGAAACACACAGTACACCACTGATAGTTAGTTGTGCTCTTGGAATTTAAAGTACTCGTTAGGTTAAAGAATTTGTTAAAATTCGAATACTTGTAATATGTTTTGAAACTAATGGTGCTTGAAAATGATATGAATAACAAATACTTAGGGAAACAGAAAAGCATTAAATATTATAAATTCAACTGGAAATATCAAATGTGATTGTTGTAATTGGTTTCCGGTCTCAAAGATTCCTTGAGAACATTCACTGGGAGAAATATCTCCGAGACTCTCGTAATGGTAACGGAATATAACGATCGGAATTATGTCTTGAATAAAATATTGTCTTCCCGAAACTTTTCTAGGAATTATAAGGTAAATATGTGACATACTTACCGCTATTTACCCAACCAATTATTGTGTAGACGTTCCGTTTTGCCACAGTAACGTCGAATTTCACATTTTTTTAATAAGTTCTGGTTAGTATTATCAGTCCAATTCAAACGAAATAAAGTTCCATATTTTTCCTTGACCTGGTATTGACTTTTAAAAATCAAACTACTCTTTGACTGTTAAATAATTGGCATCGATTGGTAGATTTTAAGTTTATTTTTTATGTAGCATGTCTTATTCATAAAGATGAAATAAGAAACCAAAAATTTGCGCACGGGCGGGACTCGAACCAGCAATTTGTGGTCTCTAAAGGATACGTCATTACGCGTGACGTTTCGTGAAGTTGCTGTTTCGAGTCCCACCCGTGCGCAAGTTCTTTGTTTCTTATTTCTATTATTATTTATATTTTCTTTATGAATAAAAAATATGAAACTGTGAGTGTTAAAAACAATCTAAACCATTGTATGTCTTAGTGTTATTTTTTCTTGTTTGTTTGTTTGTAAAGCAGTTAATAAATAGAAGTTAGCTAACTTCTATTATGTTTCAATTCCTATTGATTCGTATCATGAAATGCAAACGCGAAATGTGACTCCGCGAGCGGGAGGAATGCGCCAACTATGCCGGATGCTCCGACGTCTCGACCCATATATTATACACATAAAAATGTCTTTTGCTTCATTTTCAGACGCAAACGCAAATATGTTTTTGATAGATTTTCACCGGTTATAAGACTACGTTGCTTTCAGTTAATGTAGTCGTAAAAAAGCCATAATACGATTTTAATTCCTACAAAGTGTATATATTGCTTAGGCACATACAAAAGGGTTTATTCGAAATGTAACTTAAATATTCTGACATATTTCATGCACGTAGTAAATAGTTCACAATAGTAATTGATCCCGAACTTTAACAAACTGATTTAAAGCGATTTAGGCTCTACTAATTGCGATTAATGAAATCACTTAACAGATTGGATGCGTTCGTTACTGTAATTCAAATTTGAAATATTTATTAGATAGTTATAATTCCTGCGTTACAAATGCGTATGTGGCGTTATTTGGTGGAGGTTGTGAGAGCTAAAGCGCTACAATATTTCGTAGCAGTGGTAGGCACTACGCCGTAGCTTTCGTAGTAGTCTACGACATAAATTCGTAGTCGCATAAAACTTCTTTTATCACAATGGATTCAAGCCAAAAGAGGAAAAAAATGTGTGAAAAATAATGAAAGCCTGAGTAACGGTGCCAAGTCTCAATCAAAAAGCAGTTGCGCGGCTGTGCGCCGAAACGTTGCCTAAGTTTTGCGGTTGGTTGGCGCGATCGCGTGTTAGACTGACGTCTTTGTTATCCTTCTACTGATTCTCAGATAATGTTCATCCTAAACTTTTCAAAGAGCTAAATGCTCTGATTTTGGTGCACAAAAACAAAGGAGTCTTATTTTATCTGCCAGTTGTTATCAAGTAGATTTTCTTTTAAGAATTGTTTACCTAATTTTAAATACAACATTCATGAATTGTTATGAAATTCCAAAATACACGCTAACTTAGTTACGAGTTCAGATCTGTTTTTTGAGGTCTTAATTGTAGCTTCGGCATAAAACGAATGCCGTGAATGTAAGTTC
The DNA here is from genome assembly GCA_963924145.1 of Pyrausta purpuralis. Taxonomy (NCBI): domain Eukaryota; kingdom Metazoa; phylum Arthropoda; class Insecta; order Lepidoptera; family Crambidae; genus Pyrausta; species Pyrausta purpuralis. The sequence continues at coordinate 16,388,383 of OZ001653.1, read as the reverse complement.
CTAGAAATATTTTCGAAGAGATCGTATGAAGCCAGAGCGTTACTACAGTTTTAACGATACTGCCAATTCGTGAGAAATTGCTGTAGGCTCTTTCCCACGTCTTGACCGTAAAATCATACCGTGAACAATACGTGTTTTGAGCAAGAAGTTCGAGCATTGACGTGCCTTGTTTGACAATTACAGATGGGAATTTTTGGTACGTAAGCTTTTATATGTAACAAGAAGCTGTAAATAGAATTTATAGGCGTGATATATCAAACGAATAATAGCAGTGCTGTTTTAAATGTTAGTGTTTTTCATAATGGCAAATAAAAACATGACGATCACATTAATTTTCAATACTTCATTATATAAAAATCGAACTTGTATTTTTAAATAACGAACTTTTTACTAAGGGCAAAAATGGCGTATTTTGTTACGCACAGTGACATTACGAAGGACTTTATTGGACTTTTATCTAGGTTAGCATGTTCGGAAAAATTGGCTTGCCCTTTGTAAGAACACGCCAAAAGTTAGGCTCCTTAACAAAGTTATGCTCTTGAACAAAAGTTTAGCTCAGTTTCGGATAATTCACAGAGAGACTTTATGTAATATAACTAACTTACTACTACTACTTAAGGATAACTTGTATTATTGTAGGTACGCTTTAACAGCGCAATTCTTACCTAATTAATTATATGTTTCTCAATTCTGCAAGATTAGAAACTTCTGGTTCCCATGTTTTATTTATCAGGTTGGATTAATTCAGTGTCTTTTAACATAAGTAAAGTAAGTTTTATTGCAAATTGTAGTAAGCACGCGAAGCAATCATGATTTAAATTACGTCACTGGCCAGCTTTAAAAACATCCCGTTGGTTTCGCATTTCACCAGTTTTGCAACACAAAAGCAGTAAATCTCGGAGAGACATTAGGTATTGTTAGCGGGCTGGCGCATTCGATGCTACGACTAAATAGGCTCCATGGCTTTGCCTGCGATATTTATCGATGATATTACTGCCCTCCTTGCGTTTAAGGTCGGGGATATTGCAGCACTCAATTAATATGAAGTCGGCAGAATAAGACAAGAATTAAGCTTTATTATAGATCTAAATGGAAACAAACATCCATATATTGTATATTATGATATGCCAAAATATAAAGTGTCTAAAATTATATTTAAAATATATCTAAGATAGAACCAATTAACAATACAGTTCATTCCAACGTGATACGGCCATGTGTAAAGTTTCAGTTCATTCCAACTCTACTTGTTTTTAAAGAAACTTAGAATCTAAGTTAGCCGAATAAAATAGCCGCACTGCAGTTTCGAAAAATCCCTTACAGCTTGTAAAACTTGTTCTGTGATTGTAAAATCGGAACGTGCCTTTAATTTTATTGCTATCACCGCTCAGGGCATAACTTCAGTCGCGAATGTTTCAGAACTATGAACAGCATAAACCAGGACGTTTCTATCTCATAACAAGTTTCGAGAGGCCGTCCAGAGGAGATGAGTGCATAAACTTGCCGACGACACACAACTTGTTTCGTCTGGGGAATAAACTCACTAGCGCAAATTCGAAAAAGCTCTGAAGTAATACATCCGTCCTTTTACAACATCAAAGGGAGGAAAGGAGACCACGAAGTTTAGAGATACGGGACTTTTATCCGTAAATGTTTGCCGCTCCGATAGCGACGGAGTTCGGAATTACTGGTAACGTTGGCAAGTGACGTTGCTTCCCAGCTTATGCAGAACGTCTTAATTGCTCGTTGTAACTTCTGTCTATTCAGGTGTACTGTATAAACTATACTGCGATGTTTACGGAAACGCAGAATAGTAACAATGCTAAACTTTACTAGCGCATGTAGTCCGAAATTTCAGTGGGAAGTCAGTGTGTTATCACATTATTTACTTTCGCAGTGTTAAACCTGAGGTTTTAATAGTATGCAAGTAAATCTCAAGCATAATAATATAAATTGCACTTGTAAAAAGCAACTTTGCCTGTGAGACAGACGGGGAATCGAACCCCGTGTCTTACGCTATCCGAGCGTATGCCTATACCACTCGGCCACCGTCACATCAGCAAGCCTGTTGAATTTGGAACGTCGTGAGATGTCATCAATGTTGCGAGATTGCTCTCACAATATCCGTAGGAAATATTTTTACAAATATTTAACTATCGTTTAAGATGAGCAGCCAAAGCTGCATTTTACAAGTCCAATTTATATTATTAAGTTTTTATCGTGACAAAATATAATAAAAAAAGGCTTCCTTCATCTTTACCGATTGTTAAATATTTGTAAAAAAATTCTTCGGATATTGTGAGATCAATCTCGCAACATTGATGATGTCACGCAGCCTACGCGTTCAAGTAAGCGCTTGAAAATCTCAACCATATTAAGGTGGATACGTGGTCATTAATTCTGCCCTATTTTATGAACGGTATCTGTCATACCATAAAACCGTTGGCTGTATTGAGACGCAGGCCGACAAGCATGTAGCCTCCGGAAGTGTGCGACAGAGTAATGACCCGCGTTTCCTAGCTACGACGACAGTACCGTTGCTGCTAACTCCTAATGTCACTCACAAATCATAATAATCTCCTTCACATACTGATATCACACGATAATCGCATCTCTGTTCGCATCGCTCGACACGCACCGCACGACGATCGCATTTAATGCTCAGACATTTAAAAATAACAAACAGACGTTACGAAGTTCAGTAAGTACAGTGCTGCTGTTAAAAGGTCGCCTTCGTTAACTACTACAACAATACTCTAACTAGGTGTGTTTTGTTCTGAAGTTATCTGTTCACAAATGCTTACTTTGAAACAATGAAACGTTTCGCATACGAGTTCCTACTCAATACCTGCAGTTTAATTAAGCTCTTAAACTTTGTTTAAATTCTGCAAATAGCGATGTATTTAAAATTTGAGCACGTTTATCTCGAGTTTTTTTTTAGTTGTTTGATAACAGATACTACTCGTGTCTGATGATGGTAAGTAATGAGTCCGTAGTAAAGAGGCAGGTATCGTTTGGCGAGACAAATGAATTAATAATGGAAACGGATGAGGGAACTAGTTGGAAAATTTTGTTCGTAATTAGCGTTATAGATTTAGAGGGACTGGTGTGATGTGATGTTCAACATCACTTTAGATATGATTAAGAATCTGTGAATATTAGAGTAGAAATCCAATGAAAAGCTATATAACCAATCATATTATATTAAGAACAATGTCATTGTATAACACAGAATATGGTTTAAGTGGCGTGTATTTTTTGTTAATTTTATATTTGTCAGAAGAAGAAATAACTATTTTTCCCTGTTATAAACTCACCCCGAAAACTTCCAAGTTATCTGCGCCTGAATCTTGTAACTCATGAATGCAGAACTCCCATTTGTTAGATGGGGGATTAAAATGAATCCGCCCGATTATTGGAGATAGCCTCTGGCCAAAGGTGATTTGTTCTGGAAGTTTGATTCGAGAGTCCCTAAGGCTCCATGAACTCCGTTCGACCTTAGGAAAAAGGGCCCGTGTGCTGCCGCAATTAATCCCTCAAGCGTATGTGAACGAGATACAATGCAAATTCTATTGTTATGCGGTTGCCTGCAACCGCTCGGGTGTTGAAGCATTAATGTGCCGGGCTTGTTTTAATTACTTCAGGCGAGTGAAAGTTTAAAGCCCACATTTAAGTGTGGTTAAAACTTCTGTTGTGTGAACAGATTAAAGCCCAGTTGTGTGATCGATAGTTATCTTGAATAATAGTCACATGTCTTAACCAGTGGTTAAATATTTTCGATTGAGCGTTATTGGAAGAAAAAATAGTTTTACCAAATGTCAGAATGGCTTTTTTAAAGACTATTGGTTTTAAAACACGCACAATCATAAATATTCAACTGCTGGTAACAACGTTTAACCATTAGTTGCGTTACCTATCGATCACGAAACCTAGTCTCAGATAGAGTTACATATGTATGTTTCACAAATATGTATGTTGTGACTACTCTTGGCTTTTGCGCTTTCGAATCCCGCAAGCGACAAATGTTTGTGTGATGAGCACGAACATTTGTACCTGAGTCATGGATGTTTAATATGTTTTTAAGTATTTATGGGAGACGCTCCCGTCATAATCTTTGTCTGGTATTGGTAACACAAGGAAGAAAATTCCTTATTTTGAAACCATGACAATTGGTGTGTTGTCTGGCGCATATTTATTTATTTAATCTACCAGTCTTTAAAATCATTGTAACAAAAAGTCAATAACATATAATATATTGTTACATTGATAGCCTGACTTTTTAAGGGTGTTGCTTTTATGGTGATACACATTGTGCGTAATTATTAAATTTCTACTTAGATCTTTAATTTTAAAATTAGTGCTCCCAGAAGAATCCTTAACGCATATATTTTATCCTTAACGCATATATTTTTTGATGATATACATGTAACGACATACATGTGTACATTTGTGAGTAGGCAAATATATCAGTGTTCAAATATAATACATTCTAGTGCAACATAAACTTTTTACAAGTCTGAGTATGATCTTTTTACTACTAAGTGAGCGGACTGTCCAAGTCTTATTTACGAGTATTTCTTATTTGTCTGTTACAAATTCATAGTCCTCTGGGCACTTAATCTCGTATTTTGGCTCATAATCTTGGAAAGCTCTTAGTCATAATGAACAGATTAAAAATTCTGGCTTTAGTAATTGGTTAGGTGCTTAAACCAGATTTCCTTGCGCGCATCAAAATAAATTTGCGAGGCAATATTTATTTTTCAACACTTGCTCATAACGACGTCTTTATTCCACCGATTTTTGGCTCATAATCATAGATACACACGCGTGCTTTTTCATTATATTATTGCACTAGTGTCTTTAGTTTATTAACCCGACCAATTTAGGTTTGTACCTTAGTACCAAGTCGTAAGTAAGAAGAAGAATCGATATAATTTAGTCGGGTTATACAATACTTTTATTTTAGCAACAAACAGTATTTATGCGAAAAATAACATATTTATTTCAATAAATGGTAAATCCAGATTTATTACTAAAAAATAGCTCAAATTCATTTAACATTTTCTGTGATTTGTGTTTTAAACACGAATTATTACATTTTTAATCTTGGCTTTTGGCCGATCTAGTTCGCGCCTAAGCCTTGCGCGAGCATCGGTATCGCGGCAAGAAAAAAAACAATGCGCCATTTTTCGTAAATAATAATTGTAGGCTGTGACGAAATTTACATTATTTAAGAAGTTTAATATTAATGAAAATGCCTACTTCAAGTGAAGAAAATGAAGAAAACCTATTATTTACTCCGCCGGACATACGCAACGAGCCAAAAAACGCGTGCGAAAGTCTTTGCCATCAAAATCGAGTGAAATGTATTTTTACTAAATGTTTTAATAATTAAAAACTTAGCAAATGAAGATTCTTGTTTTTCCTCGCAAGTGTGTTGAAAAACGTCGTATGATACGCGTGTGCCTGTGACCATTATATACGCGGCTTTCTTATGGCGCACTCGCTTTCGCTCGTGCGCACATAATATCGCCTTGTGTATAATGGTCAACTTAGCACACTTGTATCATAATGTACTATTAAACTACATCCCAATTTGTTTATCGTTAAAATTGGCTGGCAATAATACGAAACCGCTGTTTACAAATCAGATCGTGTATTAGTTTTGACGATTGCTTTGGTTGAACAACAGCTTTGATATTTATTGTTATGTGTTTCACAATTGTAAAATATATTTCAATTGTATTCGTGTACATTTCGTGTTTTGATGTTAAACATGACATTCGTAAGTTGCAATCTGTTGTATTTCATTACTAATTTCTATAAAACTTTGTCTTTCACATGTATTTACCTTGTTAGAGTGATAAAATATATATTATGTGAACTGCTATCGTACAAGAAATGCTTAGCTATGCCAAAATTCCTGTCGTGATTTTCCGTTCATTTACTTAACAAAACTTTCTGAAACAAAATAGACAAAGCGTATATTGGACGAAATACTTTAGCTATTCGCAATATTGGAGACTGCAAGAATTTTCATAAAATCGAACAGCGCTGCCGGATATTTAATAAAGCTGTATGTATTCAAGATTTATTATTACAAGCCTTTGTTCAACGACAAAAACTGACCGCCAGCGAAATTAGCTTTAAAATTAATTATTTGAGCTACCAAATACTTTGCACATAGTAATAAATTTCCAACATTGCTCCCTTAATATATTATATCCTGCTGCGCTAGACTTATGCATTTGGGTCATCGAAATATGTATACTGTGGTACAATTTCGGTAAACAGGAGCTCTATTTTGATATCACTTGCTTGAAGATGGCGCGTGATTTTCGTTCGAAAGCAAACTAAAAAATCAACAAAAACAAAATTGTGTAATATATTTTTCAACACACTTGCTCAAAACGACGTTATTATTCCACCGATTTTTGCCTCATAATCATAGATATTAAACACGCGTGCTTTTTCATTATACTATTGCACTAGTGCTTTTAGTTTATTAACCCGACCAATTTACATTTGTAACCTAGTACCAAGTCGTAAGTAAGAAGAAGAAGCGATATAATTTAGTCGGGTTATACAATACTTTTATTTTAGCAACAAACAGTATTTATGCGAAAAATAACAGTATCTACATATTTATTTAAATAAATGGTAAATCTCGATTTATTACTAAAAAATAGCTCGAATTCATTTAACATTTTCTGTGATTTGTGTTTTAAACACGACTTATTACATTTTTAATCTTGGCTTTTGGCCGATCTAGTTCGCGCCTAAGCCTTGCGCGCGCATCGGTATCGCGGCAAAAAAAAAAACAACGCGCCATTTTTCGTAAATAATGAATGTCGGCTGTGACGAAGTTTGGATTCATTATGAAGTTTAATATTAATGAAACTGTCTACTTCAAGTGAAGAAAATGAAGAAAACCTATTATTAACTCCGCCGGACATACGTAACGAGGCGAAAAACGCGTGCGAAAGTCTTTGCCATCAAAATCGAGTGAAATGTATTTTTACTGTTTTAATAAATAAAAACTTAGTAAATGAAGAGTCTCGTATTTTCCTCGCAAGTGTGTTGAAAAACGTCGTATGAAACACGTATGCCTGTGACCATTATATACGCGGCTTTCTTATGGCGCACTCGCTTTCGCTCGTGCGCACACAATATCGCCTTGTATATAATGGTCAACTTAGCACACTTGTATCATAATGTACTAGTATAATCTCTCTTGTGTGGAATTAAATTATTTTTAAATCGAAAATCCACAAATAAGAATAATTATAATTAATCAATGAACATTCCACGCCATTTATCGCGACTGTTTCGAATCTAGGGCCCCAGACTCAAAACGGCAAAGGCTCTATCACTTTCTCTATTTATATCAAATCGATAAAAGGCAATTCACAAAGCTATTTAAATGTATACTAATGCATTAAGTATCTAATAAAGGAATTTTCAATAATGCCTATTCACCAAAATACATTAAATCAAATATTTACACAACTTTCGTCTCATAAGGGAACACCTAATAACAATGCTTGTTTTTCTGACTTCAGATGATAAATCTTCATTTCGAATAGGTGCGGTCTCATATTACGCATGCATGAATTCGCAGTTTCCGTTCATATTCCATGATTTAAGTTATAATAGTAAGCTGGAGCTGGTAATAGTCGCCTATTGCGTTCCTCATGTGCCCTTATTCCATTCACGGATCCCGCATAAAGTTTTATGGGTAACTTATTGCGTATTTGTGTTGGAAACCAATTACAGAGCATTTTCGTTTTTACCTTTTACTTTATTCAAGAAAAAGCAGAATTTAAATTCGTAACTTATGGTATTGAGCCCTTCGTAAATTTTGTTACGTTTTTTTCCGAAAAACGTCCGCGGGGATTTAGGAATAATTAAAATTTCTTGTTTAATTAGATTTCCTTCGAGATACGGAAAAAATGTGTGTTGAATAAGCTAAGAAGCTCTAAGGAGAGGTCGGGGAATTTGATTACATCTTGTAAGAAATTAGGGTAATCGATGATCATTTGCATTTTTTACCAATTGAAGGAAAAATCGTCTTTTTATACCGTATATATATATATATATATATATACATTTCTATATATATATATTTATTTGTATATATATATATATATGTATATATATATATATATATATATATATATATATATATATATACAAATGTAAAAGACTATGATAGTTTTGGACTGCAGAAATATCTTGAAAAACTAGTAGCTACTTATAGTACCTAGATAGTTCTTATTGTAAATATTTATTTATATCTAGCTTAAATAGTGCAATAACCTGATATAATTTGAATGATGAAGGAGAATTGTATACTATTGTGCGTCGCTACGCGGCATTGAAAACAAATACGTCTATGTACGTAAGTAGGTTTCAAGTCCTTTGTAAGTGTTCCGATGTAGCTTTGGTAATTGTTGACTCCCACACACAAATGATTTACCTTCAAACGACGTAGAAACTGGTATTTATCAGATGAAGAATTGCCAAGTTGATATAAACTCAGTTGTAATATTTTGTAGCATGTAACTAATAGTTAAAATATCATTTTACATAAAACTGTGAATAGTGACATAATGAAATAGTTCATTTTTTGTTAAATAAGTAAAACTTAAATTTAATTAATACTTTGGGGACACCATTATTATTTCATTAAATTATTTTATTCAAAATGCATTCTTTACTTAACATTGGCAATTTAAAATGAACGTTGCTTGTTTTTGTGGTAAGGAAATAGGTATTTAGTTCTAAAGTCAAAATGCTGTTTGAGGACAAATTCCATTGTTAATCGGAGTCAGCAACATCTTTCAGATTAATATAGGAATACCGGTAGTAGTGCCTATGGCTTATATTCCTTTAGAAACCGTTGGATGGCCCAGATAGGTGGCTTTCCGTACTGCAAAGATGTCGTTCGAATAGAACCTGTAAAGAAGGATCTTACGTAGCAAAATCTGCCGGATACATATTACGGATATAAATATATGGAGCATATAATGTTGGAAAAAAAAAATATGATTTCATCTGCACTCGTTCTAGAGTTAAAATATAAATCTTTATAAGAAGTTAATTCTGTAATAATAATATTACTCTAGTTTGGTGTCGGAAATAACCCATTAATCCGGCAACAATCCGTATAATATAACCGACGAACGAGTGTAATACCTTACCGTAGTTACATACGAGTAAAATCTGGCTTAAGAGCGAAAGGTATGAATGAGCGAATCAATTTAGGTTGAATAGGGCTAAACCAGTCAGAGTAGGGCCTATTCTGACTGGCTTTGGCACGGCACAGATAAAGAATAAGCTGTCTTTAGTCGGCTAATTGTGCGCCATATACATACAGAGGGAAGCGTTTTAATTTAGTTATATTATTTTGGGTCAGTTTTTAGTTTATCTTTGGCTACGTTACCTTACTTACACTTATTTCTTATAACTGCGGGTCTAAACGCGACGTATATAATGTAGTAGTATTGTTACTACTTATGAAAAAATATATCTTACCCTTATTTGTTATATGTCTCTTCAGCACACTTTACATCCTAATGAAGTTCATTATTTATTAGAACAATTCGTCAGACTTAGGTTCGCATGCATATAAATGTGCTACTACACGATTAGTTGTGCTTTAAAAAATATACCGCCTTCACAAAGAGGCTTTCAATTACGTATTTGCATGATATCAAGCTTACCTACACCAACAGCCTACAATTTAATATCAGTCGCAAATACGATGACAACATTGTAACGTTTTCTTTAAAATTTGAAATTACGTCTACCTTATTTTTAGTAAGTCTGTAAAAACATTTATATTAGGTACGTTACTGCCGTTACAGAAGTCTAGTATGTCTTTGCGTTAACACTTGTATAAGTTAAATTTGTTGTGTATTTAAGTTACTAATGCGTTTCAAATGGTGATGTAGTAATGTTGTGTCTCTTAACTTGCAATCTGCCCTCTGCCGTCGATTTGTGGTAACCAAACGCCTGTAATAGTAACAGTACCGCTCTAGTCGCCATCTTCATTCATTACATAGAACGTATACTGTGCCAAGGGTTCTTACTCTGTGCACCTACGTCCTTGGCTTTTACCACTGGAGAAGTAGCCCGGGTGATAAGGACAGCTACGAAATTGGATCAAGAGTAGGGTCACTGAAGATTGAGACCATTATAGTTCACAGGCATTCGTCTTAATCTCCAATAAAGCAGCCAGTTCTCTTTGAATACATTACTGCTATTCATGTTATTGTTATGTAGATATCAACATATATTTTTGCAATAACTTTTCTCCTGATTGATATTAATTAACATTTTCTTTAAGGATTCATCAAATAAAGTGTTTTCGTTTGTCTACAGTAACGATAAACCAAGCCACCTTTGCATTAATAAAGAAATTTGCCATTTTCCTAATAAAGGGATTTTTGACATTTGAACCACTAACATTAAAGTTCGAAAATGTGACTGAAATAACAGTTTTCTTTAAAATTTTATTGGGTAACTTAAACAATTAATAATCCGTGTTTCTACCGCGAACACTAACAACACAAGAACATCGGTTTGGCATACTCAAAATGAGGTCATCCAAATCACGCTGTGGAATGGCCGCCCATGTTCGTTGCAACAACAAAAAAGGTCTTCTTGCGACTGGATACCCTCCATATTCGGCAGAGCTCTTCTTTGTAGCATATCCCATGCATGCTCAATCGGGTTCAAGTCTGGCGACTGAGCAGGCCAGGGCAGGACATTGATGTTAGCTGCGGCGAGAGTCTGTCTTACAACTCTTGCGGTGTGCGGTCGTGCATTATCATGCATTAACTAAAATGAGGGACCGATTTGCACTTGTAGAGGAACGATGACGTCTGATACAATCGTCTCAGCATAAATTTGAGCGTTGAGGTTGCCTCTGATCCAAATCAAATCAGTTCTTCCGCCGATCCAAATACCCGCCCATACCATGATGGTTCCACCACTATAAGGATGGACTTCCTGGCAGGATTTTAATCGCTGTTGGCGTCCAGGGGTTCTCCAGTGTCGTATACGTCTTGTATCCGGTCTCATACCAAAACGAGACTCATCAGAAAAGCACACGAAACGCCATTGTTCTTCTGCCCAATTTCTGTGTTCAAGAGCCCATTGATATCGAATCCTACGATTGTGCATTGCTATAGGTGGTACCTCTAGCGGTCTTCGGGAATGAAGGTTCACTTCATGCAAGCGGTTTCTGACTGTTTGGTCGCTAATTAAGTTCCCTGAAGAGTGATGAAGCCTCACGGCTAACATCATGGCGGTTATTGTTGGAGCTCTTCGAGCTGTGATTTGAATGTATCGGTCTTGTCTCCGTGTGGTGCAGCAATACCGTCCTCCATGGCGCTCAGCCACGGTACCAGTGCTTCGGTAACGTGTCCAAAGTCGACTGATAACACTCTGATTTCTATTTAGAGCTAAAGTCACAGTACGTTGCCGGGAACCAGCTTCTATCATTCCCACGGCTCTGAGCATTTCTTGCCTGCTTAAATGGCGTCGCCGCTCTATAATAACGTTGGTTTTAATCAGTAGTAGGGAAACAGTAGCACTAATAATGTCTTCAATGCGTTGTATGTTTTTATAGGGAAAATATTGACAGCTGATTTTCATCTTTTACTCGAATTTGATTGACAGTTCCTGTTTCAAATTATGAAATGCACCAAAAAGGATCCATATAAATTTATAAAATCATAAGTTTATTACAAAGCCACATCTCAATCTCAAGAAATCCGCATAAAAATGCTTGATCCCTAGACACTTTTGATGTGTGTATAAATGTGGATAACGGGATATCAATGCGTTGAAATTTATTCTCCTGTATCTGTAAACAATATCAAGTTTTAATAACAATAACAGTGATATAGGTCGAAATGTCCTGAAATCCATTTATTTGAACTCTGATAAACACATACAATAAATGATCACATGATTACCGTACCCATTAACAGAGAACGGATTTGATGGCAGAGAAACAAAGTTGTTTTCTCCTTATCTTTGTTTTACATACACAACATGTCCCTGACAATGTTTTCACAGGCTGCGATATCATATTTCATAAATTGGGAAAGCGGACTATCCTCTGAAATAAGATTACCCAAGGTTTAACAACCCAGTCAGTTAGCTAACGGCTCTATTTCAATTTAGGTTTACGTAAGTAAATTAATTTACATTTTAAATGTAAGTTTAATACGATCTCACTTTGGACACACCGTACATATTACTCGGGTAATCCGTAAAGAGATACCTCGACCACACCGCCTTTAATACTTTAGTTGGTTTTTAATTAGATGGTAAGAATTTTAGAAGTTTAGTGTTGTTTTCAGTTGAATGCCTAGGTATTTCTTAATTACTGACGTTCTGAAGCTGGCTGTGAAATAATAAACAAAACACCTAAACTACAGCTTTAATCAGCGATTAAGCCACAATACTGAGTAGTATAAAAAGATGCTAAAATACTTACCTGGCCTGTTTTAAAATGTAATAATAAGCTATTGTTAGCATTATCCGCCCGCAACATCAGTGACGCTGCTCTACGTGTCCCGGCTCCATTACTCCACAATGGTCGAGGAGATGGTATAGTACATCAGAGTGAAGACCAAATACTTACTGAGGGCCGAACGGTTAGAATCTCGTCACAACACGAATTTCCATTCGTTTGTAGTGAGAGTTCCGACCGAACAGCAGTCGACCTTCATGAAAGCAGAGTTTTGGCCGAAGGGTGTTATATTTATGTGCTGTATAGTCGGTTCCGAGGACCGTTACCGGACACCAAGTTGCACAATACTACGCCGGCAAAATAGTGTTTTTTTACTGTTTGTTATTTTTATTATGCCATGCTGTACGTATGTAAGTCTGTAAAATATTTATTCTATGGGTCTAATTGCTAATGTAATTATTTGTAGCCTGATTATAAAGAAATAAATTATCAGTCCAATAAAAAATCCTTATTTAAACACCACATTAATTAATTGTTTAGGTAACAAACAATGCAAGAAAATATATGCTTTGGATTCCACACTATAGGCCACGCCTGTGTCGTGAAGGATAATGGGTAATGATTAAAATTTTAAAATATAGTGCAAGAATGAAAAAGGAAGTCTAGTGACAAAGAATATACAAGTTAAAATTTTAGGAATTCAAAAGTTAATGTGTAATTGTATAGCAAACCTCGGTGTCTGAAAATGAAGTTCCATATTTAAATTATTCATTGGTATTAGTTATTTATCGGTAGAAATAGGCCCTTAACCTAAGTTAATGGCAACACGTGTCAAAGTACAAGTAACATGAGAGTCATCAACCGTGCTAAGAGAACTTGTAACTTCCCTTCACAAGTAGGTAGTTTGAGGTGTGGATAGATAACTTTCAATACATTTCATGTGTCGCTCGGTCCGCGCTCTGAATATCTTATCAAAGATCAGCAACTCGCACGTAACATGTGAATGGAAATGACGTTTTATTTTAAGGAGCTCAAAGCGTACGGTGACTTTTGTGAGAAGGATACCATAGGGATTTCCTGTTTTTGCATAATAACTACATCTGGGTAGGCACGCTGAACAAGTCTCTAAGGAATGGGCTTGTGACGGAATATGGAGTGCTTTTAGTACGTGAGAGAATTAAATATTCCATGATAGTACTTCTAAATACTGAAACTACTCTGTAGACGATTTTGAATTACCTACACAAGTTATTGAATAGAGAGCACAAATATAGTTGCCACAATCTATAAGTTTGGTCGCTACAAAGTATGTAAAAGTAATTTTCTATTTTAAGGTTTGGATATTGGACCTTTGTTGTATAAACTATAAAATCGCAAAACTGAGACCTTTCTGATGTCACTTTTGTGTCTTACTTTCCAAATTTATGTGTTCCATATTATTATTATAAAATAAATGATATATCTTGTGGTTTCACAAAGATTGTTTAATTTCTTAAGAATAATATGCAACTTAACATTAATTAGGAGGAGATGAAAATACACATGCGACAAAAGTAACATCAGATTCGCCCCAATTTTAAAATGGTAACTAGTTTTTTTCAACACCATGTAATACTTGAGTTCAAATTGCAGTACCCCAGTAAGTGAACTGCTCCCGTATCTTCATTTTAAAGCTAAATGAAAGGATAAGCGTAAAAATTCGCTAATAGGGTTCTCCAAACAGGGTGCCGCGTGACTTGGATCCGTTCCAATGGGTTTTGGCCTAATGCCAATTGAATCTTCTCGCCTTTAGCCTGTAATACGGGCTCTGAATGTCACACAGTGGGAGCAAATGCCTACCAGTAAGCTCTTTAGTTAGTTCAATCTGATTATGAATTCATTACCATTAAATGCACTGCAGTCTGCAGCGTTGTTTTCATTTAGCGTTATTTTTTAAACTTTCGCGTTATGTTATGTTCTATCACAAATAAGCTTGCCTTTTAGTTGCATACAAACGAAATAGCATATTATACTAGTTTGTTGGATTATATAAGTATTTGGAAGTCATTATCGTCAATCATGTACAGTCGACAGCACATCAGGTTACCCAATTTTGTTGCAAACTAGGCCTTATTACAACTACATAAGATACCGCAGTGTTAACCTTGACGTGCTGTTGTCCGTACATATACCCGATGTCTTTTTACGTGCACATGTCATGGTCGTTACTGAAGTCTGGTACCCACTCATGTGGAGCTATTTTGGTGATTTAATCAAGCATAAATAGGCAAAATTGAGTGTATGTATATTGTTTTAAGAGCGAAATAAAGAATCGGATAAGTGTTCAAACCAAACGCGTCCAGAAGGGCCCAAACTACCACGGATGATGTTCCTATTTTGATCCACCGTGATCGTCTCTTTCACTCCTGAAAGTTTGTCAGAGCGAGAATAAATGAAGGTTTGTACGACAAACATGGACAACGTCCATCAGAATAGAACTTAGTGGTTTTAGTGCGATTGTACACAGATCGTATCCAGGCGTCCAACACACTAGCTTCCTTTGTGAATTGTGAGCGTTGGAACAAAAAGCCGGGCAAAACCAAGGCGTTTCAGTTACTCCACCGTTGATTACAAATCAATCTATACTACACTCGATTTCGATTCGTTTGGCAAAAAGCCAGGAGCGTCGGATGAATTAGCATTTGCCAGTGTGGAAGATTGAAAATGCAAAATGGAACGCCGGAATTAACCTTCATTATTAGATACGGACTGCAAGTTCAATGTAATGATAATACAAAGTTACCTTCAGTTTAAAAGTATAGTCTACTTAAGGGTCGAATTAAATCAAATTATTTCACTGCATGATTATAGGTTGTTTTACAACAGATGTTAGTGTGTAATATTGGGCACACTGTAACAGCTTAAACTGCAACTTGTGTGGATGATGAATATTTATGATTTTGTGAGTTTCGAAGAAAAACTACTTTAGCTAAATGTCAGAATGGCTATTTAAATGACCATTGGTTAAGCTAGTCTTTCTTCATAGCACACGCAATCGTAAATATATTTAACCGCTGGTAAAGAAATTTTACTGTCACTATCGATGCAGAAATTGGGCCTTAGTCTTCAATAGTTGGACGTCTTCCAAAGCTAAACTCGCGGCATGATATAGACTCGAAAATGCAACTTATATCATTGCATTTTATTTTCATAATGACAATCATTATGCTCCATATATAGTTTGAGTTGACTTATCTAACTTTTCTTGAAAGTTAAATGCATACTAAGCACTTATAATAAGTCATTCCACGAGCGAGTCCAGTTTCAAAATAACTTAATTCGTGCGACGTGAGACTTAAGACGGCCTTAATTCCTAAATCCTACTGCAGTTAATTGTACAGTACCACCTGCAATTGCAGCACAGTCAAGTGAATGCAGCATTGCACAATACTGTTAGCCCGCTTTAATTAATATGAAAGCAAGCATATGAAATGGCTGAGCAAATGACATTGGCTCGTTTGTCACAAATACGCTTACTCAAATAATTTCAACAATATATCTACTTACCTACTCCTTTTGTTATAGTAAACATAACTATTAAAAATAATAAGTTCATTCAACTGAATTATTTTTGCCCTACGCGCAAGTATCACATACATATAGCGGTGAATTTCGTCAACTTATTTTGTTTAGGACTGATTTTGCAATATTTAGATAAGAAATATTCGTCTAATAAAATACAAAATGGGTAATTTGAAAACGTCACCTAATTCATCACACCGTCAGCAATCATACGTAACTGACATATTTTTAAATCTATCGCTTCATAATTAATCAGTCTGATAAGTTTATCTGACCATTGAAGAATTAATTAATTATTAGAGAATTAATAAACTATTCTTAGCTAAATTATCTTCAGAAATTATTTGTGACCCACTGTACATCACTGAAAGTTAGTTGTGCTCTTAAAATTAAAAATACTCCTTAGGTTAAAGAATTTGTTAAAATTCGAATACTTGTAATATGTTTTGAAACTAATAGTGCTTGAAAATGATATGAATACCAAATACTTAGGGAAACAGAAAACCATAAAAAATTATAAATTCAACTGGAAATATCAAATGTGATTGTTGTAATTGGTTTCCGGTCTCAAAGATTCCTTGAGAACATTCACTGGGAGAAATATCTCCGAGACTCTCGTAATGGTAACGGAATATAACGATCGGAAAATAATTATGTCTTGAATAAAATATTGTCTTCCCGAACCTTTTCTAGGTATTATAAGGTAAATATGTGACATACTTACCGCTATTTACCCAACCAATTATTTTGTAGACGTTCCGTTTTGCCACAGTAACGTCGAATTTCACATTTTTTTAATAAGTTCTGGTTAGTATTATCCGTCCAATTCAAACAAAAGTACGTTCCATATTTTTCCTTGACCTGGCAGTGACTTCTAAAAATCAAACTGCTCTTTGTCTGTTAAATAATTGGCATCAGAACGTGCCTAAATAAATAAAATTATAATAAAATTAACTAAATTTCTTTATACAACATAAATAGAAGTTTTTGAATACGTAGATTTTAAGTTTATTTTTTATATTGCATGTCTTATTCATAAAGATGAAATCAGAAACCATAAACTTGCGTACAGGCGAGATTCGAACCAGCAATTTGTGGTCTCTAAAGGATACGCGTGACGTTTCGTGAAGTACCTGTTTCGAGTCCCACCCGTGCGCAAACTTTTTATTTCTTATTTCATCTTTATTAATAAAAAATATGACACTGTGTGTGTTAAAAACAATCTAAACCATTGATTGTCTTAGTGTTATATTTTCTTGTTTGTTTGTTTGTAAAGCAGCAAATAAATAGAAGTTAGCTTACTTTTATTATGTTTTGATCCCTATAGATTCGTATCATGAAATGCAAAAAGCTTAAGATTTGTAAATGACCCGAGTTTGCTGCCGCTATATTGCGCACCTCAATGCGATGCGACGCCGCGAGCGGGAGGAATGCGCCAACTATGCCGGATTCTCCGACGTCTCGACCCATATATTTTACACATAAAAATGTCATTGCCTAATTTACAGATGCAGACGCAAATATGTTTTTGATTGATTTTTGCCGGTTATTAAACAATGTTGCTTCCAGTTAATGTAGTAGTAAAAAAGCCATAATACGATATTCATTCGTACAAAGTGTATATTTTGATGAGGCATAGACATAAAGGTCCATTCGAAATGTAATATAAAATAATTTGACACATTTCATGCACGTAATACCCAGCAAATAGTTCATTAAAACAATGGCAATTCAACCCGAACGATAACAAACTGATTTAAAACGATTTAAGCTCCACTAATTGCGATTAATGAAATCACTAAACAGATTGGATGCGTTCGTTACTGTAATTCAAATTTGAAATATTTATTAGATAGTTATAATTCCTGCGTTTTCAGGGCTAATTTCGTATGTGGCGTTATTTGGTGGAGGTTGTGAGAGCTAAAGCGCTACAATATTTCGTAGCAGTGGTAGGCACTACGCCGTAGCTTTCGTAGTAGTCTACGACATAAATTCGTAGTCGCATAAAACTTCTTTTATCACAATGGATTCAAGCCAAAAGAGGAAAAAAATGTGTGAAAAATAATGAAAGCCTGAGTAACGGTGCCAAGTCTCAATCAAAAAGCAGTTGCGCGGCTGTGCGCCGAAATGTTGCCTAAGTTGTGCGGTTGGTTGGCGCGATCGCGTGTTAGACTGACGTCTTTGTTATCCTTCTACTGATTCTCAGATAATGTTCATCCTAAACTTTTCAAAGAGCTAAATGCTCTGATTCTTGTGCACAAAAACAAAGGAGTCTCATATTATCTTCCAGTTGTTATCAAGTAGATCTTCTTTTAAGAATTGTTTACCTAATTTTGAATACAAAATCCTATTGAAAAACAAATGAATTGTTATGAAATTCCAAAATACACGCTAACTTAGTTACGAGTTCAGATCTGTTTTTGAGGTCTTAATTGTAGCTTCGGCATGAAACTAACACCGTGAATGTAAGTACCTAGAAATATTTTGGAAGAGATCGTATGAAGCCAGAGCGTTACTACAGTTTTAACGATACTGCCAATCGTGAGAAATTGCTATAGGCTCTTTCCCACGTCGTGACCGTAAAATCATACTGTGAACAATACGTGTTCTGAGCAAGAAGTTCGAGCATTGACGTGCCTTGTTTGACAATTACAGATGGGAATTTTCGATACGTAAGCTTTTATATGTAACAAGAAGCTGTAAATGGAATTTATAGGCGTGATATATCAAACGAATAATAGCAGTGCATTTTTAAATGTGTTTTCTATAAAGGTGAATAAAAACATGACGATCACATTAATTTTCAATTCTTCACTATTTGAATATCGGACTTTTTTATAAAATATCAAACTTTTTTCTAAGGGCAAAAGAGTCGTATTTTGTTACGCACAGTGACATTACGAAGGACTTTATTAGACTGTTAACTAGGCTAGTCGGTTCGGAAAAATTGGCTTGCCCTTTGTCAGAACACGCTAAAAGTTAGGCTCCCTAACAAAGTTATGCTCTGGAACAAAAGTTTAGCTCAGTTTCGGATAATTCACGGAGGGCCTTTATGTAATATAACTACTTAAGGATAACTTGTATTATTGTAGGTACGCTCCAACAGCGCAATTCTTACCTAATTTATTATATTTTTCTCAATTTTGCAAGATTAGTAACTTCTGGAATTCCCATGTTTCAATTTATCAGGTTGGACTTAATCAGTGTCTTTTAAAATATGTAAAGTAAGTTGAAAACTTTTATTACAAATCGTTCGATCGATTTAAATTAAGTTACTGGTCAGCTTTAGAAACATCCCGTTGGTTTCTCATCTCACCAGTTTTGCAACACAAAAGCAGTAAATCTCGGAGAGACATTAGGTATTGTTAGCGGGCTGGCACATTCGATGCTACGACTAAATGCGCTCCCTGGCTTTGCCTGCGATATTTATCGATGATATTACTGCCTGCGTTGCGTTTAAGGTCGGGGATATTGCCGCACTCAATTAATATGAAGTCAGCAGAATAAAACAAGAAGTAAGCTTTATTACAGATGTAAATAGAAACAAATATCCATATATTGTATATAATGATATGCCGAAATATAAAGTGTCTAAAATTATATTTAAAATATATCTAAGATAGAACCAATTAACAATACAGTATACACAAGGGCCATGTGTAAAGTTTCAGTTCATTTCAACTCTATTTGTTTTTAAAGAAACTCAGAATCTAAGTTAGTCGAATAAAATAGCCACACTGCAGTTTAGAAAAATCCCTTACAGCTTGTAAAACTTGCTCTGTGATTGTAAAATCGGAACGTGCCTTTAATTTTATTGCTATCACCGCTCAGGGCAAAACTTCGGTCGCGAATGTTTCAAAACTATGAACAGCATAAACCAGGACGTTTCTATCTCATAACAAGTTTCGAGAGGCCGCCCGGTGGAGATGAGTGCATAAACTTGCCGACGACACACAACTTGTCTCGTCTGGGGAATAAACTCACTAGCGCAAATTCGAAAAAGCTCTGAAGTAATACATCCGTCCTTTTTAAACATCAAAGGGAGGATAGGAGGCCACGAAGTTTAGAGATACGGGACGTTTTATCCGTAAATGTTTGCCGCTCCGATAGCGACGGAGTTCGGAATTACTGGTAACGTTGGTAAGAGACATTGCTTCCCAGCTTATGCAGAACGTCTTAATTGCTCGTTGTAACTTCTGACTATTCAGGTGTACTGTATAAACTATACTGCGATGTTTACGGAAACGCTAGAATAGTAACAATGCTTAACTTTAGTAGCGCATGTAGTCCGAAATTTCAGTGGAAAGTCAGTGTGTTATCACATTATTTACTTTCGCAGTGTTAAGCCGGAGGTTTTAATAGTATGAAAGTAAATCTCAATCTCACTTGTAAAAAGCAGCTTTGGCTGTGTGACAGACGAGGAATCGAACCCCGTGTCTTACGCTATCCGTACTACTCGGCCACCCTAACATTAGCAAGCCTGTTGAATTTTGTACGTCGTGAGATGTCATCAATGTTGCGAGATTGCTCTCACAATATCCGAAGGAAATATTTTTACAAATATTTAACTATCATTTAAGATAAACAGCCAAAGCTGCTTTTTACAAGTGCAATTTATATTATTTAGTTTGTATCGTGACAAAATACTGTAAAAAAATGGCTTTCTTCATCTTAACCGATTGTTAAATATTTTTTAAAAAATTCTTCGGATACTGTGAGATCAATCTCGCAACATTGATGACGTCACGCAGCCTACGCATTAAAGTAAGCGCTTGCTAAATCTCAACCATATTAAGGTGGATACGTGGTCATTAATTCTGCCCTATTCTATGAACGGTATCTGTCATACCATCCAAACCGTTGGCTGTATTGAGACGCAGGCCGACAAGCATGTAGCCTCCGGAAGTGTGCGACAGAGTAATGGCCCGCGTTTCCTAGCTACGACGACAGTACCGTTGCTGCGATCTCCTTATGTCACGCACAAATCATAATAATCTCCTTCGCATGCTGATATCACACGATAATCGCATCTCTGTTCGCATCGCACGACACGCACCGGACGACAATCGCATTTAATGCTCAGACATTTAAAAATAACAAACAGACGTTACCAAGTTCAGTAAGTACAGTGCTGCTGTTAAAAGGTCGCCTTCGTTAACTACTACAACAATACTCTAACTAGGTCTGTTTTGTTCTGAACATATCTGTTCACAAATGCTTACTTTGAAACAATGAAACGTTTCGAATACGAGTTCCTACTCAATACCTGCAGTTTAATTAAGCTGTTAAACTTTGTTCAAATTCTACAAATAGCGATGAATTTAAAAGTTGAGCACGTTTATCTCGAGTATTTTTTAGTTGTTTGATAACAGATACTACTCGTGTCTGATGATGGTAAGTAATGAGTCCGTAGTATAGAGGCGGGTATGGTTTGGCGAGACAAATGAATTAATAATGAAAATGGATGAGGGAACTAGTTGGAAAGTTTTGAAAAGCCCGTAGTGTTCGTAATTAGCGTTATAGATTTAGTGGGACTGGTGTGATGTGATGTTCAACATCACTTTAGATATTTAGAATTAAGAATCTGTGAATATTAGAGTAGAAATCCAATAAAAAGTTATATAACCAATCATATTATATTAAGAACAATATCATTGTATAACACAGAATACGGTTTAAGTGGCGTGTTTTTTTGTCAATTTTATATTGGGCCGAAAAATAAAGAATTATTTTTCCCCCCTATAAACTTACCCCGAAAACTTTCGTGTTATCTGCGCCTGAGTCGTGTAACTCATGAATGCAGAACTCCCATTTGTTAGATGGGGGATTCAAATGAATCCGCCCGATTATTGGAGATAGCCTCTGGCCAAAGTTGATTTGTTCTGGAAGTTTGATTCGCGAGTCCCTAAGGCTCGATGAACTCCGTTCGACCTCAGGAAAAAGGACCCTTACAAATTACTTCAGGCGAGCGAAAGCTTAAAGCCCACATTTAAGTGTGGTTAAAACTTCCGCTATGTGAACAGGTTAAAGCCCAGTTGCGTGATCGATAGTTATCTTGAATAATAGTCACATAACCAGTGGTTAAATATTTTCGATTGAGCGTTATTGGAAGGAAAAATTGTTTTACCAAATGTCAGAATGGGTTTTTTAAAGACTATTGGTTTTATAACACACACAATCATAAATATTCAACTGCTGGTAACAACATTTAACCATTAGTTGAGTTACCTGTCGGTCACGAAACCTAGTCTCGGATAGAGTTACATATGTATGTTTCACAAATATGCATGTTGTGACTGCTTCTGACTTTTACGCTGGCCGTCACGGTTTCGAATGCAAGCAACAAGTGTTTGTGTGATAAGCACGAACATTTGTACCTGAGTCATGGATGTTTAATATGTTTTAAAGTATTTATGGGAGATGCTCCCGTCATAATCTTTGTCTGGTATTGGTAACACAAGGAAGAAAATTCCTTACTTTGAAACCATGACAATTGGTGTGTTGTCTGGCGCATATTTTTTTATTTAATCTACCAGTCTTGAAAATCATTGTAACAAAAAGTCAATAACATATAATATATTGTTACATTAATAGCCTGACTTTTTAAGGGTGTTGCTTTTATGGTGATACACATTGTGCATAATTTATTAAATTTCTACTTAGATCTTTAATTTTAAGATTAGTGCTCCCAGAAGAATCCTTAACGCATATATTTTTTGATGATATACATGTAACGACATACATGTGTACATTTGTGTGTAGGCAAATATATAAGTATTCAAATATAATACATTCTAGTGCAACATAAACTTTTTACTAGTCTGAGTATGATCTTTTTGCTACTAAGTGAGCGGACTGTCCAAGTCTTATTTACGAGTATTTCTTATTTGTCTGTTACAAATTCATAGTCCTCTGGGCACTTAATCTCGTAATTTAGCTCATAATCTCGGAAGGCTCTTAGTCATAATGAACAGATTAAAAATTCTGGCTTTAGTAATTGCTTAAGTTCTTAAACCAGATTTCCTTGCGCGCATCAAAATAAATTTGCGGGGCAATATATATTTTAAACTACATCCCAATTTGTTTAACGTTTACATTGGCTGGCAATAATACGAAACCGCTGTTTGCAAATCAGATCGTGTATTAGTTTTGACGATTGCTTTGGTTGAACAATTGCTTTGATATTTATTGTTATGTGTTTCACAATTGTAAAATATATTTCAATTGTATTCGTGTACATTTCGTGTTTTGATGTTAAACATGATATTCGTAAGTTGCAATCTGTTGTATTTTATTACTAATTTCTATAAAACTTTGTCTTTCACATGTATTTACCTTGTTAGAGTGATAAAATATATATTATGTGAACTGCTATCCTACAAAAAATGCTTAGCTATGCCAAAATTCCTGTCGTGATTTTCCGTTCATTTACTTAACAAAACTTTCTGAAACAAAATAGACAAAGCGTATATTGGACGAAATACTTTAGCTATTCGCAATATTGGAGACTGCAAGAATTTTCATAAAATCGAACAGCGCTGCCGGATATTTAATAAAGCTGTATGTATTCAAGATTTATTATTACAAGCCTTTGTTCAACGACAAAAACTGACCGCCGGCGAAATTAGCTTTAAAGTTAATTATTTGAGCTACCAAATACTTTGCACATAGTAATAAATTTTCATCATTACTCCCTTAATATATTATATCCTGCTGCGCTAGACTTATGCATTCGGGTCATCGAAATATGTATACTGTGGTACAATTTCGGTAAACAGGAGCTCTATTTTGATATCACTTGCTTGGATATGGCGCGTGATTTTCGTTCAAAAGCGAACTAAAAATCAACGAAAACCGAGCAAAATGTATACGTGAATACTTACAAAATGTAGTTATATATTGTTAAATCGCATTTGTGTGTAATTATTTATTTTTAAATCGTAAATCCATAAATAAGATTAATTAATCAAAGAACAGCCCATGCCATTTATCGCGAGTGTTTCGAAAATAGGGCCCCAGAATCAAAACGGCAAATGCCCTATCACTTTCTCTATTTCTATCAAATCGGTAAAAGGCAGTTCACAAAACTATAAAAAGATATATTAATGCATTAAGTATCTAAAAAAGTAATTTTCAATTAGACTTGTATCTATTCACCAAAGTATATTAAACCAAAGATTTACACAGCTTTCGTCTCATAAGGGAACACCTAATAACAATGCTTGTTTTTCTATGATAAATCTTCATTTCGAATAGGTGCGGTCTCATATTACGCATGCATGAATTCGCAGTTTCCGTTCATATTCCATGATTTAAGTTATAATAGTAAGCTGGAGCTGGTAATAGTCGCCTATTCCGTTCCTCATGTGCCCTTATTCCATTCACGGATCCCGCATAAAGTTTCATGGGTAACTTATTGCGTATTTGTGTTGGAAACCAATTACAGAGCATTTTCGTTTTTACCTTTTACTTTATCCAAGAAAAAGCATACAACCAGAATTTAAATTCGTAACTTATGGTATTGAGCCCTTCGTAAATTTTGTTACGTTTTTATTCCGAAAAAAGTCTGCGGGGACTTGGGGATTTAGGAATAATTAAAATTTCTTGTTTAATTAGATTTCCTTCGAGATACGGAAAAAATGTGTGTTAAATAAGCTAAGAAGCTTTAAGGAGAGGTCGGGGAATTTGATTACATCTTGTAAGAAATTAGGCTAATCGATGATCATTTGCATTTTTTTTTACCAATTTTATTAAATAAAACCGTTTAATATAATGGTTTAAGAATAAAAGTAAATTTTCTTACCAATTGAAGGAAAAATCGTTTTTTATACTGGGCATTATATACAAGACTATGGTAGTTTTGGAGTACAAAAGTAACTTGAAATTCCAGTAGCTACTTATAGTATGCAGTTCATATTATAAATATTTAATTACATCTAGGCAAAAAGTGGAATAACCCGATATAATTTGAATGCAATGATAAAGGAGAATTTTATACTATTGTGCGTCGCTATGCGGTATTGAAAACAAATACGTCTATGTACGTTAGTAGGTTTCAAGTCCTTTGTAAGTGTTCCGATGTAGCTTAGTAAGTGTTGACACCCACACACTATTGATTTACCTTCAAACAATGAAGAAACTGATATTTATCAGATGAAGCATTGCTAAATTGATATAATTTCAGATTTAATATTTTGTAGCATGTAACTAATAGTTAAAATATCATTTTACATAAAACTGTTAATAGTGACATAATGAAATATTACATGTTTTGTTAAATAAGTAAAACTTAAATATAATTCATACTTTGGGGATACCATTATAATTTCATTATATTATTTTATTCAAAAGGCATTCTTTACTTAACATTGGCAATTTAAAATGAACGTTGCTTGTAGTAAGGAAACAGGTATTTAGTTCTAAAGTCAAAACACTGTTTGAGGACAAAGTTCCATTGTTAAACAGAGTCAGAAATATCTTTCAGATTAATATAGCAATAGTAGTGCCTATAGCTTATATTCCTTTAGAAATCGTTGGATGGCCTAGATAAGTGGCTTTCCGTACTGCAATGATGTTTTTCGAATAGGACCTGTAAATAAGGATCTTACGTAGCAAAATCTGCATTGAAATATACGGAGAAAAAGTATTGTACCAAAAGTTTAGAATGTTTTAACACTCACAGTATCATATTTTATATTCTTAAAGATGAAATAAGAAACCAAAAATTACACCATACCTATTCATGTACGTATTTTTTTTGTATAAACATTAACTAGCCACAAGTGGGAGTGTATCTGTTTGTTAATTACAAAAATCTTCCTTCGGGTCTTTACATATAGCCTTGTAACTCATTTTCAAAAACAAGTTTTAAGCTTGTAGTTTTTGCTCAATATTATGAAAACGTATTTTGTAACAGAAAACTTTTAATATCATTTTTAAATGCGAAACCTTTTACAAGTAGGCCACATACTATCGGATATTAAGTATGAAGACAGCTAGATGTGACGACTGGTAATATCCTGGACATCAATCAGAGCTAAAAGAGGACCTAGAGTTGGATAGCTTTTAGATTTCAAGAGGCTTGTTTATTGTTTTTAGTAGGTAGAGATTGGTACATGTAGTGTGAAACGAAATCTTTATTAACTAATATTTCAGAATTCTTTCATAACAACCTACAGAGCTTATATACTTTTTATCACACTTCAAAGATAGACATTTGTCTAGTCATCACTAATTTATTTTTTATTTTTAACATAGTTTTACATAAGACAGGTATTCTCTTCTAGGAAGCGTGCTAGCTAGAATTTTTTTATTTTGAGTCGATTTTACCAACGTCAGATAGGATTTGTCCGACCGAATAAGTATTAAAACGTCAGATTTTAAAATGTCGTTTTCAGAAGAAGATTGCTGTCAAATAGGTGACGTTTTTAAATTAGGCGTTTTGTCTTATATTCGATGAATGTTCCTTATCTGAAGTTGGTAAAATCGACTCTTAGTAAGGCAGTGTCTGACGAACTTAGAACATCCGGACATCTAATGAGCGAACCAATTGTTCAGCCTTATGTATTTGAGCACATAATTGTAATTCATTACGAATATTATACGGTCTTTCTTTAGCTTCGCCACTTTGTTTTGCCTGCCTTCGTAATCATGTATCATCACGCTTTTGGATGCCTCATTGTATACAACGTGTTTGAATGCCGTGTGATGTCTTGATGTACCTATGTGTGTATCATATAACTATCTTATCTCAGGGAAAATAGTGGAACACAAGGCTGTTTGGTACAGATATTGCTTATACGAATGATTTCAACGCTAAATCAATTAATGATTTCATCTGCACTAATTCTAGAGTTCAAAGATGAAACTTTATAAGAATGTAATACTGTAATAATAATAAAACTCCAGTTCGGTGTTGGTAATAATCCACTCTATATTTATATATATAACTCAAGATTGGTGTCAGCAATAATCTATCTACTCCGGCAACAATCCGTTTTATATTACCGACGAATTAGTATAATAACTTACAGTAGTTACATACTAGTAAAATCTGGCTTAAGAGCGAATGGTAGAAATGAGCGAATCGATTTAGATTGAATAGGGCTAAACCAGTCAGAGTAGGGCCTATTCTGACTGGCTTTGGCACGGCACAGATAAAGAATAAGCTGTTTTTAATCGGCTAATTGTGCGCCATATACATACAGAGGGAAGCGTTTCAAATTAGTTATATTATTTTGGGTCAGTTTTTAGTTGATCTTTGGCTACGTTATCTTCCTTACCCTTATTTGTTATATGTCTCTTCAGAACACTTTAAATCCTAATGAAGTTCATAATTAATTAGAATTATTCGTTAGACTTAGGTTCGTATGCATATAAAATGTGATAAAACTGACAAAAAATCTTAAAATAACGTATTTGCCCACTAGGTACTTAGGCAAAACAAATTAATTTCAATCGTTGTCATTGTGTCGTCGTCTACACTCATTATACACAGACTCTTAGATTTTTAAGGCGGTTTTACTTTTAAATTATTATTTTTATTACATGATTTTTAGTTACATACCCATATCTCAAAAATTACTGGGCCGATGTTGATGAAACTTACAATGTAACCTAAGTTTAAATAGGCATATTGAACTAAAAAAAAAAAATGCGCTATGACTTCTTGTTTTCGAGAAATTTGTTGACAAACAAACAAACATACATGCACTTACGAAATTTAGCACACGTGTTTGGAAGCTCCAATATTTTGAGTTTGTTGATCTATTTAATTGGTTACCTCCTATTTTTAAAGACGGAACAAATTCAGATAATATCACAGTCCTCTTTTGTTGATATTTTTACCCCTTAGTAGATCTGTTAATGCAGAATAATCTCGTCGCACATGATTTTAATGTAACTAAACGGATTACGCAGCGTACTCAGCGGAAGTTCTCAAAAGGATTTTTTTTCTGATTTCGCAACATTTTCTTAGCGGCGCTGGACGTATGAGTTGTATCTTAATGTTATATAGCTTAAAGCCTTCCTCGATAAAAGGGCTATCTAATGTAAAGAGATTTTTTCAAAACGGTCCTGTAGTTTCTGAGATGAGCGCGGTCAAACAAGTAATCAAATTCTTCAGCTTTATAATAGGTATTAGTATAAATATGTGATAGTCGTAAAGTTAGGTTATACGAGGGTCAAACTGAAAGTTCTTAGAAAATCAATAACTGATTACATTAGCCAGTTATTAGTTTTATTATATCTTTTCAAAATATTGTCCATTGACGTCAATACACCGTTGCATGCGATGGAACCACTGGGAAAAACACTTTGCCCACTCGTCCTTAGGGGTCTCTTCAATGGCATCGCGATACGCAGCCACCGCTTCTTCAGCATTCATAAACCGCTTTCCTTTAAGTTTTTCTTTAATTTTTGGAAATAAATAAAAATCACAAGGCGCGAGGTCGGGGCTATACGGCGGGTGACCCAGTAATTCAACGTTTGATGTCGCCAAATAGTCGATCGTTCGCTTGGCGGTGTGCGACGAGGCGTTGTCGTGGTGAAGGAGGATCCTACTGCGAGGTCGTTTCTCTCGAACTTTTTCCAAGACAAGTGGCAAACAATTGGTAGTGTACCATTCTGCAGAAACTGTTTTTTGATCCTCTAACACAATTGTTGCGAAATGACCTATCCTTCCAAAGAACGAGGCCACCATTTTTTTTCCCGCACTTCGATCTCTCTTCACTTTAGTTGGCAACTCCTCGAAAGGAAACACCCACTGAGCAGATTGTCTTTTGGTTTCAGGATCATAACAGTAAATCCAGCTTTCGTCACCTGTTAGTATGTCGAACACAGCATTTGAGTCACCTCCGTTAAATCTTTCAATCATTTTACGGCACCAATCCACACGATGGAGTTTTTGAGCCTTAGTCAAATTATGAGGTATCCACCGGGCGCAAAGCTTCCTGACCGCTAAATGTTCGTGGAAGATTTTGTGCACTTGACTCATACCGATGCCTAAGCTTGTCCGAATCTGCTGATAGGTCACTCTTTTGTCAGTCTCTATCATACGCCGCACAACACAGATGTTATTTTCAGTCGTCGCCGTAGAAGGCCGTCCCTCACGTACATCATCAGTGAGATTAGTGCGACCACGTTTAAACTCATTAAACCAGTTGTAAACAGTCGCACGAGATGGGGCTTTATCGTGAAAGGCCAATCGTAGTCTATCATAACTTTCTTGTTGACTTAAATGACATCGAAAGTCATAAAAAATCATTGCACGAAAATTTTCTCGTGTTAAATTCATGTTGACGTGACACAGACAATTTTCAATTTGCCGCCAAATCGTAAAACAAATGACAAATAAATGAAATATATACTCAGTAATATTGGCAAAGAGTTCTATTTTCAAATTTTAAAATATTTTTTTTATTATATTGTTTATAAGTGGCCAGTTCTAAGAACTTTCAGTTTGACCCTCGTAATAACTCATGTGTACAAAATTTTGTTTATTAGTTTACTGCTCATTAACAGCTAGTAAATTATGTTGATAGTGTTTGATTTCCGCTTGTTGAATTCGTGGAAACATCAATGACCGTTCAATAGAGGCATATTCCCGTAAGTACCTAGGTGTTTATTTGACAGGGAATACGAGTATTATCGAGAATTGAGTATATTTTGAAAAAAAAACACAGCTAATTACACTAAAAGTTACGAATCATTAATGAATACTTATGCCTGTGGTATATTAACAAAGATACATTCGACGTTAATTCAGTTCAATAGTAAAAATAATAGGGTATTTTCCTATTTTTCAAATTATGTGTAAACTTAGTAATTAATCAATATAAAGTTACACCAAAATATTTGCTTGAACAATTACAGCATAACAACGATCAAACACAATTAAAAAAAAGGAAAAACCGACTTCAAAACCAAAATGCACTAAAAAGTCTTAAATAAACTCTTCACCATTGAAAGGAAAGGAATCCGTTTTAGGCAAACAATTTCTTTTTGGAGTCGGTGCTGTGATTACTTGATGGTCAAAGTGATGGCACCGACTCCAAAAAGAAATTGTTTGCCTAAAACGGATTCCTTTCCTTTCAATGGTGAAGAGTTTATTTAAGACTTTTTAGTGCATTTTGGATTTGAAGTCGGTTTTTACTTTTTTTTAAAGTTTATTTTATTTCTTCATTTTTAGTGATTACATAAGAGGGGGGGGGGGGAGTTGCACCTTATGATTCTATTTTTTAAGAAGCTACAAATTACCTATCATAAGTTCCGTCATTATAATTACTGAACTCCTAAGCGTTAAGGAGTTCCACCATAAGCTCAGCCCCACAAGATGTTGACTATTAGACGTAACAACACGTCAAAATTAAGATTTTAGTAAAGAAACACTATACGTGCCTTTAAAATTTAAGGGTTTCCCTCGATTACACCAAGATCCCATCATCAGATCCCAGAATGGAAAAAATGGGACCAACTAGAAGGTACACCCTCTAAGTAGGCGAAAAAATTTTTCGATTCGGTTGACAAACGACTGAGATATGAGGTAACATACATACAAAAAAAAATAATGATAAAAAAAAAACAAACAGTCGAATTGATAACCTCCTCCTTTTTTGAAGTCGGTTAAAAATTAAAATTGAGCAAACTTTTGCCGCTTGAAACACCCATCGTCCGTGGTCTGCATGACGTCACGTTACTCAAACAGTACGCAATTGTCAGCACTAAATTTGATACGTGTGACAGCACTTTGACATGCTTGATTGAGTAACGTGACGTCACACTTCGTGATTGACGTTTGCGGTATCGTAAACTATAGATTGAAAACGATTATATTACTCATTGAAAATATCGTACATGTGCAACTATTTTAGAATTGAAAATGTTTATTAAATTTCTTGGCATCTAAATCAACTATATGCGAAAATTCTTTTTATTAGGACTGTCAAATACCCTATTATTGCAAATAAAAATCATGTTACTAAAAACTATAACCATAAAAATATATTGAAGTGCAATGGACACACTTAGTTCAATTATTATGAAATATGATATGTATACAGGGTTACAGGGAGAGTCGTACAGAATATTAAAGAACGTTATTATTTAGGTCATTTCTGATCGAATTGATCCTATAACATGGTATCCGAAACCTAACCGCTATGGAGATATTGATTTTTTTAAAGTCAATTAATAAAAACAATCAACAAAAACTAAACATATTACTAACAGCTTCATAAAACTGCTCGACAACGGTTAAAATTAAATAATTTTTACTAATTGTTTTTAACTTTGAAGACCTTTTTTTTTAAAGTATGGTACTTATCCTGCAAGTTATGTTAAAAACTTCTACGTCTTTTTAGCTATTCAAAAAGGTGCATAAAATTAAATGGTTATGGTTCACTCTGCAGAGATAGTTATTGTTTTGATTAGAAGTATACGTACCTAAGTGTCTTTGGAGGGTTATTGTTTGTATTTAGGTCGAAATGTATACCTAGTTGAATACTAATGAGCTTGAGTCACCTAAATATGACAAACTCAACCTATATTCATGTACAAACCAACAAGAAAGGCAGATATGCTATTGCCTGAAATACATTCGAGCCCGGAAATCAATTACGTGAGCTCCGATTAGTTCATTGGTTCGAAGACAACCACAGAGCAAGACTCACGTGTCCCTTACAGACAAGACACAAAGGAGAAAATATAAGTGGGTCACTGGAGCCTGAACTATGTTACAACCAATTAATTGTATTGGTGTTTAACAGAATGGCAACGTGTATAAAATGTTTTGCTGTTTTTTATTGCAAAATTACGTAAAAATGTGACAAGTTCTGTTTTTATAAATATTATTTATTTTATTTTGTCTCCATTTCTTTACCGCATCGGCAATGGATAAATTTGTCTGGATCATCAACGGCAGAATAATTCACCGATATGTCGGCTGTCATTATCATCAAGCTATTTAGATTGATTTTATCACATATATTATCGGTAACCACAGTCACCGACCAATGTAAGAACATCACGCACTAGCAAGTCGAAAATTCCTTCTGTAAATGTTTACATTGGATCAAATCCATTCACTGTTGAAGTGCTGAATAGGGCTGTCGCCTCGCACACTCCTGTTATTTCGGATCGGGTCTATTCAACGAACTGCCATCGGCTTTGTTCGCCCTTGTCCATACAACGCTGGTTACGCACTTTTGTGGGGAACTCACAATAGGGTCCGACGTGAGAGAAAGGAAAACTGATTTTTATTAGTTTACCGTGCAAAATTTCTAGCACGGTTATTGAGAAGGTAGGCTATTTTATTGTCCGGTATTTGTCTTATCTTTGTGCTGAAGAATACGCATAAGGTCTATGTATGTTTATTAATCTATTAATTATAAACTATGAAAAAGTGATTTCTTACCATTGTTTTCAATTAATGACTTTATTAAACCTATTACTAAGTTTGTAATGTTTCCTTAAGGTATGTTAAGAAGATTTACTGCCTGTTTCTTATAAACGTTTTCTATTGCTTAATACAAAATGACGTTCCAAATTGGTTAGTGATTTTGTCAATGGTAAAACAGGGTTCCCTCTATCTGGCAGAATCTTTTTGCTCCGAAAGTCACTTGGCATAACACACTTGGCATAATTTTCTTTAGTCGAATATTATTCAGGCAGAATTTTTTGTTAGAATAATTATTGTTTGGTCGAATATTTATATGCCCGAATTTACAATGGCATACATTTAAGATAGCAGAAATTTATACGGCATAATTACCTTTGGGAAAATTTTACTTTGCATACTTTCGCTATGCATAATGTTTATTTGGCATAATTTGACTAGGCATATTATGAAGAAAGCAGAATTTCCTTTAGAATAATTTCACTACGCATATTGCTATTTCTTTAAAATAGTATTTTACCCTCAGATTGAATTAAAAAGTCATTAAGTTGTGGTACAAAAGTTAGTGACAGAAACGAATCGGTGCAAAACCGACTCCACGCAGTCTTGTTTGCCTCACCCCTAGAGTGTAATTCAAAATCGCGTGGGACTGCCGGAGCCCCGCAGCGCCGGAGCCGTGACAGAAACCATGCATGTTGCATGCTTGCATGCTGGATGCAAGCTGTTGCTTGCTTGCATGCTGCATGCTGCATGCTTGCTTGCATTCTTCATGCTTGCTTGCTTGCTTGCTGCGTGCTTGCTTGCTGCATGCTATGCTTGCTTGCTTGCATGCTGAATGCTTGCTTGCATGCTTGCTTGCATGCTGCATGTTTGATTTGCCATGCATTTTGTATGTTAGTATTGCTGAGATAGAACTACTTGGGATACACAGAGAAATTAAAGTTTATAGGAGAATATTAAATATGAAAATTATACCAAAAGACGATTCGGACTGTGAATTTTCTGCGATAGGATGATTCTGCCTATTAATGACTATATATACGAATTGTATGCCACAAGACGATTCTATCTGTGAACTTTCTGCGTAAGGATTATTCTGCTTTTAGATTATTATGGATATTAAATTTCTGCCTAAAGATGATTCTAGCTTACACGATTATGCGTTTTGAACGTCTGATAAATGAGTGAATGCTAATTGATGTTCTGCGAAAGGAAGTTTATGCTATTTAATGGTATGCCAAATAAAATTATGACAATAAAAATTATGCGAAACAAGGTAGACCCAGTAAAACATCCTTATTATTACTTTTCTTAATTTTTCTTAGAAAATAAATAATTACGTATTAACTGACATATGTACATGTAGAAGGAAATTATATCTATGCAAATTTATGAATATGCACGTATTTGCAGCTTAGGACTTGTATGGGGCGTATTCTCGTGTACAGACCTTGTATGTACTCACCTCCGTCAACCTTTTAACAACAGTGCATACGTTTTGTATATCGAAAGGGGCAATCTATCGCTGGCTTCAGAGAGGGTCCATGAATAAACCATGGCTCGAATGTGGAACTCGTGTCGGCTGGTGTTGACTGACGAAGGCACTGTTATTGCCCCCGCGCCGCTTAAGAGCTATTTCGCCGTTTGTTCATTTCATTTTGCCGATATTTTGAGCACAATAAAGCTGCTTTCCCCCGAGAGCTTAGTTCAGTTGAATTTGGTACCGTCGAACGTTATAGTAATCTTAAAACACGAACATGCATTAAAAGTGATAGAAATCGAATGCCAGATTTAAAGACGTATTTGACCATGTATTTCTATTTTACGTTAATAGAATGTAGAAATAAATGCAGTGAAAGATTGTAAGCTAGTTCAGTTTGAAATTGCGTTGGTGAAATGCGATGTAAAGACAAAATAAATATTTACATTCCCTTGTGATGAATCAGCGAATATGCTGCTTCGGTTCACAGTACTAGAACATATTTCTAAAGGTTCCGTAGCCGAATGGCAAAAAACGGAACCCTTATAGTTTCGTCAAGTCTGTCTGTCTGTTTGTCTGTCTGTCTGTCCGTCCGTATGTCACAGCCTTTTTATTCTGTAACTATAAGCGTTAAACAATTGAATTTTGGTAGGAAGATGTATCTTGTTAACCGCTTATCGATTCTCATACAAAAATAAAAAATAATGACAGTTAAGGGGGGGCTCCCATACATGAAACTATTACCAAAAATTTTTTTTTTTCGTCAAACCTATGCGTGTATGGTGTGTATGGATAGGTCTTTTAAAATCACTTCTCAAAACCATTTTCTTATAAAGTCTAACGTTTCATAGCTAGTCGCTTCCAAAGTGGTAAAATGGGCGTCCTCCCCCATCTAATTTGTAAACTAAGCAAGTGTAACTTTTGAAAAAAATATGTAATGTAGATCTTTACAAAAACTTTTAACGAAAATTGGTATGGACTGGATCGAACAAGTAGTTTTTGAGATATAGCACATTTTCAACAATCGCAAACA
Source organism: Pyrausta purpuralis (assembly GCA_963924145.1). Taxonomy (NCBI): domain Eukaryota; kingdom Metazoa; phylum Arthropoda; class Insecta; order Lepidoptera; family Crambidae; genus Pyrausta; species Pyrausta purpuralis. The sequence goes on along the minus strand of OZ001653.1, from coordinate 16,353,426 downwards.
TAACTTTGTACTTCATACAAACACTATGAAAAACAAAGTTATATCTGTAGTCAACAAAACATTGTGGTATTTTACTAAGTAGAAGTAAGTGGATTCCCTAATTCAGTTAAAGTTGGCACGGAACCCTCAGTGCGCGAGTCCGACTCGCACTTGGCCGGTTTTTTTCTTTCTTTGTTTTCTATTCCAAATGCATATGTTAAATATTGATTCCCTACTTCGAAATCAGACAATTCGTGTGTTGTTTGACGCATATTTATTTATTTAATAATATTGCTGCAGCTGCGATGATTCATGATTCGTAGTATTAGAACGTTTTAATGGTATGATTAAATCAAATATAGTGCTTCCCTGAGTTATGTCTATAGACCTTTATTATGTTGTTGCAATTCTGAAAAAGTGGTGTCTATCATAAACTCATGTTCAATACACACAATAGCTAGTGCAAGTAAATATTGAAAGTATTAACGTCTGAATGTAGTTTGAAGCTTGCAATTAAGCTCCCTTATAAAAATGGTCCAATGATAGTAATGTATACCCTGTCTCTTTGAAATAGATGTAGTAAAGAGGCTATAAGATAAGATTGATACAAAATGTAATTATTTTAGTTTTTCGTAAAATTTCAGGGGTTCGATCTCTTTTTGAATCACCCGCGCCAAGATGGCGTGTGATATTGATATTCATAGATTAATGCCCAATTTTTTATTTTATATAGTACCACTCGGGTGTGATTCGAAAAAAGATAACTGAATTCTGTGAATACTAAATGTCTATATTTCGCATTATATTCATTGAATTTAAATTCTTTTTCAAACGAAATTCGCCGTATTTAAGGAAGTGATTCAAAAATAAGGCCCCAGCTCTTTTTTCCACATATCATAGATAGTCTAGAAGCCTTACAATATTATTATTTTCCGATATTTGCTTTCCTCGGGTTCAACCGTTTTTATTTGAGTTTATTTATAGGAATATTCAACAACATGAGCAAGTGGATTGTGTGCCAGACAAAAGATCAGCGAAAGTAAACGGAGAAATCAAACAGAAGTGCCACCCGCGCGCCCGCGTCCTGGGAATTATTTAGTTAGGCCGATCGAGAACGTGGAATATAATTGGGGTCCACAGTTCCACACACTGTAATAATGTTTGTGGAGCAGACTAACCTACGGCTGGAGAGTAATGTTAAACACCGCTGCTAATTTGTTGATTGTACAACTAGGAGTTACGAAACTGATTCTATCAATAGAACTCGCCGTAGTTTTTTTTTTCAAATCATGATAGCTTGAAAGCAGATAAGCTTAGCAGAAGCTAAGCAATAAATACAATAATGTAAAATTCTGTTACCTATTTCGAAACAATTCTTCCCTTCTTCAATGATGAAGTTCGTTCAAATGAATTTTATTTTGAGAATCATAAAAATATATATATTTTGTGGTGTGGTAAATCCAGCCTTTTTATTTACCTCTTCAAATGATTTATACGGGCTATTGAAAGTCTGTAAATATATGATTTGAATTCCACATGAGATACGAATAAACCTGAGCAGAAGCTCTGCGTTGCAAGTTGCATTTCAACAAATGCAATTTACGTACTGGTACTTCTTTTGAATGTAAATTGCGTTTGGTCAACAACATTTGAATTTAGAGTCGTATTGTGATCTTCTTGATACCGAGGTCCATTTTTATTTGAGAAAGTTTCAGAATACTGCTGGGCGCTGTTAAAATAAAGTTTTATTCTGTTCCAAAGATTTATTGAGATTATTTTTTGAAATAAAATTATCTCAATAAATTTCAGTCTCTTACCTACCGAAACTACAATTTGATCAGATATTCGGCAGCCGTTTATACTGGAGCGCTGATAAGATGCGATATTTTATTAATATCTAAAGTCTAGAACACAAGGCTGTATTGAACCAAATTGGAATGTCTTACTATTTTTCTAGAAGACAGAAAACAATAGTATTTTGTGCTCTGTATCACAATTCATATATGTTATGCTAATAAGACTGGGTGTAATATTCTTGTTGTCATGTTTTCAGTACAGCTGTAATATTTTTTAGGAGTTTACGTTCGGATGGTTTTACATTACTATACTATGTACTAACTGTAAAAAGGTTAGACTTTACTGTCTAAACTTTTACAGTATAGTAAAATGTATAAAGTTTATTAAATGAACTAAAAGATACTTATTTTTTAAAATAAAATAATAAAAACACATGTTCCGAGGGGTATATAAACAGTTATCAGCATCAAAAAACGAAATAAAATTATACAAACTAGAATTTAAATAGGTAGTCGGTATGTTTTGAAAGCAAAACATTAAAGTGAATAAAACCAATGAATTTGTACCCGTTAAAGCTGAACTATTTATTCTAAATGAGTCAGTGCCCGTTTTAGATGCAGCTGTCTTTATCTCTTATGAAAGAATTGCAGCCTGACTGACAAGGATAGCGAGTGTAAAATACTGGTACATACCATAGTAAGGCATCTGTTGTTTCGTAGATGCGTGTCGTGTGTCCAGACAGTACCCCTTGCGGCTGCCGAACAGTGAAATCAAATTAGCCGAATCCCTTTGACGAAGTTTGGGCTTGAGCGGGCCGAACTGTAGAAATTATTTAGTAACAGCGCAGTTGGAAGTGACAGGTGATCGATGACCGTGTCGTTATGCATGTGATTTTTCATGCAGTGAGTGCCGTTGCGTGTACGAATAAAATACCGTCACAAAATACATTATACTTTTTTCAGTATTTTGATATCTAAGAGCATTGTGCAGTCTTTCCACACAATAAAAACGTGGAATATTTATTGAAACTGAAAATACGTTTAAACAAAAGTATAAAGTATTGGACGACAATCACATGCATTGCTCTGATACCAAAGTAAGTAGCTAATGCACTTGTGTTATGGTAATCAGACACAACGGTGGTACCACAAAACCCCGACCCGAGACAATATATAAAATTTTGATTTCTATATTGACCCGACCGGGAATCGAACCCGGGACCTCGGAGCGGCGACGCCTTGAAACCAGCGTGCTTAGCCACTACACCACGGAGGTTGTTTAAAATCTCTTTTTCTATGTATATAGTGTACCTAGTTATAATAAGTTATGGAACTACATATAATAAGAAATACGGGATCGGTTCGAACAATTTCACTGAGGATTTATCGAAGAAAACTAACACTACTCTTTTTAGTTGGTCTGAAAAAAATTGATTACTTTGACAGCGTCACGATCTACCGAGTTTGCTCGTGACAAACAAGGAACTTTTAACTTTTAATTTGTACGTTTAGTTAATTAAATGTCTAGCAAAAATGAATTCACTAAATGAATAAGAAATTTCCTGAATTACAAAAACAAATATAAATATGATAAATGGGAAAGATGACAGAATTCCGCGACAAGCTTTGCAATGTGATATTTCAATTTCATGTTGTTGATGATAATAATAAAAAAACCAGCCAAGTGCGAGTCGGACTCGCGCACTGAAGGTTCCGTGCCAACTTTAACTGAATTAGGGAATCCACTTACTTCTACTTAGTAAAATACCACAATATTTTGTTGACTGCAAATTTAACTTTGTTTTTCATAGTGTTTCTATGAAGTACAAAGTTATGTTTGCGGTTGTTGAAAATGTGCTATATCTCAAAAACTTCTGGTTCGATCCCGTCCGAACCAATTTTTTTGAAAGTATTTGTTAAGATCTGATAACATTATGTATTTTTTTCAAAATTTACACTTGCTTGGTTTAGAAATTAGATGGGGGGAGGTGGGGGGGACGCCCATTTTACCACTTTGGAAGCGTCTAGCTATGAAACGTTAGACTTTAAAAGTGATTTGAAGTTTGAAAATGGTTTAAATTTATTTTTGGTTTTAGTTTCATTTATGGGAGCCCCCATTAACTGTCATTATTTTTTAATTTTTTGTATAAGAATCGGTAAGCGGTTAACAAGATACATCTTCCGACCAAATTTCAATTGTGTTATGCTTATAGTTACAGAATAAAATGGCTGTGACATACGGACGGACGGACAGACAGACAGACAGACAGACTTGACGAAACTACACGGGTTCCGTTTTTTGCCATTTGGCTACGGAACCCTAATAAGGTGACTTACTTTGGGCCAGGAAAATAGTGTCATATAAATCGACTGCTTTCGATTAATTTACTCTGTATCACTCTTTTTCAATAAAATATTTAGAAAGAATTTGAATTTAAAAAATATACTGTATTCGAACGGAACTCATTTTTTTCGTGAAGATAATGACACATGACTGTATGGCCCACTTGCGCAAATTATCATTATATCTCTGTTCACGTCAAAGAAACTGACGAAGATATAGTGATGATTTAATCCTGAACAATGGTAATTCTGGCTTTCGCAGACCACAAAAAGATTGAAAAAAAAGAAGAGTGAAGAGTTTTAAACCCTTTACACACTGCGACTTATAGCATCAATCACGACTCACGCAATGAACAGATTTAATTTAGAATCGATGCAGTCACGCGTTAGCATCGATGTAGAAGTGCAACTGTCCATCAATGTCCGAATACGTCAAAAATGGCCGCTTGCGCATTAGCAATTAGCGGGAATGAAATGCAAAATGCATAGGCCAAGATCTATACAGCCACTCAAGGTGTATCCACACCGCCCGGAAGCTTTAGTCAATGAACTGTCATATACTATGGAAAAAGCCGCTGCGGTATCTGCGGCAGCCGCTGCAGCATGAGCGGCATGGCCACCAACACATGCCACCGGGCGATGTGGTTACACCATCATAGATTGCTATTTACGTTTTCAATTTTGACACGAAATGCATGGAAAGAATGTCAATTTCTCAAACTTTGACGATTTTCTTACATATTTTCTATCCAAATCTAAAAAAAAGTCAAAGTAGCCTTATCTGAGAAGCTATATTATTTGTTATAGGCTATAGTGTTTTTATATCCCCTAACTTCTGTTTGGTCTTTATAATCATAACCCAGTTGTTGATACTTAATACAGAATATAAATGCTTTATTTCGAAGTTTCCGCCACACTCACTCACCGTAGCCGATGTTGATCGTGTGCTAGTGATGTGTGTACTGTTAGAACTGTACTACATACATTTTATGCATAAAGTTACTTCTAAATACAGGAAAACTTTTACGATTACTACGCAAAATACATAGGTGTTCGTGACCGAATCATGTCAAATTAAAACAATCGGTAGTGTAATAGCACAGTATAACTTACCAATGGTAAATAGTATTTCGTATATTTAGCAAAAAGTAAACCTAATCGATACGCAAAATGACAGTTGATACATTAAATATGTAGCAACGCACTCACGATATGTTTAAGACCTGATTAACCCCTATGCTAATTAGGCTGTAGCCGTAGCTCGAAGATCTAGACACGATAAATTACGAATTTTCGTATCTTAATGCCCATACATTAATTAAAAGAATACAGACAAGTAATTATCTCTGTATCGATGACTAGTATCTCGAGTCTGCTTCGCAGTAAGAATAGGCACATCCCTACCGGCTAGTCCTTCATTTTAAAGCTATCCCCAGGGAATTGTGCGTTGGTTCGCGCCTCATAAAACTTTGAAACTCCATATAAAATGTTTCTATACATTAAATTCAATGGAATCATAAATTATGCAGACTGAAGTTCGTATAAAGAAGTAGAAAGTTTGGAAATCGTAAAAGAAACGTGGACGAAGTGTCTTATGTCTTAAAATAGTATATTTATCTTTGTGTTATTATATATGAAAAGCTTTTTCATACAATATTTTACTAAACAATTATTATTTTATATCGGAATCGTAGAGGTGTAGTGCTTTTATATAGTCCAAATCCAATTTACTTTAATGTACTAGTAAACCTGGCACATCCTCATTTTGATATCAGAACTCGTCATTTTCATAAACTGATTTATTCAATATTTACAGCGGCATAAAAAAACTCGATGTGTATTTCAATATTATCTGTATACTGAAGTTCAACATTTTACGTAAGATTTGCTTTGGGTCGGGTTTTACAATCTCTATGTGAACAGTAAAAGAAGAGAAACCAATAAATATTATGCCAAAGACAGAGCCGCTACACTTTCATGTATGGTTTCGGAAAATGACTTAACAAAATACAGGCTGGATTAAAGCAATTGTTGTGTAGTGTGTGTTGCAATTCGATCACATTTTTAGTATTCAGGTACATTTATGAGACAAATATTAAGACACTCATCCATGATACATGAAATAAAAATAAAAAAAACTTAAAAATCCTACTAATGTTTTAGTTAATATTTTTTATATTCTTGTACTTTTAATCGTCGTTGTTAATACATTCACGATGTATTAACAACGACGACTAAAAGTGCTGATAGTTGTAGTTTTGTATTAACTAATAATCATCACTCACTATAACAATAAATTCTACAACACAAATTCCACTATAACATCAAATTAGTGCATCAGTATTCAGCTAGAGAAATTACTGTTTGTTGAGTGCGTTTGCACTCACTCTTGCTAATGACGATTCGTCTTGTACAAATAGTTTGATTAACATGTGGTGAGAGATGTTTGAGTAGAGTAATTATTTTGGTAGCTGAAAAAAAAATATTTCAGCTACCAAAATAATTTTGACATGTGGTGCACGCACGGTTTCGCCGTTTATTATATAGGTACTAGACGCCCGTATCGCCATGTAATGCCTTACGAATACCATACCAACGGTGGGGGCTGTAGAATATGTACGGCTCCCCCACCTAGGTGGGTGGTGGTATACCCATTACAATCTAAAGGTGTCCACCAGTGCCATCAGCGGAGAGAAAGCCACCACTTGCACCAATCAGAAAGCATGCGTTCAAATATAGGCACTCGTAAGTAACCTGTAAAGAAAAAAAACTGCGCTAATTTACTGCACCGATACCACACCGACAGGTCAGGGAGCAGCCTAATTTGCGCAAAATATTTACCGTTGAACCTGTAATAAAAATACTGCGCTAATTTACTGCATCGATACCGCACCGACAAGTCAGGGAGGGGCCTAATTTGCGCAAAACATTTGCCGTCGAACAGTTACATCCGAGCGTGAGCGCTCAAGAGATGCTCGGAAATCACTTTAATCTACAGCTACTACTTTCACTAAATGGCACTTGAGTGTTTTATGTGTTGATACCTATTTTGCAACTTTGATAAACTTTCAGGTAGTTTATTTATGATCAGATGCGCTTATCTGACTCTTTCCTTTAACCTTTTTCATGAAAGAACGACTAATTAATACAATTAGAACAAAGACTATCTAGTTTTCGGAGTTTCGACTATATTATCAGGTAAACTTTTCACGTTGATTTTTTGACTGCATGCAACCGTCAAAGTTATTAAGTTTTTACCTTATCACTATTTGTACTAGTATGATTTGAAATCGTTATGAATTGAAATGAAAGATTTTACGCATTTATTTTGCGGACATTTTATTAAAACTATCCTGACGTCCAAATTCATAAAGTCTTTCATTTCAATGAGTAGTATTCGCGTTAAGTTCAGATCCAAATATCGTTATGAATATTAGCATTGTCGAAGTTTTTTTAAGTAAATGATTTTTAAAATTACTTAATACCAAGGGTCAAATATTATGGCTATCGATACAACTACTTTAATCGTTACATATTGCTATTTATTTAGATGAAATTCGTTCCTGCAACAGTTCCAATTTTCCCATTTCCTAAAAATAACCTAACTATTAAACATAGCCGGAGAATTTATTGTATCCAATATCGTTTTACATAGAGAGATTTCCCTTCAGATGCCTCGGTCAGCTTTCTTGATATTGCCTCTCCAATTTACCCTGTTTTGTAAGTCCGAGCTTTTCATATCTGCTTTTATGAGGCACCGCGTTCAATATGAACGGTGAAGGTTTTTAATACCGGTCAAGTGCAAGTTGGAGTCTGTACTGAAAACTGAGTGCTGAGTATTTTAATTTAATGTATCATCATCATTATCAGCGAAAGGGCATCCATCGCTGGTCGAATGGGACTCCAATCTAAAACTTTTCTGCCCCAACGGTGATCTTCTTCGCGCTATGTACCCTGCCCATTGCCACTTGAGCTTACTGATCCCAGGGCTATGTCCGTTACTTTAGTTATTTTAGTTATTTAAATCTAACAAAAATGCATCATAGCAGTTACACCTTACGATATAAGCTTAGGTATAATAGATTGACGTCTAAAGCTTTTCATATGACCCTTAAGGTAAAATGGAAGAAATAAATACACAAAAATTAAGCATCATAAAAAACTTTACTACAAACACTATCGCTGGAACAAGATAGTGAAGCAATGTTTGTTATTTAGATTGTTTAATATAAGTTGCCAGTTTCAAGTTTTTTTATAATATTTGACACATAAAACACTCAACACCCATGACATGATAAGTAGTACCAGTAGTTAACGTTTTTAGATTTCGTATTCTTGCCAAATTTTAAGACTTTTAGAGGTTTAGTGATCTTTTTTGGACAAAGCATGTCAGTTTTTAAAGTTAATGAAAACTTATGCCTACCTGTTTCAATGAAGTCAGTGAAGTTAACTAAGCTACACAGGTCCATTACATTGCAGCACCGACGGGTGTATTTTGAATTATTTTTGTTCAATGAAAGGCAAAGTCGCAGTTTGCATAAGGTCATCCATATGCATGAGCCGACGGGAATGGAAGCGCGCCCGGTGCATGTAAATTCAATAGGCGAAATGCCCAGTAAAAATAACACAGTGGAAAACAGAGCTGTGACAAATCCGTTTTATATTAAACAAGCGAGTGATTCCGAAATTCCTGCGCCGGGTATCTTTTGTAATGCATTTATCTCATTTTATTTTATTAATCCTTATGGGCGTCTTGATATCAAGGTTTGTCTCTTGTCTTGCAAACACCCTTCCGCCAATCCGCACTGAGCCTGCGTGCTGGAGTATGGCTCAAACCACCTCAAAGTTGAGGTAAGGCCTTTGCCCAGCATTGGGATATTAACGGGTTATTTACTTTTCATTTTTATTAAGCATAGCAATCAAAACAGATCAAAAAATGAAAAGATTATCTAGAACGGATTTCAAGCGACCCGAAGTGGATCATGGCCACTGGCACGAGATAGCGCCAGCGCGCCCTATCCTGAGCGATCTCCTCCCAGTTTTCTGCATTCAGGGCGCGTAGGACCTAGGCCACTTCATCTATCGGTACCACCACCGGTATCGCGGTCGGTCAACTGGTCGACAACCTACAGGCTGCCCAATGTACGCCTTCTTTACCGCTCTATCATTCGGCATTATTTCTAAATGCCCGAGTCTTGCTGCCTTTATCTTTGAAATGATATCCGGCTCAGACACTAGATACTCAAATTCTTGGTTCTCACGGATCCTTCAGCCACCATCCTCCCTCTGTGTAGGTCCCAAGATTTTACAAAAAGTCTTCCTTACGGCAACGAGAAGCTTGTTTTCCTCTTTTAGGATTACATCCGTACATTAAAATAGGTTTTATGACGGTTTTATAGACTCTTATCTCAATGCAAATAATAATAAAAATTCTAATGCTTCAAATTAAAATACAATCTTTAACTAAGAACGCTACGAGTGTTAACTGGATCAATAAAACATTTTTTGAGTAACTTACTCATTTACAATTTTAAGTTTGAGATGAAATTCTAACAATATAGAACAGATCATTATACCTACGACAATATTAAACTTAGGCATAATTTGGAAAGAGGATTATAAATAAAATTAATAATAATAAATAAATATCCTTTGGACATTGTGTTATAAAAGCCAGACAACGGATATAAAACTTACATATTTTTTTTTTGTAAATACACGATATACATAGAAAACACCCAGACCAAAACAAATAGACATGTTCATAAACACAATTGTTTGTATTGTGCGGGGATCGAACCCGCAACCCGCTGCGTAGTAGGCGATTTCTCGACCACTACACCAGACGGGTCGACAAAATTAAAAATTATATACTAAAGCAAACTAAATGAATGCTTAATTGTCTCCGGAACTGCTGCAATGTGAGATAAAATATATCTATTTATCTATTTGTTGCGTTTATTTCGTTGTACGGGGCGGCATATTCGGACTATGGGGATATAGTATGAAGCATTGTTCAGAAAACTTGAAGAGTTGAAATTTTATACTTTCGGTTGCTTGGCCTGATCTCGTATTGAAATTCAGTAAGGAAAGAAGGTTAGGGAAATCAATTTGACTGTGTTATATTTTGTACAGTAAGATGTCGTTCACCTGCCTACCTACCTGCGTAGGCTGGTAAAAATTAGCTTACTATAAAATAACGTAACGTTGTGGTGAGTAAAGTGATTCAAGATTTAAATTAACACAATCCTCTTGATGTTGGTGTTATATGACGTGATTGCTGATATATCCGTGTTTTACAAGATGAGCTCACTTGGCTGGAACGCAGCCTTGCAACTCTTGTACGCAAACTATTAACTTCCATCACAGCGAGTATAAAGTTACACTTACAGACAGCTTCTCTGAGGAAAACAGGGAAGAAATATCTTCAAGGTAGGTAAAGTTTTTTTAATGATCCGTATATATTTTTGTGTTTTGTTTTTTATTTTTACGATCGGTAACTACCGATAGTTGATGGTAAGTGCTCTGAAAGTTGATGCCTGAGATGGTCAAAGCAATGACTCCAAAAAGAAATTGTTCGCTCAAAATGGATTCCTTTCCTTTAAAAGGTCACGAGTTTATTTGAGACTTTTTTGGCAAAAAACGGAACCCTTATAGTTTTGTCAAGTCTCTGTCAACTTTCTTTCTGTCTGTCTGTTTGTCTGTCCGTCCGTCCGTATGTCACAGCCACTTTATTCTGTAACTATAAGCATCAAACTGTTCAAATTTGGTAGGTTGATGTATCCTGTTGACCGCTTTACAATTCTCATACAAAAAATAAAAAATAATGATATTTAAGGGGGGCTCCTCTGCATGAAACTAAAACCGAAAGAAAAGAGTCAAACCTATGCGTCTGGGGTGTCTATGAAAAGGTCTCTTAAAATAACATAAAGGTTCCTAAGACCATTTTCTTTTCAAGACTAACGTTTCACCAATGTTTGCACCTTATGGCTCTGTTTTTAAAGAAGCTACAAAATACCTATACTAAGTTCTGCCATTATAATCCCTGAACTCCGAAGCGTTAAGGCGTTAAGAGACACCATCAGCTCAGCTCCACACAATGTTAACTATCAGACACAACAATACGTCAACATTAATATTCTTGCAAATAAAAACACTATACATGCCCTTAAAATTTAAGGGGTTTTCGCGATTGTACCAAGATCTCATCATCAGATCCCGACTTTGCTACAATGGGATCAACTAGAAGGTATAACCTCCGATGGTGGCAGGTGGGCTTTTTTTTAAATCGGTCTACAAATCACTGTGATATGAGGTAATGCAACCACAAACAAAAGAGAAAAAAAGAACATTACAGGTGAATAGATTACCTCGTTCTTTATTGAAGTCGGTTAAAAATACAAAGGTGCTAAGTATACTTTATATTACATAGTATTTTCTAGGTGGTTCGTATCATGATTGTTATTTGAGAACACCATCACCGCAACTATTAAATGTTATTGGAAATCAGTACTAACCATATCGTATGACAGCCGTTGTTTTGATGTTGTAGCCTGTGCTTGAATTGTAATATTCCCCGTTTGTTCTACCAAACACTTTGTGATACAAGGTTAGCTAAATCGTCAAATTCGTAGCAATTATTGAATATCAACAGAAAGATCCACTTTTCAAAACGGATAATTTTGAGTGGAATATAATTATCGGGAACGCAAATGTAATAAAAACGCATAAAGCACAACTTGCAAAAGAAGTTAGTATTATTAAATATAAACAATAAAAACTCACAAATGTTACACATTCAGTTTTTTATAAAAGTATCACGCACTGCTTTTAACGTACCCGCTAGATTTTCGCCGTGTTTTTAAAAACCTGTAAAAGTCTAACGAACACAGGTTTTTTAAACTAAAAACTAGTCTCGATAGGTGCCCGATATCACACATACCTAACAGGCCTGCAGGCCACTGGAATCCTCAAAAGAAAAACTGGGACGGATGCAGATACAAAAATAACGTATCTAACATTTTCAATATTCTGACCTCTTCATTTTTTTGAAAATATGTATAATATCGCTATCATTTTCCACAAAATTAAAACAGTTTCCGACTGTTATTTGTAGGCATTACTATGAACCTATGTTTGTTGCTAGCTTTTAAAAGGAAGCAAATTTCGATTTTTATTCCGACTAATCAATTTTAAGTGTAAAAACATTAATTTTAGAATGAAGTTGTAACTGCCCTATGATATATGCAATAAAGAGTTATCTATTATTATTTGTAATAGCTGTCTGCGCAAAGCAGTTAGGTACAAATTACTACACCATGTGACAAGGGATTTGGACAAAAGCACCACGATTCCGGTGAGATTGGCCAAACTAATGGAGTATGAGCGGAAATGGGCGGCAATGACGATGAATGATGGAGTGATTTGGGATGATGGCAACACTATCGCCGTTCATGGAACTAATTGACTCCTGATACCGAAATCCCATATTTCCGTTTATTAGGCCTGTTACGAGCAGTCTTGATGAGGCGAATTTATCGATAAGACATTTCGTTACCTTACTTTGCCGAGTTAAAATGAAAATATTTTTATGAAAAATATTTCGAAATCGAAACTGAAATTATAAATGCTCCTCAATTTTTACCATCCACGTGTGTATTTACATTCAATTGCTGATGTAAGCAGTCTTTTCGAGGTAGAAAACGTCACTCATGCAAGTGGTCCAAAGGCTTGAATGTAATTTGTTGGCATTTTCGCAATTATTCAGTCACTTGCGCTACCGATTTGTCACTATCACTTGAATTACTCGTTTTTGTATAAAATCTTGAAAGTATTTGAGTGAAGAAACCCTAGAGCAGTTATAGTTATATTTTAAGTTATCTTATATCTTAGAACATATTTGCTCATCACGGTTGTTATCTTCCATTTCATACTTTGGTTAAGTCTGTTGTTCTTTGCTTGTCGAGTATTGTAAACAATCTTGATATTCTTTTAAAAAAAACTGAAGTAAGTTAGTCACAAAATTCACAACCTACGTAAGTAATTTATCATTGAACACAAAGGTGTATTTAAATCAATTAGTAAATGAGTTTCATTCACTGATATAATTTTAAAAGTTATATAAATATAGTTAACATTATTAGACTAGCAAAAAAATACGGTCTTAAACAGCTGTCTAGGAATTTAAGTTACGTACAGTTCATACCTCCACTATCGCTCGCAGCCTTACACCAAAAAGCCTGTGGTGTGGCCCTTTGTCGTATGTGGCTCTCACGCCGACACTTGTTCCTTCTCAAAGGGCGGCATTTCGGAGGTCGAAGACGTTTTCCTGTCTTATGAAAGGCCGCGAAAATTACTCATCTGTTTGATACCAAATGGATCGAGTACTAAGGAGGAATTTGTGATAAAATTGTTATACCACTTGTTCATGCCAAAAGATACGAAATGATATTGTAAATAAAATGTAAAATAATGCTAGTACGCACAAAAATCTGTACCGGCACTTTAGAATCGGAATTTTTGCTGTTCCTGATTTCTGGTGAAGCACGGTGTTTTCAATGAGTAGATAGAGTTTTAACTTCGAAAATGCAAACTTAAAAAGTAGAAAATGTTGAACTGCGTATCGTATCAAAAATCTGGTTATATTCATATATGTTAAAAGGATTTCTACCATATCCGGGATTCAGCGCAGAAAAAGTGCCGTTGAATACCCAGATTAAAATACGTTAAGCCAATGAATGCTCAAACATATCCTCGTATTCAAATGGGACCGACGAGTAAAAACAAATTGATCAATCACGCGGCTACGCTACGTACACATATTCCGCATAGTAATTGCATTTTATTAATGATTGGTAGATCATGAATCGAGGTCCGTATGTAACTATTAAAGAATTAAGACATTACTCATGTTTTAATTCTTACATACAGAATAGAAAGAAGTTAATTAAAAAGTATAATCTACTGTTTTAAATATTGGAATCGTTTTCGCACAATATGTACAGTTTTATATTCGTACTGGAAATAAAGTATTTGTTGCAATGTATGTTGTTTTCACGTGGTTACAAAATAGCCGCCGACCAAAGCGTTAAGTTTTAAATGATGCAGTTTGATCAAGTCGTGGTGACCAGGATCACTGGGACAATACTATCATTTGTAGCAATATGCTAATAGCGCGGTTTACACATTAACGTGGCGAGCAAAATAGGCAAGTGTATGTTGTACAAATTTAAGTAAAAAATCTTTGTACAAAATGAATTTAAATGATTGTTAAGTGTTTTATGAATTCAAAACAGCCCTTTTGAAATCGAATCGTATACGAAATCCGACCTTTAATCGGTGCATGAATATTATATGGCTGCTATTTCTATCGTGCCATCTACACATTACGGCTAGACAATGTAAGGTACTTAACCTAGAATAGAATACTCTGCCGTAAATGTCTATAAATCGTTTGCCATTATTTTTGTACGTATTTATAAAACGTCGTGCTACCAGTAAAGTTCTTGACACAAGCACAGTCCGCACATTGACAAATGATATCCTCGCTGCTGTTGACAGCTGCGATATACCGGATTCGGTGACAGGAACAAATCCTATCATTCGAGGTGATTAAGCCCGAACTAATGCCTGTGGTGAGCGCTCAATATGTTAATGTGGTGTGAATGTTGCAGAGGCTAGCGAGTGGATAACATGTTACGGTGGCCTGTTGCCGAGTGACAGCGACTGTTTCGCGTTCATTACGATAATGACTTTATCATTTCCGCCACCAAATTATACCTAATGAAGTCCTATTAATAAGCTTTCGTTAGATGTCTGCCCATTAGCAAACTGTGTCTTCCATTAATAGGAGAAGAGCTGTAAGTTCGTTTATATTAAAACTTCAAATAGTAAATGTATGTTTTTTTATTTGTAGGGTATGTAACACTTAAATATAGTATACATACTTTGGTATGAGTAATGAGTTTAGCTTCAATTGTTTACTTAACGATTCATTTTCATTATTCAAATCATTTTGTTTTACATTCATAGAAAAATCGCATAATACTTTAATTCACGAGTAAAATTACAAAAGCACAGTTAGTCTAGCAAAACTGCTGATGCCTACCATCATCCGTGGCCTCTTGTTTTGTAGATAATTATAACAATATTTTTCTGGATATGGTCTGAGTATGTTAGAGTCTGTCTGGTATAGTAAATTGTTTACATTTATATAACTAGTTGCCTCCAGTCCATATCCTTAAATCCATTGCATAAATGAGTCATTGTCATAGAGTTGATTCGTATATGATAGATCCATATTTGATATGAAGCCGTGCAATTGAGCTGGCGAAAAAGCGAACAACATGTTGACAAATGAGTGCGGTGCTGTCGCTGGCATGCGGTTTCACTACCCGCGCTAAATTACTTATTCTTATATTCATTGGATGAGATAAATCATGTTATGAATATTAGTAGTTTTAGCAGTTGAGCGACAATGAAACAAATATGTAATAAGATGACATGAGATATTAATTAATACTTTATTGCACACCATTAACAATTAATGACTCATGGTTTCATCTTAGGTAGTCGGTTGTAGTACAATTTAGTGCGGTTTTATTGCATAAAGCATGAAAAGCATGAAGAATGAAAGAAGTGGCTAACAGCATGTGATGATGTTGACGATTTCTTTCAAAATCAAAAGGCTGTATTATATTGGGTGGCAAATACAGTGACGTCCAAAATTTTTTTTGGAAACCTTACATCCAGGTCTATCAAAATATACCATATTTATGATAGCCATTTTTTTGTAGTTTTCGAGGCTTTTTATATTTTTTTTAGTCTTAGTTTTAGCTAGCTCATATTTTCAATCAAGTAAATTTAATTTATCAGGATCAAACTGCAATTTACAAAAAAATGGTATAAATATTAGTTTGAGAATTCTTAAAATTTGCGAAAAATATCTCAAAATCTACGAAAATTCGGCTTCCATGCACAGGGTATATTTGGATAGTACTGGATGTAAGCCTTCCAAAAAAAAATTTGGTCGTCACCGTTTTAGCCCCCCTGGACAGGTTATAGTTTTAATAATCCCCTAACTTCTGTCTGATCTTCATAATCATAACCCAGTTGTTGGCACTTAAATGGTATATTTCGAAGTTTTCGGCACTCTCACTCACCGTAGTCGATGTTGACCGGGTGCTAGTGATGTGTGTGACTACTGTTTAAACTGTACTACATACATTTTATGAATAAAGTAACTTCTAAGCATAGGAAATGTTTTACTATTACTACGCAATATAAATAGATGTTAGTGACCGAATCATGTCATATTAAAACAATCGGTAGTGTGATAGCAGTATTACTTACTAATGGTTAGTATTTTGTATTTGTATGAAATGACCAACCACACAATAAATTATACCAACACACCCACAATATGTTTAGGGCCTGATTAACCCTGAGGCAAATTAGGCTGTAGCCTAGAGCGCGAAGATCTAATGACGATAAATTACGAATTTTCGTATCTTAATTTCCACGCATTCATTCAAAGAATACAGACTCGTAATTATCTCTATATCGATGACTAATATCTCGAGTCTGCTTCGCAGTAAAAATAGACACATCCCTACCGGCTAGTCCTTCATTTTAAAGCTATCCCCGGGGAATTGTGCGCCGGTTCGCGCCTCATAAAACTTTGAAACTCCATATAAAATGTTTCTATACATTAAATTCAATGGAATCATAAATTATGCAGGCTGAAGTTTGTATAAAGAACTAGAAAGTTTGGGAATCGTAAAAGAAACGTGGACGAAGTGATCACACTTATATCTTAAAATAGTAACCTTTGTGTTACTAGATATGAAATGCTTTTTCATACAAAATTTTACTAAACAATTTTTATTATATCCTTTGGACATCGCCATCTAGTCCCAAAGAAGGCTACTCAAAGTTTGTGTTATGGGTGTCAGACAACGGATATAATACTTAAATACTTTTTGTTTGTAAATACATACATGATTTACATAGAAAACACCCAGACCAATACAAACACAAGTTTATGCACACAAATGTTTGTATTGTGCGGGGATCGAACCCGGAACCCACTGCGTAGTAGGCGATTTCTCGACCACTACACCAGACGGGTCGGGAAACGTAGAGGTGTAGTGCTTTTATATAGTCCAAATCCAATTTACTTTAATGTACCAGTAAACCTGGCACATCCTCATTTTGATATCAGAATTCGACATTTTCATAAACTGATTTATTCAATATTTACAGCGGCATAAAAAACTCGATGTGTATTTCAATATTATCTGTATACTGAACTTCAACATTTTACGTAAGATTTGCTTTGGGTCGGTTAACAGTTAACAATTTCTATGGGAACAGTAAATAGAAATAGAAGGGAACCAATAAATATTATGCCGAAGACTGAGCCGCTACACTTTCATGTATGGTTTCGGAAAATGATTTAACAAAATACAGGCTGGATTAAAGTAATTATTTTGTAGTGTGTTTTGCAATTTGATCATATTTTTAGTATTCAGGTACATTTATGAGACAAATATTAAGACAGTCAACAATGAACCTTTGTTATTATTTTCTGTTATAACGCATTATGTTTCGCGAAATATTTTGTTGCCGACACGAGTTACCATTTCTTTTAATTTTACTATACTTGTGTTTCTACTAATATTTTATGTATGTTGCTCTGTATAATGTTCAAATTTCACTCAAACCCCAATGTGGAAAAGTAATAGAGTATTTTTATCCTTAAACCAGTGTATAGGCAGGTGAAAATTGCTTATTCTACACCATTTCGGAATAATTGTGCAATTATTGTACACAAAACACGATACACTTTCATAAACTATTTCTCATTTGATCAAACTTTTACGCAGCTTGAACATCTAAATTAAACTGGCTTACACAACCAGCATTTCAACATTTCAGCACGTACGAGTATGACGTAGAATTTATCTATGCATTAAAATGTCTTATGAATAAATTAGCACTCGGCATAAATCGCGTAGTTTGAACATAAACGACATAAACTAACAAACAGCAGTGCACAAAGCAAGCGTTACAGTGAGGACGAACTTATTATCATAAGTGTTAGTTCGA
The DNA here is from genome assembly GCA_963924145.1 of Pyrausta purpuralis. NCBI lineage: Eukaryota > Metazoa > Arthropoda > Insecta > Lepidoptera > Crambidae > Pyrausta > Pyrausta purpuralis. The sequence goes on along the minus strand of OZ001653.1, from coordinate 16,335,199 downwards.
CTGGCTGAAGCGAAATCCAATTCTGAGCTAATAAAGGGGAATGTATGGAATCAAGTTGCCGTTGCGTTCACCTGAAAGCCGAGGGAATCCAGCTACTGCTAACTTGTGACTTGTTACCGAGCAAACTACGACACGCTCAACTGTAAATTATGATTAGAACTAACCGGTGCGCGGGTAAGGCCCCTTTCTGACTTGGCGGGGCGGATTCTGTATGCGGTATTTTGTTACCGAGAGCTTAATTAATAATCGTTGATGATTATATTAGCTCACACTTCTTTTTAGGTTTTTTTCTTATATCTATGTAACTGTAGTTTAAAAAAAATATTTCAGCTACCAAAATAATTTTGACATGTGGTGCACGCACGGTTTCGCCGTTTATTATATAGGTACTAGACGCCCGTATCGCCATGTAATGCCTTACGAATACCATACCAACGGTGGGGGCTGTAGAATATGTACGGCTCCCCCACCTAGATGGGTGGTGGTATACCCATTACAATCTGAAGGTGTCCACCAGTGCCATCAGCGGAGAGAAAGCCACCACTTGCACCAATCAGAAAGCATGCGTTCAAATATAGGCACTCGTAAGTAACCTGTAAAGAAAAAAAACTGCACTAATTTACTGCACCGATACCACACCGACAGGTCAGGGAGCAGCCTAATTTGCGCAAAATATTTACCGTCGAACCTGTAATAATAATACTGCGCTAATTTACTGCATCGATATCGCACCGACAAGTCAGGGAGGGGCCTAATTTGCGCAAAACATTTGCCATCGAACAGTTACATCCGAGCGTGAGCGCTCAAGAGATGCTCGTGAAATCACTTTACTCTACGGCTACGACTTTTACAAAGCGGCACTTGAGTGTTTTATCTGTCGATACGTATTTTGCAAGTTGGATAAATTTTCAGGTAGTTAATTTAAGATCACATGCTTACCTGAATCTTTCCTTTATCCTCACCTTTTTATAAAAGTATGACTCATTTACACAATTACAACAAAGACTATCTCGTTTTCAGAGTTTCGACTATACTATCGGGTAAAGGAGATGTCCCAAAAATGTATGAAGCCTCGGCCAGGTCCATGTACGCTATACCTAATTATAGGCGAATATGTGTCGTACAGTTTTAATAAGACTAATTTCTATGGAGAGCCTTAGTTTTTTGGCTGAAACATTAAAATAAACCACATTATTGCAACTCAGTACAATATGGCGGAGGATGCCATCTTTGACACTTGAATGACCTTTTTCTGTCAGTTTACTTTTGATAGTACCTACTTATTTTATTTCACAAAGTATTTTTTTTTATCAGAACAATGGACAAATAATAAGTCATGCAGCTCTAGATCAGCTGCTATACTATGATATTTTACCTACTTAACACCTTTCCGATCTCGAAGCAGGCCAGCGAGAACAATATTCAACTCCACTACGAAATCAGCAGTGCAACGAGTAAGCTGTGATACATTACAACAAAAGCCGGGTCAACAGATAGGGCAGGTAGGTCAGTCCAATTAATGCCAAGTAAGTCACGGAGAAACAGTTATCAAATCCAAAAGAAAGCGAGATTGTTATAAAGAAGCAAGAACTCAAAACACTTTAAACGCAACGAATAAACTGAACGAACGAAAATAAATACCTAGGGCAGCACTGATCATCACAGTTGACATTGACAGTTTTTTTTTACTGGTATGTAAATCCCAGTAATGAAAAAATTACAGTTGCCATCTTTACAAAGAAATAAGGTGTTTGATTTTATTTTTAAGCCACTAAACTACGGACTAAAACATTTTTATTGTATTTTTACTGGAAATATCAATTTTTAACCGATTTTTTGGTACTACGTACATGGTACAGGCCTGGGATGGGACATCTCCTTTTCACGTTGATTATTGACTGCATGCAACCGTCAAAGTTATTATGTTTTTACCTTATCACTATTTGTACTAGTATGATTTGAAATCGTTATAAATTGAAATGAAAGATTTTACGCATTTATTTTGCGGACATTTTATTAAAACTATCCTGACGTCCAAATTCATAAAGTCTTTCATTTCAATGAGAAGTATTCGCGTTAAGTTCAGAACCAAATATCGTTATGAATATTAGCATTGTCGAAGTTATTTTTAAGTAAATGATTTTTAAAATTATTTAATACCAAGGGTCAAATATTATGGCTATCGATACAACTACTTTAATCGTTACTTGTTGCTATTTATTTAGATGAACTTCGTTCCCGCAACAGTTCCAATTTTCCCCTTTCCCTAAAATAACTTAACTATTAAACATAGCCGGAGAATTTATTGTATCCAATATCGTTTTACATAGAGAGATTTCCCTTCAGATGCCTCGGTCAGCTTTCTTGATGTTGCCTCTCCAATTTACCCTGTTTTGTAAGTCCCAGCTTCTCATATCTGCTTTTATGAGGCACCGCGTTCAATATGAACGGTGAAGGTTTTTAATACCGGTCAAGTGCAAGTTGGAGTCTGTTCTGAGATCTGAGTGCTGAGCTTTATTTATTTTATCATCATCATTATCAGCGAAAGGGCATCAATCGCTGGTCAAAGGGTCTCCAATCTAAAACTTTTCTGCCCAACGGGGATCTTCTTCGCGCTATGTGCTCTGTAAATTGCCACTTGAGCTTACTAATCCAAGGGTTATGTCCGTTACTTTAGTTTTTTTACGTATCTCCTCATTGCTGATTCGACTACGCAGAGAAGAGTTATTTTTTATTTTTATTTAATGAAGACGCATATAACAGTTAACAAAAAATAATTATTATAATATACTTGACTTAAACTTATAGGCTAAATTTAAATCTAACAAAAATGTATCATAGCAGTTACACCTTACGATATAAGTTAAGGTATTATAGTTTGACGTCTAAAGCTTTATATGACCCTTAAGGTAAAATGGAAGAAAAAAAAACACAAAAATTATGCATCATAAAAAACTTTACTACAAACACTATCGCTGGAACAAGATAGTAAAGCAATGTTTGTTATTTAGATTGTTTAATATAAGTTGCCAGTTTCAAGTTTTTTTATAATATTTGACACATAAAACATTCAACACCCATGGCATGATAAGTAGTACCAGTAGTTTACGTTTTTAGATTTCGTATTCTTGCCAAATTTTAAGACTTTTAGAGGTTTAGTGATCTTTTTTGGACAAAGCATGTCAGTTTTTAAAGTAAATGAAAACTTATGCCTACCTGTTTCAATGAAGTCAGTGAAGTTAACTTAGCTACACAGGTCCATCACATTGCAGCACCGACGGGTGTATTTTGAATTATTTTTGTTCAATGAAAGGCAAAGTCGCAGTTTGCATAAGGTCATCCATATGCATGAGCCGACGGGAATGGAAGCGCGCCCGGTGCATGTAAATTCAATAGGCGAAATGCCCAGTAAAAATAACACAGTGGAAAACAGAGCTGTGACAAATCCGTTTTATATTAAACAAGCGAGTGATTCCGAAATTCCTGCGCCGGGTATCTTTTGTAATGCATTTATCTCATTTTATTTTATTAATCCTTATGGGCGTCTTGATATCAAGGTTTGTCTCTTGTCTTGCAAACACCCTTCCGCCAATCCGCACTGAGCCCGCGTGCTGGAGTATGGCTCAAACCACCTCAAAGTTGAGGTAAGGCCTTCGCCCAGCATTGGGACATTAACGGGTTATTTACTTTTCATTTTTATTAAGCATAGCAATCAAAACAGATCAAAAAATCAAAAGATTATACTTATACTTAATATATTATTTTACAGATCTAGAACGGATTTCAAGCGACCCGAAGTGGATCTTGGCCTCTGGCACGAGACGGCGCCAGCGCGCCCTATCCTGAGCGATCTCCTCCCAGTTTTCTGCATTCAGGGCGCGTAGGACCTAGGGCACTTCATCTATCGGTACCACCACCGGTATCGCGGTCGGCCAACTGGTCGACAACCTACAGGCTGCCCAATGTACGCCTTCTTTACCGCTCTATCATTCGGCATTATTTCTAAATGCCCGAGTCTTGCTGCCTTTATCTTTCAAATGATATCCGGCTCAGACACTAGATACTCAAATTCTTGGTTCTTACGGATCCTTCAGCCACCATCCTCCCTCTGTGTAGGTCCCAAGATTTTACAAAAAGTCTTCCTTACGGCAACGAGAAGCTTGTTTTCCTCTTTTAGGATTAGTGTCTAGGCCTCGCATCCGTACATTAAAATAGGTTTAATGACGGTTTTATAGACTCTTATCTTAATGCAAATAATAATAAAAATTCTAATGCTTCAAATTAAAATACAATCTTTAACTGGAGAACGCTACGAGTGTTAACTAGATCAATAAAACATTTTTTGAGTAACTAAACTTACTCATTTACAATTTTAAGTTTGAGATGATGATGAACAGATCATTATACCTACGACAATATTAAACTTAGGCATAATTTGGAAAGATGGTTATAAATAAAATTAATGATAATAAATAAATATCCTTTGGACATTCCCACACATCACCATTTAGCCCTAAAGTAAGGTACTCAAAGCTTGTGTTATAAAAGCCAGACAACGGATATAAAACTTACATAATTTTTGTTTGTAAATACACGATATACATAGAAAACACCCGGACCAATACAAATAGACATGTTCATACACACAAATGTTTGTATTGTGCGGGGATCGAACCCGCAAGCAACCCGCTGCGTAGTAGGCGATTTCTCGACCACTACACCAGACGGGTCGTCAAAATTAAAAATTATATACTAAAGCAAACTAAATGAATGCTTAATTGTCTCCGGAACTGCTGCAATGTGAGATAAAATATATCTATTTATCTATTTGTTGCGTTTATTTCGTTGTACGGGGCGGCATATTCGGACTATGGTGATATAGTATGAAGCATTGTTCAGAAAACTTGAAGAGTTGAAATTTTATACTTTCGGTTGCTTGACCTGATCTCGTATTGAAATTCAGTAAGGAAAGAAGGTTAGGGAAATCAATTTGACTGTGTTATATTTTGTACAGTAAGATGTCGTTCACCTGCCTACCTACCTACGTAGGCTGGTAAAAATTAGCTTACTATAAAATAACGTAACGTTTTGGTGAGTAAAAGATTCAAGATTTAAATTAACACAATCCTCTTGATGTTGGTGTTATATGACGTGATTGCTGATTATATCCGTGTTTTACAAGATGAGCTCACTTGGCTGGAACGCAGCCTTGCAACTCTTGTACGCAAACTATTAACTTCCATCACAGCGAGTATAAAGTTACACTTATAGACAGCTTCTCTGAGGAAAACAGGGAAGAAATATCTTCAAGGTAGGTAAAGTTTTTTAATGATCTGTATATATTTTTGTGTGTTTTGTTCTTTATTTTTACGATCGGTAACTATCGATAGTTGATGGTTGGTGCTCTGAAAGTTGATGCCTGAAATGGTCAAAGTGATGACTCCAAAAAGAAATTGTTCGCTCAAAATGGATTCCTTTCCTTTAAAAGGTCACGAGTTTATTTGAGACTTTTTTGGCAAAAAACGGAACCCTTATAGTTTTGTCAAATCTCTGTCAACTTTCTTTCTGTCTGTCTGTTTGTCTGTCCGTCCGTCCGTATGTCACAGCCACTTTATTCTGTAACTATAAGCATCAAACTGTTCAAATTTGGTAGGGAGATGTATCCTGTTGACCGCTTTACAATTCTCATACAAAAAATAAAAAATAATGATATTTAAGGGGGGGCCCTCTACATGAAACTAAAACCGAAAGAAAAGAGTCAAACCTATGCGTCTGGGGTGTCTATGAAAAGGTCTCTTAAAATAACATAAAGGTTCCTAAGACCATTTTATTTTCAAGACTAACGTTTCACCCATGTTGGCACCTTATGGCTCTGTTCTTAAAGAAGCTACAAAATACGTATACTAAGTTCTGCCATTATAATCCCTGAACTCCGAAGCGAAGAGACACCATCAGCTCAGCTCCACACAATGTTAACTATCAGACACAACAATACGTCATCATTAATATTCTTGCAAATAAAAACACTATACATGCCCTTAAAATTTAAGGGTTTTTCGCGATTGTACCAAGATCACATCATCACTTCCCGACTTTGCTACAATGGGATCAACTAGAAGGTATAACCTCCGATGGTGACAGGTGGGCTTTTTTTTAAATCGGTCTACAAATCACTGTGATATGAGGTAACGCAACCACAAACAAAAGAAAAAAAAAGAACAATACAGGTGAATAGATTACCTCGTTCTTTTTTGAAGTCGGTTAATAATACAAAGGTGCTAAGTATACTTTATATTACATAGTATTTTCTAGGTGGTTCGTATCATAATTGTTATTTGAGAATACCATCACCGCAACTATTAAATGTTATTGGAAATCAGTACTAACCATATCGTATGACAGCCGTTGTTTTGATGTTGTAGCCTGTGCTTGAATTGTAATATTCCCCGTTTGTTCTACCAAACACTTTGTGATACAAGGTTAGCTAAATCGTCAAATTCGTAGCAATTATTGAATAGCAACAGAAAAATCCACTTTTGAAAACGGATAATTTTAAGTGGAATATAATTATCGGGAACGCAAATGTAATAAAAACGCATAAAGCACAACTTGCAAAAGAAGTTAGTATTATTAAATATAAACAATAAAAACTCACAAATGTTACAGATTCAGTTTTTTATAAAAGTATCACGCACTGCTTTTAACTTACCCGCTAGATTTTCGCCGTGTTTTGAAAAACCTGTAAAAGTCTAACGAACACAGGTTTTTTAAACTAAAAACTAGTCTCGATAGGTGCCCGATATCACACATACCTAACAGGCCTGCAGGCCACTGGAATCCTCAAAAGAAAAACTGGGACGGATGCAGATACAAAAATAACGTATCTAACATTTTCAATATTCTGACCTCTTCATTTTTTTGAAAATATGTATAATATCGCTATCATTTTCCACAAAATTAAAACAGTTTCCGACTGTTATTTGTAGGCATTACTATGAACCTATGTTTGTTGCTAGTTTTTAAAAGGAAGCAAATTTCGATATTTATTCCGACTAATCATTTAAAAACATTAATTTTAGAATGAAGTTGTAACTGCCCTATGATATATGCAATAAAGAGTTATCTATTAATATTTGTAATAGCTGTCTGCGCAAAGCAGTTAGGTACAAATTACTACACCATGTGACAAGGGATTTGGACAAAAGCACCACGATTCCGGTGAGATTGGCCAAACTAATGGAGTATGAGCGGAAATGGGCGGCAATGACGATGAATGATGGAGTGATTTGGGATGATGGCAACACTATCGCCGTTCATGGAACTAATTGACTCCTGATACCGAAATCCCATATTTCCGTTTATTAGGCCTGTAACAATCAGTCTTGATGAGGCGAATTTATTGGTAAGACATTTCGTTATCTTACTTTGCACAGTTTAATGAAATCAATAAAAATTTAGTATTTTATTGAAAAATATTTTGAAATCAAACCTCAGTTTCGACCGAGGACCTCAATTTTCACCATCCACATATGTATTTACTAAACTTTACTCATGCAAGTGATAAACAGGCTTGTATGTAATTTTTTGGCATTTCCGCAATTATTCAATCACTTGCGCTGCCGATTTGTTTAGTATATTCCATACTAATATTATAAATGCGAAAGGAACTCTGTCTGTCTGTTACTCAATCACGCCCAAACTGCTGAACCCATTTGCATGAAATTTGGTATGGTGATATTTGGATACCCGAGAAAGGACATAGGATAATTTTTACCGCAGGAAAATGACGCATTCCTATGGGAAAATTCAGGTGGGTCGATTGCTTTTACGCCTAAACTACTGAACAGATTTAAATGAAATTTGGTAAGGAGATAGTTTGCGACTTAAGAAAGGACATGAATTACTTTTGACCGCGCTAAAACAACGCATTCCCCTGGGAAAAATAACTTTAGGGGAATCTGATCACTTTCACTCCTAAATTACCAAAGATTTGAATTATATTTAGATATAATTATTATTACAGGAAAACAACGCATTCCCTATTTCCCTATGACAATCACACTTAGTATGGCCTCATCCCATCTCGGCACAATTAAAAAATACGTACAAAAAGTATAACAACAAGTAAAAACTACCTAGTGCGGACGGAGTCGCGGGTAAAAGCTAGTATCTTATAAGTATTTAAGTGTAGAAGCCCTAGAGCAGGTATAGGTATATTAAAAGTTATCTTATATATAAGAACATATTTGCTCTTCACGGTTGTTATCTTGATCTTGATCTGTCTCCATTTCATACCTCGGTAAAGTCTGTTGTTCTTTGCTTGTCGAGTATTGTAAACAATCATGACATTCCTTTTTAACAAAATAATAAATTTTAAAATAAGTTAAACATAAAAATTCACAACCTACATAAGTTGCCTATGAAAATTACCTATGAAAATGATAAATTTATCATTGAACATTGTTCAATGAGTTTTATTCACTGATACAATTTTAAATGTTTTAAAAATATAGTTTACATTATTAGACTAGTAATCAAATAAGGTCTTAAACACCTGTCTGGGAATTTACGTTACGTACAGTTGATATCTCCGCTATTGCTCGCAGCCTTACACCAAAAAGCCTGTGGTGTGGCCCTTTGTCGTGTGTGGCTCTCACGCCGACACTTGTTCCTTCTCAAAGGGCGGTATTTCGGAGGTCGAAGACGTTTTCCTGTCTTATGAAAGGCCGCGAAAATTACTCATCTGTTTGATACCAAATGGTTCGAGTACTAAGGAGGAATTTGTGATAAAATTGTTATACCACTTGTTCATTCCAAAAGATACGAAATGATATTGTGGATAAAATGTAAAATAATGCAAGTGTGAACAAAAATCTGTACCGGCACTTTAAAATCGGAATTTTTGCTGTTCCTGATTTCTGGTGAAGCACGATGTTTTCAATGAATAGATAGAGTTTTAACTTCAAAAATGCAAACTTAAAAAGTAGAAAGTGTTGAACTGCGTATCGTATCAAAAATTTGTTTATATTCATATTTGCTCAAAGGATTTCTACCATATCCGGGATTCAGTGCAGAAAAAGTGCCGTTGAAAACTCAGATTAAAATACGTTAAGCCAATGAATGCTCAAACATATCCTCGTGACGTATTCAAATGGGACCGACGAGTAAAAACAAATTGATCAATCACGCGGCTACGCTACGTACACATATTCCGCAAAGTGATTCCATTTTATTAATGATTGGTAGATCATGAATCGAGGTCCGTATGTAACTATTACATTTAAAAAATATTAAACACTATAAGACATTACTCATGTTTTAATTCTTACATACAGAATAGAAAGTAGTTAATTAAAAAGTATAATCTACTGTTTTAAATATTATAATCGTTTTCGCACAAGATGTATAGTTTTATATTCGTACTGTAAATAAAGTATTTGTTGCAATGTATGTTGTTTTTACGCGGTTACAAAATAGCCGCCGACCAAAGCGTTAAGTTTAAAATTATGCAGTTTGATCGAGTCGTGGTGACCAGGTTCACTAGGACAATCCTATAATTTGTAGCAATATGCTAATAGCGCGGTTTACACATTAACGTGGCGAGCAAAATAGGCAGGTGTATGTTTAATCTATACTAATATTATAAAGCTGAAGAGTTTGTTTGTTTGTTTGTTTGTTTGAACGCGCTAATCTCAAAAACTACTGGCCCGATTTGAAAAAAAATTTTTACGTTGGATAGTCCATTTATCGAGGAAGGCTTTAGGCTATGTAACATAAAGATACGACTCAAAGACCACAGCAGAAATGGAAAATGTTGCGAAAACGGGAGAAAGATATTCCTTTTGAGAGCTTCCGCTGCATACGCTGCGGAAACCGCTTAAGTTACACAAAAATCATGTATGACAGGATTGTTCAGCATTAAAAGTTCTATAATAAAGTCCGCGACAGCATATGTCTATCTTTTATGGTTGACTTACTACAACCTTTTTTATGTTCATAAATTTGTAAAAAAAATATGCATTATTTTTAGAGGTGTATTATACACACAGGTATTTATTCTTATCAAAATAAATACATTCATCATCACGAGCATTTAATTTAAAACCAAGTTGCCCTTTATATCATTTGATTTCAATAAATATCTTAGGAGCTATCACAGTTTTAACATAACTCCGCACCAAAATAATGTTCGCAGCTTAATGCGCTAACATATTATAAAGCTGAAGAGTTTGTTTGTTGGAACGCGCTTATCTCAGGAACTGCTGGACCGATTTGAAAAAATATTTCTGTGTTGGATAGCTTATTTATCGAGAAAGGCTTTAGGATATAAAACATGACGCTGCGACGGGAGGGGAGGGAGTAAACTCAAAATGCGCGGACGAAGTCGCGGGGGACCGCTAGTACAAAAATAAAATAAAAAATCTTTGTACAAAATGAATTCAAATTATTGTTAAGTGTTTTATGAAGTCAAAACAGCCCTTTTGAAATCGAATCGTATACGAAATCCTACCTTTAATCGGTGCATGAATATATGATATGGCTGCTATTTTATCGCGCCATCTACACATTACGGCTAGACAATGTAAGGTACTTAACCTAGAATAGAAAACTTTGCCGTAAATGTCTATAAATCGTTTGCCATTACTTTTGTACGTATTTATAAAACGTCGTGCTACCAGTGAAGTTCTTGATACAATCACAGTCCGCGCGTTGACAAATGATAGCCTCGCTGCCGTTGACAGCGGCGATATACCGGATTCGGTGACAGGAACAAATCCTATCATTCGAGATGATTAAGCCCGAACTAATGCCTCTGGTGAGCGCTCAATATGTTAATGTGGTGTGAATGTTGCAGAGGCGAGCGAGTGGATAACATGTTACGGTGGGCTGGTGCCTGTTGCCGAGTGACAGCGACTGTTTCACGTCCATTACGATAATTACTTTATTATTTCCGCCACCAAATTGTACCCAATGGAGTCCCATTAATAATAAACTTTCGTTAGATGTCTGCCCTTCAGCAAATTGTGTCTTGCATTAAAAGGAGAAGAGCTGTAAGCTCGTTTATATTAAAAGTGCAAATAGTAAATGTATGTTTTTTTATTAGTAGGGTGTGTGTACACTTAAATAATCATACATACATACATATTTTAGATATGAATAATGAATTTAGCTTCAATTGTTTACTTAACGATTCATTTTCATTATTCAAATCATTTGTTTTATATTTATTAATTTTTAAAACTTTATTTCACGAGTAAAATAACAAAAGCAAGCTGTGCAAGTTTAGCAAAGCTGCTGACGTCCACGATCCGTGGCCTTTTGTTTTGTAGATAATTATAGCAATATTTTTTGGATATGGTCTAGAGTACTTACATTTATATAACCAGTTGTTTTCCAGCCCATAGCCTCAAATCCATTGCATGAATGAGTCATTGTATTATAATAGAGGTGAGTAGTATCCATGTATGATATGGAGCCGTGCAATTGAGCTGGCGAGAAGCGAGCAACATGTTGACAAATGAGTGCGGTGCTGTCGCTGGCATGCGGTCCCACTACCCGCGCTAAATTACTCATTCTTATATTCATTGGGTGATATAAATCATGTTATGAATATTAGTAGTTTTAGCAGTTGAACGACAATGAAAAAAAATATGTAATAAGATGACATGTGATAATAATTATTACTTTATTGCACACCATAAACAATAAAAACCAACCTGAAAATATGACCTTATTTTGCACACAACACTCACGGGCGCTAAAAAGAAATGTCATTTGATCCTTTGTCAGTAGTAACATACTGTAACCATAGTAAAAAAAGAGTTAGGGCGACCAAAGTCACCATCTTTATTTTTTACCAATTGCAGGTCCATTTGGACACGCTAGGCATTACTGGGTTATAACACAGGATAACATCTTAGGTAGTCGGTAGTAGTACAATTTAGGTGGTCTTATTGCATGAAGCATGAAAAGCATGAAGAATGAAAGAAGAGGTTAACAGCATGTGACGGATAACGTGTCGCGTATATGTAGCGTAAATGGGCGCTCAGATGACTCTATCACAATTCAATATAGCTTCGTTTGACATTCTTATTAGAATGCGACTATCTATAAACACATTCTGCTCATTTGAGAAGCAAAATGAGACTTGACTTAACTACACCTGAATAATAGACATAAAATTATTTTCAAGCTTTATTTTTGAATTATTAATGAATCCTACTGAATGAATAATTTATAAACTTACGTTCACGAAGAAAAAAACTTTTATGTGAATAAAAAAGTATATCCAATCAACGATGTATCTTTCCTTGAAATGTACTTTTCTTTTCAAATCCCGATCTTTAGCTAGTGGCACGTTCCATTTCACTAAGCCGTAAATAAATAAGCGTCTGAATGCTCCAATTCGCACCAAGAGATTATCTTCGAAGTTATTACGATAACAGTACGAGCAATTCTCTTTTAACACATTCTATAACCTACTCATATTATATTTGTAGGTTATCTTATGATGAATTCATTTTGATTTAACATTACATTGTCCACCGACAAGATGGAAAGCGATCTTGTAAACATCGCAGGATCAAATTTGATGCAGACTGCTAGTGATCGGTCGCTGTGGAAAGCCGTGGGGGAGGCTTACTTTCATCAGTGGACGTCCTTTGGCTGATAATGATGAAGAAAGTTAACAACAATATGGCTTATACCTTGGAATAGCACAAATGCTATCATTAATTCATAATTAAATTAACCGAGACCCAATATTTACCCGGATGAAACCGCGAGAAACCGAGTGCTACTAATATACTGAATGAATGAATGTTTGAGAGGATGTATGAATGATTTTCATGGCAAAAACTAATGAATGAGTTTTGAAGAATAACCTCACAATAATTGAATCCAAATACTTCTGGGATATATAAAAATATTAAGTAAAATCCGATATTGATACGAGTGATGCTGTTGAGAGCCACTAAGTAAGGTTATAGGTTGATTACTCAATTATCCGCCCAAATTAATTATTATCAAAGTGGCCCTCGAAATTAACACAGCAAGGAGAAAGGTTGTCATGGTAATAAGATAAATATAGACATTGAGTTAATTGAATAATTGATGGTTACATTGCGTCAATAACCAAATTAACAAATTAAAATGGTAAAATATTTATTTCGCACCTTGTAAGGAGTTTACATTTATATAAGTTGAGGTCTTCTTTTGAGTATGTTAGATGACCTATGTTAGGAGACTCCGTTCTTTCTTAAATTAGGTATCTATAAGATACATGAATTAAAAAATGCTATTGAGTTTCCTTAATAAATAAATAAATATGTTTAGAGACAAATAAGCGAAGTGTGTGTGTGTGTTTACATAAATCTATTCAATTTTATTAGTAGCTACACAAATAAAACTAGAGATAATGCTATATAAGGTTACCTCGTTTTAAGTGATAATATTTTAACAGAGCATCAAACAATAACATAGAAAGAGGACCCAATAATTATTTTTTTTGAAAACTGGCCCGTTTACGTTTTTATTTTTCCTAACAAAAAAAATATTATTTTTTAAGAGCACCCTGTTCCGCGACATCGCCTTTCGTCTCTTACATTAGTACTACATTGAGCGAAAACTAGACAGACGTATGGGCCTGAGTGTGACGGAAGATGGACTAGCTAAGCGAGAACGAGACAGACGCGTGGGCGTGAGCGTGACAGAAGATGCCTATCTCATTCATGCGGCGTGCCGATGCGCGGTACTCGGGCGGTAGGGGGCGCCGCTGCGCGCCTATTTATTTGGTCCTACATAATAATAATAATAAAGGTAACTACCTACTGCATTCGATTGCCTATTATAACGAAACACTAATATGAAAAAAACATTATCAACGTGTATCAGTACCTAATAAATCAAACAGATAGATCAGTTAGATAAACGCTAAACAAACAAAACAGCTGGGTATGAAAACGAAGACAAAAACTTAAGAAGGTATGTGCCCATTTATCTGAGGCCTAAAACAGCTGGGTAGGTATGATTCTCTGAAACAGAAACTCAACTTAGGTAGGTATGTGTTCATTAATCGTAGGCCTAAAACCCTAACATCTGGGTATGTATGATAAACTAAGACAGAAACTCAACTTAGGTACCTATGTGTTTATCGCAGGCTTAAAACATGAACAGCTGGGCAGGTATGATAAACTAAAACTACCTAATTGTGTTGTGTTCCTTCTGTTTATTTAATAATAATAAGGAGACAAAGCTTATGTGAAAGTAAACTTCCTAATTGTGTTGTGTTACCTCTGTTTATTTAATAATAATAAGACAAATCTTATGTAAAAGTAAACTTTAAAAAGAATACCTATTAAAATTCTCAATCTTACTAAATTTAACTTAGACAGATGTTGTAGTTACCTACCTACCTACCTAATGAGTACCTATTGATTCCTTTTGATTCACAAGATGGATATGCACTTAAAATTGCGTGAGTAAATTTAACACAGTTTTGTTTTAAATTTCGTTTATTAGGTACCGTAAATTAACATAACACATAAAACGCGAACACATCTTTGAAAATTACGTACATTTTTATTATTTTTTACTTTTAATTATCACACTTGCTCAGTTTTTGTACAGATATGTGGATACAAGTCTTATTTCACAATAAAATAAATTAAAACTAGGATTTCTGCATTGGTTTACAAATACGTTTTCTTTATTAGCAGCGATAAGTTAACATTTGAAAACAATGACGTCAAAGATTTGAAGTAAAACAGATTACTATTTTTACGGTAACATCTTATTTTACAATTGCCAATTGAGGCGATACCTCCTAACCTTATTATTATGCAAACTGGGCCTCTATTTTTAAATCACTCGCTTAAACATGGCGTGTGAGTTTTGTTTGAAAACAAATTAAAAATCAATAAAAATCACGCAAAATATTTGCGTTGGTACTCACAAAATTCATTAATCATTTTTGCAAATCACTTCCACGTGAGATTATACTAATTTTCATAGGAAAATCGGACATTAAACAATGAATATCACACACCATCTTGACGCGAGTGATTCAAAAATAAGGGCCCTGAAGCGAGCACTAGACAATCTAGCTATCACGAGCACTGCTTTTTTTTCACTAGTCATCACGGCATTCACTGTTCATTCACACACGTATGCACTGAACCTTTGCTGGAATTGGTGGCGAATAACTGCAGCATTGTGTTGTGCATGCACGTTATCCCAACAACGTGCAATTGCGCAGTAGTCAACGGGAGGACTCGAGCTCGTGCTGTTCCATCTTCGTCGCATAGTCCGCACCAGCAGCAAAACTTGGACCCTCAAGTGATAAAGGCGTAATCCCCGCCAACAGCAAATCTTGGACCCTCAAGTGATAAAGGTGGAGGGCTTCGTTGTGCAGAAACCGCCATAGCAAGCGTCTGCGGTGTTTGGCAGTCGGTGCCGTACCAGGTCAAGGCGCGGCGGGAAACTATGTGATGCTGGTCACACGACCCAGGCTTCGGAAAACGCACCGCAGGTCCGCGACGCGCGCGCACACGACATACAAACGCGAATTTTTTTGGCAGACTGACTCGCGTCGCGCGCGCGGCCGCGGGCGCAGTGTTGCCAACTTTATTTTTGAGGAGATCGTACCACAGAGTAGAAAAGATCGTATTTTGCTCGGATTTCTTATTAAAAAATAGTACGCAATGAAACCTCAATAAAACAACAAATTTATTTAAGTTTAATGTTTATTTTATTCACTATCGTCAGCGGAAGGCAGCGAATTTATTCTTTTATACATATTTAAATTTAGTTTTGATAAAAATATCAATATTCGAGGTAATACGTATAATTTTTTACGATAAAAACTCTAAAACTTTATAAACCAAGGAAGGAAACACCGAACTGAACACTTTTACTATTACTATAAATTTACAACATGTACAAACCTGCTACAAGTAAGGTACATACGACGGCATGTCAAGGTGACTCCTATGCCGTTGCAATTGGAGAGGTTTTGCAACAAAATGTATGTGTTGTCGTATGTACCGATCGAGAATAGGTTATTGCGCGGGGGAATTACCGTGCTGGCGACAAGGATAAAAAGATTACATATTGCTAAAGAGCGAGTGCGACAGACAGTATAGTACACTTTTGGATGCATTCCGAAAAAAATAAAAAGTGCTTGTGACTGGTTTAAGTTATAAATACAATTTTTTTACTGATTAAAAAAACGTTATATAATGAAATATTTTTTAATTTGTTACTAAATTGATGACTTTCATAAAGATCGTATGTTTGGCGTACGATTTTGTATTCATGATCGTACGTCGTACCAATCATCAAAAAGTCGTATGAATACGATTTAAATCGTACGGTTGGCAACGCTGCGCGGGCGGCTATCCGGTGGGGCCCCCGCCCCCGCTCCCCAGCGGCCGCGAGCGCGACACGTGTAGGCAGGCAGGCAACACGGCGGCGATGGGCGGCGCGTATGACAATACCTACAAAGAAAGACCGAGAGCTCCGCTCAGCAACACGCGGCACGGGGTGTTTTATTTTACTCTTTTTTCTACATGTTTAGAGGCGATTTTCTCGAAAACTAGCGTATAAAAAAATTTTTTTTTCCTACAAAATATATTTCATTTATTTTTCTGAATCTGCCTTTAAAATATTATCACTTAAAACGAGGTAGCCTTATATAAACAAAAAGGTACATTTGCTAAAAGAAGCTAGTTTTGAACTAAATTTGATGAGTTGATTTACCCGCTAACCTTATTAAACAACAGTGGGGATTCCTCATGAAAAAATAATTTCTCAGCTGATAACGATTTCGGTATGAAGTAGGTACTACTGAGGTCTCCAGCACCTAATCACTTCATGACCCAAAATCGCTTGCACTTCCCGCCGTATTTTGTTACAAGTGACGTCAGATGTATGTGCTAGCGATTTTTGTTTATTTAGGCTGCAGTGACCGCAATTATAGATAATACAGTTCCACAGAGTTTGATTGCTATTGGCCAGACTGACAGATGCAATAAATTTAAGCTGAACAATATTTTTTTACCTCGCATCCGTACGCAGGCAAAGAGGAAACTCTGTCATTTATCACTTCTCGCTCCGCCATCATTTTTTGTATTAACTAACATACACACGACCATCCATTAGAAAAAAAACTATTGTTTCTACCCTTATACATTTTACTTCGAATATTGTCATATAAATCATTTTACGGGCGTTTGCGGGTGAAAGGTCATTGCTCTGGCCACATACATTGTGGGTCTAGGAACTGACGG
Organism: Pyrausta purpuralis; assembly: GCA_963924145.1. Taxonomy (NCBI): domain Eukaryota; kingdom Metazoa; phylum Arthropoda; class Insecta; order Lepidoptera; family Crambidae; genus Pyrausta; species Pyrausta purpuralis. The sequence goes on along the minus strand of OZ001653.1, from coordinate 16,317,911 downwards.
TGATTAAATGACTTTTTGGGTTCGAAATGCCACGGATTTTTATGTACAACAATCATTTATTGACAGTCACTTCGAAGAAATTAATTATTTGTTTTTTTTTTATAGTAATAAAATTCACAGCTCTTATTCCAAAAACTAAGCTAATTTTACGTTTTAAACTTACAGCCAATAATGGATTTACTTTATATAAATACTCGTATATCATGTGATTATCAAAGTTTACTCGGTTTCACTTGACACAAACTACAAGTGATAGTATGTGAAATGCCAATAATACTGTCAAACTCTATTTTTATATTAAATTAAGATATGTGTTTATATTTATTAATCAATATTTACATGTGAATTGTATTTAAGACTAAATACAACTGTTTAATCTAATAGACATTATTAAAAACAAGAATTACAATTTATTTTTCACAATGAGTGAGTGGCTCAAGTGCCGTTATAAAAGTGATTTTCTGGTTATGTCTGCTTGATATGATATATGAAGGGTGGCATACAAGTTATCGTTGTGTCGGGAGTTATTATATTTTTTCTTCTAGGAAGGGACGTAAGGGAGCTTGACCAAGACCTAAAGCTCCGAGCCAACCTCACCTTCACGTGGTGCGTCCTGTTTATACAGACGAGGCTCTGGCGACCGGCCGATGGCGGTATAACCATCCAATATAAGGCGCAGCTAAATATTGGACTGTGACGGGCAGCAGCGTCAGAGCTGCAAGGGGCTGCGCCTCTGCGCTCGCCAACCCGCCTGCCAAGCGTAACGAGTATTGGCAAAATCCCCTCACATGCTAGTACACCAGAAAACCAGGCCCCCAGTCTCCGGCAGCCCCGCTATTCCTGACTTTGGTAGCGATCACGGTAACGGCGGGGCAGGGGGTGCTAAGAATCCCCGGAGGCGATCCCGCTGCCATCCCCGACAACAACTGGCACTGGTAACTTATAACGTGTGCACACTGAGGACAGACGAGAAGTTTCTCGAGCTGGAGGAAGAAATGAGCAGGTTACACTGGGACATAATGGGTTTATCAGAAGTCCGTAGAGAGGGCGAGGACACGATAACTCTACAGTCCGGTAACCTGCTCTACTACCGGGAAGACAACCAACAGAAGTCCTTAGGTGGTGTCGGGTTTCCCGTTCACAAGTTCCTCGTCAACAATATCGAGACCTTCGAGAGTATGTAGAGCAGGGTGATATACCTTACACTCAGAATATCCAAGAGGTATTCGCTGAAGGTCATACAGGTATATGCACCGACCTCGACACACCCGGATGAAGAGGTGGAGGAAATGTATGAGGGCATAAGTAGAGCCATACATACTTCCAAAACCTATTTGTTGTAATGGGGGACTTCAACGCAAAACTGGGCAAGCGAAGCGAGAATGAGTTGAAGGTGGGATCCTTTGGATACGGGCAAAGGAACGCCAGGGGACAGAGGCTGGCCGACTTTCTGGAGAAGGAGGGACTTTTTGTAATGAACTCTTTCTTCCAGAAGCCGCCTCAAAGGAAGTGGACCTGGCTGAGTCACGATGGCTATACGAGAAACGAGATTGACTTCATCATGACTTCCGAAAGACGGTTATTCAATGATGTCTCCGTGATCAACAGGGTGGAAACCGGTAACGATCACCGAATGGTTCGAGGCATATTGAATATCAATGTCAAATTCGAAAGGTCCCGCCTGATGAAGTCCACGCTCCGACCGACTCGTGCTCATATCCAAAATCACGAGAACTTTCAACTCGAGTTGTCAAACCTCAATGGACAAATATGGAAGTCCCTGCGACATGACATCCGCTGCTTTAACACTAATAGTGTTAAAGAAACGATAGAGCGGAACCAAAACTCCAAAGTGTTTGCAAGGAACATGTCTATTGGGCAAAGCCTGTTGACGTAGCTTAAGACGGAGGACGGCAGTGTAGCGTCGACGAAAGCAGAGGTTTTGATGGAGATCGAAAGGTTCTATGGACAGTTGTACACCTCAGTTGCCAAACCCGTTGATAGCTCGGTCAGAGACCCACGAGCTATCCTGACCCGACACTACACCGAAGACATCCCGGACATCAGCCTCTAGGAGATTAGGATGGCCCTTAAACAGCTCAAAAACAACAAGGCACCTGGCGAGGACGGAATTACAGCAGAGCTTCTTCAGAAGCGGATGGAACACCGGTACTTAAAATCCTTCAGAGACTCTTTAATTCCGTGCTGCTGGAGGGCATCACACCCGAGGCGTGGAACAGGAGTGTGGTGGTGCTGTTCTTCAAAAAAGGAGACAAAACCTTATTGAAGAACTATAGACCCATCTCACTCCTGAGCCATATCTACAAACTGGTTTTTAAGGGTCCTCACGAATCGTCTCGCACGTAGGTTTGATGACTTCCAGCTTCCCGAACAAGCCGGTTTCCGAGGCTATAGTAACATAGACCACATCCATACGCTTAGGCAAATTATACAGAAGTCAGAGGATTAGAATATGCCTCTATGCTTTGCGTTTGTGGACTATGAGAAGGCCTTTGATTAGATCGAAACTTGGGCGGTGCTTCAGTCTCTGCAGCGGTGCTACATAGACTATAGGTATAGCGAGGTGTTAAAGAGCCTTTACAATAACGCCACCATGTCGGTCCCAGTACAGGAGCAGAACACGAGGGCGATTCCACTGCGGAAAGGTGTGAGACAGGGATATGTTATATCTCCGAAACTGTTCACAGCGGCATTGGAAAACGCCTTCAAACTTCTGGAATGGGAAGGAATCGGCATCAATGTTAATGGCGAAAACATCACACACCTCCGATTTGCCGATGATATAGTCGTTGTGGCAAAGACGCTGGACAATCTTGGCACTATGCTCGAAGACCTTGACCGAGTCTCCCAACAAGTGGGTCTTAAAATGAACATAGAAAAGACGAAAATTATGTCGAGTTCCCTTGTTGTACCCACTCCAGTATCCATTGGGAACTCAAATCTCGAAGTTGTCGACGAGTACGTCTACCTGGGACAAGTGATCCAATTGGGTAGGTCCAACTTCGAGAAAGAGGTCAATCGACGAATCCAACTTGGCTGGGCAGCGTTCGGGAAATTACGCAAGAGTTCTCATCACATTTACCTCAGTGTCTAAAGACGAAAGTCTTCAACCAGTGTGTATCACCAGTGATGACATACGGATCCGAAACATGGTCTCTAACTATGGGCCTTATAAAGAAGCTCAAAGTCACACAACGAGCTATGGAGCGGGCTATGCTGGGTGTTTCTATACGTGATCGAATCAGAAATGAGTAGATACGTAGAAGAACTAAGGTAACGGACATAGCCTTGAGAATCAGTAAGCTCAAGTGGCAATGGGCAGGGCACATAGCGCGAAGAACTGATTGCCGTTGGGGCAGGAAAGTTCTAGATTGGAGACCCTTCGACCAAAGACGCAGCGTAGGACGTCCTCCAACAAGATGGACAGACGACCTGAAAAAGATCGCAGGATCAAACTGGATGCAGACCGCTAGTGATCGGTTGCTGTGGAAAGCCGTGGGGGAGGCCTATGTTCAGCAGTGGACGTCCTTTGGCTGAGAATGATGATGATGATGACACTCCTTCTAAACACGTGATTATAGTTCTTGTGATTTATAATGTGGGTTACTAGCGGGCTAGCGAAATCGGCAGATTTAACCATTGTGCATTTCTTTGTTTGAGTTTGAAGTAACTAGACTGTGAAATAGTATGAGACTTTTGAAAAACTCAATGATAATTTCTGTCAGGCCCGTTTTGACGGAAGTTTTGGCAATGCTAATGAATTCTTTAAGATGTAATAAGAAACCAAAAATTGCGCACGGGCGGGGCACGAACTAGCACAGAACTTCTTGGCTAACCGGGCAAACGCTCTACCAATTGAGCTACCGTGCTGTCGGTCCAACCGTGCGAAATTTCTGGTCTTTTATAGATACGTCATTACGCGTGACGTTAACGCCATCTACCCGTCTGTTTATGCAACAGTGGACCAAGTCGTTATTAATTACAGAATAAATTCAACTCAGAAATATAGTTTAGAATGTTTTTAACACTCAGTATCATATTTCATATTCTTAAAGATGAAACAAGAAACTGAAAATTGGGCACGGACGCGTGGTCTGGATTTTTGGAATAGTAGACTTAGGTTTAAAGTTGCAAATTTCACGACTAAAAAAATTGCTATTGATAGTAAATTAAATGCTCATTAATATCTTAAACAATAATTTTTCTTGAAAATTACTACTTCATAATTTAAAAAATATATAATATTTGACTCTAACCACTCAGAATGTTTGTTCTAATTTGTGGAAGCACTGGTCCATCTGCGTTGTAAGATTTTGAAAGTACTCTGCAAAAAGGTCTTGACTGCTTCTAAATGTTCTGAACACATTTCTACCGGGATGCAAAATATTATAGCTTCATAGAGTCGAGCCGAAAATATTTTAAATTTATTAACCGGTAAATTTTACAATGTGTTTTGATAGTTTATTGAAAATTCTCATCCCTTTCGCCATAAAAGAATTAGAAACCTTTCAAAGTCTAAATTGTGGGATAGCAAGCTTATCCTAATTTATCTATACTAATATACTAATACTAATACTAATATACTAATCTATACTAATAATATTATAAAGCTGAAGAGTTTGTTTGTTTGTTTGTTTGAACGCGCTAATCTCAAAAACTACTGGCCCGATTTGAAAAATTATTTTTACGTTGAATAGTCCATTTATCGACAACGGCTTTAGGCTATATAACATAAAGATACGACTCATAAGACCACAGCAGAAATGAAAAATGTTGCGAAAACGGGAGAAAGATATTCCTTTTGAGAGCTTCCGCTGCATACGCTGCGGAAACCGCTTAAGTTACACAAAAATCATGTATGACAGGATTGTTTAGCATTAAGAGTTCTATAATAAAGTCCGCGACAGCATATGTCTATCTTTTATGGTTGACTTACTACAACCGTTTTTATGTTAATAAATTTGTAAAAAAAATAATGCATTATTTTTAGAGGTGTATTATACACACAGGTATTTATTCTTATCAAAATAAATACATTCATCATCACGAGCATTTCATTTAGAACCCAATTGCCCTTTATATCATTTGATTTCAATAAATATCTTAGGAGCTATCACAGTTTTAACATAACTCCGCACCAAAATAATGTTCGCAGCTTAAGTAAAGCGCTTGCGCTAATCTACACTAATATTATAAAGCTGAAGAGTTTGTTTGTTTGTTTGAACGCGCTAATCTCAAAAACTACTGGCCCGATTTGAAAAATTATTTTTACGTTGGATAGTCCATTTATCGAGGAAGGCTTTAGGCTATATAACATAAAGATACGACTCATAAGACCACAGCAGCAATGCAAAATGTTGCGAAAACAGGAGAAAGATATTCCTTTTCAGAGCTTCCGCTGCGTACGCTGCGGAAACCGCTTAAGTTACGCAAAAATCATGTATGACAGGATTGTTAAGCATCAAGAGTTCTAAAATAAAATCTGCGACAGCATATGTCTATCTTTTATGGTTGACTTACTACAACCTTTTTTATGTTAATAAATTTGTAAAAAAATAATGGATTATTTTTAGAGGTGTATTATACACACAGGTATTTATTCTTATCAAAATAAATAGATTCATCATCACGAACATTTCATTTAGAACAAAGTAAATTTCTTAAAAGCTATCACAGTTTTAACATAACTCCGCACCAAAATAATGTTTGCAGCTTAAATGTACAACGTGCGCTTGCGCTAATTGCTATGGTTGCTGGCTTCTAAGTTACAATAAAACTGCGTATGTTTTGCGTTAAAATATTTTACTATTTTTATTCGAACATTATTTTTGAAGGTGTTTTATACACACGGGTATTGATTCTTATCAAAATAAATACATTCATCATCACGAGCATTTTATTTTGAACAAAGTTCTCATCATTTGATTTCAATAAATATCTAAGAAGCTATTACAGTTTTGAAATAACTTCACATCAAAATAATACTCGCAGCTTAAGTACTTACGACGCGAGCTTGCGCTAAGTATGGTTGGTGGCTTCTCACTTACATTAAAATATGTGTTTTGCGTTGAAATATTTTCCTTATACCTATAAGATTAATTTAGTCGGCTCCCTACGGAACGGTTGTCCCGTGCAACTGCTTTTTTTGCGATACTTCAAGTAATTTCAGCGCGTAATACATAGTTTTCCTTTCGCTACTGAGTAGTAAAGGACTTGAGCTCATTATTTTGATTGCAGATATTTTCTATTAGGTCGATTCAGTAATACTTTTGCTTAAAATTCTTTCTTCAGATTTATGCAGGTTACAGTTTTCTTTTCGCCACTGGGTAGGTTTTAATTTTGAATGCATCTATTAATTATTAAGTTTAATAGATTTAGTAGGTAATTACTTGTGTTATTCTTTCTTCTGATTTATGCAGGTATAAGTAACTGCGATAGCTCATCTCAGCATGTAATAAAAGTTTTTCTTGACTTAGTAATAAGTACCATTTAAAGTAGGTAGGCGGTGGGTATTAAATCTAAATGTGCATTTATAATTTGATTTTGTAGTAGGTAATTTGATTTGATATTATTCTCTGTAAAGTGATTGATTACATTAGGTTAATGCTTAATTAATAGATTGGTTGACTTAATTTATATTTACCAATCTTAATGCAAAATTTGATTTCATTGTAATTGGGTATTGTTTTGTTGAATCTCCACAAAGCTTTGACGTTTTGGACATTTTTTATGACAAAATTGATAAGTTTTGTTTATCTTCTCACCATTTTTAAATTACCTACCAAATTATATTTTTTAATAAAAAAAGTACCTACTGAATTAATAAGTAGCATGCCTAGAAAAAGGACTCGGCTTTCTCGGCAGTCTGCCACGTCTACAACGTCCATCCGTCTCAAACTGAATGCTATTATCTATATACTAATATTATAAAGCTGAAGAGTTTGTTTGTTTGTTTGTTTGAACGCGCTAATCTCAGAAACTACTGGCCTGATTTGAAAAATTATTTTTATGTTGGATAGTCCATTTATCGAGGAAGGCTTTAGGCTATATAATATAAAGATACGACTCACAAGACCACAGCAGCAATGAAAAATGTTGCGAAAACGGGAGAAAGATATTCCTTTTAAGAGCTTCCGCTGCTTACGTTGCGGAAACCGCTAAAGTTACACAAAAATCATGTATGACAAGATTGTTCAGCATTAAGAGTTCTATAATAAAGTGCGCGACAGCATAAGTCTATCTTTTATGGTTGACTGACTACAACCTTTTTTATGTTAATCAATTTGCTTTAGAATGTTTTTAACACTCACAGTGTCATATTTTATATTCATAAAGATGAAATAAGAAACCAAAAATTTGCGCACGGGCGGGACTTGGACCAGCAACCTTTTGGCAAACCGGGCCAAACGCTCTTACCAATTGAGCTACCGTGCTGTCAGTCCGACCCTGCGAAATTTGTGGTCTCTTATGAAAACGTCAATTGCGTGACGCTTAGCGCCATCTAGCCGTCTGTTTATGAAACAGATGGCCCAAGCAGTTATTCTTTACAGAATAAATTCAACTTGGAAATTGATGACGCTTCGCTATCTAATGCTTTAGAATGTTTTTAACACTCACAGTGTCATATTTTATATTCATAAAGATGAAATAAGAAACCAAAAATTTGCGCACGGGCGGGACTTGAACCAGCAACCTTTTGGCAAACCGGGCCAAACGCTCTTACCAATTGAGCTACCGTGCTGTCAGTCCGACCCTGCGAAATTTGTGGTCTCTTATGAAAACGTCAATTGCGTGACGCTTAGCGCCATCTAGCCGTCTGTTTATGAAACAGATGGCCCAAGCAGTTATTCTTTACAGAATAAATTCAACTTGGAAATTGATGACGCTTCGCTATCTAATGCTTTAGAATGTTTTTAACACTCACAGTGTCATATTTTATATTCATAAAGATGAAATAAGAAACCAAAAATTTGCGCACGGGCGGGACTTGAACCAGCAACCTTTTGGCAAACCGGGCCAAACGCTCTTACCAATTGAGCTACCGTGCTGTCAGTCCGACCCTGCGAAATTTGTGGTCTCTTATGAAAACGTCAATTGCGTGACGCTTAGCGCCATCTAGCCGTCTGTTTATGAAACAGATGGCCCAAGCAGTTATTCTTTACAGAATAAATTCAACTTGGAAATTGATGACGCTTCGCTATCTAATGCTTTAGAATGTTTTTAACACTCACAGTGTCATATTTTATATTCATAAAGATGAAATAAGAAACCAAAAATTTGCGCACGGGCGGGACTTGAACCAGCAACCTTTTGGCAAACCGGGCCAAACGCTCTTACCAATTGAGCTACCGTGCTGTCAGTCCGACCCTGCGAAATTTGTGGTCTCTTATGAAAACGTCAATTGCGTGACGCTTAGCGCCATCTAGCCGTCTGTTTATGAAACAGATGGCCCAAGCAGTTATTCTTTACAGAATAAATTCAACTTGGAAATTGATGACGCTTCGCTATCTAATGCTTTAGAATGTTTTTAACACACACAGTATCATATTTTATATTCATAAAGATGAAATAAGAAACCAAAAATTTTCGCACTGGCGGGACTTGAACCAGCAACCTTTGGAAAAAAATATGACACTGTGAGTGTTAAAAACATTCTAAAGCATTAGATAGCGAAGCGTCATCAATTTCCAAGTTGAATTTATTCTGTAAAGAATAACTGCTTGGGCCATCTGTTTCATAAAAAGACGGCTAGATGGCGCTAAGCGTCACGCAATTGACATTTTCATAAGAGACCACAAATTTCGCAGGGTCGGACTGACAGCACGGTAGCTCAATTGGTAAGAGCGTTTGGCCCGGTTTGCCAAAAGGTTGCTGGTTCAAGTCCCGCCCGCGCGCAAATTTTTGGTTTCTTATTTCATCTTTATGAATATAAAATATGACACTGTGAGTGTTAAAAACATTCTAAAGCATTAGATAGCGAAGCGTCATCAATTTCCAAGTTGAATTTATTCTGTAAAGAATAACTGCTTGGGCCATCTGTTTCATAAACAGACGGCTAGATGGCGCTAAGCGTCACGCAATTGACGTTTTCATAAGAGACCACAAATTTCGCAGGGTCGGACTGACAGCACGGTAGCTCAATTGGTAAGAGCGTTTGGCCCGGTTTGCCAAAAGGTTGCTGGTTCAAGTCCCGCCCGTGCGCAAATTTTTGGTTTCTTATTTCATCTTTATGAATATAAAATATGACACTGTGAGTGTTAAAAACATTCTAAAGCATTAGATAGCGAAGCGTCATCAATTTCCAAGTTGAATTTATTCTGTAAAGAATAACTGCTTGGGCCATCTGTTTCATAAACAGACGGCTAGATGGCGCTAAGCGTCACGCAATTGACGTTTTCATAAGAGACCACAAATTTCGCAGGGTCGGACTGACAGCACGGTAGCTCAATTGGTAAGAGCGTTTGGCCCGGTTTGCCAAAAGTTTGCTGGTTCAAGTCCCGCCCGTGCGCAAATTTTTGGTTTCTTATTTCATCTTTATGAATATAAAATATGACACTGTGAGTGTTAAAAACATTCTAAAGCATTAGATAGCGAAGCGTCATCAATTTCCAAGTTGAATTTATTCTGTAAAGAATAACTGCTTGGGCCATCTGTTTCATAAACAGACGGCTAGATGGCGCTAAGCGTCACGCAATTGACGTTTTCATAAGAGACCACAAATTTCGCAGGGTCGGACTGACAGCACGGTAGCTCAATTGGTAAGAGCGTTTGGCCCGGTTTGCCAAAAGGTTGCTGGTTCAAGTCCCGCCCGTGCGCAAATTTTTGGTTTCTTATTTCATCTTTATGAATATAAAATATGACACTGTGAGTGTTAAAAACATTCTAAAGCATTAGATAGCGAAGCGTCATCAATTTCCAAGTTGAATTTATTCTGTAAAGAATAACTGCTTGGGCCATCTGTTTCATAAACAGACGGCTAGATGGCGCTAAGCGTCACGCAATTGACGTTTTCATAAGAGACCACAAATTTCGCAGGGTCGGACTGACAGCACGGTAGCTCAATTGGTAAGAGCGTTTGGCCCGGTTTGCCAAAAGGTTGCTGGTTCAAGTCCCGCCCGTGCGCAAATTTTTGGTTTCTTATTTCATCTTTATGAATATAAAATATGACACTGTGAGTGTTAAAAACATTCTAAAGCATTAGATAGCGAAGCGTCATCAATTTCCAAGTTGAATTTATTCTGTAAAGAATAACTGCTTGGGCCATCTGTTTCATAAACAGACGGCTAGATGGCGCTAAGCGTCACGCAATTGACGTTTTCATAAGAGACCACAAATTTCGCAGGGTCGGACTGACAGCACGGTAGCTCAATTGGTAAGAGCGTTTGGCCCGGTTTGCCAAAAGGTTGCTGGTCCAAGTCCCGCCCGTGCGCAAATTTTTGGTTTCTTATTTCATCTTTATGAATATAAAATATGACACTGTGAGTGTTAAAAACAATCTAAAGCATTAGATAGCGAAGCGTCATCAATTTCCAAGTTGAATTTATTCTGTAAAGAATAACTGCTTGGGCCATCTGTTTCATAAACAGACGGCTAGCCTCCTAAGGCGCAATTGCGGTGGCGGTCGCGTTTCCGCGGTGGACTGCGTGCGCGTACGCAATTCGCGCGGTGTCAGGATACACGTTACGTAAACAGTTATAAAATCTTATTGAAACAAGCTATTATCATTCTGTAAAAAGCTTATTGTTACTGAATAAATAACCTATGCTTGTAATAAAAAAAATGTATTCAAAAATGAAAAAATAGAACCAAAAAAGTTCGTGGTAGGGTGACGACATATACGAAAAAAATTGCGAGAAAAAAAAATCGAATTTTAATCAATAACTGACAGCAACCGGATGTGTTTGCGGTCTATGGTGTAGAAACATCTGTTTTTTACTCATAAAGGCCAACATGCCCAAGGAATAAGCATTTATACACCCATTTTTTTTTTTGCAAAAAAGTAATTAAAAAGCGCCCACAGGTGGGCGCTTGGTATAATCGCGAAATTCATGCTCAGCGCCCACCATCGGGCGCTCTGGCTATCCAAGGGCTAGATGGCGCTAAGCGTCACGCAATTGACGTTTTCATAAGAGACCACAAATTTCGCAGGGTCGGACTGACAGCACGGTAGCTCAATTGGTAAGAGCGTTTGGCCCGGTTTGCCAAAAGGTTGCTGGTTCAAGTCCCGCCCGTGCGCAAATTTTTGGTTTCTTATTTCATCTTTATGAATATAAAATATGACACTGTGAGTGTTAAAAACATTCTAAAGCATTAGATAGCGAAGCGTCATCAATTTCCAAGTTGAATTTATTCTGTAAAGAATAACTGCTTGGGCCATCTGTTTCATAAACAGACGGCTAGATGGCGCTAAGCGTCACGCAATTGACGTTTTCATAAGAGACCACAAATTTCGCAGGGTCGGACTGACAGCACGGTAGCTCAATTGGTAAGAGCGTTTGGCCCGGTTTGCCAAAAGGTTGCTGGTTCAAGTCCCGCCCGTGCGCAAATTTTTGGTTTCTTATTTCATCTTTATGAATATAAAATATGACACTGTGAGTGTTAAAAACATTCTAAAGCATTAGATAGCGAAGCGTCATCAATTTCCAAGTTGAATTTATTCTGTAAAGAATAACTGCTTGGGCCATCTGTTTCATAAACAGACGGCTAGATGGCGCTAAGCGTCACGCAATTGACGTTTTCATAAGAGACCACAAATTTCGCAGGGTCGGACTGACAGCACGGTAGCTCAATTGGTAAGAGCGTTTGGCCCGGTTTGCCAAAAGTTTGCTGGTTCAAGTCCCGCCCGTGCGCAAATTTTTGGTTTCTTATTTCATCTTTATGAATATAAAATATGACACTGTGAGTGTTAAAAACATTCTAAAGCATTAGATAGCGAAGCGTCATCAATTTCCAAGTTGAATTTATTCTGTAAAGAATAACTGCTTGGGCCATCTGTTTCATAAACAGACGTCTAGATGGCGCTAAGCGTCACGCAATTGACGTTTTCATAAGAGACCACAAATTTCGCAGGGTCGGACTGACAGCACGGTAGCTCAATTGGTAAGAGCGTTTGGCCCGGTTTGCCAAAAGGTTGCTGGTTCAAGTCCCGCCCGTGCGCAAATTTTTGGTTTCTTATTTCATCTTTATGAATATAAAATATGACACTGTGAGTTTTAAAAACATTCTAAAGCATTAGATAGCGAAGCGTCATCAATTTCCAAGTTGAATTTATTCTGTAAAGAATAACTGCTTGGGCCATCTGTTTCATAAACAGACGGCTAGATGGCGCTAAGCGTCACGCAATTGACGTTTTCATAAGAGACCACAAATTTCGCAGGGTCGGACTGACAGCACGGTAGCTCAATTGGTAAGAGCGTTTGGCCCGGTTTGCCAAAAGGTTGCTGGTTCAAGTCCCGCCCGTGCGAAAATTTTTGGTTTCTTATTTCATCTTTATTAATCAATTTGTAAAAAAATAATGCATCATTTTTAGAGGTGTATTATACACACAGGTATTTATTCTTATCAAAATAAAAAACATTCATCATCACGAGCATATCATTTAGAACAAAGTTGCCCTTTATATCATTTGATTCCAATAAATATCTTAGGAGCTATCACAGTTTTAACATAACTCCGCACCAAAATAATGTTCGCAGCTTAAGTACAACGTGCGCTTGCGCTAATTATATTATAAAGCTGAAGAGTTTGTTGGTTTGAACGCGCTTATCTCAGGAACTGCTGAACCGATTTGAAAAAATATTTCTGTGTTAGATAGCTTATTTATTGAGAAAGGCATTAGGATATAAAACATCACGCTGCGACGGGAAGGGAGGGAGCAAACTCAAAACGCGCGGACGAAGTCGCGGGGGACCGCTAGTTTGAGAATATTGCTGCAACATGTTCGCGGTATATCTTATTTGTAAAATAATTAGCCTAAATAATTAAAAAATCTACCCAAAGTCACTATTCCACGCGGACGAAGTCGCGGGCACAGCTAGTAGTATAATATTTGTGTGTCACTTTTTTCATGAATGAATGTATTTTTTTCTGTAAATACATTCAATTTTCATAAATATACTGAGAGGCTAAAGTTAATATTCTAATTTCTTTAAACACTCCTCGTAAGGAATCTTGAGGTTTAATTATAAATAGGTAAAATCGAGCCTACCTACCAAAGTAGTGATTAACCGCCTAACTGATAGAGAATGACAATAAGCATTAAGTGCGCCTAATCTAGGTACTTCTAACTAGGTAAATGCACTATGCATTGTGTGCAATATTTTTTTATTTGATAACGCGAACAATAAGTAGAGGAAGAACAGATAGGAAAATAAATAACTTTAAAATTCTGCTGGCCCCAAAGCCGCCAGAAGACCCACACAATGGATTTCCAGTCCATTTCAATGTTAAAAAAATGTAATATCAACGTATGTCAATGTCAGTCAATATTACTATTGCTTTTTAATTTTCAGTGTGTGACATTACAAGAATACTCTGGCTAATGAAAATAAATGGCCGCGTTCCCATATATTGTTTGCCCCAAAAGTAATTTCTATGCGTGACATCAAAAGTTAATGACTATGAATTTGTTTGTTAATCTTGTTTTAAATATATAATAAATGTATCCGTAGATAGCAGGGTTTCACGGTTCATAAAATTAACTATGTATGGAATGGAGTCAGTTTCTTCCACACTGTCTAGGGGTTTATCCTGTAAGCATCCTTCCTAGACTTAACAAATTAACTTAATAATATTTACAACATATGTTTCATAGTACTAAATCACACATTATATTTATAAATATCTAATAATATTTATTTACCTAAACCTATTTAATAAACATATTTACAACAAAAATAATTTAATGGACAATAATAACGGTTTCAAACGTAAGTTGGAGTCTTCATTTCACCTTCCTTCCACACACACACACATAACTTTAATCCCGTTCCCCATAAAAGAGTTGCTAAATTTGAATTTGAAGCCTAAATTTTGGCATAGCAAGCTTATCTTTATTAATAGTATTATGTTTGTGGAATTAGTGGAATTGGGGAATTCCACAAATTAATTTTAATAAAATCACAATGGGATAGATTATTGACGATTGCCCCATACTACCTAGTCTTGCCATAAATATTGTCACAAAGAAAAAAATAATAATGCAAATAATATTTATTACTTATACAGTGTGTTAGTTTTATACATAAATATAAAACAATTTAAAATATAAAAAGCTTATTCGACGTGGTCTCCATTGGCTGCAATACAGTTCTTTAAACGTTGAGGTCAGTTATCAATAGAAGCACGCACTCTTTCCATGGAAAAATTCTTCACTGCCAATCGTGTGGATTGTTTAAGGGACTCCAAATTATCATGGCGTTTAGAGCAAGCCGTACTCTCTAAAACTGACCATAAATCATAATCAAGCAGATTAAGATAAGGACTAGACGACGGCCAGTCTTCAGCTCTGATGAAGTCCGAAACGTTCGCTTCTAACCAAGACTGCGTGGACCGAGCTTTATGACCCGGCGCCGAGTCTTGTTGGAAAGACCATGCTTGGTTATTGAACATAGTGTTGTTAAGGGGCTTAACTACCTACTCAAGAATGGTATCTTAATACACTTGTGCCGATGTTTTGATACCTTTTTCACAAAAATATGGCTCAGTCACTCCTTCATAGCTAACACCCCACCAAACCATCACTGAATTCGGGTAATGCCCACGTTGCACTCTGCCGCCTAATTGGGAAGCTTCCTTAGAGGTTTGAGCATAAATACGGTCATTTTGTTTGTTAAAATGTTGCTCAATTGTAAAGATTTTCTCATCCGTAAACATTTTTTTTCTATGACTTCCCTTTACGTACACCGCTTCAGTAGTTTTTCGATTTTACCACCCTATTCTTTGTGTCTCTTATAGGCTGCAACTCCTAAGTCATCTTTTAAAATACGCGACATGGTTCTGGGTGCTATCTTTATCTCCCGAGATAAAATCTTTGGCTTTCGAACAGGATTTCTGCGAGTTCTTTCCCCTACTGCTTTAACCACCTTTTTCGTACGAACACTACGTGGACGGCCAGATCTTTTTCTGTCACAAACAGAAGAGGTTTCAGAATCGACTTCCAAGTGGACATTCGCCAACTCACCGAACCCCATACGAAATAATAAGCTTAAAAGGTGGTATATGTCAAACGAAGAAACCTTAAAAGTAGGTCACTGAAAAACCGTTTATTTTTTTCATAAAAATGTTTTATACAGTCTATCTAGTCGTACTAATGTTCAATAAAAACATGTTTACGACGCTTTTTTGTAACTACTATGAGGCCAAAGTGAAAAGTTAATTGTAAAATAATTTGAATTTTAAATTGCGAAGAGGCAATATTTCGTGTAATATCGTTAAAAATAAAAGTGCATTAAAACAGAATCGTTCACGCCGTGGCTGGGCTCAGGTCTGACATAAAAACATCTTTATTGGAAAATGTTTACAACGGCTTTATTACTCTGGGCGCAATAGGAACACTAGGTATGTAAAAATCCAACCGCGATCCTGAAATTATGTTATTACGGTAAGCTCTGTTTGTTTTTGACGCGACTTTTGTAAGGGCGCGACCGGAGATTGTTTTTTTTGTAATAAATAAACTAGCTGTCTTAGCGAACTGAAGTTCGCCCCCGGCCACGTTCTCGCTAAGGTTATTATCCTATTCGAGACCGAGACAAATCCAAGAAAATTAAACCGTTTTAAATCGGTCCACCCGTTGCCGAGTTTTACATGGTGGTAACTAACACGACTTTCTTTAATTTATTATATTAGTTTGCCAGGCATTTGCTCTGTTCCCATTTGGTGGTGTTGATGATGCGGCTAGGAAAGAAAAACTTTACACATTATTTTTTTATATACCGTTTATACATTATAGTGTTTCATCACTTTAGCCGACGAATTCAATTTTTTAGCAAAAAATTAAAGCACAGAATTACGCATTATTTATCTGCCGCTGAGAAACCTACGGAACGCGGTAATAATATTAAACTCACAATACAAAGTTGCCATTACCACTCCTACATAAATTTATTACAGCTCTTGTAAAAATAAACTAATTACAAAGTGTAATTTGCTTTAATATACGAGTATTTCTACTGAATAGTACTAGCGCTAAAATGTTAGTTAAGTTTTGTGTTAGAGCTTTTTATGTTGCTACGGCTTATAAAGATAAATCTGTGGTTAAGATAATCTTGTATGTTTTTGAGATATAGAAATGTATGAGTTTGTGTGTTTAGGTTAATTTAAACAATCGTTTTGCAAAGCTCCATATTAAGGTTTTATTCAATCAAAACGGCCTTTTCCAAAAATGACTGAATATGTTGACATTGTTTGTTAGTTGATTTATTAGTTAGTTTGTTTTTAGAAGTCAGGTATATTTTTATTTAGCATACTTAGCATACAGTGTACGTTTCATAAAAAATGATAAAGTAGTTTTTGAGATTTGGGTAATAACTAGAAATCATGAAAAAAAAAAATTTTTTTTTCGTATTTTTTGTCTTACTCATATCTCAAAAACAACTGGACCGATTACGATTGATAATGTTTTAGATAAACATGTAGGTAGGTATACGCCTATGTATTTTATTATACAACGCAGTTATGTACTTAGGTACTTTATTCGTAGAAACAGAAAAAGGTACTTTTTATATCCCGGGTTCTCTCTTACGCATTCTACTTCCATTGTTAAGCTTCTTATCAATGAATTTACTTAGTTGAAAATACCTAAGTAGTTAATTGTTTTATCGTGTCTTTTCCGAACTTTGCTTGATGGAATGAATTTTAAAGGTGGCTGTTTAGTCGTAGTATTAATTAAGCTTAGATCTTTTTTGTCTTCGTATTATTCTAGGTTTAAACCAAGAATGTGTAAGGCTGATTACTAATTTAAATAAAATTTGGAGTATTTTAGTTAATTTCATTTATGGTGTTGTTTTGTTCAGCAAAGAGCTACTTAGAGGTAGTTGTACAAACGATACTGAAGCCAAAACATATAAAGAAAAAAAATATATTTTTAAATTGAAGAAGAAAAAAAACCCACAAAATCGATTTTTTATTGCGATACAATTGATATCTAGCGAGAAAATCTAAACTACCAACTCCAGGTCTCCTCTACGTAGCTTACTAGCTACGGCGTAGTATTTCGTAGATATTCGCTAGCTACGCGCCAGTTTCCCCATTCTTTTTGAATTTCTTTAGAATTTTGTGAAGAGGTTTTCTTATATAAAACTTGCATATAATTTAATGAATTCTTTTTTTTACAACTCATATTATCATCCCTGAGTTGGATGTCACTGACCAAATTAACATACTGTATAATGAATGCAAAAAAACAAAATCACCGTCATCAAACAAAGTTGTTAGGAATCACAACTCCTGAAGTATTCAAAATATTTTATAAATGAAATTCACTCACTCTTAGTTAAAGTAATTTCTGAATAACTCATCAACTAGTCTTATAGCAAGTCGTTTTCTTACTGCGCTATTAAAATGGCCGGCCACCGCACTAGATATTAATTTGGCCAAAGGCTCGCAAACTTGTTCCAAATGAGTTTCTTCTTCCAATCTCGGGCAGTGCTCAACTTGAAATCTTATTTATGGTGCAATTAACACCACTTATAATGAATAACATTCAGCTAACGGATAATAATGAACACTAAGCTGCCGGTTTAGTAGGGCACACTATCTGAAAATAAGTTGTTCGTTGGCAATGACTTAAGTAAATATTTTTCGTTAAAATTAGCCTTAAATAAGTTATATATTTGTGAATAGTATGCATATTTGTAATTTCATTCAATAACCCAGTTGTAGTTATTAAATTGCCATTAAATTAAAATCTATATTGTTTTTGACCTAGGTATGAAGAGCTTAACAAGATTATTACTTTCGAGATTTTCAGGATCTAATATGTTAAGCACCTACATTCTTATTAAAGTTCTAGCGGTCCCCTGCGGCGTTTCTCGCGTACATTCGGATTACCCGTGAATAGTTACAACGCGAAACACGTAACTATTTTCATGGTGAGTACGGTGGCAGTCTTTATCGCCCAACCACTCGCAAGACGAAAATCGCTTGCACACACCACACAAAATCGGTTGTCACATCAAGCAAAATACGACGTTATTTAGGTACCGTAAAATGCTGCAACTTTGCCTGGATTTTGACGTTTTTTCTTAATAGCATTGAACGTAATAATTTTTATACATTCTAAAATGTTTAAGTAGGAAAACAGACTTTATGCGATGCCAAATAAGCGCCAAATTTTCTTAAATCAAGTACATTTTTCGTATTATAGCCGTACAAAATCGTAGGCAATGTTGAATCTCAAGGACACAACTTTGCCTAGAAGAATATCTCTGTAGGTTATCTATTAATCGTGTAGTTATTTTTTTCTGTTTATCACAAAAGACCGTTCTTGTTTCTAATAGTCAAATCACGGGCATAAATGTAATAGTTTTTTTTTTTAGTGAGTGACAGGCAAAGTTGTAGCAGGTACTGCAGAATTCCCATACAAAAAGAAGTTGGATGAAGGGTTGTGCCAAAAATACACAAAAGATATATTTCAAATTCTTTAGTGAGAATATTGTTATATCAAAATAATAGAATGCAATGCTTATCCCAAATCATAAGTACCTACCTAGTTACTTATATAATAAAAATATTATTAACAACATAAAAAAAACAGTACCACTTATAGATTGACGACCCGACTGGTGTAGTGGTTGAGAAATCGTCTACCCGCACAATACAAACATTTGTGTGCATGAACATGTCTGTTTGTATTGGTCTGGGTGTTTTCTATGTATATCATGTATGTATTTACAAACAAAAAGTATTTAAGTATTATATCCGTTGTCTGGCACCCATAACACAAGCTTTGAGTAGCTTACGTCCAAAGGAAAGGAAAGGATCAAGGATAGACAATTATTATTTGGCGACGGTAAATAGGTATGTATAAAAAAAAATGCAAACAGTACTTTTCATAGATTAATTGTTATTTGGCGACGGTAGGTAGGTATATAAAATAAAAATAATCTTCTGTCTTAAAATCGTGTGCTTCATACTACGAAATAACTTTATCACGCAGTAGGTCTGGAGCAACTTCTAAAGATTCCTGAGAATAATCAGAATATTTACGAGGTCTTGGTTTTCTTCTTTTTCTATTTTTGTCAAACCCCATTTTTATATAAGTAATTGAAATAAAAGTAAGGTTTATTTACTAATGCCCCGTTCCTATATTCAACGAACCGTTATAAGTAACGGTAGATTTATACAAAAAGATGGATGTCACAACGGACGACATTAATAGAATTACTTTTGTTTTAATTAGTTCATCTTCGGATTGTGTCTAGGTATAAGATTTTTTTTATATCATTTAAGCGTGTAGAAAAATATATATATTTGCATAAGAAAAAAATAAGTTGCTTATTTTAGGTAAGTAGCCTAACAAACTAGCTTTGCCCGGGACTTCATTCTCTTCGTAATTTTATAATTACGATTACTAATGAATAAGCACAAAACCAAACAACCAATTTTTTATATGATAGGGAAATAATCACATTTGCTTATTATTATTTACCAAAGGATAATTTAAGTATTCATTTCTGATTATAATATTTGACAACCCTAGACCCAGGCAAAGATGTGTCACTTGAGTTTTCAAAACACTGCCCAACATTGCCTAGTGAGAACATTTGATAAAACCATGAGATTTTATCAAAACATAAAACCATACATCAAAAAGAACATATTTTCTTACCCTGGGACGTTATCACAGCACGAAAACACTGTTTTTTGGCGACAAAACCCCAAAAGTTTTGAGACACCGTAAAATTTTTCGCTCACACAATTTCAATTTCTGCGCTGCTAACGGATAAATCCGTGTAGTTACCATAAAATAAAATAAAAAAATGTGTTGCCATACTAATGTAAATTTTCTAACAAATGGTAGAAAGAAACAACAAATTAAGCAGACTGAGATATAAAGAACGGAAAAAATTAGGCAAATTTGCGCTTACTTGGCAAAGTTGCAGCATTTTACGGTACCATATTACTGGCGGATCGCGCGTCGTACGTTCTACTACTATCTACTTGAACTATGAGCATTGTTTTGGAGTTAGTATTCAAATCAGATCTTTATTTGAGATAAGCACGTTCATTATGTATGACTGATATCGATATTTGTAATTATTGGATTTAATGGTTTCAAGGTAAAATATGTGAGAAGTAAAATGTTTGTGATAAATAAAGCATTTTTTTGGATCAGGATTAATATTGTACCTATATTCATGAAAATACCATGGAAATTATTTTTCCATGGTATTTTCATGAATATAGCATTGCTGTGAATTCATTTTCTTTTCACAGGTTTATGTTATCACTGAATATTCTGTAGAACTACTAATTTAAGGCAAATAGTTATGCCATACATCACACAGGTATAACTCTTTCACTTTTTGCTGTGTACGCGAAAGCATGGCTCGAAAATTACAGATTTCTTCCGGCTTCATAACATTTGTGGTCAAATCTTCGCTCATATCTATCTTTATAAAATATACTCAATATGTAATTCCAATGTATTAGCTACATTTTGTAAGGTTCAGTACTTTTTCGTGAAGGAGTAACAAAAATACATCCACACATCTATACTTAAAAACTTTCGCGGTTATAATATTAGTAAGATATAATGCATACATATACACTTATAATCTTATTAAGTACATAAGGGGCTTTGACTTGACCTATTTGTGCCGCCCACACAAGTCACAAATGGCTATTACTAACATTTGCCTAATGGTCTAACAAACACTTGCATATAATCGGATACGAGTCTATAGTGAGTGAGCTATTCAGTCTTTGTACAGCTATATACATGTTACAGACAATATTATAAATTAGTGCAATATCATAGTATCTACGAGAATATCAATACTCTTCTTATTTTCAACCGACAAATTTATTTCTTTCGTATTCCTAAACTATCTGTATAAGAAACTTCGGAGATGGAGTTTCTTCTTTGAAAATTAGATTGATCTAGGGACCTGCTGAAAAAAAAACCGGCAAACTACTATACTAAAGACGTTACTAAAATACGATTCAGTATTTCAAGTGACGCGGCAGTATTTTATCCTATTTCCAAAGCACTTTTTCTCAAACTCTTATTACTGCCTATAACTTGGAAAATTGAATGCGGCGGTTCCAGTGTAAATAATGTCAGTGGGAACCGAAATAGGTTCATTCTCTGTTTAAGACCTTTTACACACTGTGACTTTTAGCAGCGATGCAGTTGCGATGCAAACGTGCGATAGCATTGATACAGTCGCAAAATGACAACCTTAACACACTGCGCTACTTTAGCATGAATACAGACGGGATGAAGAAGCTGGAAGTTGTCAAAATATGTACTGAATTTCAGCGACGATGCTAACGCGCGACTTCATCGATGCTAAGTTAAATCTGTCTATTGCGTGAGGCGCGATGCTGAAGCGCGTTTTCAAAACGCGCCACTGCATCGATGCTAAAAGCCGCAGTGTGTAAGGGGTCTAAAGGTTACAATGCGTATCATTCATTCACCAGTAGATTATACTCAAATTGAAAGCCGGCACGGGTATATTTCCGTATAAGATTATCAAAGTCGATGATTACAAAGCTTGCCGACTTTAATCATGACACATTTGGAACGCCTTACGAAATAGGATATCCTCATTAATTTTATTGTATTACGCTTAATTAGGTTAATTCAATTTAGGCACATAATTTGCACCAGTAAGAGGGTTTCTCGCTTCGGTAAATTTACGTCGAACCTAAATGAATCCTTCTTATTACTTTTGAGTTTAAATTTGCGATGCAGTAAATAAGTCAAAAGCATTATGAGTAAATAAGTCAAAAGCATAATGAGGTAAATATTAAGTGTTTTTTATTGCACAGTTTTTAAAGATGTTTATTTTTACGAGCTACGACGTTATTGGTTACGTTAAACACATTACAGTGTTCGGAAAATCCCATTATGCAGTTTGTTCTTAAAATAATTCCTTCACTCATAGTAAAAAGCGTTTTCACCTATCGATTGCAGTCGGCCTTTGAGAGCACCACGATAAATCCCTTTCGATGTGTCGTGTTTACGATCTCATTAAACGAACGTACAAAAACTTTTTTCACGTGAACTTGTTCCCGCCGAGGAAACTTACAAAAGACAATCCCTCATTTTGTTCGTGAAATAAGACGCGTAACAAAAGAGAAAATTTTTCTTTCCACTGCTAAAGAATGATGTAGAAGCGAGGCCGGGCCATGAAATAGGTATTGCATTTCCCTGCTGACCCAGACATCAACGTAAATTAAATCTCGTCTGAGATATTCAAGTTGGTTCAAATCGGGCTGGTTACATTCAAGTAACGCTACGGAATGATGTCGTCTCTCGTAATTAGACGTGAAAGGAATGTCAGATAAACCGCTGGTGCGTATATAATACGAAGTAAGCAATATTTAATATTCTGCTTTACGGGAAATATGGGCAGAGATAAATTGTATTAATACAATGATGTGATACCAGTATTGTGTCTATCTGATACAGATGTAAGTAAATGAAACATACGAAGTATTATCATTTTAGGTATATAGTTCCTATTCAAGTCCAACTTAAAAGATAAGTATCTATTAGGCTGTATAAGGTAGTGACTAAAGCAGATATACTCGTAGTAGCATTTTTCGTCGTTCAATTTGATAACCCCAAGACAAACCAAGAGCTAACAGGATTTTGCGTGAATAATGTGAGTAAGTTAGCGTTATCTTCTACAAAACAAATTAAGAAAATAATAATCTTAATAAATATCGTAATTTTCAGCGCTCAGCGCGGGAAAACAGGATCGGGTAAATCTCGAAACATCACTTGCAGGATCCGAGAAATTATTAAATTCTACGAAGCGTAGCAACCACAAGCCGACCGGAACAAAAAGCGGGCCTCGCCGGTAAAATATTACGATCAAAGTCTGATCGTGGTACAAAGCAAAGGTAGGGTCACCCTACCTTTGTATTAGTGCTATGTTATGATACCTCGATCGTTCAAATCAAACGCTCCTTTTCTTTTTTTTTTGCGCTTAGCCCAGGGAGGGTTTTAAGAGGCGCCCTTTTAGTTCGGGTCGCATTAGCAAAGGTGGGTAAACCCAAACGACTTTACTCGCTTTGAGCGCAGTAGGTATAATTTGTAGTAAGTCACTGACAAGAGAGAATAATAGCCTTAGGTGGGTTCTGCCATTCAGTTAACTTGTATTCTGTATATTTTTCGTAGTTAAACATATTGCTTGACATAAAATGAAGTTTTGCAGAAAAATAATTACTTTTGAAGAAAATAACTTTTCTTTGGAAAAATATCCCGTCTGCCAAATAAACTTTTACTGCCTTGGTTATGCTATTTCATAAATTAAATGGACTCTGGTAACGGATTTGGGCGAAGAGGTAATGTTTGTCAACTTTAAGTCGAAAAATGAGATACTATTTATTAATTTAGCCATTGTCTATCTAACACCATTTGTTCACTGCGCCTTTTAGTAGCGATGCAGTCGCAATGCAGCATTGATGCAATCGCAAAATTTAAACCTTTACACACTTGAGCTACTTTTAGCATCGATACAGTTGCGATGCGTTTGTATCGAAGCAGTCGGAAGCTGGATTTGACAAATTATGTTCTGTATATTGGTGACAGCATCGATACTAACGCACATTCGCATCGATGCGGTCGCGCTTCTGCATCGATACTAACACGCGACAGCATGGATGCCAAATTAAATCTGTTAATTGCGTGAGTCGCAGTGTGTACGGGTCTAACACCTGTTTTTTTTGAACAGGTTCAATACGCCATAATAGTGTTCTGCAGTAATAAAATAACCATGACAAGGGTTCATGACCTTGCTGCACCAGCCACCAGGGCTTATTTCATAAACAAGAGTGGCAGTGCTTACTTTAATTTTTCATCGGTCCGTTAAAGCTTGGCCGAACCTGCTTCAACATCAGACAATGCTTGATGTAATTTATTTAAAAGGGAGCGACAGGTCCGGATTTACGATCCTGGGAAACTACCTCTATATTTAGACCAGTTTATTGACCAACGCGTTTCAAATAAAAAAGTGATATCTAGGAAAGATATCTAAAAAAAACAAGATGGCATATTTATTGATTACTGACCGATTTTCAATGGGGACTAGAATATGATTATTTTTTTATTTTGCATGAAAATCGTAAAGCGGTTAACAAGATACATCTACCTACTAAGTTTCATTTTTGTAATACTAAATAGTTTCAGAATAAAGTGGATGTAACATACGGACGGACAGACAGACAGACTTAACGAAACTGTAAGGGCTCCGTTTTTGCCATTCGGCTACGGAACCCTAAAAAGAGGACTAAACTATCGGGTATATTTAGCGTGATTGTCATTGATTTCAAGCAAAAATCTCTTTTGCATGTCCGTTCAATGTTTAGATATCTGTTTTACAGGTGAAATTTCCCAACCGTTTGTCTTGGAATCTGTCGCGGTAGTTAAATTTCTTATATCATTACTCGCGAAGTTTACCTACCTTATAGATCAAATATTATCAGTTTTATTTACACAATATATTAAAAGAGAGCATTAGAAAGAACATATACCCCAAAATCAATAACTTCCTGAAAAACCCTTCAAATATATTATTTATAATTCTGGTTGCAAGCTTTTAACATAATATTGATGATTTAACGTGGGCTTTTCAAAGGACCGAAGGTCGAGAGTAATTTAAAACTAGTGTAATTTTCCATGAAAGACAATGATTCAAATGGTATAAAAAACTCTAAATAGCTTTTTAGTTATCATTAATGCTTCAACATCCGAGCGGTTGCAGGCAACCGCATAACAATAGAATTTGCATTGTGTCTTGTTCACATACGCTTGAGGGATTAAAAGATGGATCATCAATGACGGTTACACCAGTAAAACAAAAGAAAAACCTTTTGTCTTAACGAAAAAATAAACAACATAACCTGGTCCCTGGATTCAGCTCTGGATTGTATTCAAACAATAGGGTCAGCGCTATGTTACACCACTTATATTACCTAGGTGTTGTGGCAATCAATAATCTGTAGGTATACTTTGCAAAATGCAGCCAATTTGATAACACAACAAGACTATAACAAGAAACTTGGTAACTGGACATTAAATATACTGTAATACAATAGGAAAATAAGCGTTTAATAATACCAATAAGACCTTTCTTATGGCCTTTGTTGATTACAACATTGCAAAGTGAATTACATAAAGTGAGAGCACTTTTTTCGTAAGCAGAGTACAAAATAATATTTTTTTTTAGAAAAAAGCATTTGAGCCTAAATTTTTCGGTTATCAATTACACTAAGGTATATTTTTTAACCGACTTCAAAAAAGGAGGAGGTTATCAATTCGATTGTGTTTTATTTTTAACCGACTTCAAAAAATGAGGAGGTTATCAGGTTTTTTTTGTATCTATGTTACCTCATATCTCAGTCGTTTGTCGACCGATTCGAAAAAATTTTTCGCCTACTTAGAGGGTGTACCTTCTAGTTGGTCCCATTTTTTCCATTTCGGGATCTGATGATGGGATCTTGGTGTAATCGAGGGAAAGCCTCAAATTTTAAAGGCACGTATAGTGTTTCTTTACTAGAATCTTAATGTTGACGTGTTGTTACGTCTGATAGTCAACATCTTGTGGGGCTGAGCTAATAGTGGAACTCCTTTACGCTTAGAAGAGTTTATTTAAGACTTTTTAGTGCATTTTGGTTTTGAAGTCGGTTTTTACTTTTTTAACGTAAGTAAATAAGTTCACGCGATCGCCACAAATGTGATCTAATTAAGTGCTGATGATGGGAGCTGGTATCATCATAGTCATCTATAAAAAGTACAGGAAATGCCATAAGAGGTAGGTTCAGCGGCAGCTACACGAGTTCAATCTACGAAGGTATGCGAGCGTTCTTCGTGGTCGACAGCAAAAATATCAATAAGCCTACCTAACAGATATTCATTGTCGCACAGCGAGTGAAAAATTGACTTAAAAATATAAGTGAACCTTGGTCAAACCCAGGCGTTGTTTCTGGACGTACCATGCAAATAAAAATATACTCATAACCCCGTACAGGCCACTGACCACCACGACAAAATATCGACTACTATTTTGTGCCACCATGGAGCCGAAATGACCCGTTCTTCCTCCCCCATCTCTCTAAACTAGAATATACACAGGTTGTATTGCATAGTCACCAGTACATCAATTTATGATTTTTGTCGAAAACGAACCCTTATTAAAACTCCATATGATACCGCAGTATTTATTTCGACGTGCTGTGCTCCGTACATGCAAAATCCCGAGCTTTTGTGCTGGAAGATGTACTTACAACGCAAAACGCAAGCTTAAAATCAGAACCTCCACGACACCGGATACGTGGTTTACATGCTCTTTGCGTCATGGTAGCTCAAGCCGGGTCACGTCGACCGCGATTGATGTTATTTCCGTGTGCCGGGTAACTCCGGAGAGATCTGGATATTGCATCTACCTGACCTAGTGATAGTGTTTTGTTTTTATAATCTAGCGCGCAAAAGGATATCACGCGTCCTCGCCAACGATATACTGTTATGATTTGTGAGGTCATTTTAGGATTTCCCACCGTAATAGACCTGTGATAGTGCTTTGTTTATACATGCAAAAAGGAAGATTCTAAATCAATAACTCAGTTAAACCACTGCGTACATTTTGGCTGAAAATAAAGACGGGGGAAGCAAAAGAAGGTATTGTCCGTTTTTATTTGCTTGTCGAAAAATTTTAACAATCTTGACATTTCCTTGTTAAAATAATATTTGTTTTAATATATTTATTTTTATTTATTAATTTTCAAATGTAGAGACAGATTGTTATTATTGCAAAAAAGGGACTGTAGATCATGATTTGTCACATCATACATGTATAATGTAATAGAATATTCATAAGAATAGAATAGGCATTTAGCCTACCGAGATGCAAATAGCTAGACGAATGCGCTTAGAGGTCATTGACTGGCATACGTATGGCTTACATTGGCCAAGAAACCCTTGAAACTTCCAGCAGTTTTGCTGACCACAAAAAGTATCTCAAACCCATTGCATTAGTTTTAGAACTATTTTAGGTCCTGCACATACGTTGCACATGACGTGTTCTGGTCCCGCTGCCATTAGGTGTTTATTACAATTCGGATTTACGGTCGTGTGTCACTGGCCTGCGGGCGAAGTCTGAAGTATTTTTTTTGACATTTCGTGTAGACAATTTGAATTTCTGCTGCATAAATATTTGTATTTTTTTGAGCTTAATGTTTTTTTTTTTTATATCTATGTATGATAAAAAAATATTTCGTGAACGAACACACGAACACGAAAACACCAATTTTGGCTCAGCGTTTTTCGAGCGCCACCTAGTGGTTTTACAGGGAACCATTTCGAGACTTTCATACCTGCGGGCGAAGTCTGTATCGAAATATTTGACATTTCGCGTAGAAAATTTAAATTTTCTGATAATGTGCTGCATCATATGTCATTTTAACTTCCGTAGCTATATCTGCAATTAATCAAAAAAAAATATTTGTAATGTTTAAGCTTAATTCAAAAAATCTATTCAATCAATATACACGAAAACACCAATTTTGCCTCAGCGTTTTTCGAGTGTCACCTGGTATTTTTACAGGGAACTGTGTCGAGACTTCCGTACGTGAGCACAATAGTGCGGTTTTATGCGCCACTGCACTTCGCGGAGAGAGAAGTGGCCTTAAACGCTGGCTAGCTGCGATCCGCCGTAGTACCTCGTAATACGTTCGAGGATAAAACAAATATAAAGCTGGATAAGCGAAAAACTTTAAAGTATGACCGATTCTGGTAGCAATTGAGTTGTACATTCTGATTAACCCTATGTATGACTGGCAGAGAATGCTTTTGGCATTAAGACCACCATTATAACCGTTTTATTGAATGAAGCCTATTATAATCATAGCCTAGCCTAGAACGGAAGTGTCCACCTAGTTACTTTCACAACAACCTTATGGCGCTCGAAAATCGCTAAAACAAAAGTGTGTTCGTGTATTTATTGATTAAGAAGATTTTTGATTAAGGCTTGAGAAACAATTATTTTTTACGTTTCATTTATACATATAGCTGTTACCGGCCAAACCCGATTTCAGGGCAAATTAGTTTAGCCTAGGCTAAACTAGTTCGTCCTAAGCTCGATAGGATAAACCAGTTTTGGTAAGACCGAACCAGTCGATCCTTATATGAATACGCAAACTCCCAGATTAAACTGGTATGGCCTAGTCTTAACATTATAGAAGTAATCACTGAAGACGCTGTCACTGACGAGTGCGTCGAACAAGATGTTTGCTAAAATATCGTTTTTACTGACACTGATGGATACGTTACTGATCGGCACGTATCGTTTCTGTGCCGGCATATTGTGTGCGTAGAGGCCTTAAGATGGCGCCAAGCTCAAGCTCATACAATGAATTGAGATTTAAGGTTATCTAAAATAATGTCCAGACACTATTGAATAGACGTGTTATTATGGGTGCATCTTTGGTTACACTTAATTTTTTAGTTATAATATGTATAGTTTGGCAATAAAAAAAGCCAAATCCAGCCAAGTGCGAATCGGCCTCGCGCATGAAGGGTCCCTCACCTACAATGCATGTAAGCACTTTTAATACCATGAAAATCACTTATAAAACATGATGAAGATTGCATTGCATTACATGCATAAAGATATTATAAGGATTCGATTCCCTTTAAACAACAAAATATCCGAAATTTTGAGACTAAACCGGTTCTTTGTGTTGATGACAATGACTCACAACTTTGATTTTTTAACAGCTCAAATAGTCAATCTATATCAATATACCTTGCAAATTGCACTTGTAAAAATCAACTTTGGCTGTGTGACAGACGAGGAATCGAACCCAGTGTCTTACGCAATTCGGGCGTATGCCTATACCACTCGGCCACCGTCACATTAGCAAGCCTGTTGAATTTTGCAAGCCCTTTCTTTAACGCGTAAGCTGCGTGACGTCATCAATATTGCGAGATTGCTCTCACAATATCCGAAGGAAATATTTTTACAAATATTTAACAATCGGTTAAGGTGAACGAAGCCAATTTATAATTAAATTATTGTTGCACTTGTTGTTGTTGTTGAATTTTGCAAGTCCTTTCTTTAACGCGTAATCTGCACGCAGCAATCTCGCAACACTGATGATGTCACGACGTCATCAGTGTTGCGAGATTGCTCTCACAATATCCGAAGGAAATATTTTTACAAATATTTAACAATCGATTCAGATGAACGAAGCCAATTTATTATTAAATTTTTGTTTTTATAGTGTTTTGTCACTATACAAACTTATTAATATAAACTGCAAATTGCACTTGTAAAAAGCAACTTTGGCTGTGTGACCGACGAGGAATCGAACCCCGTGTCTTACGCAATCCGGGCGTATGCCTATACCACTCGGCCACCGTCACATTAGCAAACCTGTTAAATTTTGCAAGCCCTTTCTTTAACGCGTAAGCTGCGTGGCGTCATCAATGTTGCGAGATTGCTCTCACAATATCCGAAGGAAATATTTTTACAAATATTTAACAATCGGTTAAGATGAACGTCGTCTGTGACACGGCCAAAGTTGCTTTTTACAAGTGCAATTCGCAATTAATATTATTACGTCTGTATAGTGACAAAACACTATAAAAATAAAAAAATAATTATAAATTGGCTTCGTTCACCTGAACCGATTGTTATTATCATTTTTCATTTACTTTTGGAACGATACAGGTAAGGATTACTAGATTACTATACACATATACTATATATTAGAGCGATATTTTTGAGGAGTGAGTTTACTTACTAGGACAATTTCTCCATCGATAGTAATGGGAGAATTTTGTTACTAGCGCAAGAAATAATACGATCCAGTCGGTACTGACGATAGTCAGTGTTATTATAATTTCACTAGTGAAATTATACTATCACGGCTTTTATTATATCCCTGTAACACATATACAAACATCATTCCCACATTACTTCTGAGCCACCTAAAAAAAAGTTTATTTTATTGAATTCCAAATTACCATTCCGTACGCGTGTCTGAAAATAGCTGCAAATACTGAAATACACAACTTTTTAATGCTTAGTGTCAGTTTTTCTATTAGCAATAGTCTTTGAGCTAAACTGCGAATGGATTGATGGGCAGAGAGACATGCTGACATGGCGGTACTAAGCGGAATTCAGATTTTATACGAAGAATTAGGTCTGGTATAACATCGATTATTATATTAACTAGATTAATACAGCAGCAAAATCTTTTTAAAAATATAGTAAGTAGTTCAGACCCTTAGCTTTCGTATGCATAGTGAATATTGTATTGTTTTTAAACACAAACAAAATGAAAGATGAACCTTCTTCCTTGTGGTAAAAAATCACACTTTTCAGAACTTTAACTTTCTCCACCCTATAATACTGTTGTTGTTATCAGTGAAATTAACTTCACACCGAGTCGATAAACCCACTATCTAACTTGATGAATACACAAGTTTTAGGCATTTATAGCTTAATGACTTGCCTAAAGTTTGTAAATTCGGTTTATGGCCGCCTAAATTATGCCGCCTATTTTGCCGTATGTGTGGTTAAATATAAATATTTTATTTATTTATTGTGTGTGTTTTGCAGCAAAATACATTAACTAATAGTCATTGAAATAGCGAATCTGGCAATTGGTCATTGGTTCAGATATTTTTTTTTAGAACACACAATCGTAAATATTCCACCGCTGGTAATACTTACGTGGACATTTTACAATTACTATCGATAAATAATTGGGCCTCGTGGTTTCTTTCGACATAATACTTACTTAGTACGCATTGTTTGTTGTTCAAAAGTAAATTCTACCCTCATCACCTTTCTGAAGTTTTGAACAAGTTAACATTCACCTAAGTCAAGTTTCCGTAAACTTACTTTTAGGTAAAGATGTACTAAGTATATGTAATCTTTAGTTGATATTTCAGGCCGTAAACTGTCTTCATTAGTTGATAACTAAACAACAGGACCAGAATAAATATCTTAAAGGAAAATAATCATGAAAATGAACTTTAACAACTACTAGTTACTTAGATATTATGAAGGCTTGTTAAAAAGTATTATCATTTTTTACGCTTCTCATTAATTTGGAACTGATTGAATAATTATTTTGTAACGTTAAATGAAATAACTAACCAAAGAATTATTAATAAGATTTGTTTTAGTGAAACTAACTTTTATTTTTGTTTCCCGATTTCCAAATGGAGATTTGAGACTAGCGTAACCATTAAATGTAAAATTTTCCATACCTACGTACTGTTAGTCGATGTTTCTGTATAATTCTACATTTCACACGATTGGATATAATTAATTGTTGCCACAATAATTCGTTTGGGTTCCGTCTAATTAATTTGACAACAATTGGAAATGTTTGTGAAAATAACATTGTAACCATGGCTGTTGATTGACTAATTGGGCTTCAATAGGATTTAAATATATTTTGAAATTAAAAATTGGTCATGCTTCTGTATCTTCTAGAATTTTGCATGAAGTGTCTATTAAACACAAACAAAATAATCTACCTAATTGCTACTTTTACAGCTACAGAAAGATTTCTTAGAAGCAAATATTTTTTTATTATTATTTATTATAAGCTTCGAAATGCAAGATTTTACTTTTTATTTTATTTTATTTTACTCGTGGTAGAACTATTAGTTGATGGTGAGTCACTACCTGCCATTTTATCCAGTTTTTGAGGCTATTTTTGAGGCGAGTTATTTCTACTTCACCAGCCGAGGGCTGTTTTTGGGCGCAATTGTATAGTGCATACAGGGATAATCGCCAGCTCGTGTCACACTTCTTATAAATTAATGTGTCAAACGGCCTCTGCGTGTTGGCCTCGGCCTCATGTAGACCTTCTAAAGATCCGGGATTCCATGTTCCTGAGATTGGAAAATGACCAACATACTAATAATAATAGACATAAGCTCTTAATATCAATTTCTTTGTAAGGTAGTCGTAAATTGTAGCTACGTAAGGTTACAAATTAAATTATGTACATTGACCTTAGTCAGATGAAGCCATCGCTATGCTTTATAATGTGAGTAGGATACCTTATATATTGGTCTTATAAGGTTGGTACAAACTCACACAGGTGTTGGTAATTGGTTTTCAAAAACAAAGGAGATACTGACGTAATGAATTTTATCTCGTCTTCATTTTAATGTTGTAATACTTATATTTTGTTTTTATAATGTTTTGTCTCTATACAAACTTAATAATATAAAATTCACTGAAAAAAAGCAACTGTGTCACACGAAGAATCGAACCTCGTGTCTTACGCTATCCGGACGTATGCATGAGTCACTCTGCCACCGACTTGAATTTCGCAAGTGCTTTCTTTAACGCGTAGGCTGCGTGACCTCATCATTTGCGAGATTGCTCTCACAATATTCGCAGGAATTATTTTTACAAATATTAATAATCAGCTTAGACGAAGGCAGCCAATGTTCTGTTTCCTTCTTATTTTCTATTTACTTCGGATGTTGTGAGAGCACTCTTGCAACATTGATGAGGTCACACAGTCTACGCGTTAAATATAGCATTTGCGAAATTGCACTAAAGCACTTGAATCACGTTAATAACGCATACCATATTGGTCTTAAACTCACATGAATAAATTATAAAGAGGAAAATACGAGGTATTTTCAGAACAAAAGCAAGAAAAAAATTAACGTAAACACCGTAGACATGATAAAGAGAAGGAAAAAAATAAACATACCCGCAAACTACGCGTGCATCATTTTTCTAAAAAACTTTGGAGCTTTACTAGTTAAGCCTAAAATAAAATGGAGATGAAACGGGAAGATATCCGCGGAGAAGTCAAGTGAGCCATATAGGCTTTGAAATATAGCCAGCTCGACTGAAATCCTTTGAGGAGACTTATAGATACGGTGCGTTAAAACGAAGTAATATTGAACGTGGCTAGATTTTTATAGTGTAGAGCTGCTCTGATTTGAATTTATATCAATTTTTATAATAACAATCTCACGTAACAAGTTTTAAACTTGGGTAGACTTACTAATTTAAGGTTTTCCTTATAGTAAACTTCAATTTTATGGATAAAAAGGCTCAGTGCTTTCTTACTTTTCAAAAACTAAGTCTTAATAGGTGAAAATCACTTTCAATGCAAGCTATTTCGTATTTTTAATCGATAGTAGCAGCGATAGTACAGCACGAGATGTATGTTTTGCATTTTCATAGCATCTCCAGATACTATTATCTGTGAGCGAACGCGCATTCCGACATTAATGTGTTAAACACAATCCTTTGATGTTCAGGGGAGGCAATACGAAAGCATATCAAAGCATGTAATCTTTTGAGATGCCAGAAAAAACTGTATTATAGACACTTTCAATTTTCATGCACGCGTTCCTCTGGTATATCGCAAATGGAGTTGACTGAACCAAACGTCGTCCAATATCGCTTTTCCATGACGTAATACCGCAATATTGAAATTGAACAAAGCCAACTACTCACACAATGTGACACAACAAGAGATATTCAACTGCACACTCACTGAAAGACAAAAGAGAAAATATATTTTGCGGATTCGATTTTTTCAAATTGATTTAAAAAATACTTAAAATCTACAGCAGCTTGTTATTAAATTGGGCTTAACAGGAAAGGACAGATTACTCAGAATTTAGCATTAATGACAAAGAAAAATTATGACTACGACATGACAAATATTTTGCATTGTTGATCAATGATCACAAAAATAAAACTGTAGTTTAAAAAAAGACTTTTTCATTTAGTCAAATATTCAATTAAAACCAATCGCTTTGAAATGTTGCACACAAAAGCTACAATTGAAAGGAATATTAGTCATTAGTCAGATTGAAAAGCATGTCTAAGCCACAGGTATTCAAAAGCGAAGTTTAAAATTTAAGCAATATCACACAATACGAGGGTCAAACTGAAAGTTCTTAGAAAATCAAAAACTGATTACATTAGCCAGTTATTAGTTTTATTATATCTTTTCAAAATATTGTCCATTGACGTCAATACACCGCTGCATGCGATGGAACCACTGGGAAAAGCACTTTGCCCACTCGTCCTTAGGGGTCTCTTCAATGGCATCGCGATACGTAGCCACCGCTTCGTCAGCATTCATAAACCGCTTTCCTTTAAGTTTTTCTTTAATTTTTGGAAATAAATAAAAATCACAAGGCGCGAGGTCGGGGCTATACGGCGGGTGACCCAGTAATTCAACGTTTGATGTCGCCAAATAGTCGATCGTTCGCTTGGCGGTGTGCGACGAGGCGTTGTCGTGGTGAAGGAGGATCCTACTGCAAAGTCGTTTCTCTCGAACTTTTTCCAAGACAAGTGGCAAACAATTGGTAGTGTACCATTCTGCAGAAACTGTTTTTTGATCCTCTAACACAATTGTTGCGAAATGACCTATCCTTCCAAAGAACGAGGCCACCATTTTTTTTCCCGCACTTCGATCTCTCTTCACTTTAGTTGGCAACTCCTCGAAAGGAAACACCCACTGAGCAGATTGTCTTTTGGTTTCAGGATCATAACAGTAAATCCAGCTTTCGTCACCTGTTAGTATGTCGAACACAGCATTTGAGTCACCTCCGTTAAATCTTTCAATCATTTTACGGCACCAATCCACACGATGGAGTTTTTGAGCCTTAGTCAAATTATGAGGTATCCACCGGGCGCAAAGCTTCCTGACCGCTAAATGTTCGTGGAGGATTTTGTGCACTTGACTCATACCGATGCCTAAGCTTGTCCGAATCTGCTGATAGGTCACTCTTTTGTCAGTCTCTATCATACGCCGCACAACACAGATGTTATTTTCAGTCGTCGCCGTAGAAGGCCGTCCCTCACGTACATCATCAGTGAGATTAGTGCGACCACGTTTAAACTCATTAAACCAGTTGTAAACAGTCGCACGAGATGGGGCTTCATCGTGAAAGGCCAATCGTAGTCTATCATAACTTTCTTGTTGACTTAAATGACATCGAAAGTCATAAAAAATCATTGCACGAAAATTTTCTCGTGTTAAATTCATGTTGACGTGACACAGACAATTTTCAATTTGCCGCCAAATCGTAAAACAAATGACAAATGAATGAAATATATACTCAGTAATATTGGCAAAGAGTTCTATTTTCAAATTTTAGAATATTTTTTTTATTATATTGTTTATAAGTGGCCAGTTCTAAGAACTTTCAGTTTGACCCTCGGAGGTTAATATTTAGTTCAAATTCTGAATATTCCAAATTTTGTTCAATCTGAATATTATTCACATTTACCTTTCATCCATGAATGACAGCTTTAATTTAAACTTAAGTAAACTAAACCTAATGATTATTGCTACGACGCTAAACAAGACGCTCTTGGTAAGACTTACGAGTATGGACTAAAAATCAACATTGTATGATGGTTTAGAATATTTTTAACTCTCAGTGTCATATTTTATATCCATAAAGATAAAAATAAAAATGTATACACATAGGCGGGAGACTTGAACCAGCAACTTTTTGGCTAACCGGGCCAAACGCTCTACCAATTGAGCTACCGTGCTGTCTGTCCGACCTTGCGAAATTTGTGCTCTTACGGATATGTCATTATGCGTGACGTTTGAACATTTGTATAAAACAGGCTTCTTAATGAAAAGATACAGGCCATTAAGTAAAAGAAATTTGTATTTGCTTAACAAACAGAAAAATAAAAAAAGATAAGACAATAAAAAGTGGAACCTCATTTGGCGTCCATTAAATACAATTATCAGTCCAGTCAGTTTAGGTTAAGACAAAAGCAAATAACTTTAGGGGAGGGCTGGCGAGTATTTATGGCGGCATATTGCGTTATAAAAAATGATAGCGGTTTCCCAGAGACGCAAACTCGTTTGAGCTTATCACCCCCGGCGTGATAACGCCGTGACCGTAAACGAAAGACGAGATATACTTAAGCTTATCTTATATTGACGAAATACTTCATCATAATATTCAGGCGGCTGTCACGAAGCTCGATAGTCCTTTGTTTATCTTGAGACGCATTTGTCTGGATTCCCCCCGGGAGAAGAAAAGAATCAGAATGAGGCCACGGAATATGTTTAAGACCGAAGACAGGGTGTCTACTCAGCCCAGATTCAACACGTGCCTGCGACTCTTAATAGGTTACAAGTAGATGGCCTGAAGTATTAACTAGTGTTGTACTACGTACAACTTCAAATTTTACGAGTATATCTAGATGTCTGACGTAGTTGCAACTGCTACATTTGTTTTGAATATTACGATTGTTATGAAAACTTATAGTTCATCCAAAATCAGGGCAACTTGCTATAAACGCTTAGCGAAAACCTTAAAAAAACTAAGGTCGATAGACACAAAACACTGCGTAAGTATACCAAATCGTTTAAGTGCCATGAGTTTTACAAGCGGTAACAAAATAGCAAGACTATTGGTACTAAAATCTTTGTTTTTATGGTGTAGTGGTCGAGAAATCGCCTACTACGCAGCGGGTTGCGGGTTCGATCCCCGCACAATACAAACATTTGTGTGCATGCACATGTCTGTTTGTATTGGTCTGGGTGTTTTCTATGTATATCATGTATGTATTTACAAACAAAAAGTATTTAAGTATTAATCCGTTATCTGGCACCCATAACACAAGCTTTGAGTAGCTTACTTTGGGACTAGATGGCGATGTGTGGGAATTTTCAAAGGATATTTTTATTTATATTTATATGTCCAAAGGATATATTTTATTTCTTTTTCGATGATTTTCTTTTCCTATCTTCTACTTAACGCAATATACACAACAAGAATAAGTAAAAATTAAACACTATTTGCGACCCTACCCAGAGTGTAAGTGAAAAAGCGATGCAAAGAGCGATACTCGCTATTTATCAGAACGATCAACAGCGGCTCTCCCATTGTTGCGAGAGAAAGAATCATGCCCGCACTAAAACAGCAAACGCTGTAATTTTGGTCGGTGGTTTGTGAAAAACTTTTTATTCCGTTAATGAATAAATATTTTTAAACAAGAAAACATGAATGCTCCAACTGGAAAAAAAAACAGCACGCGTAAGTAACGAAGTTATAGTTCGTTCTGCCTTATTCAGATGAATAATAACCATCTTGAAAATGTCATGCTTACAACGACATTGACATGACTTAATGCTTTACACACCTTTCCACCAAACGCATTTGTATAATTTAACTAAAAGCTTACATTGAATTCAAAATGGAAGTTTCAAATGTACTCTCTTAGGAATTGCTTCGGTTCATATTTTCGTCTAAACCTTTTAAGTGTTACTAATAGTTAAATTGAGATAATAGTAATGTATTCACTGAAATACTTTTCAAAGTAAAAGTACTTACAAAAGAGAATTTCTGAACTTGACGTATTTTGGTCATTATTAATGCAGTGAGCCCGGGCTTTAAACTTGGCTGACGTTTCTGTAACAAATAGCTAATTTCCAAGCTCTGAAAATTAATTTCGGGTTATAAGATTACTTTGGCTACTAAGTGTCCATTTTACCAACGTCAGATAAAAATTATATGACTAAATAAGTATAAAATGACCAATTTTAAAAGGGCGTTTATATGAGTGATTGCTGACAAATAGGTGACGTTTTGAAATTAGGCGTTTTGTATTACACTCGACAAATATTCCATTATTGATGTTGGTAAAATCTAGCATTAATAGTTTGATCTGAAATTTCATTAAATTTAAATATAATGATTGAAAGCGACTTATATAAATCTTCTATGATTAATAGTCAGAAATGTTTTAATAAAGTTTTAAACTAGTTGTACACCTGAAAGATTGCATTATTAATGTACATGAGGTACAGTCGCCGTCAGATATATTGGTGCAGACAAAGTGATCAAATACTTCTGAACAGTTTAAAATGTCAATATTGTTCACACACTACAAGTTAACAATAATATCAGAACATTCATTACTTCATTAATATATGAGCAGAAGCTAGTAAATGACTTCTATGGACACAACTAACCAATAATATCTGAACACTTATAACGTCAAATGTATCTACGTTATCAAGGAAAATTGCAGAAGGAAGTGCTTTCAACTTAACTATAAATACTATTTTTATATAGGAACTCTTTTCAAATTTTATACTATAGTAAGATGACGCTGACAGTTTGTAACGCTTTGAAGTTTTCAGTATTGTCATCACTGTCATGAGAGTGTCATGCAATAAATTAATTCAGTTAAGTGAGTGTTCAGATATTATTCGTTAGTTGTATGTATAGTAGTTATTGACTAACATCTGCTCAGATATTTAAGCAGTTATGAATGTTCTGATAATAATGGTAACTTGTAGTGCATGGAACTTATTGACATTTTAAACTGTTTAGAAGTATTTGGTCACTTTGTCTGCTCCAATATATCTGACGGCGACTGTACCTATTTTAAGTGCGCCTTCACATAAGAACGACCGCAGCGTGACATCGGCGCGGTCTTCTGAGTGGCCTGCTATGTTGAAAAATTGAGAAAAACATGAAATATGCCTTATGAAATACTTGCAGATCCAGCGAACTTTGTGTCGCGTCGCTACCGGTCATGTTCCGCCCCGGTTAAAATACTATCTTATTCAAGGTTCATACACATCCAACAAAGTAAAAATCATGAACATCGGTGCTCCTGTTCTCTAGTGTTGTGAAATACATGAAAGAAGATAGTAAGTAAAGTGAAAGATAGTTATGATCTGAAGGTGCTTGACAGTCATAAAATAGCTGGATAGATATTCGGTAAATAAACGCTAAACTAATCAGAGCAAGTAATTACATTCGGACATTAACAATAATATCATGGTAGTCAACCCTTCCTACCTTATCCGTCCTAAAACGGTCGTAACAGAATCATAATGCCTATAAAATTGAAGTTATGTTGTATAGTAAATATCATTTTATCAAAAAGCCCTAAATATATTTGGTCCCTTTTTTGAATTAAGATGTCCGAATGTAGAGTTATATAATATTTTTGACCGATGTTAAAATTGAATTTAAAATAAATATGTGCCTAAGCTACTTTTGCTAATAAGGACTGAATACAACATGGCATACTAATCACATAAGAAAAAAGCTGTTGTATATACAATCTGTAATCTATGAAGTGCAATGATTTGGCCTGATTGTGTCGTAAAGATAAATAGGTAAGCTTTAGAATGTTTTTAACACTCGCAGGGTCATATTTTATATTAATAAAGATGAAATAAGAAACCATAATAGAAGTAAAATGCGCTAAGCATCACGCAATTGACGTTTTCATAAGAGACTACAAATTTCGCAGGGTCGGATTGGGCGGGACTTGAACCAGCAACCTTTTGGCTGGTTGCTGGTTCAAGTCCCGCCCGTGCGCAAATTTTTGGTCTTTTATTTCATCTTTATTAATAAATAGATAAGCTTTTAAAAGATGATAATCAGAATTGTTTTATTCATTCAACACTCATTCCGTAATTTTCCCCTTTTCCCTTAATACCCTTTTCCAACAAAATTTAGGTACATCAACTTTATACACATTGAGATATTAGCTATAAACGTTGAACAAAGCATTCCGAAGCTCATTTCTCGCCATCCTAAAGATAATATATTTCACAGCTTTATAGCTTGCACTAAGCATAAAAGTCAAAGCAATACAGGGAATACTAAGTGTAGTTGTAAGTTTTATGCGGTTTCTAGTTTTCCTAGTCGATTACCTGGTATAAATAAATAAATAAAACAAATATCCTTTGGACTTTCCCACTCATCGTCATCTAGTCCCAAAGTAAGCTACTCAAAGCTTGTGTTGTGGGTGCCAGACAACGGATATAATACTTAAATACTTTTTTGTTTGTAAAAAAATACATGATATACATAGAAAACACCCAGACCAATACAAACAGACATGTTCATGCACACAAATGTTTGTATTGTGCGGGGATCAAACCCGCACCGGTATGCTTGAGTTGTTGAGAACTATGACCTTTGGATGATTTCTTAATCCGTAGTTATACGTTATCTACGAGTAGTAAACATGGGTCCCACAGTCATGGGCCCCGCCAAAACCGAGCCATTCGAAGCGCAAGGGCACTCCACCTACCTTTTCTCGAAGTGATCGTCGTTTTTGAACACTTATAATTATAAGTTCGGTTCTAATTATACCTGACGATCAAAATTTTCTAGATACAATGTTGGTAGTGTTATTAAACATGCCGAATGACATTATTTTTAGAAGATTTTGAAGTAGACTTGTGAGTGAAGTTAGGTTAGTAGGGTAAGATGTTTGACTCTACATGAGATCTCATAACTTTTTGACACTGAAAGCAAACTATCTCGGCTATTGGTGAAATTTTACGTGAACATGTTTTTGGTGGGATAAATAAATTAAGGAATGTCATAATTAATTATTACTTCGAACTTTTTCAATTACTAACATTAATTCTTCTACTATACTACAATGCTATGACACAGAACCGGAGAATATCGAATATCTTGAACTCTCTCTATGTATTTCCTGATGCCAGAAGAACTTACTTTCAAAACAGCTATAAATCAGTTTTGAAGAAGTTGCTCTAATTTTTCTTCTATTTCTTCTATTTATTGTTCTTCTTTCTACCAATAATTGAGTGGTAGCAAGTTTTTGGTCAAAAGCAAACACAATTATTTCACAGCAAAATATTAGTAAAATATATTATTCATACTTTTTATCCGACTGTGGGGAAAATCAGAAGGGTGATAATAACTTATGCATTGAATTTTGAACAGAAATAGAGCCCAGTATAATTGCGTTTACAAAAGAAAACTCTTTTGAGATAATGTATGACGTAAAGAACAGTTTGCCTACTCTCGATTATCATAAAAAGCGATCAAAGAGATTCAAGAAACCACCTCGTCGACCCAATAACTATATTTTAAGGAAAAGAGCTCTCATCTTGAGCAAAGGACGGTATCGTAATCTATTTTCTGAAAAAGTTAGACATCGCGGGACATAACTTCTTAGTTCTGGAAGTGGGTACTTTCATTATGAGCTCAGGGGAAATCTACACTTGCTGGCACGAAACTTTTACACAAAGGCACCGCCTATAGTTGTGTAACAAATTCATATCTCGTCAAATAACTGGTGACGTGACGTAACTTGATATGACTGGTGTTGATTGAATTTCTGTTGTAATATCTCAGATGTTGTGTTTTGGATATGGAAACGCAAAATAAGACAAATGGATAGTTGACTGTACGAAGCCGCGTAGGTAAAGTTGTTTTACGGATTTATTTTGAGAATCGAAATGAAACACTTTTTTACGGAGTTACATTTCGCGAATTTATCCCGACGTATGTTTTGCCAAAACATCCAGATTTTAACAGAGAAGATGGTTGGAAAATTTCACCAGCATGGGATCCAGTGCTAACGAGGACGCAAGCTAGACCAGTCACTGCAAGATCACAAAACACAGATCGCCCTTTCTGCGTGGATAGGAACGTTAATTAATATTATTGAGTGATGGTAGTTAGTGTAATTTATCAAAGCTCTGTAAATGACAAATAATATCTTAGTCTACCCGTGACCATGAAGGCTCTAAAGTGTTCGAAACGTCGAGATAAATTTCATAAATTTGCGTAAAGTAAATCCGTAAAAGAATGTTTCATTTCGATGAGTAATACTCGCGTAAACTTCAGAAATAACTATTTGTTTTGAGCACTTAGTATGTATACTGATTACGCCTAACGTTTCGAATGCATTACGGCATTTGTGGTCACTGGCACTCCCTACAGTCAGGCGTTTAAATAATTGTGAGCGAATTGAATCCGTAAAGTGTTTTGATCAGAGGTAAAGTAGTTGTAAGCTCTCTTAGGACTATGATTTGTGAACCAAATAAACTAGTGGTAAAAGTAAGGATATGGTCGCCATAGGTACAGTAGCGTGATCGATAGTTAACTTTTCTAATGGTTAAAACACGTTATTAGTTGTTTTGTTCACTATTTAATTAGTTCACTATTGATCACCCAACTTGATAACAATGGATAATGCAACTAGGCCATAACGTAGTCAGGTCAGGAGCCCTGTTTTTCAATTACTCGCATCAGTGTAACGTGTGATTTGATTTGGTAAAAGTTCGATTTTCAGTTAAAGATTAGCTGTGATCTACACTTTGTTAATTTAAATACAGATAACTCATTAAGGGCTTGATTTTTCCAATGCCAAATAAGGATTATTCATCGAACAAAGCATAGTATGCCTTATTTGAAAACGACACAACTACTTATGTAAATGTCATTTTAAAATCGGTCGTTTTGTACTTATTCAGTCTAATACGTCGTTAGAACAATCCGCCCTAAGTAAATATTTATTTAAGAGAGTGACTTTCCATTGATTGAGTGATTAATGCGTGATCATTTGGTCATTCTTTGTTCAAAAATTTTAAGACAATAGAGTAAAATGACAGTTGAAATTTGTCTTACTTTATTTTATTAAAAGCCAACTTTAACAATAACAGATTTTCCCTTAGACTCAAATAACGACAATTTTAAATAGGCAGCGTATTATGTATCCTTAAGACATGCAAATGAACTCGAGCCCCGAAATTTTATGAGGCGAAAATAAAATTTAGGAGTTATGATAGGGTTGGAGTAATTAGCTATGGAGATTAGGGGACAAAGGTGACATTATACTGAGGATAGCTGATTGTATCTGGAGGTGACTTTAACCTCATTTAGGAGCTACTCATTATGCTCGTGTTTGCACGCATTTGTAATCGTTTTAAACGCTTTTCTTATATCGTTTTAAACTGTTGTTTGTTTCTTTTTATTATTACTGGTTTTCTCTTACGGATAAAATAAATATAGCTATTTAATGCAATCAAACCAATTGTTTAGAGTCACTGACTGAAAAACGCATCCAAGTAATAAATATCAATGTTAACTTACGACGGCGTTTTTATTTGAGTAGTAAAGTTAATAACTGTTAAAATAATATCGGTGACTTAAATTAACTGACTATGATATTCGAAGAGATTTCAATGTTTTACTATGACTTACCTATGTAGGTT
Organism: Pyrausta purpuralis; assembly: GCA_963924145.1. Taxonomy (NCBI): domain Eukaryota; kingdom Metazoa; phylum Arthropoda; class Insecta; order Lepidoptera; family Crambidae; genus Pyrausta; species Pyrausta purpuralis. The sequence continues at coordinate 16,274,672 of OZ001653.1, read as the reverse complement.
ATGAATGATTTTGTAAAAAAATAATGTCAAGTTTATATTACAATATTTTAAAAGCAAATAAAAAATTGTAATGAAAAACTGAATTTATTCTGTAAAGAATAACTACGTGGCCCACTGTTGCACAAACAAACGGGTAGATGGCGCTAAACGACACTCAAAATGACGTTTCCATAAGGGACAACAAAATTCGCAAGGTCGGACTGACAGCACGGTAGCTCAATTGGTAGAGCGTTTGGCCCGGTTAGCCAGAAAGTTGCTGGATCGAGTCCCGCCCGCACGCTTATTTTTGGTTTCTTATTTCATCTTTATGAATATAAAATATAACACTGTGAGTGTAAAAAGATTCAAACCATTAGATAGCGAAGCGTCATCAATTTCCAAGTTGAAATTATTGCCTAAAAATGTCTTATAATGGCATTAGCTGTCATTTTCTGCCCTTTTTTTTGGGGATTAGGATTTAAAAAAAAAAAAAAGTTTTATGATTTTTCTGCAAATAACATTTTTGTATATTACTGTGTATTACTTTGCGGTTTTACAACATTGAAATCACATACACAAACAATCTAGTTAATCTAAAATTATGTAAAAAGTGCGCCAAGTGCGAGTCAGACTCGTACACTAAGGGTTCCATGCCAACTTTAACTGAAATAGAGCCATATACTTCCACGTAGCCAAAATACCACAATATTTCGTTGACAGCAAATATAGCTTTGGTTTTCATAGTGTTTGTGTATAGAACAAAGTTATGTTTGCGGTTATTGAAAATGTGCTCTATCTTTAAAACTACTAGTTCGATCTCGGTTAAACTAATTTTCTTTGAAAGTCTTTGTCAAGTATTTTTTCAAAATTCACACTCGCTTTATTTAAAAATTAGACGTGGGGAGCCCATTTTTACTTTTAGAGAAAATGGTTTGAGGAACCTCGATGTCATTTTAAAGATACCTATCCATAAACACGCAACACGCATAGGAATGTAAAAAAAAACGGCTTTTAGTTTCATGTGTGGGATGCCACACACAAAGTCAATAGAGAAGGTTTTGGAGGAGCAACATATATTGCATCAGGGATTGGCATTCTTTCTTCACATTCTTCATCACTGCTTTCTTTCAACGCATTCAAAATATCATTCAATGTTCTTTGGTTTTTGAATACTCCATATTCCATGTACCTGGTAACAAGAAAGCATAAAGCAATGTCAGTGCTCATGCAAGTGCTTAGCGTGTCCATATGGACACACGGACAAATCTGTTGTAAAACTCGATCGAAACGAAGTTTTCACCTAGGTTATAATTTCAAGCATCAGATAACACTATTGACCATAATCCTATGCAAAAAGCAGTTAGCGTTTCAAATAATTTATAAGAAAAAATACTTACTTTTCACTGCCATCCATGTTTTTTCTAAATATTAAAATCAAACTGAAATTATAAACTTATTTTGCAAACAATACTCACGGGCGCTAAAGAGAAATGTCATTTGATACTTTGACAGTAGTGAAATACTGTTAACATGGTAAAAAAAGAGTTAGGGCGAACACAGTCACCATTTTTATTTTCTACTAATTGCGTGTCCATTTGGGCACGCTAGGCATAACTGGGTTATACAAAAAATAAAAAATAATGACATTTCAAAGGGGCTTTTCAAAATTTCCATACATGAAACTAAAACCAAAAAAATTTTTTTTTGACAAACCTATGCGTGTGGGGTGTCTATGGATAGGTCTTTTAAAACAAACCATTCCATTCCATTCGAGGTTCCTAAAACCATTTTCTTTTAAAGTTTAACGATTCATAGCTAGACGCTTCCAAAGTGGTAAATTGGGCGTCCCCCCCATCTAACTTCTTAACCAAGCAAGTGTAAATTTTGAGAAAAAATTATAATGCAAGCCTTAACAAATACTTTCAACGAAAATTAGTTCGAACGGAATCGAACGAGAAGTTTTTGAGATATAGCACATTTTCAACAACCGCAAACATGACTTTGTACTTCATACAAACACTATGAAAAACAAAGTTATATTTGCAGTCAACAAAATATTGTGGTATTTTACCTAGCAGAAGTAAATGGATTCCCTAATTCAGTTAAAGTTGGCACGGAAGTCCGACTCGCACTTGGCCGGTTTTTAACTCATCTGAAAGACAATGCGAAATTGTCTCTATTTTCTTTGGAAGCTTCACACGACTGGTATCACTCTTAATAACAAGCTGTTTTCTTCTGCGAAAGTTAAATAAATTTTACGACCTTGCACAGAAGTCCATAAAGCAACATTTACGAAGACCTCCATTCGGCGTTTCGTGTCAAGTGATCACTAACAACAAACATTGACACACCCCTGACACCAAATTTTATTTTCAAATAAATGTAAGTTGTAATGACGTTGTTAAAATTTCATTTACCATCTAACGGGAAATTGTTGTCCTATTTGTATAATAACTAATAGCTGTTTCATCAAAGTCTGCGTCAGTGAGCAGCCAGGCCAGCTATAAATACATAATAATCAACATGTTAAAGATAAGTTTTCATTAGGTCCAACAAATTGAGTTTTTTTTGTAATTATTAATAGCCATAAATAATGTTACAGGTCAATGAAGAAGAACCAAAACCAAAAAAAGAAATTGTTCCCCACGTTCCTACAGTGACGGAACTGATCTTTAAAAAAACTATTTCCTAAAAAAGGGCATACTCAATATCACTATTTTTACCTTTCAATGCCACACACTTACAAAGGTAGAAATAGTGATATTGAGTATGCCCTTTTTTAGGAAATAGTTTTTTTAAAGATCAGTTCCGTCACTGTAGGAACGTGGGGAACAATTTCTTTTTTTGGTTTTGGTTCTTCTTCATTGACCTGTAACATTATTTATGGCTATTAATAATTACAAAAAAAACTCAATTTGTTGGACCTAATGAAAACTTATCTTTAACATGTTGATTATTATGTATTTATAGCTGGCCTGGCTGCTCACTGACGCAGACTTTGATGAAACAGCTATTAGTTATTATACAAATAGGAAAACAATTTCCCGTTAGATGGTAAATGAAATTTTAACAACGTCATTACAACTTACATTTATTTGAAAATAAAATTTGGTGTCAGGGGTGTGTCAATGTTTGTTGTTAGTGATCACTTGACACGAAACGCCGAATGGAGGTCTTCGTAAATGTTGCTTTATGGACTTCTGTGCAAGGTCGTAAAATTTATTTAACTTTCGCAGAAGAAAACAGCTTGTTATTAAGAGTGATACCAGTCGTGTGAAGCTTCCAAAGAAAATAGAGACAATTTCGCATTGTCTTTCAGATGAGTTAAAAACCGGCCAAGTGCGAGTCGGACTTCCGTGCCAACTTTAACTGAATTAGGGAATCCATTTACTTCTGCTAGGTAAAATACCACAATATTTTGTTGACTGCAAATATAACTTTGTTTTTCATAGTGTTTGTATGAAGTACAAAGTCATGTTTGCGGTTGTTGAAAATGTGCTATATCTCAAAAACTTCTCGTTCGATTCCGTTCGAACTAATTTTCGTTGAAAGTATTTGTTTAGGCTTGCATTATAATTTTTTCTCAAAATTTACACTTGCTTGGTTAAGAAGTTAGATGGGGGGGACGCCCAATTTACCACTTTGGAAGCGTCTAGCTATGAATCGTTAAACTTTAAAAGAAAATGGTTTTAGGAACCTCGAATGGAATGGAATGGTTTGTTTTAAAAGACCTATCCATAGACACCCCACACGCATAGGTTTGTCAAAAAAAAATTTTTTTGGTTTTAGTTTCATGTATGGAAATTTTGAAAAGCCCCTTTGAAATGTCATTATTTTTTATTTTTTGTATAACCCAGTTATGCCTAGCGTGCCCAAATGGACACGCAATTAGTAGAAAATAAAAATGGTGACTGTGTTCGCCCTAACTCTTTTTTTACCATGTTAACAGTATTTCACTACTGTCAAAGTATCAAATGACATTTCTCTTTAGCGCCCGTGAGTATTGTTTGCAAAATAAGTTTATAATTTCAGTTTGATTTTAATATTTAGAAAAAACATGGATGGCAGTGAAAAGTAAGTATTTTTTCTTATAAATTATTTGAAACGCTAACTGCTTTTTGCATAGGATTATGGTCAATAGTGTTATCTGATGCTTGAAATTATAACCTAGGTGAAAACTTCGTTTCGATCGAGTTTTACAACAGATTTGTCCGTGTGTCCATATGGACACGCTAAGCACTTGCATGAGCACTGACATTGCTTTATGCTTTCTTGTTACCAGGTACATGGAATATGGAGTATTCAAAAACCAAAGAACATTGAATGATATTTTGAATGCGTTGAAAGAAAGCAGTGATGAAGAATGTGAAGAAAGAATGCCAATCCCTGATGCAATATATGTTGCTCCTCCAAAACCTTCTCTATTGACTGATGATGATTCTGGAGATGAAAATGCTGGTGGACGTATCGAAAATTTGAGTTCCAGACACTTATCGGCTGATGCTGAGGTCCATTACTAAAAGGATAGTTTGAACACAGAACCAAATTTTGAGGATCACGTAGGTTAAAAAAAGAGAACCTGGGTTCACGGGGATTTAGAACCTTTTTTAGGGCCGTTTCCAGAGCAAGATATCAATGCTATAAAAAATTGTCTCTAATTGAAATATTTGAGCTTATAATTGATGATGATATAATAAAATGTTGGTTTCGCAATCTAACAATTACACTTTTTGAAAAATTGCCCGGATTCTAAAATAACAGCTGATGATATGAGATGTTTTATAGCAATTTTGATACTAAGTGGATACAATCCCGTTGCTAACAAACGTAATGCAAATGTAATGTTGGCCTTTGCGTCGAATGTTTTAGAGATTACTACAAAACAACTAAGTCCTTTCTTGTTTTTCTCGTTTCTGTTTGTTTTTTTATATTAGTGAAGATTTAATTTAATTTGTACACCATAACGCTTAGCGTGTCCGTATGGACACGTGTTTTTTTTTCAAAATAAGCATTTTTTTAAAAAAACAACTTGTTTTCCTATTTAAAGATGTTATTTGAAGTCGTCTGATTGCAACAAATCCAAAAAAAATATTAAAAAAAGAAACTGGGCATTACTGGGATAAGAATCTGTAAGCGGTTAACAGGATACAACTTCCTACCTAAATTTCAACAGTGTAATGCTCATAGTTACAATATAAAATGGCTGTGACATACGGACGGACAGACAGACAGACAGACAGACTTGACGAAACTATAAAGGTTCCGTTTTTGGCCATTCGGCTACGGAACCCTAAAAATGGGTTAACAGGAGGAAGGGTTTAAACGTCGTTTTCGTACATGAATCGTATTGGAGTAGGTAGTTCGTTAATTTTGTAGTAGTAAACTTGTTACAGTTTGTGTTATTTCATTGGAAAATGCTAGAAAACTTTACGGTATAAAATTAGTAATTGGCCCGCCGATTTAAGGAGTGTGGGGAGAGAGGGGAGAAAAGGGGGGCGAGTTGAACCTCCCTGTAAAAATGGGGCTCAACGACCGACAAATGAGGGGGAGGGAAGCAAGGGGGGGGCACATTAAGGGGGAGTTTTCCCCTTATGGCGTTGTGCCTTAAACTTATGGACTGGGCCATTTTTTTACTGGGTTTTCAAAGTTCTAACCTATCTTAACCTAAGCAATTAGTTTTTGGGTGATATACTTTTTTGACTCCCCCTTCTTTGCTCCTACAAGATAGTACCTACCTACCTACCTGGAACCGAAGAGTTAACAAAACAACATGGCGTCGTAATTTGCGCTCCGTTACAACAATTCTATCATAATCTTTTTTTGAACACAAAAAAAAAAAACTAAAATAAAAACAACATATTAACATGTATTTATAAAAGTATAAAGTAGGATAGAACGTACTTGAATAGTTTTATAAACTGACAATGCGCATTTGAAAAGAAACGCAATTGACAGCAGTAAAAACATGGCAAATAAATTACCGCGAGCCGTAAAATATTTGCATTTTCATTTTTTTTTGTCGAAAAACCATGGGCTCGTTGAAGCTGACATTTTGCAGGAAGACTTTTTTAGCCCTAGGGCTTCTCTTTTTTTGAGAAAGTCTAGACTTTCTCAAAAAAAAAGCGGTCGCCAAAATAACCGGTCCACGAACTAAAGTTTATGCAGTTTTTACGCTCTGGAATGAGTGGTAGAATCTGGAAAGTTCTAGAAGTTTATTTTGAAGGATTGGAGATTTTTTTGGTATAGTAACCCGGTCTTGTTTTCGGCAATGTTGGTTGTGCGTTAGAGTTGAACGTACTCTAAAATGTGCTAGTATAAATTTTGGACTATGGGGCACCCTCCATATTTAGGTAATTTGTTAATATCAAACAAATAAGTAAGTGTGTGCAGAAAAAGCTATGCATTTTTTTTATCGTTTCAGACGCCGCAAACATGTCAATTTTAATAAGTACATTTTGAAAATTAATTTGCATTAAACAACCAGAAAATGGTAAATACTTTTAAGAAATTCGTTAGCAACATTTGGATAGAAAATTAAGCCTACCTACATCTGGACATATTTGGTCCTAAGAGTTGTGTTTTTTATCTTTTCAGGTTTTCAATAAAATAACTCTTTTACATGTTTATTAGTCATTTGAAATTTAAAATGGCGAGCAAGGCTATTCAGGTATTAAATTGGTTTATGAAATGTTTTCATGAACAGGGTGAAATATCTACCCTCGGTTACAAAAAATAAAGGTTTACTAGAACTTTACTTTATTTCTAGGTTTTCACCTTTTGATAAGTGCCTGTCAGTTAGACAGCCACAACTTGGTGATAATGATTGTAAATATTTATGATAAAAAAGTCATTTTTAAACCTTGTACTTCGGGTTGTGCGTTGAACTTACATTTCTAAATTCTTTTTAGTGACCTTTACTTGTAGTTTTGTTTGGAGCTATCAAGTTAGAACTTTCTTTGCCGGATGGTTTTGCTTCTTGTCTTCTGGTTTTAAGGATAGATCGGCAATTGTGAACAATTGGGGTAACATATATATATTTTTGGTTTGATGCAACAACAAATTACAACGTGAACCTCCGTTCATATTCAAGGTTGATATGAATATACGTACACTATATTCATTTCTTAAAGGTGGGATAGTAAAAAATCAAATTGAGAAATAAAATGTAACAAATTAGTTTAGTAAAAGGTTATACATTGGTTGTTTATCTTTATTTTATTAGAAATTGAGTAGCGTGAAATTGTATTAGATTTTATACTGGTAACATAAATTAGAATCTAACCTAGTCTCTACTCAATTCTGAGCTGTTAAGTTTTTGTTTTGTATATCAAGGTGTTTAAAGGTATATGTGTTAAAGCATAAGTAATTAATTTTGTTATCAACCCGGTTTTTCTTGTATTTTCATTAAATCTTAGTACCTGTTGAGCACCTTTTGTGTACACTAGCCGGGAGTGACGGTGACCGAACGCTCACAACCTGACGCTGTGGGAAACCGTGGGGGATATTTTTTTAAGTTTTTTTTTTAAAACAATACTACTACATAATATACGTCGCGTATAGACCCGCAGTTATAATTTATAACCGTGGGGGAGGTCTATGCTCAGCAGAGGACGTCCGTTGCTAAAAGTGATGATAATTTGTCTCTCTGATTAACTATTGGCGGCACCTACTATATTTTTAATGTATTGGTAGGTATCTTTTTCATTAGTTATGAAACCGATATATTCCTCAATATGCAAATTTATAGGAAATAAATTATGCTTTTAAGTATGAACATTGATGGATTTCAGATAATTAATGGAATCAGGCATTACTTGCGGAAATTCATTATTAGGTTAAATTTTATAAAAAATATTTTGTCACAAAAATACACATTATTAAATAACAAATTCATCAGTTGACTTTTATAAAATTATTTTGCTATCAAAGCCGGCGCAGCTGCGCAGGAACCTCCGAACTGCGTTGAGTATTAGACAATTTATATATTTTTTTAAATTCAACTGATTTATTTAGTACCTAATTTAATTATGTGTACTTTGATGATTGTACTTCGCCGGCTTCGTTCGTACTACTTAGTTTCTATAGTTATTAACCAACTAAATGACAGAACTATTCCAGGCATACACTGCATAGTTTGCTTTCTGAAACTTCAATATTGGCTGAAGATGCAGAGCGGTGAAAGTTGAGGCGACGCGTATAAACGAATTAAAACAGGCGTCGCAGTAGCGAAGCCACGACACGTGCATAAGTTGCCGGCTAGAAGCCTTTCCACAACTTTACGCTGCACTCTAGTAGTGTAACCAGAAGATAAAATAATAATAAAAAACTTGTTTTAGCTATCTTCTAAAAGCTGACTGAAAAGTTAAAAATAATGCATTCGTCTTCTTTGTAGAAAAAAAAACAATTTCGTTTGGAGTCTGTGCATAATGTGTAGGTAGTTCGGTCAATTTAGACCAAAAAATAAGAGTGAAGCTACATAAATTTCCACCAAGCTGAAAATCAGAAAGATTGTTTAAAATACAATGACAAATAAAATTTGAAAGTTATCCATCATTCCCCTGTAAGGAAAAAAAAAAGGTCAAAGGTAAAAAAAAATAAGTATTACGCGATTTTCAGCAAAACTGAAAATTTTATCATAAAAATATTTCAGATAAAAATTGTAGATCATAAAATTATCTACAGAAAACGTTTCAGTACTTTTTTTCTACGAGCCACCGTTTTTGAGATATATCGATTCAAAAAGTTGTAAAAGTTGTATTCGTCATAAGTTCCAGGTCATAAGTTCTGTCACAAGTGTAATATGAAACAATTTAGATATGTTTATTATTTATATAACCATTTATATATCAATATGAACATAATAAAACATAGATTCGTATGGTAATAAAGTTTATTCAAAATGACCCTGCGATTTGAATACAGGCTTTCAATCTGCGTGGCCAGTCGTCTATCGCAGCACGAACGAGGTCCATGTCAATATTGGCGGCTGCCTTTATCAAGGATGCCTTGAGTGACTCCAAATCAGGATGAGGCTTTAAGCAGGCCTCTTCCTTCAAGTGTTGCCATATCTTGTAATCTAAAGGACTCAAATCTGGACTGGAGGAGGGCCAGTGCCGGATAAAGTCGATTTCACGCGCCGCCAGTCAGTCTTGTGTGATTTTCGCTATATATGCTGGCGCAGAATCTTGTTGGAATACCCAGTGCCTGTTATTAAACATGGAATGAGAAACAGATTCCATAAGGTTCTTGAGAACTGTATTTTTTTGATACACAACTGCATTCGTTTTTACGCCTTTCTCACAAAAATGTACTTCAGTTAAGCTGAAATAAGCCGCAAAAAAGTATTGATTAATTTTTTCTAGATTATTTTATGATCGTCAATTTTTGTCTGAGGTATTTCTATAATAAAACTCACCGTTTTGCCGAAAATCGCGAAAAAAAAATTTTCACCTTTGACCTTGAATATTTTTTTTCAACCGACTTCAAAAAAGGAGGAGGTTATCAATTCGACTGTATGTTTTTTTTTGTATGTTTATTACCTCATATCTCAGTCGTTTATCGACCGATTCAAAAAAAATTTTCGCTTACTAAGAGGGTATACTTTCCAGTTGGTCCCATTTTTTTCCAATTCGGGATCTGATGATGGGATCTTAGTGTAATCGAGGGAAACCCTCAAATTTTAAAGGCACGTATAGTGTTTCTTTACTTGAATCTTAACGTTGACACGTTGTTACGTCTAATAGTCAACATCTTGTGGGGCTGAGCTGATGGTGGAACTCCTTAATGCTTAGGAGTTCAGTAATTATAATGAAATAACTTATAATAGGTAGTTTGTAGCTTCTTAAAAAAGAGAGTCATAAGGTGGCCCCCTCATTTTTTAAAATACAACAAAAATAAAATTGAAAGTTCCCCATCATTCCCGTGTAAGGAATAAAAACCAACTTCAAAACCAAAATGCACTAAAAAGACTTTAATAAACTCTTGATTATTGAAAGGAAAGGAACCCATTTTAGGCAAACAATTTCTTTTAGGAGTCGGTGCCATCACTTTGACCATCAAGCATCAACTATCACAGCATCGACTCCAAAAAGAAATTGTTTGCCTAAAATGGGTTCCTTTCCTTTCAATAGTCAAGAGTTTACTCGTATTTAAGACTTTTTAGTGCATTTTGGTTTTGAAGTCGGTTTTTATTCCTTACACGGGAACGATGGGGAACTTTCAATTTTATTTTTGTTGTATTTTAAACAATCTTATTAATTTTCAGCTTGGTGGGAATTTATGTAGCTTCGTATTTCTAAATTGACCGGACTATAGGTAGAGTGACGATATACGTAAGGTTGACATCATGAGCAGACTACAAAATAATTAGTTTTTTATTATTTCTTGAAGCCAATTTAAGTCACGGAAAACATAAAAAGTTGTACTTTAAAAAAATATTTCAATTACTTCTGTGTCGATTGTAACTGTTTTTATCAGAAAATTGATGACTATTTATTAAGCGATTAAGCAACAAGTTTATAATATTATACAATAAAACAACACGAATATTAATATTCGTACTATTGCAGTTAAAGACGAATTTTTAATCGAAAATCTGTTGAAATCCAACACGGGAGGGGATTAAAATTAGATATCTAAATTTTGTGAGTACTAACGTCAACAATTTGCGTGTTTTTTGTTGATTTTTATTGGTTTTCAAAGGATTAAAAGATGAAGTATGCGTAATTAAAGTTTTTTTGTCGGTTTTTGGAGGCGGTTTATTTTATTTAGATTTTTTTACTACATTAATTACAGCTTTTTATTCAGTTTCTTGCAGGCGATTTTTTTTTATCTTTACCGTTTTTCAAAAGATATTGAAAGTGTAGTTTGACTAAGCATAGCTAACTGTTTCATTGATGAGGTCATTTGTTTACTTTAAATACATTTAATAGTGCGAGTCTTCGAGATTCCAGTGCAGTATGTAGGTAATATGAAATACTTATCCGTGTAAATAGTAACGTGTCGTCACCATATTCCAAGTCTATCGCGAGCTGAATAACTAAGTGTCTCAAGTCTCAACTAAACTTAGGAAAGCGTTACAAAAGTTAGCTTCTCGTATCTTCTGTCACGGTTTCATTTGTTCAATTAAGGCTATGTTGCTTCAAACGAAGTAAATTTAAATAAAACTCATTGTTGCTTCTTGCTTTTAGCTGCTAGAACTAATAACGTGCTAATAAGTTAGGACTTTTGCAACTCGAAGTGTTAAATATGCATAGAAGTTCTTTGATGTTTTCATGAGGATCGCAAAGTAACTTTCTTGTTACTGGCGTCGGAGTGACTTTTGATTTGCGTTTTTATTTTCTTTTTAACCGACTTCAAAAAAGGAGGAGGTTATCAATTCGACTGAATGTTTTTTTTTTTTGTATGTTTGTTACCTCATATCTTAGTCGTCTGTCGACCGATTCGAAATTTTTTTTCGCCTACTTAGAGGGTATACCTTTTAGTTGGTCCCATTTTTTTCAACTTGGGATCTGATGATGGGATCTTGGTGTAATCGAGGGAAACCCTCAAATTTTAAAGGCACGTATAATGTTTCTTTACTTGAATCTTAATGCTGACATGTTGTTACGTCTAATAATCAACATCTTGTGGGGCTGAGCTGGTGGTGGAACTCCTTAACGCTTAGGAGTTCAGTTATTATAATGAAAGAACTTATAATAGGTAGTTTGTAGCTTCTTAAAAAACAGAGTCATAAGGTGCCCCCCCCCCCATTCTGTAATCTCTAAAAATGAAAAAATAAAATGAACTTTTAAAAAAGTAATAACCGACTTCAAAACCTAAATGCACTAATAAGTCTTAAATACTCTTGGCTATTGAAAGGAAAGGAAACACTTTGACCATCAAGCATTAACTATCACAGCACCGACTCCAAAAAGAAATTGTTTTCCTAAAATGGGTTCCTTTCCTTTCAATAGCCAAGAGATTATTTAAGACTTTTTAGTGCATTTAGGTTTTGAAGTCAGTTTTTACTTTTTTTAAAGTTAATTGCAATACGAATCAGTGAACTTAATGTATAAGTTAAGTAATATAAGTTCACTAGCGGTCCCCCGCGACTTCGTCCGCGCGTTTTAAGTTTTCTCCCTCCCCTCCCGTCGCAGCGTGATGTTTTATTTCCTAAAGCCTTTCTCAATAAATAAGCTATCTAACACAGAAATACTTTTTCAAATCGGTTCAGCAGTTCCTGATATAAGCGCGTTCAAACCAACAAACTCTTCAGCTTTATAATATAACTAGCGGTCCCCCGCGACTTCGTCCGCGCGTTTTGAGTTTGCTCCCTCCCCTCCCGTCGCAGCGTGATGATTTATATGCTAAAGCCTTTCTCGATAAATAAGCTATCCAATACAGAAATATTTTTTCAAATCGGTCCAGCAGTTCCTGAGATAAGCGCGTTCAAACAAACAAACTCTTCAAGTTTATAATAGCGCAAGCGCACGTTGTACTTAAGCTACGAACATTATTTTGGTGCGGAGTTATGTTAAAACTGTGATAGCTCCTAAGATATTTATTGAAATCAAATGATATAAAGGGCAACTTTGTTCTAAATGAAATGCTCGTGATGATGAATGTATTTATTTTGATAAGAATAAATACCTGTGTGTATAATACACCTCTAAAAATAATGCATTATATTTTTACAAATTTATTAACATAAAAAAGGTTGTAATAAGTCAACCATAAAAGATAGACATATGCTGTCGCGGACTTTATTATAGAACTCTTAATTCTGAACAATCCTGTCATACATGATTTTTGTGTAACTTAAGCGGTTTCCGCAGCGTATGCAGCGGAAGCTCTCAAAAGGAATATCTTTCTCCCGTTTTCGCAACATTTTTCATTTCTGCTGTGGTCTTATGAGTCGTATCTTTATGTTATATAGCCTAAAACCTTCCTTGATAAATGGACTATCCAACGTAAAAAAATTTTTTCAAATCGGGCCAGTAGTTTTTGAGATTAGCGCGTTCAAACAAACAAACAAACAAACAAACAAACAAACAAACTCTTCAGCTTTATAATATTAGTATAGATTAGCGAAAGCGCACGTTGTACTTAAGCTGCGAACATTATTTTGGTGCGGAGTTATGTTAATACTGTGATAGCTCCTAAGATATTTATTGAAATCAAATGATATAAAGGGCAACTTTGTTTTAAATGAAATGCTCGTGACGATGAATGTATTTATTTTGATAAGAATAAATACCTGTGTGTATAATACACCTCTAAAAATTATGCATTATTTTTTTACAAATTTATTAACATAAAAAAGGTTGTAGTAAGTCAACCATAAAAGATAGACTTATGCTGTCGCGGACTTAATTATAGAACTCTTTATGCTAAACAATCTTGTCATACATGATTTTTGTGTAACTTTAGCGGTTTCCGCAGCGTACGCAGCGGAAGCTCTCAAAAGGAATATCTTTCTCCCGTTTTCGCAACATTTTTCATTGCTGCTGTCGTCTTGTGAGTCGTATCTTTATGTTATATAGCTTAAAGCCTTCCTCGACAAATGGACTATCTAACATATAAAAAAAATTTCAAATCGGGCCAGTAGTTTCTGAGATTAGCGCGTTCAAACAAACAAACAAACAAACAAACTCTTCAGCTTTATAATATTAAAGTATAGATTTACTTCATATAAGTTAAAATAAGAAACCAAAAACTGCCAGGGCGGGACGCTGTTGCAAAAAAATGGCCAAGTGCGAGTTGGACTCGCGCACTGAGGGTTCCGTTCCAACTTTAACTGAATTAGGGAATCTACTTACTTCCACTTAGTAAAATACCACAATATTTGTTGACTGCAAATATAACTTTATTTTTCGTAGTGTTTATATGAAGTACAAAGGTATGTTTGCGGTTGTTGAAAATGTGCTATATCTCAAAAACTTCTCGTTCGATCCCTTCCGTACCAATTTTCATTGAAAGTATTTGTTAAGACATTACATTATATATTTTTTCAAAATTTACACTCGCTTAGTTTAAAAGTTAGATGGGGGGGAAGCCCATTTTACCACTTTGCGTCTAGCTATAAAACGTTAGACTTTAAACGAAAATGGATTTAGAAACCGCCATGTCATTTTCAAAGACCTATCTATATACACGTTTAGGTGTGACGAAAAAAATTTTTTTTTGGTTTAAGTTTCATGTATGCCAATATTTTTAATTTATCCCCCCCTTTAAATGCCAATATTTTAATTTTTTCTACAAGGATCGTAAAGCGGTTAACAGAATACACATTCCTACTAATTTTCATCAGTGTGATGCTTATAGTTACAAAATAAAATGGCTGTGGCACACGGACGGACAGACAGACAGACAGAATTGACGAAACTTTAATGGTTCCGTTTTTTGCCATTCGGCTACGGAACCCTAAAAAAGACGGGTAGAAGGCTCTGAATTTACGCGTAATGACGTATCCATTAGTGACCAGAAATTTCGCGCGGGGTCGGCCTGACAGCACGGTAGCTCAATTGGAAAGAGTGTTAGCCTGGTTAGCAAGAAAAGATGCAGGTCCAATTCCCGCCTGATAAAATTTTTTGGTTTCTTATTTCAGCTTATAAAAAAACAATAATAACACTTTGAGTGATGAAATATTCCAAACCATTAATAGTACATTATGATACAAGTGTGCTAAGTTGACCATTATATATACAAGGCGATATTGTGTGCGCACGAGCGAAAGCGAGTGCGCCATAAGATAGCCGCGTATACATATAATGGTCACAGGCACACGCGTATCATACGACATTTTTCAACACACTTGCGAGGAAAAAACAAATTTCATTTTTCATTTACTAAGTTTTTAATTTTTAAAACATTTAGTAAAAATACATTTCACTCGATTTTGATGGCAAAGACTTTCGCACGCGTTTTTTGCCTCGTTACGTATGTCCGGCGGAGTAAATAATAGGTTTTCTTCATTTTCTTTACTTGAAGTAGGCATTTTCATTAATATTAAACTTCTTAAATAATGCAAACTTCGTCACAGCCGACAATTATTATTTACGAAAAATGGCGCATTGTTTTTTTTTCTTGCCGCGATACCGATGCTCGCGCAAGGCTTAGGCGCGCACTAGATCGGCCAAAAGCCAAGATTAAAAATGTAATAATTCGTGTTTAAAACACAAATCACAAAAAATGTTAAATGAGTTTGAGCTATTTTTTAGTAATAAATCTGGATTTACCATTTATTGAAATAAATATGTAGATACTGTTATTAATACTGTTGGTTGCTAAAATAAAAGTATTGTATAACCCGACTTAATTATATCGCTTCTTCTTCTTACTTACGACTTGGTACTAGGGTACAAACCTAAATTGGTCGGGTTAATAAACTAAAGGCACTAGTGCAATAATATAATGAAAAAGCACGCGTGTTTAATATCTATGATTATGAGCCAAAAATCGGTGGAATAAAGACGTCGTTGTAAGCAAGTGTGTTGAAAATAATATTATAGTACAATAATGGTCCCGCGCGACTGCGTCCACGCGTTTTGAATTTGATCCCTTTCCTCCTGTCGCAGCGTGATGCCTAAAGCCTTACCCGATTAATAAGCTATCCTACACATGTTCTTGAATCGGTCCAAAAGTTCCTGAGAAAAGTGAGTTCAAACAAACAAACACACTCTTCAGCTTTATAATATATGCTTTATAATGTAATAGCGGTCCCCCGCGACTTCGTCCGCGCGTTTTGAGCTCCCTCCCCTCCCGTCGCAGCGTCATGTTTTATATCCTAAAGCCTTTCTCGATAAATAAGCTATCCAACACAGAAATATTTTTCCAAGTCAGTCCAGCAGTTCCTGAGATAAGCGCGTTCAAACAAACAAACTCTTCAGCTTTATAATATATTAGCGCAAGCGCACGTTGTACTTAAGCTGCGAACATTATTTTGGTGCGGAGTTATGTTATAACTGTGATAGCTCCTAAGATATTTATTGAAATCAAATGATATACAGGACAATTTGGTTCTAAATGAAATGCTCGTGATGATGAATGTATTTATTTTGATAAGAATAAATACTTGTGTGTATAATACACCTCTAAAAATAATGCATTATTTTTTTACCAATTTATTAACATAAAAAAGGTTGTAGTAAGTCAACCATAAAAGATAGACATATGCTGTCGCGGACTTAATTATAGAACTCTTTATGCTGAACAATCCTGTCATACATGATTTTTGTGTAACTTAAGCGGTTTCCGCAGCGTATGCAGCGGAAGCTCTCAAAAGGAATATCTTTCTCCCGTTTTCGCAACATTTTTCATTTCTGCTGTGGTCTTATGAGTCGTATCTTTATGTTATATAGCCTAAAGCCTTCCTCGATAAATGGACTATCCAACTTAAAAAATTTTTTTCAAATCGGGCCAATAGTTTTTGAGATTAGCGCGTTCAAACAAACAAACAAACAAACAAACAAACTCTTCAGCTTTATAATATTAGTATAGATATATTTGTTCTCCCTTGTAACACAAATTATATGGAGATCAACAAATAAAGTATACCATGATGATCTATCGCCCTATGTGGTTATTGTGTTTCATCTTTATTGAATCATCTGTGGATCTATACACACCTTTGAAATTCTAGGTAAGTTAGTATGTAGAAATGATTGTCATCCTTATTTTGACCATAGTACTCGTAAATTTCTACAAAAAAAAAACGATTTTTAATGGGTTAAAAACCTTTTACAGAGATTCACGTGTAACGTCAAACTTATAATCAGATTCCTTCGGTCTTAATATCCCTGGAAAGCTGAAGACGAAATAAAAACTCTCTTCAACACAGATTCCTGGTTTTTCAATTAAACTTTCAGTAATCACCGTTTGCTTTGCAACGGACGCGAACTTTTATTAGAGTTTCGTCAATCTAATCAAACTCCATATTAGGATCGTCACGGCTTTGCCGCTCACATTTTTAATTAATTTTATCAGGTTACAGGAGCTACAAGGCGTCTGTGTATACATGTTTTTGGTTTAAAAAGTAAGCTATAGTATTTTTAATAGCATGTTTTAGTACATAAATGTTAGCGTCATCAGCAGACGTTCACACGTTACGTCCTTAAGTATCCTAGGGTAATTGATCCTTACAGAAGAAGACCTCGAATCCCTGTACCTTTCATGCACACAGCGTTTGGTCATCGCCAGGAGGTTTTAAGTAGTCCCTTCCTGTATAGACACTTCAGCAACCTATGCCAAGTGACAAAAATGAATAGAGGGAAGCTTAAGGAAACACTAAAGACCCGGCTAAGTGACCATTCATATGCTGACACTGAACAACTCCTGCACCCACTGCGTTAAAGCCTACATATGCACACGCATACACTTCCCCATACACACTTGCACACATTAACACACACACACGCACACACGCGCGCACACAAGCACACACGCTCAGATGCATACACGCACACACGCACACACGCGTGCACTTACACACAGTCTTAAAGTAGTGATATCGCTCTTCAACCTAAGCCCTAATGAATAGTAGTATAGTACAATCAATAGCTTTGCTGAGTAGTCTGATTCACACAATAATCATTAGTTAAAAATCCACTATTGGGGTGGAGGGCTATCATCCTGAGATACAGGATATCTCCTAGTTCAGTTGACAGCCAGCCATATTATTACCAATTTGTTTTAACTGTTACATGTATTAATTGAAAGATTAAGACTGCATGACAAAACCTTTCTTTATTTTCACATTCTATACCACCTTATCATATTATTTGAATTAATTGGATTACCACTATAGCATTTTAATTAAATTTATAATTTTAAAAAATGATTTATTGTTTATTCTGTACTAATAATATTAAGATGTGTTGTATTTTTTCTTTTTTTTAACTGACTAACTTTTAGATTTGTGTATTTAATTGTATATTTAATTTCCATATTTCATTTAATTTCCATGTTAATTTCCGTGTTACGTATTTCTGCAAAATGAAAAATGTACATACCTGTAAATGTAATGAAATGGCGAGGAATAATTGCTTTAATTTTTTATTTATTTTATTTATCCCCTGCCTGTTCATAGTAACCGGTGGTAAAAGTTTTTACCAATTTAATAAAGTCAATAAATACTGTACTTTACCTCCATACCTTGAGTAACACTAAAATACCCAACATTTACACCGTAATACTTGTTACCAAGGTACCCTACTAATTTGTTTTAATTGTTTAAAAGCTTAGTTTGCCAATATTGTTAATATCGGAACGTGTTGCCCATTTGGACCCATAAATTTTGATCAAGGAATGGACGCTAAACATTTAATTAAAGACAAGTTTCCGATTCTATCGATATATATGTTTTTGTCCATATAATTAAGGTATGTTTGTTCCGTTCAACGAAGCAATTTGTGACTGTTCTTGTCGAAAATAATGTAGTTAACTTGAATTTTATAAAGAAATATAATGTAATTTCTTGCTAAGTACACTGTGGAAAATTTATGGAAAAATTTGGTCCACGGTGGCATGAAGAATTATATTGATGACCTTTAAAATATAGTGTTTTTTTAAAAAGATAGGCCTCTAATTGGACACGTGTTGGTATGTACCATATCTGGTTCCTGAAAATATTTATCATATTTTAGTTAGACTCATAATGCTGATCAATAATACCTGAATGAATGTTATTTGATAACCATAAAACGCTTCAATTCAAATTTGGAAATTTAAGGTTAAATGTGAACTGGAGCGGAACTAGGCCAGGATTAGTATTTCATTAGAGAGGGTTCAATACTCTTGTGGATTGGTTGAATGCTCTAAGTTTATTGGTTTTATACCCACGCGCTATAAATCTATAAATAGAAACTGTTTTTATTTGCAGACACAAAGCGCTTAAGCTGAGCTTGCCTCTGAGATATCTAAAGGAGAATTTAGTAAGCATCTGCAATGAAACACGATAAAACCTTCTCAAAACTTATTCGTACTATCACTGAACTTACTCTTACACTGACTCCAGCTGACTGATGTTTTTTTTGATAATCAATTCTTAATTCAGATATTATCAAATCGCATTGAAAACTTTGCCGGTGTCCAATTTCATCCAAATTTAAATTCATTCTCGCCATTAACTTAGAGGTAGATAAAAGTTTCGGTCGACTGAAGAAGTATGACGCTGATTAAAACAAACAAACATTTAAATGAAAAACTTCTGGGAAGCTTTCATAGTGCAAGTGCAGATAAAGAAAACGGCTCTCTAAGCTCAGCGAACTTGGGAAATATTTTGAGAACCCGTGTAGATCTGGAGTTTAAGTTGCATTGTATAATCCAAACAAATGTAACTACAAAGTTGAGACATTCCGAGGTAGATGTGTTGCGGAACAATTTAGTAAACAACTTAGGATTCCTCAGTGGAACGGAGACAGTGTATTAATGTTGCTGGCATGCTTGTGATGAGAGGGGAAAATAAAAACAGATTACATTGACCTAGCAAGTTTACAAAGTTTGGAAGGTACGGCTTTTACACAATGTAAAACATCAAGAATGCACTTACTCAGATAGAAATGCAAATTGAATTCTTGAAGAGAATGATACTGTTCTCAATTTTGTTTAAATATAACTTTATTATATTAATTTTGTTACTTATTTCATTTGTTTTCTGAGCTAGTTTTTATCTATTGCAACAAAGATAATTAATGTCAGTATTAAATGTTACCTCATTATGACAACCATTTGTAGTTTTTATAACTAACATTTTTTTATTTCATGCTTACTCGTAAGTTAGCTCGTATTTGATGATGAATCACACCAAATTACCATCTAACAAAAGAACTAGCGAAGTCGGAATATGAACACGAATACTAATGGGTGGTAATACTCGGCTCTATTCAACGTATCTCCACAAAGATATTTTAGCGAGTATAAAACAAAAAGATGTGGTGAGATTCTATCTTTTGCGGTAAAGCCGGTATCTCGTTTGTCAGGGAAACCCCAGGAGCCAGATAAAATGGACGGATTTGAACTGGTGAGTTCTACCGCTGTAATAACTCATGCTCAGTTCCGTATATGCCTGAATTTTTTAAACATCTCTCACTTGCTCTTTTATGGTCATAATCATCTCTTGGTTGGGTATAGGAACTCGTATCTTATGTAACGAACTGAAGTTTTTAAATTTAATGCATTGAGCAGATTTATTAGCATTGGAATATATATATTATAGCTAAATTATAATAATAAAAAAAACATGAATACAAGATTAATACATGTCTATGACTGAATATTATGATAGGGGTAATATCAAACAAAGTATCCGACAACAAATAAACAGTACCTTTTTTCTATTTATTTGTTAGGTTCATCAACTTTTGATACAATCTTTCTTGCTTAATTTAACAGCTTATTAGTAAAAAGATAATTGCTCTACATATTAACACACACGTTAAGATACTAATAAGTACACTTCTAAATAATTGTTTACTTAACTACTTTTGTAGTATTGGAAAATATTTATTTCCAATAATTTTGTAAGGAGTCAAAGTTGACATCCAAAATCTATCTTGTTATGACAAAGGAACTTCTCAAAATTAACAGAAATGCATGACAGTCTTTTCAGTTCTTATTAATACTTACTTTTATATACAAACCCCACTTAACACACATACACTTATTACCTGCCTAAGCCCTTTATACAAAAAGTGCAGTTAATCCAGACAACATTCGAAACTTTACAAAACATAGATACGAGAATGTTAGCGCGGCTGAAAAACTATTCCAACCAATTTCACAGAAACTTAGTCGATAATCGTTGGCTTGCCTCTTAGTTCTGTACTTCATACACCAGCTGAAATAAACAGTCTTTTACTGACATAAAAAGGGCACTGTTAAGTAAAGTTTTAGTACTAAAAATAAAATAACATCTCTTAAAAACCGACATACGAGTAAAATAATGCATTTTTCAATTTAGCAGAAACAAATTCTTTTGGAGGGGCATGATCATGATTGGTATGTGTAGGTAGGCTGTTTGTGTACGGACAACAGCACGTCAAGGTAAACAGTGCGGTATCTTATTCACTTGTAATAAGGGCTAGTTTGCAACAAAAGTGGGTAACCTGATGTGCTGGCTACTGTACTTAAGCTTGACATCATGCACCGACTCGAAAATAATTTGTTTCTCCTAAATATAAGACGAATGCGTCATTTAAAGCTTTTAAGTCAGTGTTTAAAAGGCGGTTAATTTTTTTAAATTATTTTTTCCTTGTGTATAAATTGAAAATCGAAGTAACTGTAGTGTTAAAGGTATTTAAAATTAAATGTGGGTAAAAATGATGAGAAGCAACGACAAACCGTTTCACCTTTCTTTGTCACTTCTTTTGGAAATACTCGAAGATACCTCGAAGTGAAATGTCCAAATGAAATGTTCACAGGAGCGGAAGAGTCAACAAATTCAATTTATATTTGCGTTTTCGCCAAAGGTTCGTAGGAAATTAAATCATTCCCGGATTTAAGTGTCACCAAACCGGTGACAGAATTGTTTAAATAAGGCTTTTCGCATACAATAGACTTCGTGTGTCATGTCTTGCCTTTGACATGTTGTAAAATATATAAGATTTACCTTTCAGGGC
Source organism: Pyrausta purpuralis (assembly GCA_963924145.1). Lineage (NCBI taxonomy): Eukaryota > Metazoa > Arthropoda > Insecta > Lepidoptera > Crambidae > Pyrausta > Pyrausta purpuralis. The sequence continues at coordinate 16,253,097 of OZ001653.1, read as the reverse complement.
GCGTGTTTTCAAAGTGTCTTTATTTCTAAAGTACTTATGGAAATATAGTGCATAGCAACAAAAAGCAGTTTACAAATCGACAACACTTATTACTTGAATTTGACTGTAACTTTGCAAATAGATCAATGAGGAAGATTGGTATGACTGATAGAGAATGCCGTATGGCGTTAAGTCATCCAGTTGTACAAATTTTGGTTGTGCAATAAATTATGAATAAATAAACAAGGTTTGACTTTGTACTTACCGTTGAATATCATGTAATAGTATTAATGTACATCATTAATAAAGTGACTGATGTATTTTATGAATAATTCATCACGCACTTCATAAAAGCTTTGAAACTTGTTATATTTTCGAACATTTAGAATAGTTGAACATACGTGTACTTACATTCTAAAAATTAAAATACCATTTATTTTTCATTATGAGATTTTAAAAATAAAAGAGGTTTAAACTTTAAGTGAGATTCTGGTATGATTGAACTGTTCATTTACAGTTAACCTAATAATTAAGGACAGCGCCTGCAAACGATTACTTACTTGTTTACCTTCAGTTCAAGATTAATAGAAAAGCTTTCGGAATAATTTTGCTCCTCGTAATACCTAATTACGGTTGGAGTTTTCGGGGAGTTGTTCTATTAAACTGATTAGGAAATGAAAAGTGAGTATCTTCTCTTTAATTCGTTTGATTTCATTTTAATTTATTTATTTATTTAATTTATTTTTATTTAAAAACTTCATGCACACAACATAAAATTGTAGGTACATATGGCGGACTTAATGCCAAAAGCATTCTCAGCCAACCATTGGTCAGGACAGAGAAAAATATATATACAGGCGGTGCAAGTAAAGTTATCGAAATAAAGTTATTATTTCATTGTGAGTGATAAATCAAATTACCTAGGTGGACAGCTAGATGATTTTATTGTTTACAATGTGATTCTATACATGGCTTTAATTCTCGTAGCAAAACTGAAATACTTGCTCAATGTCATATGTAATACTGTAAAAGTTATAAATTTGCGGTAGGTATCAATATAGATGGTAGTAGATAGGAAAGTCAACATCGCCGAGAATAATTGACATTTTGTGCAAGATCCTTTTAATTAATTATTTATTTATTATTTCATAGTATAATCGTTTACAAAGTGTTTACTAGTTCTTCGTGTCACTAAACTTTGTTTTTGTTGTGACACTGCACATTCGAGGTTTGACGCTCGAGAGAAATAATATAACAGTATTATTAGTCTAAACTTAACATGGTGAATACATTATTAATATAATCCAATAGGTATATAACTTGCTACCGGGTGCCAATAGCATATACATATAGGGTAATAATGACATAGATTGGTAAATGGACTTTATGTTTGCTTACTACTAAAGGGTCCCGGTCGCATTACAATTAGTATCTGCCTGCAATCTACGGTGTAATAAGAAGGTAAAACAGTGTAATAATATCATCATCATTATTGGTCATCACTTGTCATCATCCGTAAAACACTGCTGATAATAGGCTGGTCCTATAGTTTTCCGTAGTGAACCTGTGACTTAAACCGGGGGACTCTATTTTTGAATCAATCGCTGAAATATAAAGTGTGATTTTCCTTCAAATTAAAAATATATATATAAATATATTAAAATCAATGGAAATCACGCTAAATATGGAAGTCAAATACTAACAAAAGTCGTTTTTTTTATATTACTTCAGTTTGGAATTATATCAATTTCATTGGAAAATCACCCATTAATTAATTAGTATCACACGCCATCTTGGCGCGAGTGATTAAAAAATAGGGGCCCTGATCTTTAGGACATCTCAACTTCATCTAATTATTTACTTTAGAAAAAAATTTAAAGACAGGAAGAAAGCAATTATTGACACTCACTTTACATAACGTTAAATAGAATTAAATAGCTATAGATTTAGTAACGTGTTTGTATTACATACTTCGTAATGTATGTACCTACGGCTGCACGCCATTGAATCACCTGACAAACGCGAGCTGTGCGATCTATAAATTATATTTTTGACCCATATACACAAGCAGTAATTCATTACTTTTGGGAGACCTACCAACAATGTATATCATTTGTTATGCTGGCATTAATTCCCACTCGGATAACGTATCTTAGCCGTGGCGTGGGTATTAATTCTATAAGCCGTAAAAATAATGCCAATTACACACATTCAGCATTTACACCAAGGCAACCCTATAAAGGAGGGTTCAAATAATGAGCGCATAAAAAGTTCCCTATGAATTGTTTCTCAAATTTGCATTTTAATTGGAAAGAAAAATGTTACTGAAACAAGTTTATGATCAATATGTGTCACTTGGCCGCTGAACGTTCGCTTTCTGTTGAAAAGAGTTGTGCGAGCTATTTTTAGGGTTCCGTAGCCGAATGGCAAAAAACGGAACCCTTATAAATTTGTCAAGTCTGTCTGTCTGTCAGTCCATCTATCTAAGCGTCTGTCTGTCTGTGTGTCTTTCTAACCATTCGTATGTCACAGCCACTTTATTCTGTAACTATAAGCAACACCCTGTTGAAAACACACACGAAACAACACACGATTTTTATATAAAATAAAATAAAAATATTGATATTTAAGGGGGGCTCCCATACATGAAACTAAAACCGTTTGTTTCAAGTCAAATCCATGCGTATGGGAAGTCTATGGATAGGTCTCTTAAAATGACATAACAAATTCTAAAACCATTTTCTTTTTAAGTCCAACGTTTCCGAACTCCGTTTGAAGAACCGCAAACATAACTCTGTTCTTCATACAAACACTATGAAAAATAAAGTTATATTTGCTGTCAACAAAATATTGTGGTATTTTACTAAGTGGAGTAAGTGGATTCCTTAATTCAGGTAAAGTTGGCACATAGCCCTCAATGCGTGAGTCCGACTCGCACTTGGCCGGTTTTGATTCATGTTATCGTGTATGTGGCGTTACATGTAGTCTATGTTTACCATCATTTATGTAAATAAATAATCATTAATTCATAATTAAAAGTGTGGTATTTTAATTTACATATTTGGGGCTTTAAATGTGATTTGACGTTTTGTATTTTATAAGAAACAGATTTACTAATAACAAACAAGAAAAAAAACTCAGACATACAACATAAAAAATAACTTAAAATCTACCTATTCAAATACAAAACCATTTCCTTGCAAGGAGGCTATGATGCTGGCTGCAATGCCGCGTTAGATAGCTATGCTAATCCTTGGAGCTAGGAATCAGCCAGCTTTATTATATTTTGTATTGTTGTGATTCCCTTGCGCGTTAATTTGTTTATCAACATTTTTTTGTGTACGCGGCCGCTGGCATCCCATACAGTCGTAAGGTATCGTTTATAGGAATTAATGGGCATAAATACTCTATACATATATTAGTAATGAGCAGCGTGAAATTAGTAGAAGGAGGACGTTCAAATATTTCTAAGTCAAAGTTTAAACAGGTATAAAGACGGTCACTCGCTTAGATGTGTCGTGTGATTTTCGTTCGAAACCAAACTAAATTTCAACGAAAACCGAGCAAAATATAAGCGTAAATACTAACAATATTGAGTAATAATTTTTTCTTCACTCCTGTGTGGAATAAAACTGTTTTTAATTCGATAATCAGAAATGAATATCACACGCCATTTTGGCGCGGGTGATTCAAAAATAGATCTCCGGGTCACTCACAGACTGCCGTCAACGTCAATGCGATTGATGCCCGACGAGCTTTTGTCTGACAATACGGATATAATGCTTGCACGTTTTCCACTGTGGAATACTACACAAAGAGCACTGCAACTATATGGCGTATAGTTCCGTTACAATATTTGAATCTTTGGCAAAGCTTTTCATCATAATCATTCATTAATCGAAAGAATCTTTAGAAAAAATGTCTGCTATGTTTTATTGAACTTTTTTGATACAAGTTTTAGTATTTGATCTGTATATATTTTTGGGTGTTTTGTTCTTCATTATTACGATCGGTAACTAACGAAAGTTGATGGTTGGTGCTCTGATAGTTGATGCCTGAGATGGTCAAAGTGATGGCATGATTCCAAAAAGAAATTATTCGCCTAAAATGGATTCCTTTCCTTTAAAAGGTCCCAAATTTATTTGAGACTTTTGAGTGCATTTCATTTTGGTTTTGAAGTCGGTTTTTACTTTTTAGGGTTTCGTAGCCGAATGGCAAAAAACGGAATCCTTATAGCTTTGTCAAGTCTGTCTGTTTGTCTGTCTGTCCGTCCGTATGTCACAGCCACTTTATTCTGTAACTAAAAGCAACTCAACTCAAACTGTTCAAATTTGGTAGGAATATCTATCCTCTTGACCGCTTTACAATTTTCATACAAAAAACTGCTAAATATTGGCAATTTTTCTACGTACTAAATAAACTTTAGAACCTGTACTACAATAGTGTTAACCAGATTTTTGATTGGTTACAAGACCAACGATTAACGAGTTATAATTTTTCTACTGAAGTGGCGCTAGTGTGCGCGTTAAATATACGGGTAGCCCCTTAAGAGACACCATCAGCTCAGCTTCACACAATGTTAACTATCAGACACAACAATACTTCACTATAATATTCTTGCAAATATTAACACCATATAATTATGCCCTTAAAATTTAAGGGTTTATTGCGATTAAACCAAGATCCCCTTATCAGATTCCGAATTTGCTACAATGGGGTCAACTAGAAGGTATAATCTCCGATGGTGGCAGGTGGGCATTTTTTTTAAATCGGTCTACAAATCAATGTGATATGAGGTAACGCAACCACAAACAAAAGAGAAAATACAACACAGTTGAATAGATTACCTCGTTATTTTTTGAAGTGGGTTAATAATACAAAGTTGCTAAGTATACATTATAAAAAATAGTATTTTCAAGGTGGCTCGTATCATAATTGTTATTTGAGAATACCATTACCGCAACTATTAAATGTTATTGGAAATCAGCAGTAACCATATCGTATGACAGCCGTTGTTTTGATGTTGTAGCCTGTGCTTGAATTGTAATATCTCCCATTTGTTCTACCAAACACTTTGTGATACGTGGTTAGCTAAATAGTCGAATTCGTAACAATTATTGATATCAACAGAAAGATCCACTTTTGAAAACGGATTTGAGTGGATTATAATTATCGGGAACGCAAATGTAATAAAAACGCATAAAGCACAACTTGCAAAAGAAGTTAGTATTATTAAATATAAACAATAAAAACTCACAAAAGTTACACATTCAGTTTTTTATAAAAGTATCACGCACTGCTTTTAACGTACCCGCTAGATTTTCGCCGTGTTTTGAAAAACCTGTAAAAGTCTAACGAACACAGGTTTTTTAAACTAAAAACTAGTCTCGATAGGTGCCCGATATCACACATACCTAACAGGCCTGCAGGCCACTGGAATCCTTAAAAGAAAAACTGGGACGGATGCAGATACAAATCTAACATTTTCAATATTCTGACCTCTTCATTTTTTTGAAAATATGTATAATATCGCTATCCTTTTCCACAAAATTAAAACAGTTTCCGACTGTTATTTGTAGGTTGTTATTACTATGAACCTATGTTTGTTGCTAGTTTTTAAAAGGAAGCAAATTTCGATTTTTATTCCGACTAATCAATTTTAAGTGTAAAAACATTAATTTTAGAATGAAGTTGTAACTGCCCTATGATATATGCAATAAAGAGTTATCTATTAATATTTGTAATAGCTGTCTGCGCAAAGCAGTTACGTACAAATTACTTCACCATGTGACAAGGGATTTGGACAAAAGCACCACGATTCCGGTGAGATTGGCCAAACTAATGGAGTATGAGCGGAAATGGGCGGCAATGACGATGAATGATGGAGTGATTTGGGATGATGGCAACACTATCGCCTTTCATGGAACTAATTGACTCCTGATACCGAAATCCCATATTTCCGTTTATTAGGCCTGTAACAATCAGTCTTGATGAGGCGAATTTATTGGTAAGACATTTCGTTATCTTACTTTGCACAGTTTAATGAAATCAATGAAAATTTAGTATTTTATTGAAAAATATTTTGAAATCAAACCTCAGTTTCGACCGAGGACCTCAATTTTCACCATCCACATATGTATTTACTAAACTTTACTCATGCAAGTGATAAACAGGCTTGTATGTAATTTTTTGGCATTTCCGCAATTATTCAATCACTTGCGCTGCCGATTTGTTTAGTATAATCCATACTAATATTATAAATGCGAAAGGAACTCTGTCTGTCTGTTACTCGATCACGCCCAAACTGCTGAACCCATTTGCATGAAATTTGGTATGGTGATATTTGGATACCCGAGAAAGGACATAGGATAATTTTTACCGCAGGAAAATGACGCATTCCTATGGGAAAATTCAGGTGGGTCGATTGCTTTTACGCCTAAACTACTGAACAGATTTAAATGAAATTTGGTAAGGAGATAGTTTGCGACTTAAGAAAGGACATGAATTACTTTTGACCGCGCTAAAACAACGCATTCCCCTGGGAAAAATAACTTTAGGGGAATCTGATCACTTTCACTCCTAAATTACCAAAGATTTGAATTATATTTAGATATAATTGTTATTACAGGAAAACAACGCATTCCCTATTTCCCTATGACAATCACACTTAGTATGGCCTCATCCCATCTCGGCACAATTAAAAAATACGTACAAAAAGTATAACAACAAGTAAAAACTACCTAGTGCGGACGGAGTCGCGGGTAAAAGCTAGTATCTTATAAGTATTTAAGTGTAGAAGCCCTAGAGCAGGTATAGGTATATTAAAGTTATCTTATATATAAGAACATATTTGCTCTTCACGGTTGTTATCTTGATCTTGATCTGTCTCCATTTCATACCTCGGTAAAGTCTGTTGTTCTTTGCTTGTCGAGTATTGTAAACAATCATGACATTCCTTTTTAACAAAATAATAAATTTTAAAATAAGTTAAACATAAAAATTCACAACCTACATAAGTTGCCTATGAAAATTACCTATGAAAATGATAAATTTATCATTGAACATTGTTCAATGAGTTTTATTCACTGATACAATTTTAAATGTTTTAAAAATATAGTTTACATTATTAGACTAGTAATCAAATAAGGTCTTAAACACCTGTCTGGGAATTTACGTTACGTACAGTTGATATCTCCGCTATTGCTCGCAGCCTTACACCAAAAAGCCTGTGGTGTGGCCCTTTGTCGTGTGTGGCTCTCACGCCGACACTTGTTCCTTCTCAAAGGGCGGTATTTCGGAGGTCGAAGACGTTTTCCTGTCTTATGAAAGGCCGCGAAAATTACTCATCTGTTTGATACCAAATGGTTCGAGTACTAAGGAGGAATTTGTGATAAAATTGTTATACCACTTGTTCATTCCAAAAGATACGAAATGATATTGTGGATAAAATGTAAAATAATGCAAGTGTGAACAAAAATCTGTACCGGCACTTTAAAATCGGAATTTTTGCTGTTCCTGATTTCTGGTGAAGCACGATGTTTTCAATGAATAGATAGAGTTTTAACTTCAAAAATGCAAACTTAAAAAGTAGAAAGTGTTGAACTGCGTATCGTATCAAAAATTTGTTTATATTCATATTTGCTCAAAGGATTTCTACCATATCCGGGATTCAGTGCAGAAAAAGTGCCGTTGAAAACTCAGATTAAAATACGTTAAGCCAATGAATGCTCAAACATATCCTCGTGACGTATTCAAATGGGACCGACGAGTAAAAACAAATTGATCAATCACGCGGCTACGCTACGTACACATATTCCGCAAAGTGATTCCATTTTATTAATGATTGGTAGATCATGAATCGAGGTCCGTATGTAACTATTACATTTAAAAAATATTAAACACTATAAGACATTACTCATGTTTTAATTCTTACATACAGAATAGAAAGTAGTTAATTAAAAAGTATAATCTACTGTTTTAAATATTATAATCGTTTTCGCACAAGATGTATAGTTTTATATTCGTACTGTAAATAAAGTATTTGTTGCAATGTATGTTGTTTTTACGCGGTTACAAAATAGCCGCCGACCAAAGCGTTAAGTTTAAAATTATGCAGTTTGATCGAGTCGTGGTGACCAGGTTCACTAGGACAATCCTATCATTTGTAGCAATATGCTAATAGCGCGGTTTACACATTAACGTGGCGAGCAAAATAGGCAGGTGTATGTTTAATCTATACTAATATTATAAAGCTGAAGAGTTTGTTTGTTTGTTTGTTTGTTTGAACGCGCTAATCTCAAAAACTACTGGCCCGATTTGAAAAAAAATTTTTACGTTGGATAGTCCATTTATCGAGGAAGGCTTTAGGCTATGTAACATAAAGATACGACTCAAAGACCACAGCAGAAATGGAAAATGTTGCGAAAACGGGAGAAAGATATTCCTTTTGAGAGCTTCCGCTGCATACGCTGCGGAAACCGCTTAAGTTACACAAAAATCATGTATGACAGGATTGTTCAGCATTAAAAGTTCTATAATAAAGTCCGCGACAGCATATGTCTATCTTTTATGGTTGACTTACTACAACCTTTTTTATGTTCATAAATTTGTAAAAAAAATATGCATTATTTTTAGAGGTGTATTATACACACAGGTATTTATTCTTATCAAAATAAATACATTCATCATCACGAGCATTTAATTTAAAACCAAGTTGCCCTTTATATCATTTGATTTCAATAAATATCTTAGGAGCTATCACAGTTTTAACATAACTCCGCACCAAAATAATGTTCGCAGCTTAATGCGCTAACATATTATAAAGCTGAAGAGTTTGTTTGTTGGAACGCGCTTATCTCAGGAACTGCTGGACCGATTTGAAAAAATATTTCTGTGTTGGATAGCTTATTTATCGAGAAAGGCTTTAGGATATAAAACATGACGCTGCGACGGGAGGGGAGGGAGTAAACTCAAAATGCGCGGACGAAGTCGCGGGGGACCGCTAGTACAAAAATAAAATAAAAAATCTTTGTACAAAATGAATTCAAATTATTGTTAAGTGTTTTATGAAGTCAAAACAGCCCTTTTGAAATCGAATCGTATACGAAATCCTACCTTTAATCGGTGCATGAATATATGATATGGCTGCTATTTTATCGCGCCATCTACACATTACGGCTACAGTAAGGTACTTAACCTAGAATAGAAAACTTTGCCGTAAATGTCTATAAATCGTTTGCCATTACTTTTGTACGTATTTATAAAACGTCGTGCTACCAGTGAAGTTCTTGATACAATCACAGTCCGCGCGTTGACAAATGATAGCCTCGCTGCCGTTGACAGCGGCGATATACCGGATTCGGTGACAGGAACAAATCCTATCATTCGAGATGATTAAGCCCGAACTAATGCCTCTGGTGAGCGCTCAATATGTTAAGGTGGTGTGAATGTTGCAGAGGCGAGCGAGTGGATAACATGTTACGGTGGGCTGGTGCCTGTTGCCGAGTGACAGCGACTGTTTCACGTCCATTACGATAATTACTTTATTATTTCCGCCACCAAATTGTACCCAATGGAGTCCCATTAATAATAAACTTTCGTTAGATGTCTGCCCTTCAGCAAATTGTGTCTTGCATTAAAAGGAGAAGAGCTGTAAGCTCGTTTATATTAAAAGTGCAAATAGTAAATGTATAAATTTTTTTTTATTAGTAGGGTGTGTGTACACTTAAATAATCATACATACATACATATTTTAGATATGAATAATGAATTTAGCTTCAATTGTTTACTTAACGATTCATTTTCATTATTCAAATCATTTGTTTTATATTTATTAATTTTTAAAACTTTATTTCACGAGTAAAATAACAAAAGCAAGCTGTGCAAGTTTAGCAAAGCTGCTGACGACCACGATCCGTGGCCTTTTGTTTTGTAGATAATTATAGCAATATTTTTTGGATATGGTCTAGAGTACTTACATTTATATAACCAGTTGTTTTCCAGCCCATAGCCTTAAATCCATTGCATGAATGAGTCATTGTATTATAATAGAGGTGAGTAGTATCCATGTATGATATGGAGCCGTGCAATTGAGCTGGCGAGAAGCGAGCAACATGTTGACAAATGAGTGCGGTGCTGTCGCTGGCATGCGGTCCCACTACCCGCGCTAAATTACTCATTCTTATATTCATTGGGTGATATAAATCATGTTATGAATATTAGTAGTTTTAGCAGTTGAACGACAATGAAAAAAAATATGTAATAAGATGACATGTGATAATAATTATTACTTTATTGCACACCATAAACAATAAAAACCAACCTGAAAATATGACCTTATTTTGCACACAACACTCACGGGCGCTAAAAAGAAATGTCATTTGATACTTTGTCAGTAGTAACATACTGTTACCATAGTAAAAAAAGAGTTAGGGCGACCAAAGTCACCATCTTTATTTTTTACCAATTGCAGGTCCATTTGGACACGCTAGGCATTACTGGGTTATAACACAGGATAACATCTTAGGTAGTCGGTAGTAGTACAATTTAGGTGGTCTTATTGCATGAAGCATGAAAAGCATGAAGAATGAAAGAAGAGGCTAACAGCATGTGACGGATAACTTGTCGCGTATATGTAGCGTAAATGGGCGCTCAGAGGACTCTATCACAATTCAATATAGCTTCGTTTGACATTCTTATTAGAATGCGACTATCTGTAAGCACATTCCGTTCATTTGGGAAGCAGAATTAGACTTGAATTAACTGCACCTAACCTAACCATCATTAATGAATCCTACTAAATGAATGATTTATAAACTTACGTTCACAAAAAAAAAGTGAATAAAAAAGTATATCCAATCAACGATGTATCATTCCTTGAAATTTACTTTTCTTTTCTTATCCCGATCTTTTTTAGCCAGTGGCACGTTCCATTTCAGTAAGCCGTAAATAAATAAGCGTCTGAATGCTGCAGTTTCGCACCAAGAGATTATCCTCGAACTTATTACGATAAGTGTACGAGCAAACGAGGAATTCTCTTTTAACACATTAGATTACCTACTTATATCATAGATACGAAAGTTTGTCACTTATTCACTCTAAAACTATTGAATACATTTTGATTTAACTTTACATCGTCCACCGACAAGATGGACAGACGATCTTGTTAACATCGCAGGATCAAATTGGATGCAGACCGCTAGTGATCGGTCGCTGTGGAAAGCCGTGGGGGAGGCTTACTTTCATCAGTGGACGTCCTTTGGCTGATAATGATGAAGAAACTTTACAACAATATGGCTTATACCTTGGAATAGCACAAATCCTATCATTAATTCATAATTAAATTACCCGAGACCCAATATTTACCCGGATGAAACCGCGAGAAACCGAGTGCTACTAATATACTGAATGAATGAATGTTTGAGAGGATGTATGAATGTTTTTCGTGGCAAAAACTAATGAATGAGTTTTGAAGAATAACCTCACAATAATTGAATCCAAATACTACTGGGATATATAAAAATATTAAGTAAAATCCGATATTGATACGAGTGATGCTGCTGAGAGCCACTAAGTAAGGTTAAGGTTGATTACGCAATTATCCGCCCAAATTAATTATTATCAAAGTGGCCCTCGAAATTAACACAGCAAGGAGAAAGGTTGTCATGGTAATAAGATAAATATAGACATTGAGTTAATTGAATAATTGATGGTTACATTGCGTCAATAACCAAATTAACAAATTAAAATGGTAAAATATTTATTTCGCACCTTGTAAGGAGTTTACATTTATATAAGTTGAGGTCTTCTTTTGAGTATCATAACCTGTGTTAGGAGACTCCGTTCTTTCTTAAAGTAGGTATCTACAAGATACATGAATAAAAAAAATGCTATTGAGTTTTCTTAATAAATAAATAAATATGTTTAGAGTCAAATAAGCAAACTGTGTGTGTGTGTTTACATAAATCTATTCAATTTAATTAGTGTAGCTACACAAATAAAACTAGAGATAATGCTATATAAACAAAAAGGTACATTTGCTAAAAGAAGCTAGTTTTGAACTAAATTTGATCAGTTGATTAACCCGATAACCTTAAACAGCAGTGGGAAATCCTCATGAAAAAATAATTTCTCAGCTGATAACGATTTCGGTATGAAGTAGGTACTATTGAGGTCTCCGGCACCTAACCACTATATGACCTAAAATCGCTTGCACTTCCCGCCGTCTTTTGTTACAAGTGACGTCAGTCGTATGTGCTAGCAATTTTTGTTTGGTTAGGCTACAGAGACCGCAACCATAGATAATACAGTTCCAAAGAGGTTGATTGCTATTGGCCAGACTGACGGATTCAATAAATTTAAGCTGAACAATATTTTTTACCTCGCATCCGTACGCAGGCAAAGAGGAAACTCTGTCATTTATCACTTCTCGCTCCGCCATCAATTTTTGTATAAACTAACATACACACGACCATCCATTAGAAAAAATGCTATTGTTTTTACCCTTATACGTTTTACTTCGAATATTGTCATATAAATTACTAGCGGTCCCCCGCGACTTCGTCCGCGCGTTTTGAGGTTGCTCCCTGATGTTTTATATCCTAAAGCCTTTCTCAATAAATAAGCTATCTAACACGGAAATATTTTTTTCAAATCGGTTCAGCAGTTCCTGAGATAAGCGCGTTCAAACCAACAAACTCTTCAGCTTTATAATATATTAGCGCAAGCGCACGTTGTACTTAAGCTGCGAACATTATTTTGGTGCGGAGTTATGTTAAAACTGTGATAGCTCCTAAGATATTTATTGAAATCAAATGATATAAAGGGCAACTTGGTTCTAAATGAAATGCTCGTGATGATGAATGTATTTATTTTGATAAGAATAAATACCTGTGTGTATAATACACCTCTAAAAATGATGCATTATTTTTTTACAAATTTATTAACATAAAAAAGGTAGTAGTAAGTCAACCATAAAAGATAGACATATGCTGTCGCGGACTTTATTATAGAACTCTTAATGCTGAACAATCTTGTCATACATGATTTTTGTGTAACTTAAGCGGTTTCCGCAGCGTTCGCAGCGGAAGCTCTCAAAAGGAATATTTTTCTCCCGTTTTCGCAACATTTTTCATTGCTGCTGTGGTCTTGTGAGTCGTATCTTTATGTTATATAGCTTAAAGCCTTCCTCGATAAATGGACTATCCAACATAATAATAATTTTTCAAAATGGGCCAGTAGTTTCTGAGATTAGCGCGTTCAAACAAACAAACAAACAAACAAACAAACAAACAAACAAACTCTTCAGCTTTATAATATTAGTATAGATTTTACGTGTGTTTGCGGGTGACACTACTAACGTGTTAAATGACTTTTTGGATTCGAAATGCTACGGATTTTTATGTACAACAATTATTTATTGACGGACACTTCTAAGAAATTATTTATTAAGATTTTTTATCGTAATAAAATTCACAGTTCTTATTTCAAAAACTAAGCTAGTCTTAAGTTCTAAACTAACAGCCAATAATGGATTTACTTTATATAAATATATCATGTGATAGTCACAGTTGACTCGGTTTGACTTGACACAAACTACAAGTGTTATTATGTGACTTGCCAAAAATACTGTAAAATTCTTTTTTGTATTAAATTTAGATGTATGTTTTTTATATGAATGTGTTTATATTTATTAATGAATATTTATGTATGACTTACATTTAAGATTAAATACAACTGTTTAAATTGTAATTCTTGTTTTTAAAAATGTCATGTCAAAACTGGATGGGAGGAAATCTTTTTTTTTGGTAGGTTAGCAAAAGGCAGCAGTCAAACCTCATATAATAGGGAGCAACTATTGGCCTTGACCTCACAACATCAAAATTTTATGCGTATTTTTGCGGCCTTGAGGCTAGCAAAATTTTAAAGTTATTTCTTTCTATCCTCATTTTACGCTTTTTTAATTAAAAAAATATGGCACACTATGCACAGTGAACCTAGATTAGGCGCATTTAATGCTTATTGTCATTCTCTACCAGTTAGGTGGTTTATCAATTCTTCGGTAGGTAGACTACTACTTTGGTCTAATACACTGCTTTTTTGACTCAATCAAACTCCCCCTTGTAACTTACTAGTTGAGTGATATTATTTGCTTTTATTTATTATATTATTTATAATTAAAAAAAATGGTCGCATTTGTTTCTCAAACCTTGAAGAAGCAACATCTAAAAAATTGTGCACCGTGGTAGTTACAGGAATTGCGTAATGGCTACATTCGTAACGAACTTGGATATTTTCATGTTCCTTCGTAGTGACTGTGATTTGTAAAAATGAGCTCTATGAAGCTATATTTGCGTCCCAGTAGAAATGTGTTTAGAAAATTTAGAAGCAGTCAAGACTTTTTTGCAGAACACCGTCAAAATCCTACATCGCAGATGGACCATCGCTTCCAGAAATCAGAATACTTTCATCAACAGACATTCTGAGTAATTAGAGTCAAATATTCACGTGAGCAATGTGGCCAACAATGCTAACGTGTAAATTTATCAGAGGTTTTTTGAGGAATAGCTGAAGTTGCCGAGAACATGTTAGAAGAACATACGTTTTAGAAGAAGAACCCGTTTACGTCGACATGGCCGCAATGGAAACACAAGGAACATTCATGTATTTTTTTTTCATAAACATGTTTTATGCAATCTGTCTTGCCACACTATTGTTCAGTCAGTTCAAAAAACGTGTTTACGAAGCTTTAACGTTATTACTATGGGGCCAAAAGAAAAGTTCAAAAAATAATTTGAATTTTAAATTGCGAAGAGGAAATATTTCATGTAATATCGTTAAAAATAAAAGTGCATTAAAACAGAATCGTTCACGCCGTGGCTGGGCTCAGGTCTGACATAAAAACATCTTTATTGGAAAATGTTTACAACGGCTTTATTACTCTGGGCGCAATAAGAACACTAGGTATGAAAAAATCCAACCGCGATCCTGAAATTATGTTATTACGGTACGCTCTGTTTGTTTTTGACGCGACTTTTGTAAGGGCGCGACCGGAGATTGTTTTTTTTTTGTAATAAATAAACTAGCTGTCTTAGCGAACTTCACTTCGCCCCCGGCAACGTTCTCGCTAAGGTTATTATCCTATTCGAGACCGAGACAAATCCAAGAAAATAAAACCCTTTTAAATCGGTCCACCCGTTGTCGAGTTTTACGTGGTGGTAACTAACACGACTTTCTTTAATTTATTATATTAGTTTGCCAGGCATTTGCTCTGTTCTCACTTGGTGGTGTTGATGATGCGGCTAGGAATGAAAAACTTTACACATTATTTTTTCATATACCGTAATCATAGTGTTTCATCACTTCAGCCGACGAATTCAATTTTTTAGCAAAAAATTAAAGCACAGAATTACGCATTATTTATCTGCCGCTAAGAAACCTACGGAACGCGGTAATAATATTAAACTCAATACAAAGTTGCCCTTATCACTCCTACATAAATTTATTACAGCCCTTGTAAAAATAAACTAATTACAAAGTGTAATTTGCTTTAATATACGAGTATTTCTACTGAATAGTATTAGCGCTAAAATGTTAGTTAAATTTTGTGTTAGAGCTTTTTATGTTGCTACGGCTTATAAAGATAAATCTGTGGTTAAGATAATCTTGTATGTTTATGGGATATAGAAATGTACGAGTTTGTATGTTTAGTCATAGGTTTATTTAAACAATCGTTTTGCAAAGCTCCATATTAAGGTTTTATTCAATCAAAACGGCCTATTCCAAAAATGACTGAATATGTTCACATTGTTTCTTAGTTTATTTATTACTTAGTTTGTTTTTATTTGTCGCGGGTAAAACAAGCTCTAATTTTCCCTTTTTACCAACTTCAAAAAAGGAGGTAATCAATTAAATATGCATGTATGTCATATTGATAGAATTTGTTAATATTTGAGTATGTTAATCTATTTAGGCTTTCTATCACGTGTGCAAAATTTCGTAAGTGATATAATATGATTGTCCACGGATTGCTGGAAAACGAGAGAGAAGTCAGAGCAAAATGTTTTTTTTTTAAATTCAATCAGGTATATTTTTATTTAACATTCAGTGCTAGTTTCATAAAAATTGCTTTAGTAGTTTTTGAGATTTGGGTAATAACTAGAAATCAATTTCTCTTCAATCAATTTGAATTTTTTTTTTTCGTATTTTTTTTGTCTTACTCATATCTCAAAAACAACTGGACCGATTATGATTGATAATGTTTTAGATAAAAACGTAGGTAGGTATACGCCTATGTATTTTATTGTACAACGCAGTTATGTACTTAGGGTACTTTATTCGTAGAAACATAAAACGGTACTTTTTATATAACGGTACTTTTTATATTCTCTCTTACTCATTCCATTTCCATTGTTAAGCTTCTTATCAATGAATTTACTTAGTTGAAAATACCTAAGTAGTTAATTGTTTTATCGTGTACTTTTCCGAACTTTGCTTGATGGAATGAATTTTGAAGGAGGCTGTTTAGTTGTAGTATTAATTAAGCTTAGATCTTTTTTGTCTTCGTATTATTCTAGGTTTAAACCAAGAATGTGTAAGGCTGATTACTAATTTAAATAAAATTTGGAGTATTTTAGTTAATTTCATTTATGGTGTTGTTTTGTTCAGCAAAGAGCTACTTAGAGGTGGTTGTACAAACGATACTGAAGCCAAAACATATAAAGAAAAAAAAAAAAAATTTAAATTGAAGAAGAAAAAAAACCCACAAAATCGATTTTTTATTGCGATACAATTGATATCTAGCGAGTAAATCTAAACTACCAACTCCAGGTCTCCTCTACGTAGCTTACTAGCTACGGCGTAGTATTTCGTAGATATTCGCTAGCTACGCGCCAGTTTCCCCATTCTTTTTGAATTTCTTTAGAATTTTGTGAAGAGGTTTTCTTATATAAAACTTGCATATAATTTAATGAATTCTTTTTTTTACAACTCATATTATCATCCCTGAGTTGGATGTCACTGACCAAATTAACATACTGTATAATGAATGCAAAAAACAAAATCACCGTCATCAAACAAAGTTGTTAGCAATCACAACTCCTGAAGTATTCCAAATATTTTATAAATGAAATTCACTCACTCTTAGTTAAAGTAATTTCTGAATAACTCATCAACTAGTCTTATAGCAAGTCGTTTTCTTACTGCGCTATTAAAATGGCCGGCCACCGCACTAGATATTAATTTGGCCAAAGGCTCGCAAACTTGTTCCAAATGAGTTTCTTCTTCCAATCTCGGGCAGTGCTCAACTTGAAATCTTATTTATGGTGCAATTAACACCACTTATAATGAATAACATTCAGCTAACGGATAATAATGAACACTAAGCTGCCGGTTTAGTAGGGCACACTATCTGAAAATAAGTTGTTCGTTGGCAATGACTTAAGTAAATATTTTTCGTTATAATTAGCCTTAAATAAGTTATATATTTGTGAATAGTATGCATATTTGTAATTTCATTCAATAACCCAGTTGTAGTTATTAAATTGCCATTAAATTAAAATCATATTGTTTTTGACCTAGGTATGAAGAGTTTAACAAAATTATTATTTTCGACTTGTTCAGGATCTAATATGTTAAGCACCTACATTCTTATTAAAGTTCTAGCGGTCCCCTGCGGCGTTTCTCGCGTACATTCGGATTTCCCGTAAATAGTTACAACGCGAAACACGTAACTATTTTCATGGTGAGTACGGTGGCAGTCTTTGTCGCCCAACCACTCGCAAGACGAAAATCGCTTGCACACACCACACAAAATCAGGCGTCACATCAAGCAAAATACGACGTTATTTAGGTACCACATTGACTGGCGGATCGCGCGTCGTACTTTCTACTACTATCTACTTGAACTATGAGCATTGTTTTGGAGTTAGTATTCAAATCAGATCTTTATTTGAGAGAAGCACGTTCATTATGTATAACTGATATCGATATGGCAACAGCACTTTTCCCGTTTCAATTTTCTCCTCCAGGTCATTCTAGTCTTCGGCTTTGGTAGACTTTTTGTTTATGATATGACTATCTCGGTATCAGGATGTATTATTTGTAATTATTGAAATTTAATGGTTTCAAGGGAAAATATGTGAGAAGTAAAATGTTTGTGATAAATAAAGCATTTTTTTGGATCAGGATTAATATTATACCTAAATTCATGAAAATACCATGGAAAATTATGCATTGCTGTGAATTCATTTTCATTACCATAATAAAGGTTATAGTGACCAAACCTTAAGACACAGGTTTATGTTATCACTGAATATTCTGTAGAACTACTAATTAAAGGCAAATATTTATGCCATACATCACACAGGTATAACTCTTTCACTTTTTGCTGTGTACGCGAAAGCATGGCTCGAAAATTACAGATTTCTTCCGGCTTCATTAACATTTATGGTCATATCTTCGCTCATATCTATCTTTATAAAATATACTCAATATGTAATTCCAATGTATTAGCTACATTTCGTAAGGTTCAGTACTTTTTCGTGAAGGAGTAACAAAAATACATCCACACATCTATACTTAAAAACTTTCGCGGTTATAATATTAGTAAGATATAATGCATACATATACACTAATAATCTTATTAAGTACATAAGGGGCTTTGACTTGACCTATTTGTGCCGCCCACACAAGTCACAAATGGCTATTACTAACATTTGCCTAATGGTCTAACAAACACTTGCATATAATCGGATACGAGTCTATAGTGAGTGAGCTATTCAGTCTTTGTACAGCTATATACATGTTACAGACAATATTATAAATTAGTGCAATATCATAGTATCTACGAGAATATCAATACTCTACTTATTTTCAACCGACAAATTTATTTCTTTCGTATTCCTAAACTATCTGTATAAGAAACTTCGGAGATGGAGTTTCTTTTTTGAAAATTAGATTGATCTAGGGACCTGCTGAAAAAAAAACCGGCAAACTACTATACTAAAGACGTTACTAAAATACGATTCAGTATTTCAAGTGACGCGGCAGTATTTTATCCTATTTCCAAAGCACTTTTTCTCAAACTCTTATTACTGTCTATAACTTGGAAAATTGAATGCGGCGGTTCCAGTGTAAATAATGTCAGTGGGAACCAAAATAGGTTCATTCTCTGTTTAAGACCTTTAACACACTGTGACTTTTAGCAGCGACGCAGTCGCGATGCAAACGCGCGATAGCATCGATACAGTCGCAAAATGACAACCTTTTCACAGTGCGCTACTTTAGCATGAATACAGACGGGATGAAGAAGCTGGAAGATGTCAAAATATGTACTGAATTTTGGCGACGATGCTAACGCGCGACTGCATCGATGCTAAGTTAAATCTGTTTATTGCGTGAGGCGCGATGCTGAAGCGCGTTTTCAAAACGCGCCACTGCATCGATGCTAAAAGTCGCAGTGTGTAAGGGTTCTAAAGGTTACCATGCGTATCATTCATTCACCAGCAGATTATACTCAAATTGAAAGCCGGCACGGGTATATTTCCGTATAAGATTATCAAAGTCGATGATTACAAAGCTCGACGACTTTAATCATGACACATTTGGAACGCCTTACGGAATAGGATATCCTCATTAATTTTATTGTATTACGCTTAATTAGGTTAATTCAATTTAGGCACATAATTTGCACCAGGAAGAGGGTTTCTCGCTTCGGTAAATTTACGTCGAACCTAAATGAATCCTTCTTATTACTTTTGAGTTAGAATTTGCGATGCAGTAAAAAAATCAAAAGCATTATGAGGTAAATAATTAAGTGTTTTTTATTGCACAGTTTTCAAAGATGTTTATTTTTACGAGCTACGACGTTATTGGTTACGTTAAACACATTTCAGTGTTCAGAAAAACCCATTATGCAGTTTGTACTTAAAATAATTCCTTCACTCATAGTAAAGAGCGACGTAGCGACGTAGAATTGACGACCTCCGTGGTCGAGGGGCTAGCACGCTGGTTTCAAGCGTCGCCATCTCGTGAGGTCCCGGGTTCGATTCCCGGTCGGGTCAACGTAGAAACCGATCTTTTCTATATTGTCTCGAGTCTGGGTGTTGTGGTACCACCGTTGTGTCTGATTTCTATAACACAAGTGCATTGGCTACTTAATTTGGGATCAGAGCAATGTATGTGATTGGTGTCCAATATTTATTATTATTATTATTATTATTATTAAAGAGCGTTTTCACCTATCGATTGCAGTCGGCCTTTGAGAGCACCGCGATAAATCCCTTTCGATGTGTCGTGTTTACGATCTCATTAAACGAACGTACAAAAACTTTTTTCACGTGAACTTGTTCCCGCCGAGGAAACTCACAAAAGACAATCCCTCAATTTGGTCGTGAAATAAGACCCGTAACAAAAGAGAAAAATTTTCTTTCCACTGCTAAAGAATGATGTATTATGTAGAAGCGAGGCCGGGCCATGAAATAGGTATTGCATTTCCCTGCTGACCCAGACATCAACGTAAATTAAATCTCGTCTGAGATATTCAAGTTGGTTCAAATCGGGCTGGTTACATTCAAGTAACGCTACGGAATGATGTCGTTTCTCGTAATTAGACGTGAAAGGAATGTCAGATAAACCGCTCGTGCGTATAAAATACGAAGTAAGCAATATTTAATATTCTGTTATACGAGAAATATGTGCAGAGATAAATTGTATTAATACTATGATGTGATACTATGATGGCAGTATTGTGTCTATCTGATACAGATGTAAGTAAAGGAAACATACGGAGTATAAGCATTTTAGGTATACACCTACAATTTTAGGAACTATATAGTTCCTATTCAAGTCCAACTTGAAAGATAAGAATCCATTAGGCTGTATAAGGTAGTGACTAAAGCAGATATACTCGTAGTAGCATTTTCCGTCGTACAATTTGATAACCCCAAGACAAACCAAGAGCTAACAGGATTTTGCGTAAATAATGTGAGTAAGTTAGCGTTATCTTCTACAAAACTAATTAAGAAAATAATAATCTTAATAAATATTGTAATTTTCAGCGCTCAACGCGGGAAAACAGGATCGGGTAAATCTCGAAACATCACTTGCAGGATCCGAGAAATTATTAAATTCTACGAAGCGTAGCAACCACAAGCCGACCGGAACAAAAAGCGGGCCTCGCCGGTAAAATATTACGATCAAAGTCTGATCGTGGTACAAAGCAAAGATAGGGTCACCCTACCTTTGTATTAGTGCTATGTTATGATACCTCGATCGTTCGAATCAAACGCTCCTTTTCTTTTTTTTTGCGCTTAGCCCAGGGAGGGTTTTAAGAGGCGCCCTTTTAGTTCGGGTCGCATTAGCAAAGGTGGGTAAACCCAAACGACTTGACTCGCTTTGAGCGCAGTAGGTATAATTTGTAGTAAGTCACTGACAAGAGAGAATAATAGCCTTAGGTGGGTTCTGCCATTCAGTTAACTTGTATTCTGTATATTTTTCGTAGTTAAACATATTGCTTGACATAAAATGAAGTTTTGCAGAAAAATAATTACTTTTGAAGAAAATAACTTTTCTTTGGAAAAATATCCCGTCTGCCAAATAAACTTTTACTGCCTTGGTTATGCTATTTCATAAATTAAATGGACTCTGGTAACGGATTTGGGCGAAGAGGTAATGTAATGTTTGTCAACTTTAAGGCGGAAAATAAGACGTTATTTATTATTTTAGCCATTGTCTTTCTAAAACCCTTTGCACACTGCGCCTTTTAGTAGCGATCGCAAAATTTCAACCTTTTTACAGTTGCGATGCTAATGCGCATTTGTATCGACGCAGAAGCTAGATCACAAATTATGTTCTGTATATTGGTGACAGCATCGATACTAACGCACATTAGCATCGATGCGGTTGCGCTTCTGCATCGATACTAACGCGCGACAACATCGATGCCAAATTAAATCTGTTCAGTATCGTGAGTCGCAGTGTGTGACGGGTCTAACACCTGTGTTTTTTTAAACAGGTTCAATACGCCATAATAGTGTTCTGCAGTAATAAAATAACCATGACAAGGGTTCATGACCTTGCTGCGCCAGCCACCAGGGGTTATTTCATAAACAAGAGTGGCAGTGCTTACTTTAATTTTTCATCGGTCCGTTAGAGCTTGGCCGAACCTGTTTCAACATCAGACAATGCCTGATGTAATTTATTTAAAAGGGAACGACAGGTCCGGATTTACGATCCTGGGAAACTACCTATATATTTAGACCAGTTTATTGACCAACGCGTTTCAAATAAAAAAGTGATATCTAGGAAAGAAATCTAAAAAAAACAAGATGGCATATTTATTGATTACTGACCGATTGTCAATGGGGGCTTGAATATGTTAATTTTTTAATTTTGCATGAAAATCGTAAAGCGGTTAACAAGATACATCTACCTACTAAGTTTTATTTTTGTAATACTAAATAGTTTCACAATAAAGTGGGTGTAACATACGGTCGGACAGACAGACAGACTTAACGAAACTGTAAGGGCTCCGTTTTTGCCATTCGGCTACGGTATGGAAGTGCTTGGGCCACTTCCGGTTAATTGTGTATGTGTGGAGTTAAAGTGAGCAAGTCGAAATCACTATAAATATTGTTTATTTTACACAACACAGAACATGGAGAAGGAGTACATAAAGAAACGAATTTACACAGTAGAAGTCACAGTACAATAGCACAAAACACAAGAAGATGAACGCGCACAATAAAACGTTAAGTTTCTAATTACGTGACCGAGCGCATAGGCATCGGCGGCGCGGCGAAGGGCACGGGTTATGCGTCAGACGATGTTCTCTCGACTGGCGAGCATTCGCAGTGCGCGGTAGTCGAACGAACTTCCGAGCGGTGCGCGGTGCGCGCGCGTTGCTATAGCGCGTCGGTATACAACGCTCGCCGCATACTACGAGTATCGTGCGGGTTTGCTCGTGTAATTAATTTTATTAATGTTTTGGTGTTTGTATGTTGATAATGTTGTGCTAGTGTGATGAATGAATGTATTGTGTGTAATATTGAACTGTACTTTATTTAAAATTATAAATAAATATTTTAGTGTAAGTGTTTAGTGTTATATTATGTAAATAGATATGTTTAATATTGTAAATATGTTGAAGTAAATGTTATGATTATAAATATATTTTGTAATTTATGTGGTTCCCACAACGGAACCCTAAAAAAAGGACTGAACTAACGGGTATATTTAGCGTGATTGTCATTGATTTCAAGCAAAAATCACACGCCATATACAAGCGAGTGATTCGAAAATAGGACTCTCTTTTGCATGTCCGTTCGATGTTTAGATATCTGTTTTACAGGTAAAATTTCCCAACCGTTTGTCTTGGAATCTGTCGCGGTAGTTAAATTTCTTATATCATTACTCGCGAAGTTTACCTACCTTATAGATCAAATATTATCAGTTTTATTTACACAATATATTAAAAGAGAGCATTAGAAAGAACATATACCCCAAAATCAATAACTTCCTGAAAAACCCTTCAAATATATTATTTATAATTCTGGTTGCAAGCTTTTAACATAATATTGATGATTTAACGTGGGCTTTTCAAAGGACCGAAGGTCGAGAGTAATTTAAAACTAGTGTAATTTTCCATGAAAGAAAATGATTCAAATTGTATAAAAACTCTAAAGCTTTTTAGTTATCATTAAAAGATGGATCATCAATGACGGTTACACCAGTAAAACAAAAGAAAAACCTTTTGCCTTAACGAAAAAATAAACAACATAACCTGGCCCCTGGATTCAGATCTGCATAGTATTCAAACAATAGGGTCAGCGCTGTTACACCACTTATATTACCTAGGTGTTGTGGCAATCAATAATCTGTAGGTATACTTTGCAAAATGCAGCCAATTTGATAACACGACAAAACTATAACTAGAAACTTGGTAACTGGACATTAAATATAGTGTAATACAATAGAAACTTAATAAATAAGCGTTAAATAATACCAATAAGACTTTCTTATGGCCTTTGTTGATTACAACATTGCAAAGTGAATTACATAAAGTTAGAGCACTTTTTTCGTAAGCAGAGTACAAAATATATTTTTTTAGAAAAAACAAATTTGAGCCAAAATTGTTCGGTTATCAATTACACTAAGGTATATTTTTTAACCAACTTCAAAAAAGGAGGAGGTTATCAATTCGACTGTGTTTTATTTTTTTTGTATCTATGTTACCTCATATCTCAGTCGTTTGTCGACCGATTCGAAAAAATTTTTCGCTTTCTTAGAGGGTGTACCTTCTAGTTGGTCCCATTTTTTCCACTTCGGGATCTGATGATGGGATCTTGGTGTAATCGAGGGAAACCCTCAAATTTTAAAGGCACGTATAGTGTTTCTTTGCTAGAATCTTAATGTTGACGTGTTGTTACGTCTGATAGTCAACATCTGGTGGGGCTGAGCTGATAGGGGAACTCCTTTACGCTTAGAAGTTCTTAACTTTAAAAAAGTAAAAACCGACTTCAAAACCAAAATGCACTAAAAAGTCTTAAATAAACTCTTGACTATTATTAAAAGGAAAGGTGGGTTCTAGGCAAACATTTTTTTTTTGGAGTCGGTGCCATCACTTTGACTATCAAGCATCAATACACAGCACCGACTCCAAAAAGAAATTGTTTGCCTAGAACCCACCTTTCCTTTCAATAGTCAAGAGTTTATTTAAGACTTTTTAGTGCATTTTGGTTTTGAAGTCGTTTTTTTCTTTTTTAACATAAGTAAATAAGTTCACGCGATCGCCACAAATGTGATCTTATTGAGTGCTGATGATGGGAGTTGGTATCATCATAATCAACTATAAAAAGCACAGGAAATGACATAAGAGGTAGGTTCAGCGGCAGCTACACGAGTTCAATCTACGAAGGTATGCGAGCGTTCTCCGTGGTCGACAGCAAAAATATCAATAAGCCTACCTAACAGATATTCAGTGTCGCACAGCGAGTGAAAAATTGACTTAAAAATATAAGCACCGACTCCAAAAAGAAATTGTTTGCTTAGAACCCACCTTTCCTTTCAATAGTCAAGAGTTTATTTAAGACTTTTTAGTGCATTTTGGTTTTGAAGTCGTTTTTTTCTTTTTTAACATAAGTAAATAAGTTCACGCGATCGCCACAAATGTGATCTTATTGAGTGCTGATGATGGGAGTTGGTATCATCATAATCAACTATAAAAAGCACAGGAAATGACATAAGAGGTAGGTTCAGCGGCAGCTACACGAGTTCAATCTACGAAGGTATGCGAGCGTTCTCCGTGGTCGACAGCAAAAATATCAATAAGCCTACCTAACAGATATTCAGTGTCGCACAGCGAGTGAAAAATTGACTTAAAAATATAAGTGAACGAATAAAAATATACTCACCCCGCACAAGCCACTGACCACCACCACAAAATATCGACTAATATTTTGGCCATCACGGAGCCAAAATGACCCGTTCTCCCTCCTCCACCTCTGAATATACACAGATTGTATTGGATAGTCACCAGTACATCAGGTTATGATTTTTGACGAAAAACTAACCCTTAATAAAACTCCATATGATGCCGCAGTATTTATTTCGACGTGCTGTGCTCCGTACATACAAAATCCCGAACTTTTGTGCTGGAAGATGTACTTACAACGCAATACGCAAGCTTAAAATCAGAACCTCCATGCACCGGATACGTGGTTTACATGCTCTTTGCGTCATGGCAGCTGAAGCCGGGTCACGTCGACCGCGATTGATGTTATTTCCGAGCGCCGGGTAACTCCGGAGAAATCTGGATATTGCATCTACCTGACCTAGTGATAGTGTTTTGTTTTTATGATCTAGCGCGCAAAAGGATTTCACGCGTCCTCGCCAACGATATACTGTTATGATTTGTGAGGTCATTTTAGGATTTCCCAGCGTAATAGACCTGTGATAGTGCTTTGTTTATGCATGCAAAAAGGAAGATTCTAAATCAATAACTCAGTTAAACCACTGCGTACATTTTGGCTGAAAATAAAGACGGGGGAAGCAAAAGAAGGTATTGTCCGTTTTTATTTGCTTGTCGAAAAATTTTAACAATCTTGACATTTCCTTGTAAAAAAAATATTCGTTTTAATATATTTATTTTTATTTATTAATTTTCAAATGTAGAGACTGATTGTTATTATTGCAAAAAAGGACTGTAGATCATGATTTGTCATATCATACATGTATAATGTGATAGAATATGCATAAGAATAGAATAGGCAATTAGCCTACCGAGATGCAAATAACTAGACGAATGCGCTTAGAGGTCATTGACTGGCATACGTATGGCTTACATTGGCCAAGAAACCCTTGAAACTTCCAGCAGTTTTGCTGACCACAAAAAGTATCTCAAACCCATAAACCGTATTGCATTAGTTTTAGAACTATTTTAGGTCCTGCACATACGTTGCACATGACGTGTTCTGGTCCCGTTGCCATTAGGTGTTTATTACAATTCGGATTTACGGTTGTGTGTCACTGGCCTTCGGGCGAAGTCTGAAGTATTTTTTTTTGACATTTCGTGTAGACAATTTCAATTTCTTGATTTTCTGCTACATAAATATTTGTATTTTTTTAAGCTTAGGTAATGATTTTTTTTATATCAATATATGATAAAAAAATATTTCGTGAACGAACACACGAACACGAAAACACCAATTTTGCCTCAGCGTTTTTCGAGCGCCACCTAGTGGTTTTACAGGGAACCATTTCGAGACTTTCATACCTGCGGGCGAAGTCTGTATCGAAATATTTGACATTTAGCGTAGACCATTTAAATTTTCTGATTGTGTGCTGCATCATAAATGTCATTTTAACTTACGTAGCTACATCTGCAATTAATCTTAAAAAAAATATTAGTAATTTTTAAGCTTAATTCAAAAAATCTATTCAATCAATATACACGAAAACACCAATTTTGCCTCAGCGTTTTTCGAGTGTCACCTGGTATTTTTACTGGGAATTGTGTCGAAACTTCCGTACGTGAGCACAATAGTGCGGTTTTATGCGCCACTGCACTTCGCGGAGAGAGAAGTGGCCTTAAACGCTGGCTAGCTGCGATCCGCCGTAGTACCTCGTAATACGTTCGAGGATAAAACAAATATAAAGCTGGATAAGCGAAACTTTTAAAGTATGACCGATTCTGGTAGCAGTTGAGTTGTACATTCT
Source organism: Pyrausta purpuralis (assembly GCA_963924145.1). Taxonomy (NCBI): domain Eukaryota; kingdom Metazoa; phylum Arthropoda; class Insecta; order Lepidoptera; family Crambidae; genus Pyrausta; species Pyrausta purpuralis. The sequence goes on along the minus strand of OZ001653.1, from coordinate 16,225,905 downwards.
GATTAACCCTATGTATGACTGGCAGGGAATGCTTTTGGCATTAAGACCACCATTATAACCGTTTTATTGAATGAAGCCTATTATAATCATAGTCTAGCCTAGAACGGAAGTGTCCACCTAGTTACTTTCACAACAACCTGTTGGCACTCGAAAATCGCTAAAACAAAAGTGTGTTCGTGTATTTATTGATTAAGGCTTGAGAAACAATTATTTTTTACGTTTCATTTATAGATATAGCTGTTACCGTCCAAACCCGATTTCAGGGCAAATAAGTTTAGCCTGGGACGTAAGGGAGCTTGACCAAGACCATAAGCTCCAAGCCAACCTCACCTTCACGTGGTGCGTCCTGTTTATACAGACGAGGCTCTGGCGACCGACCGATGGCGGTATAACCATCCAATGTAAGGCGCAGCTAAATGTTAGACTGTGACGGGCAGCAGCGTCACAGCTGCAAGGGGCTGCGCCTCTGCGCTCGCCAACCCGCCTGTCAAGCGTGGCGAGTATTGGCAAAATCCCCTCATGAGTGCACACAAAAAAACCAGGCCCCCAGTCTCCGGCAGCCCCGCTATTCCTGACTTTGGTAGCGGTCACGGTAACGGCGGGGCAGGGGGTGCTAAGAATCCCCGGAGGCGATCGCGCTGCCACCCCCGACGACAACTGGCCCTGGTAACGTACAACACGTGTACACTGAGGACAGATGAGAAGTTGCTCGAGCTGGAGGAAGAAATGAGCAGGTTACACTGGGACATAATGGGTCTATCAGAAGTCCGTAGAGAGGGAGAGGACACGATAACTCTACAGTCCGGAAACCTGCTCTACTACCGGGAAGGCAACCAACGAAAGTCCCAAGGTGGTGTCGGGTTCCTCGTTCACAAGTCCCTCGTCAACAATATCGAGACCATCGAGAGTGTGTCGAGCAGGGTAATATACCTTATACTCAGAATATCCAAGAGGTATTCGCTGAAGGTCATACAGGTATATGCACCGACCTCGAAACACCCGGATGAAGAGGTGGAGGAAATATATGAAGACGTAAGTAGAGCCATACATACTTCCAAAACCTATTATACTGTTGTAATGGGGGACTTCAACGCGAAACTAGGCAAGCGAGGCGAGAATGAGTTGAAGGTGGGACCTTTTGGATACGGGCAAAGGAACGCCAGGGGACAGAGGCTGGCCGACTTTCTGGAGAAGGAGGGACTCTTTGCGATGAACTCTTTCTTCCAGAAGCCGCCTCAAAGGAAGTGGACTTGGCTTCACGAGAAACGAGATTGACTTCTTCATGACCTACAAGAGACGGTTATTCAATGATGTCTCCGTGATCAACAGGGTGAAAACCGGAAGCGATCACCGAATGGTTCGAGGCACATTGAATATAAATGTCAAATTGGAAAGATCCCGCCTGATGAAGTCCACGCTCCGACCGACTCGTGCTCATATCCAAAATCCCGAGAGCTTTCAACTCGAGTTGTCGAACCGCATTGATTGCCTAGAAAATTGCGTTACAGTGTTAAGACGGAGGACGGCAGTGTAGCGTCGACGAAAGCAGAGGTTTTGAGGGAGATCGAAAGGTTCTATGGGCAGTTGTACACCTCAGTAGCCAAACCCGTTGATAGCTCGGCCAGAGACCCACGAGCTAACCTGACCCGTAGACTACACTGAAGACATCCCGGACATTAGCCTCTACGAGATTAGGATGGCCCTTAAACAGCTCAAAAAAAAAATTCAAAATTCTAAATTACTTTCAAAAAATTCAAAAAAAAAAAAAAAAAATTACTTTATTTTGCACATAGGCTATTGCTAGCACTTATACACGTCCCAACATTGGCCCTACCACAGCTTCGGGACAATTGTGGGCTAGTGCTGAGAAGAAGCTGCGCAACAAACTCAGTCACTATTGTCAATGCCTCTTTTAAAAATATTACAATTAAATGTTCTTACAAGCTAGACCATACATTGTTATCGTTCATATAATCATTTATTCTATAATATCCTTTACTCATTAAACATTGTTTAACAATAGATTTGAATTTATGTAAAGGTAATTCAATTATATTTTGAGGCAATTTATTAAAGAAAGTAATACATCTTCCAATAAACGAGTGATTAAACTTCTGAAGTCTGAAGTTTGGAACGGCAAGTTTATTCTTGTTTCTAGTATTGAAATCATGTAAATCACTTTTTTTAGGAAATAAGTGCAAGTTTTTACGAACGTAAATCAAATTTTCATAAATAAACTGTGAATATACTGTAAGTATTTTGACTTCTTTAAACAAATCCCTTAAAGAGTCGTCAGATTTGAGATTGTAAATAACCCGTACAGCTCGCTTTTGCAGTATGAATATTGTTTCAATATCTGCAGCCGAGCCCCATAACAAGATACCATAAGACATGATACTATGAAAATAGCTAAAATAAACTAACCTTGCCGTTTCAACGTCAGTCAAAAGCCTTATCTTTCTTACTGCATAGGCAGCCGAACTAAGTTTCCCTGACAAGGTCTCGATATGTGGACCCCATTGAAGATTATGATCTACGGTTATTCCCAAAAACGTTGAGCTTTGTATAGTATCTAGTGGCTCATCTTTAACCATGATCTGCGTTGGAACTTGTCTGACATTAGGCATTGTAAATTTTATGCATTTGGTTTTACCCGCATTAAGCACTAAATTATTAACGGTAAACCAATGAAGCACCTGTGAAAGAGCACCATTTACATCGTCAAAAGATTCTTTGGCCCTTGGAGTCTTAAAAATTAAGGAAGTATCATCTGCAAACAGTACTATTTCACATACATCATCGACAAAGTATGGAAGGTCATTTATATATATCAGAAACAACAACGGTCCCAATATCGACCCTTGGGGCACTTCCATTTTTAGAGGTGCTCCAGGAGACTCAGTTCCATTAATATAAACCTTTTGAGTTCTATCACTAACATAAGATTTCAATAAACCTAGCGCATCGATCGAAACGCCGTAATGTTGAAGTTTTTTCAATAAGGTCTCATGGTTTACACAATCAAATGCTTTAGAGAGGTCACAGAATACTCCTATAGCATCACACCTACCGTCGTATGCATCAAATACATGTTTCAAGAGAGCAACTCCAGCATCAGCAAAAAAACAACAAGGCACCTGGCGAGGACGGAAACACAGCAGAGCTTCTGAAGGCGGGTGGAACACCGGTACTTAGAGTCCTTCAGAGACTCTTTAATTCCGTGCTGCTAGAGGCCATCACGCCTGAGGCATGGAACAGGAGTGTGGTGGTGTTGTTCTTCAAAAAAGGAGACAAAACCTTATTGAAGAACTACAGACCCATCTCACTCCTGAGCCATGTCTACAAGCTGTTTTCAAGGGTCATCACGAATCGTCTCGCACGTAGGTTTGATGACTTCCAGCCTCCCGAACAAGCCGGTTTCCGAAAAGGCTATAGTACTATAGACCACATTCATACACTTAGGCAAATTATACAGAAGTCCGAGGAGTATAATATGCCTCTATGCTTAGCGTTTGTGGACTATGAGAAGGCCTTTGATTCGATCGAAACTTGGGCGGTGCTTCAGTCTCTGCAGCGGTGCCACATAGACTATAGGTATATAGAGGTTTTAAGGTGCCTTTACAATAACGCCACCATGTCGGTCCGAGTACAAGAGCAGAACACGAAGGCGATTCCATTGCGGAGAGGTGTGAGACAGGGAGATGTCATATCTCCGAAACTGTTGTTTACAGCGGCATAGGAAGACGCCTTCAAACTTCTGGAATGGGAAGGAATCGGCATCAATGTTAATGGCGAATACATCACACACCTCCGATTTGCCGATGATATAGTTGTTGTGGCAAAGACGCTGGACGATCTTGGCACTATGCTCGAAGACCTTGACCGAGTATCCCAACAAGTGGGTCTTAAAATGAACATGGAGAAGACGAAAATTATGTCGAACTCCCTTGTCGTACCCACTCCAGTATCCGTTGGGAACTCAACTCTCGAAGTTGTCGACGAGTACGTCTACCTGGGACAAGTGATCCAATTGGGTAGGTCCAACTTCGAGAAAGAGGTCAATCGACGAATCCAACTCGGCTGGGCAGCGTTCGGAAAATTGCGCAAGAGCGTCTTCTCATCTCATCTACCTCAGTGTCTGAAGACGAAAGTCTTCAACCAGTGTGTGTTACCAGTGATGACATACGGATCCGAAACATGGTCTCTTACTATGGGCCTTATAATGAAGCTCAAAATCACACAACGAGCGATGGAAAGGGCTATGCTGGGTGTTTCTCTACGGGTCGAATCAGAAATGAGGAGATACGTAGAAGAAATAAGGTAACGGACATAGCCTTGAGAATCAGTAAGCTCAAGTGGCAATGGGCAGGGCACATAGCGCGAAGAACTGATGGCCGTTGGGGCAGGAAAATTCTAGATTAGAGACCCTTCGACTAGAGACGCAGCGTGGGACGTCCACCAACAAGATGGACAGACGACCTTATGAAGATCGCAGGATCAAACTGGATGCAGACCGCTAGTGATCGGTCGCTGTGGAAATCCGTGGGGGAGGCCTTTGTTCAGCAGTGGACGTCCTTTGGCTGATAATGATGATGATGATGATGAAGTTTAGCCTAGGCCAAACTAGTTCGTCCTAAGCTCGATAGGATAAACCAGTTTAGGATAGGCCTCGGCTAGGCGAACTAGTTTACTCTGATATGAATACGCACACTCCCAGAATAAACTAGTATGGCCTAGTCTTAACAGTATAGGAGTTATCTTTGAAGATGCTGTCACTGACGAGTGCGTCGTACAAGATGTTTGCTAAAATATCGTTTTTACTAACACTGATGGATTCGTTACTGATCGGCACGTAACGGCTCTGTGCGTAGAGGTGTGCATAGAGGCCATATTGTGTGCGTAGAGGCCTTAAGATGGCGCCAAGCTCAAGCTCACACAGTGAATTGGGATTTAAGGTTATCAAAAACAATGTCCAGAGACTATTGAATAGACCTGTTATTATGGGTGCATCTTCGGTTACACTTAATTTTTTATATATAATATGTATAGTTTGGCAATAAAAAAAAGCCAAACCAAATCAATCAAAGCCAAAAGTTCCTCACCTACAATGTATGTAAGCACTTTTAATACCATGAAAATTACCTATAAAACATGATAAAGATTGCATTGCATTGCATGCATAAAGGTATTATAAGGATTCGATTCCCTTTAAACAACAAAATATCCGAAATTTTGAGACAAAACCGGTTGTTTGTATTGATGACGATGACTCACAAGTTTATTTTTTTTAACAGCTCAAATAGACAATCTATATCAATATAACTCTCAAAGAATACAATGTTTCTCAAACACAATTTTATACCACGAAATCTATTTTTTATCTATTGCGAAACCTTTAAGTCTAGGTGTCCGAAATAAAGACCATTTTTCATTTACGTGCGGAAGCATTTTTCATATACAGGTAAGGATTACCAGATTACTATACACGTTTAAACTATACAGGGTGACTTTTTTATCAGTACCGATATTATGTGTAAAGACTCCACTGATGAATATGAAGAACTTTTACTATGGGGGCTATAGTGAAATCGCGGTCAAAATGTATGGAACAGCAGATTTATTTTTTCTCGATTTCACTATTGCCCCCATAGTAAAAGTTGTTCATATTCATCAGTGGAGTCTTTACACAAAATATCGGTACTGATAAAAAAGTCAGCCTGTATAATGGAGCGATATTTTCGAGGAGTGAGTTTACTTACTAGGACGATTTCTCCATCGATAGTAATGGTAAAATTTTGTTTGTTACCAGCGCAAGAAATAATACGATCCAGTCGTCACTGACGATAATCAGTGTTATTATAATTTCACTAGTGTAATTATAATATCACTAGTGTAATTATAATATCACTAGTGAAATTATACTATCACGGTTCCTGTAATATCTCTGCAACACATATAAAAACATCATTCCCACATTACTTCTTAGCCACTTAAAAAAAAGTTTATTTTATTAAATCCCAAATTACCACTCCGTACGCGTGACTGAAAATAGCTGTAAATACTGAAATACATACGAGGGTCAAACTGAAAGTTCTTAGAACTGGCCACTTATAAACAATATAATAAAAAATATATTCTAAAATTTGAAAATAGAACTATTTGCCAATATTACTGAGTATATATTTCATTCATTTGTCATTTGTTTTACGATTTGGCGGCAAATTGAAAATTGTCTGTGTCACGTCAACATGAATTTAACACGAGAAAATTTTCGTGCAATGATTTTTTATGACTTTCGATGTCATTTAAGTCAACAAGAAAGTTATGATAGACTACGATTGGCCTTTCACGATGAAGCCCCATCTCGTGCGACTGTTTACAACTGGTTTAATGAGTTTAAACGTGGTCGCACTAATCTCACTGATGATGTACGTGAGGGACGGCCTTCTATGGCGACGACTGAAAATAACATCTGTGTTGTGCGGCGTATGATAGAGACTGACAAAAGAGTGACCTATCAGCAGATTCGGACAAGCTTAGGCATCGGTATGAGTCAAGTGCACAAAATCCTCCACGAACGTTTAGCGTTCAGGAAGCTTTGCGCCCGGTGGATACCTCATAATTTGACTAAGGCTCAAAAACTCCATCGTGTGGATTGGTGCCGTAAAATGATTGAAAGATTTAACGGAGGTGACTCAAATGCTGTGTTCGACATACTAACAGGTGACGAAAGCTGGATTTACTGTTATGATCCTGAAACCAAAAGACAATCTGCTCAGTGGGTGTTTCCTTTCGAGGAGTTGCCAACTAAAGTGAAGAGAGATCGAAGTGCGGGAAAAAAATGGTGGCCTCGTTCTTTGGAAGGATAGGTCATTTCGCAACAATTGTGTTAGAGGATCAAAAAACAGTTTCTGCAGAATGGTACACTACCAATTGTTTGCCACTTGTCTTGGAAAAAGTTCGAGAGAAACGACCTCGCAGTAGGATCCTCCTTCACCACGACAACGCCTCGTCGCACACCCCCAAGCGAACGATCGACTATTTGGCGACATCAAACGTTGAATTACTGGGTCACCCGCCGTATAGCTCCGACCTCGCGCCTTGTGATTTTTATTTATTTCCAAAAATTAAAGAAAAACTTAAAGGAAAGCGGTTTATGAATGCTGAAGAAGCGGTGGCTGCGTATCGCGATGCCATTGAAGAGACCCCTAAGGACGAGTGGGCAAAGTGCTTTTCCCAGTGGTTCCATCGCATGCAGCGGTGTATTGACGTCAATGGACAATATTTTGAAAAGATATAATAAAACTAATAACTAGCTAATGTAATCAGTTTTTGATTTTCTAAGAACTTTCAGTTTGACCCTCGTAACCTTTTATGCTTAGTGTCAGTTTTTCTATTACCAATAGTCTTTGAGCTAAACTGCGAATGGATTGATGGGCAGAGAGACATGCTGACATGGCGGTACTAAGCGGAATTCAGATTTTATACGAAGAATTAGGTCTGGTATAACATCGATTATTATATTAACTAGATTAATACAGCAGCAAAATCTTTTTAAAAATATAGTAAGTAGTTCAAACCCTTAGCTTTCGTATGCATAGTGAATATTGTATTGTTTTTAAACACAAACAAAATGAAAGATGAACCTTCTTCCTTGTGGTAAAAAAACACACTTTTCAGAACTTTAACTTTCTCCACCCTATAATACTGTTGTTGTTATCAGTGAAATTAACTTCACATCGAGTCGATAAACCCACTATCTAACTTGATGAATACATAAGTTTTAGGCATTTATAGTTTAAGTCCTTGCCTAAAGTTTGTAAATTCGGTTTATGGCCGCCTAAAGTATGCCGCCTATTTTGCCGTATGTGTGGTTAAATATAAATATTTATTTATTTATTGTGTGTGTTTTGCAGCAAAATACATCACCTAATACTCATTGAAATAGCGAATCTGGCAATTGGTTCAGATTTTTATTCTTTAGAACACACAATCGTAAATATTCCACCGCTGGTAATAATTAATTGCACATTTTACAATTACTATCGATAAATAATTGGGCCTCGTGGTTTCTTTCGACATAATACTTACTTAGTACGCATTGTTTGTTGTTCAAAAGTAAATTCTACCCTCATCACCTTTCTGAAGTTTTGAACAAGTTAACATTCACCTAAGTCAAGTTTCCGTAAACTTACTTTTAGGTTAAGATGTACTAAGTATATGTAATCTTTAGTTGATATTTCAGGCCGTAAACTGTCTTCATTAGTTTATAACTAAACAACAGGACCAGAATAAATATCTTAAAGGAAAATAATCATGAAAATGAACTTTAACAACTACTAGTTACTTAGATATTATGAAGGCTTGTTAAAAAGTATTATCATTATTTACGCTTCTCATTGATTTGGAACTGATTGAATAATTATTTTGTAACGTTAAATGAAATAACTAACCAAAGAATTATTAATAAGATTTGTTTTAGTGAAACTAACTTTTATTTTTGTTTCCCGATTTCCAAATGGAGATTTGAGACTAGCGTAACCATTAAATGTAAAATTTTCCATACCTACGTACTGTTAGTCGATGTTTCTGTATAATTGTACATTTCACACGATTGGATTTAATTAATTGTTGCCACAATAATTCGTTTGGGTTCCGTCTAATTAATTTGACAACAATTGGAAATGTTTGTGAAAATAACATTGTAACCATGGCTGTTGATTGACTAATTGGGCTTCAATAGGATTTAAATATATTTTGAAATTAAAAATTGGTCATGCTTCTGTATCTTCTAGAATTTTGCATAAAGTGTCTATTAACCACAAACAAAATAATCTACCTAATTGCTACTTTTACAGCTACAGAAAGATTTCTTAGAAGCAAATATTTTTTTATTATTATTTATTATAAGCTTCGAAATGCAAGATTTTACTTTTTATTTTATTTTATTTTACTC